>BSBN01001770.1:1200000-1883676 GCA_027924645.1 Cunninghamia lanceolata | reverse complement strand
CACCTAATCTGCTTCTTGTTTTACTCTCGATTTCTACATATATGTCCTATAACTCCTATATGCTCATCAAGATTTTATAACAGAGCTCTAGTATCATCAATATTTTTCCCCAGTTTTGCTACCATGTTACTTTCTCTACTGCCTTCTTAGATTTGCTTTTTGTTTCTATACATTTGTCTCATAACACCTGTATGTTATTCATTTAATACATTTGATCACTTGTAACCCTAGATCTTGCTATTGTTGAATCAATCTTTACAATCATAACAAAGGAACATAGCCCAGATACCTTGGCTCTCCGTTGAGGACTATAGCCAAGCATAAAGTCTTTGTCGACTTGTGTTCCAATGTTTGATGGGAAAATTGATCTAGTTAGCTCATAATTGATTAGGTCATCTTTTCCTATCTTACAAATGTTAGTAACAAAAAATTGATTTGTTTTCTAATAACCTAGTTGGCATGTTACATATTAGTACTAGCATACATTAATTATACTTAGGGACTCATAGTTGACTCAATTAAGGATTATGAGCCATATTTGGTTCGCCTATCCCAATATAATTAATGGGTTAAGGGCCTAGTATGCCTCCCCTCTTCAAACAAGTGATGTCCTTAATGTGATCAATTGTGGATTCTTTTGCATGAAATCTTTTTCTTCTCATGTAACATTTTTGACAAGAAAATTCTTCCATTTGAATTATCATGTTCCTTATCTTTTTAACATCTATCTAGAAATATAATTCAAGATCATCTTAGCACTTGGACTAAGATGAATTATACTTGCATAAATATTAATCTATTTTACACATGGGGGTAATGATAAGGCTTGATGTTATGTAGTTGACTTCCTAGTAATTATTTTGATAAAGGTAAAACACGTGCTTTTGAAAGGACCTAAATCCTTTTACAAAACAACCAAAAGGAAGACACAATGAATACCACAAGAAATGGGACTAACAACACTAAAGGCAACCCCGTTGCAAACAGAACAACAAGATCTAGACAACTCTAGATCCTAATCTGGCAAATCTAACTCCCTTGATCTGAGGGTGAAAGGGGTCCTTTCTTTCTTAACAACCATCCAAGAATCTAAATCCTTAAAGTGAGGGGATAGGGGGAGTCCCCAACAGATGCCACAATGATAGACAAATCACGCAAGAATGGATCTGAGTGAGAGACTGGGGAAATCGATGATCAAACTAGAGTTGGGAGCTCCACACTGCTTGAGATGGAAGGGGTGATAACTATTTAAACCATGTACTAGAAATCCATCCTTGGAGAGATCAAGAGGCATGCATCAATTCCACCCTCTATTTCCCCCATGGGCCCATGTGATGTGGGAAAATGGGTAAAGAGGAAACAATATCTTGAGAGGATACCTCATCCTATGAGGGATCATCCATTAGAGGATCAGAAGCACATATGGTAAAATAATCCTCAATAGCATTCTTCCACCATGTAGGTGCATTATTGTAGTGAGAGAGAGGACAAATAGAAGCCAGATGATTGGTGAAAAAACATCATTTGCATCTGATCTTTGTGTCAAAATATTATTGTGTCCTTGATCTTTTCCCAACCTTCAGGATCACCTCTCCAAACAGGGGTTTGGAGATGTTAATGTCAACTAAGATACGAGCCAACGCAGAGTGCCCCATGAATGAGGTTGTGGAATCAACCATCAGGAAGTGATTGATAGCTTTACCGGTGTCCTCATAGCATGAATCTTCCCAAAACTAGAGCAAGAGATTTGGTAGACTTTCTCGGATTGGTCTAATGATGAGTGGTTCTGTAAGTAAGTTGAAGGAGTGATACCATGGTTTAATGGAGAGGGAGTGCACTCCCCACAACCAAGCCCTACTGTTGAGCACAATATCCTGCTCTTTCAAAGATGTGAAGATCACTATGAAGAAGCCTCTGGCATAAGGGAAGAGCTCATTCTTGCCCTCCACCAAGGGTTTCCAAGATTCCAAGACCCATTTATGAAGGTTTAGCAGAGATAAACACAAATTGTTAAATCTGCAAACCACTCCATAGTTTAGATAAAACTCCTCGTTCTCTTCCACATCATGATCACCCACCAAAATAGGGGAGGTTGAGCATAGGGTAGAGGATGAAACTGGGCATTGTGTGGATGACCAAGGACCCACAACTTTGCAACATTTGCAAAGTAATGGATACCAGCTAATTAACTCCCAGGAGGGGATTCCATGCTTTCAGTCTCTGGATTCCATGCTTTCAGTCTCTGGAACTAGGGCCTGAAAAGAGGTACATCCTCCCAAAGATCTGCGACACACAAGAGGACCGAGCTTGTCAGACAAAGATTGAGGCCAGAAGAACCATTTCCACCACCAAACCGATGATCAAGAGAGCAATTCAGTCAATGACTACCCAATGAAACCCTAGGGGAACTAGGGTACACCTTAGTAGGGTTTCTAGTTAGCAGCGTATGGGTAGGAGCGGAAGGATACATTTTTAAAATCTAGTTGTTGTATGGTATAATAATGATCTCTTTTGTAGGCAATCCTTTTCTCATATCCTCCAAAAAACACTAAGTTGTTATTGTTACTAATTTTTGTCCACACTTAAAATTAGTTGGACCTAAGAGTAATTGTTCAGAAGGAATAAAAGAAAACTTCAAAGTTATGCATTCGTTGAACAGTTGATGTCTTGACAAAGAAGAGATGATATCCAGTTGTCAGGATAACCCATCAGTCTAATCAAGACTAATGAGTTATCATGGCAAGAGAATAAGATTGTCAAGAAATCAAAGATTCAAGGAGATACAGTTGTTCTACACAGTTTGATCTTTCAGAAGTTATAAGTTAGATTGATTATTCAGTTAATCAGTTTTGAATAAAAGAAAGATATTTGTATTGCACTGTTATTTCATGTCATGTTTTGAACATACATTCAAGTATCTGTTACTTTATCTCATGCATTGATTGAAAAGGATATACGTATACATCATATGCATAAGAGAAATTAATTGATCATGCTTAAAAGAAGTGTTCAAATGTGTCCCACACAAGTCGTGGGAGTAACTAGACTAAGCAATTGTAGATATGCAAGCTATGCATCTGTTTGATAAAAGGAAAAGACATGAACACATGATAAATTTAAACATCCATCATTGTCTAATGATGGAGATTGTTGTTGATGTTGGCCTTCAAGTCTTCAGTCTTCAGTCTTCACTTCAAAGCTCCAGCATCAGTTGAACCTGTAAAATTTTGGGGACAACCCTGTTAGTGCTCCGAATGTTTAAAGTTATCACATGCTTTTATCAAACAGAAACATCTACATATCATATCATGCATTCATATGAGAGATCAGATCAGATATGTGACACAAATCAAGAAGAAATCATGAAGAAGATCTGTCAATGCTATTAGGTATACTTTTTATGCTAACATGTGTGTTCCATGTACAGATACAGATAAACATTCATTTTCAAATTCTTCTCATAGCATGTGGAGGAAATGTGGCTCCCATGAGGGTTGAGCCCAGCATGCTCAAGCACTATTATTAGTGCCAAAATGAATTACCAAGTCATATGGAACAGTGATGAAGAACATATCATGCTATAACGGAGGTATTTCTCTCAGCCTTTATCATGAAAACATCAATTTAGACTCAAATGATAAAGCCATGTATAGTGCTATAGACAGATGAACAACCCTATGCCATCAAATGAATTACAAAGTACAGTCAAGGCATATGAGGTAGCAATAACAAATGATTAGATTATATGATTGCATCATGAGGATGCTCATGTGTTTTGTATATTTCGTGCATTGCAAACTTCATGTTCAAAGAACACATCTATCACTATATAGGTACAACAAGTTTATTGTGTGCCTTATGCATTAAAGCAACTAGATCAGTACAATTATGATCACATACAGAACAACCACCAGCTTTGCAAGAGGGCAATCATGTCATCAATGCAAATGAGCATAAAAGAAGATGTACAGCCATGATGGAATAGCTTAATTATTACAGCCTTCTAGAAGCTGAAGGAGTAGCAAAGGCAAGTACAGGTTTCTTATTTCTTGTCTCAATAGCGAGCAGAGAAAGGTGAAGGCACCTCATTTCTCCATCAAAGCAAAGATCACTATTATGATCTCTTGGGACAGTCATACACCATGTAAGAAATCATAATGGAGCAGCTAAAAAAATAGTCATTATTCTTATAATTTGGGACCACCAATATTAAGAGGTTACAGATGATGGGAGCATGCAGCAAGGCACAAACAGTCTTACAGGTTGATAAGACATTCAAACACTTACAAAGCCAAATCAGTTAGATAGTGCAGTGGGACAAGCAGCCATGACTACCAACAATTATGTAGAACAGAGCATCAGTATCAATGTAGAATGGAGCAGTAAAGAGGATAGTATGATAGATCTAAGTCACCCTTAAGAAGCACCCCCTCAGTTTAAAGGATGGAGAGATGGTCAAATAGACAGTTGATAGGGACCAAGATTAATGAAATTGAGACAGTCCACTACTTCCTTAGTCCTTTCTCTAGGTTGAAAACTTATAGGAAGGCTATGCTTGATGATCTAAGTTACAAGGTGCCAGAGAAGAAGCATCATCTTTATCTCTTAATACAAGTGCAAGAACAGATGACATATCACAATGACATTGCAATGCATTAGGAGACAACCATCAGTTGGCATCCTTATCATAACACCCATATGGATCATGAAGCAACTGAGGAGGGTCATTAAGGTCAAAAACACAGTCAAACAACTTATACAACAATCAAATTACAAAGGACATTCATCATGTAGGAACATTATATAGGACAGTCAAAGGCAGGTCCTATCAAACAACAATAATTGAAATTCAAAGAATAGATCATTAAACTCAAAGAAGTCATCATGCTACAAGACAAAGAAGGTCCAAAGGTGCAAAAATGCATGCATGATAGTGATTAGGTGCCAAGTTAAACACAAAAGCATGTGCCAGAAGCCTCTATTCCTATAGGCATAGGACACCAATAGCAATACATGTATAGTGCCAACAATTCAAAAAGTACAGTCATAATGGAGCATGCATGAGGAAAGGATAGTATTTAAATAAGCTATCTCCACCATGAACTGGCATAGACATACACAAGCTTGATAAAGGGACAGTCACCTTTGAACACCAAGAGTAAGTTCATGTTGCATGCATGAAGAAGACAAAGAGAATGGAAGAGGCATGTTTGGTTTAAAATCTAGTGGACAGTGATAAAACATCAAGAGATTACATGCATCAGCCCTATACAGTCACTAATGGTGAGTAAAGGTTTGACAGTCTAGAGAAACTTGTCTAGAGTTTTTCAGAGGTCTTAGTTCTTTAAAGGGATAGTTTCATGATGACAAATAGGTGGAGTGACCTTTAGAATAAGCTGACGGTATCTTCTTGGAGGCTCTATACAATTAGTGACAAACCTACAAGGACAGTTTTTAATACAGGAATAAAAATAATACATTGTTGTCATGAGAGCAGTGAATAATAGACAAAGAGCTCAAGGTCTTTTTATCTGCATATTCAGTAAACAAAAACTTAGTTTCAGGGATGGATAGAGAAGCTTTTATTTCAATTGCAAACCTCATTGTCATTTAAACCCTTAAAGTTACAAGATGCTACATACTCCGTGAGGCTTTTTCAATCTTAGGGTTTTGCCAAATATCAAATGTCAAAGTAAGAAGAAGCCCCTCTATAGCAATTAGAAACTATCCACAATAGATAATGAGAACAATACATTAAGGGTGCTAAATGACATAGGTATTTAGAAGCTAAAACAGTGCAAAATGTACAAACCCTCTTCATATTTTTCGAAACTCTCAATTTTTTTCGCATTTACAGTCACCAAAGAAGGAATACTACAGAATACAATATGGCCATTGTCAATAAAGACCATTCCTTCAAAAGCATAGAGCATCCACTTCAGTTTTTCTTCTTCAAATCTTTGATAGTTGCATATATGATTGAGAGGAAGGAAATATAGGGCCAAACAAATGGAGGCTCACTTCATTTTCATGCTAAAACCACAGAAGCCGTGGTTTTCATCTTTTGAAACTTCTCAAAATACAAGTCACGGTTGTAGACAGAGAGACATACAAAACAAAGAAACCCATCTCAAATTTTAAGCCCCTTGTGTCATTTTCTGTCTTCTATCAAAATGAACACCTACAGGAAATTGGAGAAGATGGCTGTAGCTGATAGAGTATTCTGTGGACATTAAAATGAAACCCTTGTTTCATATTTGAAAAAACCCTCAAGTTTTGCAAGAAGTCAAAAGGAAAGTATATAGAAAGATACATATAATAGCACAACCATCAACAGAAAAGAAGTATTTTCTTTAATTATATGAAATACCCATTTCATTTTTTAGAAACCCTTATCATTTTATCTGCAGTCAAAGAGTTTTCAGGAAAGAGATAAACCGAGAAGCTCACCTTATATTCATGCAGAGGAGGAGTTACAGTATGAGCATTTCTTGTTGTTAAAACCCTCGAAGTATATGGAGGTATTTAGCAGTAATACAGAAAATAAGAAGATATAGTGAGAATGGAGTGTAAAGACTCATGAAAATACTCAACAAGAAACATCAGGCTGCGGCCATGAAGGACATAAACCACGGAAATATCAAAAAGAAGCTCATTATCATATAAAGGGAAGCTCACCTGCATCAAAATCCATGAAAGTACCAAAGAATCGACTGAGAATGGCAGGTCTAAACCGGAGAAGCAAGAGTTTACCAAACCCTAGCAGAGGTTTGCAGCATGGCGGCGTAAACAAGAGCACAAAAGAATGACCAAGTGAAATGAAGTTAAGGTTTTTTGGGTTGATGGATCTCATTTGATCTCTTGCCTTTTTGACTTCACATGCAAAATCAAATTATTACCTTATGTCGTGGTCAAGACTTCTATGTCTTGAAAAGTCTAATTATCTAGCCACAGAGGGCCATGGACCATGATTCCTTTCTTTTCTATTTTGATTTGATTTTTACTAAGTCAAAATGTGCAAATCATTACGAGATAAGGCTTAAATTTTATTGTTCCTTTTTCTCCATGATAAATCAATAACAAGGTAAATCATGATGGTCGACAACATGGAGCAACATGGATGATGGATAAGGTAAAGTCAACAAGGTAAAATTATTTTGAAACATGGAGTAATAAGGTAAGGTAAATATGGATAGGTCATTATGAAGTCAAATAAAGATGGCTGAGTAAAGTTTTGGCATGGTGGTATTTTTAGAGGCAAAGTATATGAATGCAAGGTATGATGGATAAGGAAGATATAAGGAGATAGTCAACTACATGCAAAATGGGTATAGGTAAAGAGATGCAAGGTGGCAAGAGTATCATTGTTTTCTACATAAAGGAGATAGTTGAAAAGAAGGTATATGTGCATAAAGATGCAAGATAAGACAAAATATTGCAAGGTGGCAAAGGTTGTTTAGGGTTTTGATTTATTTTGCATGATATATATATATATGTGTGTGTGTGTGTGTGTGTGTGTGTGTGTGTGGCAATGAAATCAATTTTTGCATTGTAAATGGAGTAATAAGGCAAAGTGTGTAATGTTTTTCTCCTTAGTGCATGGAGTATTAAGGGTAAAATTTTTTGCCTTAATGTGTGCATCATACAAACTAGGGATTTTTTCTCACATGGAGGTATAAGGGGATTTTCATTTTCTTCTAAAGTCCTATTTGTGCTCATATCATGCAAATTAGGCAAGTGTAATTGGAGTGATAAGGAGTGATATTTTTCTTTTACAAAGTTATTAATTGTAAATAAATAATAAAGTAATATTTTCCAAATTACTTTATTATTTTCTACAAATTGTAAAGTCAAATTTAGAACAAATTGTAACCAATAATAAAGTAATTATTCTATTACTTTATTATTTACTCACAATCAATTTTGTTCATGCAAAATCATGTAAATTGATTAGTTGAGTTAACTAGGCCACCTAGGAGGTTTTGCATGATTTTTAGGAGTATTTTTAGGGTTTTTGGTCAACTTTTTGGTCAAGCATATGGAGAGGCCAAAATTGGAGCTATTTTTGCTCAATTTGTGGCAATTTTAGACCCTGATTATGAGGATTTTGGAGGTTTCTCAAGAGTGATTATTTTTAGAGGCAATTATCTGCAAGTCCATATTTTGCATGCCTCTTTGAGAGAGCAAACCTATATATTGTAAAGCAAAAGTTTGTTTTTACTAGTTCTTGATTCTCATTCTGATTCAGACAGATTGGAGAATTCTTGTAACTCATTTTTTACAATTTTATTGAGAGATCAGCAGGTTACAGGTTCCATTTTTTGTCTTCTTTGCAGAGCTTTCCTTTGTTTATTTAAGATTAATTAAGTTACCTTTCCATTTTAGTGTTGATTATTAAAGTGATTTTGATGAAATTTTGTTGTGTTTTATCATAAAACCTTTAAAATTATTGTCTCACTTCCTTGTTTGCAGTATTAAGCATATAATCATCACATGTCTTAGGTTGTGTTACCAGAAATAGTCTTTTTGTGTTGTGAAAAAATCATTTCCTTCATAGAAACCCTGTTTTCAAACTTTCTTTAGAAAAAGTTAGATTTCTGGGTAAACATTGTGGATCAGATTGCATATTTTTATCCAAATCAGGTGCATCACCAAATTTTACCTTTTGCATTCACTTAGTTTCTTTCTTCCCTTTTCCAAGTAGTAAAAACATACGTCTCAATAGAACATCTGAAGGGAACCAACCCATAATCTGGAGGTCTAATTTCGTTATAGGGCACCCACAACCTGAAATTAGTCCCATGTTACACGGAATTGCAGAGCTTCACCAGCCTTGCATATGGGTGCAATTCCCTATGATAACAGTTATCTATGATTACTTGAAGATCTAGCAATATAGGAACCCTTGCCTATTATGCTTGTAATAAAAATAATTATCACAAACCCATCCTCACCCTTATTTGACATCTTTTTCATTTGTTGAGAGCTTAACATTTGTAGATACCTTACAAATAATCTTCTCAATTCACATTCCCTACCCTCTAAAGTATGTGAATCCTTATGATTGAACATATGCATATTTACCTTGAGTAGCAAGTTCTAAGATATAAAATTACTGCTAGCCATGGGTTGAGGTTGTACAATATTTAGGTCCAAATTGAGTTGTCCCATATATCTACTTTGGGATTGTTGAGTTGATTGTGAAACTAATAATTTATTGATAGATTTTAAGGGAATAACCAATCTCTTGTTCTTAGGTGAATTGTGAAACTAAAATCTTATTAACAAAGTTTAAGTGAATGCTAAGCTTATATTAAAAATACACATTACACAAAGTGAGTGTCAAAATTCAGTTCAAACAAATGCACATGGATACAAAGTGAATGAAAAAGTTAGTTCAACACATACTTCACACACAACATGTGCATACATGCATGTGCACACATACCATGTACACTACAACTCAAACAAAGTTATTTCAAATACATATTTGACACTAAGTTAGTTCAAACACACATTCCACACACAAAGTAAACACTAAAGTTCATACATACACACAAATGATAAGGGGATCAAATCGAAGTGAATTCCAAGGTTCACTCAAACACACATTCCACATACATATGAATGTTAACTCAAAAATACACACAAAACACACAACAATTCAAACACACATACACAACAATTGAAACAAAGATATTTAAAACACACGCTTGATATGCACAAAGCTCTCACACACGCACGCACACACACACACACACACACAACACACAAGACACACACGCATGCACACCACACACACGCACACCACACACGCACACGCACACATATGCACACACACCACACACACAACACGTACACACATGCGCGTACACACACACGCACGCACACCCACCCCCACACACCCACACCCACACCCATACACACCCCCACCTCCACCGCCACCCCCCACCTCAACCCACAGACACACACCCACCCACACCCCCACACCGACATCCACACCCACACCCACACCTACATCCACACCCACACACCCACCCACACACACACCCACACACAAACACACACACCCACACCCACACACATATCCCCCCCACACACACACCCACCCCACCCCCCACACCCACACACACAACAATTCAAACAAAGATAGCTAAAACACACATTTGATATATACAAAGTATTGTAGAGTTGAAACATGCCAAAATTTAAAACATTTCATAAAAATTTAGTTGAAACACACACTTGACACACACATAGTATGCTAAAGTTCAAACATGTCAAAGTTCACACACACACACACACACACACCAATTCAAACAAAGATAGCTAAAACACACACTTGATACAGACACACAAAGACACACACACAACAATTCAAACAAATATAGCTAAAACACACATTTGATATGCACAAAATATGCTAAAGTTGAAACATACCAAAATTCAAACACACACTTGACACACACATAGTATGCTAAAGTTCAAACATATTTCACACAAATTTGGCTCACACATTCCATACATACAAAGTAAACACTAAAATCTAAACACACACACACAATTCAAACAAAGTGAGTTGAAACACACACTTGATATGCACAAAGTATGCTAAAGTTCAAACACATTTCATACAAAGTTAGTTCAAACACACACTTGACACACACATAATATGCTAAAGTTAAAACATTCCAAAGTTCAAACACATTTCACACAAAGATATCTCAAACACACATTCCACACACACAAAGTAAACACTAAAATTTAAACATACACACACAAATGATAGTTGGATCAAATCTAAGTGAATTCAAAGCAAAAAAATACATACTACACAAAATTAGTGTCAAAATTTAGTTCAAACAAATGGACATCCATGCAAAATGAATGCTAAGTTAGTTCAAACACAATCCATGCACACAAAAGTGAATATGCATGCATGCATACATGAATGTACACATGCTCACGCACACATGCACACACACATGCCAAGTACACTACGATTCAAACAAAGTTAGATCAAACACAATTTTGACACGCAAAGTATGCTAAAGTTCAAACACACAATTAGTTCACGCTCAACACACACAAAATATGCTAAACTTCAAACATGCCAAAGTTCAAACACACATTCCACACACACAAATAGACACGCATACACAAAGTGAGTGCTAATGTTAGTTTGGACAAATGCACACATATATGAATTGAATGCCAAAGTTAGTTCTTACATGTATTTCATGTACATAAAATCTAATGTCAACACAAACATTTGTACATGCATATGTCCACACATCCACACACACAAAGTGAATGATAAGTTTCAAATAAAGTTAGTACAAACACACACTTGACACACACTAAAGTTCAAAAATGAAATACACACTTCACATAGATAAAAAGTAGATGCCAAAGTGAAACACAACAAACAAAGAAAATGAATGTCAAAGTTCAAACATACACTTCATACAAACAACAAGTACATGCAAAGTAATTACACACACACACACACATAATTCCAAATTTCAAACACCAAACACATGCTTCAAACAAAAGTTCATGAATGCCTAGTTTAAGAATTCTACTCACAAAAGTTCAAAATATAACACAAAAAAAACTGAATGCCAAAGTTCAAAACAAATAAGTTTCACAAAATGAGTGGATGCCTAGTTGAAACACACTTCATACAAACAATAAGTGGGTCAAATAAAAGTTTAAAATATGCTTCATACAAGTTAATGCAACAATAAGTGGATCAAATAAAAGTTTAAAATTTGCTTCATACAAGTTAGTTCAAAAGTCAATTCATACAAAGTGAGAAAAGTGAATGTCAATGGAAAATTTAAGCAAATCATTTTTTTTTTAAAATATAATTCTCACAAAAGTTGAAAAGACAAACAAAAAGTAGATGCCAAAGTGAAGCACATTAAACAAAGTAATTGTTAAAGTTCAAACATACATTTCACACAAACAATAAGTCCACACAAAATAAATGTCAAATCTCAAATACACACATACAAAGTTCATGAATGCTAAACATCAAACCAAAGTTCATTAATGCAAAAGTTTAAAAAACACTTCATACAAAGTTTGTAAATGCAAAAGTTCAAAGAACTCTCCATACAAAGTTCATCAATGCAAATATTTAAAACACACTACATATAAAGTGAATTCCAAACAATAGGTGGATCAAATCTAAGTGAATGTAAAAACACACACTTCACATAAACAATAAGTAAATCAAATTCTACTTGAAAATTGAATTTCAAACACACACTTCACACAACAGTTCATGAATGCTAGTTTAAGAAAAAAACATTCTCACAAAGTTCAAAATATAACATACAAACAAAATTGAATGCTAAAGTTCAAAACAAATACTTCACAAAACAAGCAGATGCCTAGTACAAACACACTTTATACAAAGAAAACATACTTCACACAAAAGTTGAAAACATACTCTCCCCATCCTCAAAAATTTGCACTTTATACAAAGAAAACATACTTCACACAAATGTTGAAAACATACTCTCCCCATCCTCAAAAAATTGCTTCATACAAGTTAGTGCAAAAGTCAATTCATACAAAGTGAATGTCAATCAAAAAAATTAAGTGAATTTAAAAAAGATACTTCTCACAAAAGTTGAAAACATACCCCACCACCATCATCACACACACACACACACACAAAGAAATTGAATTCTAAAGTTCAAAATGAACACAAAGAAAAATAATAAGTGGTTCTCAAAGTTGAAAACACAAACAATGAGTGTATGCCTATTACAAACATACTTTGCATAATCAAATAGTAAGTGGATTGAATAAAAGTGAATGCAAAAGCTCAAAATGAATGTCAAACAATAAGTGGATTGAATACAAGTTGGAAATTTACTTCACACAAACAATAAGTGGATCAAAAGAATTGAAACAACACACGATAAGTTAATAAAAATTGGAAAAGTTCATAAGTGAGTCAAAAGACCCAAAAAAATCACAATAAGTGGATTAAAAGATAAAACAAATCAAAATTCCCAAAATTTACTTCACAAAACAACACATAAAATTAAAAATAAATTAAGAATAAGAAGTTTTCATGCAATGTAAATTAAAAGATCATCAAAATCAAACTTGGAAAAAAAACAATAAATGTAGTTTATGTAGGCTATGTAATAAAATTAAAATTAAAAGTGTAGCTCAACATAGTTAGGAATAGGAATATTGTACTAAAAATTGATGTTATTATGATTATCAAAACTGTAATTAATATTGTAAAGAAAATTGATTTGTCATTGTGCTATTTGATTGCCTTATGAAAGTACTAATTATATGTTGTTAATATTGTGATTCTAATAGAACATTAAATATTAGAAATATGAAATAAAACAGCCACACCTAACTATAAAAGACATTGACCTTTTAGGAATGACCATGGCCAGTAGCCATTCCCTCTAGCCTTTGGAAGAGGCAGTTTGGCCCCTTCCCAAAAAAATATTTTATTAAAATTAAGAATATCTTTACATATTACATTTGTAGAAATCCTTCTCACTTCAACAACTTATCCAAAACTTCACCGCTATAAATAGCTTCTTCCAAACTTTTATTACTTGAATGAGTGCTCACATATAATCCACCTCTGTATTCCCTGTTAAAGTACAACTAGTGAGCAATATAATTATCCAAATTTACCTAGAAAATAAAACAGTTAATTTACATAGCAAATACACTGCATGGTGAAAAAATACTTAGAAAATAATTTTACATTACATTAAAAAATTAACCATATCTTTTAAAAAAGAAAAGAATACTACCAAGTACTATGCTCAAATGACTGCTCAAATGAACATGCTCAAATGACTGCTCAAATGAACATGAATTCCAAATAACAAACAATATGACCAGTAGCCTCTCCTTTTTTCAACACTCATCTACAATTGTAGCTTACAACAAATTTCACAATAAAATAAATGCTAAAGTTTAAACTAACTTGTTAATTTGAGTGGAAATGCAACAAAACAGAGCTGCAAGGAGACCCACCTAATTCAAGCTGCAGTCTGTGAACTGAACATCGATCCATTTTATTTTCTGGGAAAAAAGCTCTTAATCCCAGAACAATGAGGATGACATATATGAACATAAAACTCCAAAAGAAGCTCCACATTGAAAGAGCGAAGAGGGGTCATGGATGTTAATCAACAGTACGAAATAAGAAAATAAGACTATCTCCATACTAACAAACCTAAAATACAAAGCAATACTAAATAGTAAAATTAGACTTAAACAAAATAACTACCTTCATTAAAAATTAGTTAGAACACAAGAAAATCAATTACACTTCATTGAAAACTGAAAAGTTCAAATATTTGAAATAATTTTATTACAGAAAAAAAAACTAACCATATGTAGACAGTATTTTGGATGGTATTTTGTTGGATAATTTGCTATTGGACAGAGCCAGAAATGATATAAGCAGCATGCCAACAAAAAAATGACAATATGTTGAATATTCTACTGCATTGGGAGAATGATTTCATAATGAAAACAAATTGTACATTACAAGGGAGCTCATTTGCACTTGCACTATATGAATTAGACTCGTTTACTTGAGACCCTTCACCAAAAACAAAAGAAATGTAGGTAGACAAAGCAAGCTAACACATGGTCTGCTGTTCAGGTGGAATGTATCTTGTAAAAACATTATTCCTCAACAAAAGTATCATCAGTTGAGAAGTCTTCACAACAAACGTGATATCTTTCTAGACTAAAAAATGTTTCTAATATGTATGATCTCCAAATCAGAACAGTTGGAAAGATTGTAAGGCAATTCTTCCTTAAGCTTATTGTCATTCAAGTGCAATGTTTGAAGCTGATACAGTCTGCCCGTTGTGGATGGAATCTCTCCTTCAAAAGCAGTATTTTCTAGGTTCAATTTTCTAAAGTGACCAATTGGTTATACTGGATTGTATTTTACCAAATAATTTGTTATTGGACAGAGCCAAAACCTGAATCTTAGCAATAAGTATACCAATTTGGTTGGGATAATCCCAATGAGATTATTAAAGATAGGTTTAGTGTTTTCAGGGCCTATGAGGTCTAGAATCATATGTCTAAATTAGGGGAAATTGACCTTCTAAATTATTGTATGATTTAATTTACCAGAATCAGTTATAGCAGACTTTCTTCAAATGGCATGCCTCCTCTTCTTTGGGCTGGGTGGTTACTTCTAGTGTTGTTAGTTCAGTTTAGAAAGGTGTTTGGGTTTTTTACTGGTAAGTCTCGATACTTTTTGTATCTTCTGAGTGTATCAAGTTTAACTCTTGTCAATTCAGTCTATAATAATGCCTATCTTTCTTTATTCGAGCGAGGGCCCCAATCATTAATCTATCAAAAAAAGCACTATGTGATAGCAAAAACAAAAATGCAATAAATACCATGTTGGTGGAACTAGCATGTTAATGTTGTGATACAATATTAGAATTTACAACTTTCTGACAGACCTAAAACTTAACAACTGTCAGGTCACTTGAGCCTTTTCCATTGTAACCTTCAACCCCAAGATGGATTTATATTGCAACCATTTATAGCAGATTGATCAAGTCAAGATTGTCCATCTAGGCTATCTTCAACATCATTAGTCGCATGGCCTAAGCATCCCCTTAGCCAATTGAGGGGGTTTGTTCTTTCTAGTTACAGGTTAAGAGAAACTAATGCAATGAAAAAAACAACCATACTCACACATAGCTCAAAACCATACATTCAGAAACATATATAAATGGAAACACAACTCTCATATTGGATTCATTCAACTTATCAAAATTACACAAAATCTGCAACACAAAAATAAATTTAGCCTTTCATGGCCGCTCACATGCATAATCAATCTGCAACCTCTCATTACATCACTTCCATTCTCATTACATCACCTCCATTCTTCCTTCATGTTGTTGTTTCAGTCTCTCCTCTTCCAATATCTGCACCTCTGGCAATGACTTTTTCTTTTCCTGCTGTTCACCAGCTATGTCCCGCTAATCTGAGATTTTTGGCAAATTTCCATGCCCAATCATGGGCAGTTTTCTCACTAAAACCACCTCTTCAATTCTGCAATCAGATTCCATTTTAATACCTCTCTGTGAGGCGTACCTTCTACTCCCTATATTTATGCATTGTAAAATCTCTTTATTGCTGTTCCAAAATGCTTCACCCATTATCTTTTTCCTACAGCAAATTAATAATTATCAACCCAAATTGAGTGCCTACCTCTACTCAACGCCTCATTTCTTTTTTTTCATTATTTGCTGTTTTGAAACACCTCATAACGGTTAGGATTTATTTTATTTCTGCATTTTAAAATGCTTCCAATCTCCCTTAGAAAATGGCGCCTCCATTGGTTTATTTTAAACGCCTCCAAATTCCCATTCTGTACGCTGGGCACTCCAAAAATCAGAAAAATTAAATAACTTTTAATTGCCTCCCATTTTCTATTTTTAGCATGAATTTATTTTAACTTTTATTGCTGTTTCTCTCCTCCATTAATGCTGTGCAATGTCTCCTTCATTCCTGGGCATTCACATTCAGATTTGTAATGCCTCAAGGTGTAGATTCTTGTCTAAGAATAGTCATTAATATCCCTCTTACTTGCCCATGCTTCTGTACTGGCAATTTAATTTCAAATGTGACATTCAAATTTGGCTTGAATTCATCCATTTGCTGGTGCCATTATCTATTAGCACAAGATTGAAGACTGCAACATGGGACCCTACCTGGAAAGGTGCTGGATGCTCTTGCATCAGAAACCACCATATTCCTTTGGTGGTAGGATTGATAGAATTTGTTGTTTTTGTTTTCTCCAAGAAAAAATTGAAGAGCAATTTATTTTGATAATTTTTTTTTTGTCTAATAAAAGATTTCGGGGAGATACCACTATTTGTACAGGGGCTCAAGAGGTTCCCTTTCCCAGGCTTTTGTTATCACAAAAGAGGTACTTGGTACTTTACCTTCGGGAGGTTCTTATTTTCAAACATCTAGCCTCACTAAGTACTAAAAATACCAGGCTGATTACTTCCATTCGATCTCTTCAAGCCATTGGAGGTGTCAATTGCCCTTTGGGTGCTTTCAAATGTCAAATTTGGCTAACAATTTTAAATAAAAGCTTTGTCCTGATTCATAGTCCAATTATAAGAGTATCACAACCAAAATCATTTTTCAAAAGACTTGAATTATCCAGGAACTACGTAGACATTAATTTACTCTAAATACCAACTGGGAAAAAAATGTGTTGACCAATTGAAATATAGTGAAATCTTACCATACGAAAAGTATATGCCCATGAATTTTGCCAAACCATGGACCTTTCTCCTCCTCCATTTTCAAAAAATATTTCAAACATCTTTGTAAAATTTTGCCCAATACTTCTTAGTCCCAGATCCTTCTTCTCAACTATGGATGTCAGATACTAGAAAGCAATTTCCTCACATGGAATGATGAGTCCCATATGATGGTCAAATCCATACTCTTCCTCAGCCTTATCAAGCAATGCCCGGAATAGAGAATGATTCAAATATTCAGTAGGGATTATAAAACTAGAGCGTTCACTAGCAACATAGATTGCACAGTGGCCCTTTGGGACATCGATGGGGAGAGCACCACATGATCTGCCCATGAACTCATCTGTAAAGCTGAAATACCTTGTGCTCTTTGAAGAAAGAGCATACACAGCTGCCTTATGGGTATTGACAAACCTACACAGGGATTTGGTTATGTGCTTCACAAGCAAGAGTTGAAAATTTTTCTTTATCCTGGCCATTACAGAATAGTTAAACTAAGCAAAAGGAATTGAGCTCCAAACTAAGGCTGCCAACCCAGATAGCAATAAGAGAGTTTGAGGATAAAGAATGCTTTGGTGGCTAAGATGAAGAATGTGTGTGTATATATAGCAACCAAAACTAAGATCCCGCCCAACAGAGATGAAGATAATATGATTAGATTACAACCACCCAATAAGATGAAGAAATAAGAAATATGACTAGCATATTATGAGGAAATGGTTAAAATCACGAAAGTGGTCCTGGGTTTCTATACATAGTGCTTTTAATGGTGGTACCTTTGTCATTCTAACCTAAAATAAAGGTAGCAGGGCCAGGTAGGATGGTCAAAATTTGGGTGCTACTTTAGTGAATTTTCAATAACCTGCTTGAGACTACCGAACAATCGGTTTGCATATAAATGCATTGGACAAGTTAAATATATAAAATGCTAGGCGGCTCTGGTGTTGGTATGTATCTAGTTTACTTCTTGATGAATTGATGTGGCTATAGATGTACAACACACCAACAAATTTCAAGGGTTATCTACAGGTGGTTCATACTTTGGTTGGATGTGATTAATTCGTGTATCTTAGGCCAACATGAAAAGTGTTTGGCAGATGAATTGTTTCAGCGTTTAAGCATTAGGATCCTAGTGATCCTGATTGGGAGATGGATTACTTATCTGCCATCTTTTGAGCCCTTGAGTTAAATTAGTCAATGAGAAGGGCAAGTATTGATGTGGTATTTGTCTTGCACAAATGTGCACCATGGATACGGTGAGGTTCAGAGTTGAGATCTTATAGTTTTATTGACAGGATTCATTGACCATTTTATTTATGTGGTTGTATTATATGTTAAGGTATGTTCTTAATATTAGAAAAGAAATGGCTATTGACCGAACTGGAATGTCTAATGTAGGCGGTGGTTTTAGTAAGATGTTTATCATACATATCTACATTTGTTGTTCATGATCAAATGTGCATGTTTCAAAAACATGCATGATTAAATAATATTTTATGTACTTAAGCCTATCTTATTCTCTTATTGTATTTAGCCAAATCTGATCATCTCAAGGCAGTTGTGTTCAGCCAATGCACCCATTTTGATTTACTCAGAATTCTCCATGTACTTCATTAATTACTGTTAAAAGGGTTCTCTTTATCGACAGAAAAGCCAAATTTACATGGACAGTGTACATTGCATATAAAGATACTGAAAGCATTTTGCTTTCCTATAATTGTGTTCAATGTCTGTACTTTGGAGATTAGTGCTTTGTGAAATGTCTGTAATTAATTATAAGATAATTCATTAATTAGTATGTGTTCTATCTGAATCTATCAATGTTTGAACTTTGATTACCATCTATATTTCCAGTCCTGCTCTTGTTTCACCCACAGTTGTCCATATACGGTCACGACTATCTAGGAATCATAAAAATCAAACATAGAGAAATTTTCAAACTACTAGGCTATAAAATAGACAAGTAAACAACCAGAGAGAATGAAATCGCAAGATACATCAGTTTTCTTTGGAGAATAACCATCAATGATTTTATTCAACAAGATGCAAACGACAGACAGCAGACGCCTCAAGAGGCTGTGATAGTTTAGTATGCAATTCAAGGAGAATGATTGATGGTTCTTTTGCCCCACCCTTTAGCCAGAAGATTTATCCAGTTGGACGAGGACAAAGAGCAACACCAGGAAGAAAGTGAGATGTAGAGAGTGTTGCTAACATTAACAATTTCATGGATATCAAGCTAAGCTGGTAAATTCAAGCAAAAAGCATCCAGACCTACTACCATAGTACTCAGGTAGTGATGCAAGGATTATAGCAGATGGGCTTGAGTTTATGATACTGTTGCTTCAAAAAGTGCTTCTGTCTAGCCATACCGAATGTAAACCTGGAATCCATGGTGAGGCAAGCCATGTTGTTCATGAAGAATCGTATATTTAGCCCACGTCCAGAAGAATCTCTCAAGCTTTGTTGTGAATTTTGTAACGTGTCTAGACAAGGCAGAGGCTATCTCTTGCTCTTGTGAACAGGAAATGGATGGTCGCAAGGAGATAGATGCCATAGCAGACCTCAAAAAGAAACTCTGCCTATTCTTACCAAGAGGGATGTAATCATGCAATTCTGGCAGGTCAAGATCTTTCTGGTCAAAACCTTATATTTCAGCCTTAAGAAAAAAATGAGAACTGCAGAATGTTGACCAATACTCGACTCTTAGTACCAATGGAAGGTTTCAAGAACAGCCTCCAATCACAATAGCAATGATCAAGAAAGAGCAGAAAGTACAGTTTTCTGATTTGCAGTTTAGGGAGTCACGGAAGATTTTTTTTTCCACTGAAGGTTGAGATATGTTTTAAATGTTCTAGTTTGATAAGTTCTTTTCTATGAAATTAACTATGCATGCATTGCTGAAGAAGAGGTTCAAATTTTCAAGAGGCAAGATGAGATTTGTGCTTGCCTTATTTAGTTTCACTCGCATTTTTCCTAAAATCTCCAAAAATGATAGCCAAACCACAGCCTCATTTTAAAACTACTTCTATATAGAATATGCTCTAATGGATACTCTCATCAATTCTAATTATTTCCAATTCAATTTCCTCTCCCATCTTATTCTGAAACCATTAACAGGCAAGCCCTCGTATTCTGAAACTATTTACAGGCATATTCTGAAACCACTTACAGGAAAATACTCTTTCTGAGTATGAAAAGGTGAGAGTAGGGTTTGAGTGATTCTTCCTAGGATAAGATGTACTCAATCAGTAGGATTTTCTGGCCTCCTAAGACCACTGTGCTCGAAAATTCTTTGGTAATAAGGAAGCAATCCCTATGCAGGGGGCTTTAAGATGTATTTTTATGGAGCTGGAGGTTGTATGAGACGAGGGAAAACCTGCTACAGGATAATTGGAATCTTATCCTGGGATATAGGAGTCCTTACATTTTAGTTCTCAGATTTCTAGCTGCTACCTTTGGGGTAGGGTTGGAAATTCCGCCCACCAGTTTAAGGGTTTTTTTTTGTTGTCTGGTGACATTAGAAGGCATCTGCAATATTTTAACAATAGCTGCTACTAAAAAATTCCATGGAACCAGCAGCTTACTAAAAATTCTGAACTAAAATTTTTAGCATTACCTCTGCTATAAAATCCATGGGACCACCTGATTATCAAAGGCTCCTGAAAATTCTCAGCAGCCCCCCACCATGGGCCCATAGCCTAAAATTCCCCCCTCCATGGCACCATATCCTAACATTGCCTGCAATTGCAGTGTCATGGCCAGCCAACAAACAAATACTCATAGTGCAGAAATTGGGTGCCTAACTATCCTCTCTACAGAGCATTCTGTCCATTTCTAAGTCAGAGGGAGGGATCTAGATGGATAGGTCAATCGACATTGCCTTCAATTTGGCTCATATTAAACAAGCCATCTATTCTCTCTGTCTCACAGAGTGTCCCCTGTATACTTCTTGCTTGGCTATTCAAATTTCAAACAAACTAGCCATGTCCATGTAGAATTAATGCAACTGAATGCTAAAGGAAAGCCCACGGTAGTGAAGAATACCTGGAATCTGGATTAAGAAGAAAATCATCTGCATCTGCCGCCTCCTCTGCTTCCGCTGCTGCTGCCGCCATAAAACAAAGCCAAACAAAAATACAAGACCAAACCAAAAAATGCACTCAAAGACAATAAGATGGACTGACCAGCGTGCACGCTGAAGCAAAAGACTCAAGCCAAACACAAATATATCAAACAATTTCACAAAACATAGAGAAACAAAAGTGTGTCAAACAATTTCACAAAAAATTCACAACAGAAAAATAAACAGAACCAAGCAAGTCATAAAGAATTCATCGATGAAGAAGCTTTTCAGTCGTTCCCTCCTCCTGAAACGGCCTTCATCTGCATTTTCCCTCCCTCCTCAACCTCTACCGGCGTTCCCTATTTTTAATTGTCCTCTGATTTTGGCGCGCCCCTCAACGACATTATTCACTTTGAACTGCTTTTTGCTTTTCTCCCAACGGCTCCTATGGTGTGGTGTGTCATTTTGGTTTTATTAACTAGATTTTGATTTTGTTTTTCTTACACACAAACTTAAATTTGAAATTTATATATTTGTAGAGGAACAAAATTATTGTAAATGGAAATGTTAATTTAGGCCAATTAAAAAGAATGCATCGTCCTAGATTAAATAAACAATGATAAAGTATGTAAATAAATTAATATTATTTTAGGAAATTAATTGTAAGAGAAAGTATAGAAATGAGTGGAAACGGAGGTTGGGGAATGGGCCTAGCTTTACACAAGAACATGTCATTTATCAATTTGTAATTGTATTGAGTCATTCCATGGAAATGGGACTGGAATTAAATGGAAATTGTCATGGTTATGCAATTTTCACCATTACAAAAGCACTCTACACAAATAATTTAGGCTAATTAAAGAAATGCAATCAATTAGGCATAAATTAACATAGATTGATTAAAGCCGAGACAAATAATTGTAATAAATTCAAAAGGAATAAATGGGACGAATGAGAGTACCTAACCCTAGAACCGATGATGGAAGAGTGATATATTAATTTGTCATCTCTAGTTCATATTAACGGCCTTCATCAGATGACTATCTCAATTTTTGTGTTCAAAAAAAACTTTGCAATTCACTTTTCACCATCGTGAGTTTGATCATGATCATCGCAAACTTAATCTGTCGTACACGTAAATGATTTTGTACTACACTTGAAAATTTATTCACGTTCATCTTTCAAATAGTTGAACCTATCAAGGTGTTGCCTAGGGACACCATTAGGAGTTTGTCGACTCAATAGGTGAACAAATTTTCCTCGATGTCCTCTATTTCTAGGATCATGTTTCAATGCATAGATGGATGTCTTTAAATACCATGACATTGCAACATGTCTTGAGCATAAACACGCACGTGTTAAGTCGGCTCATAATAACTAGTAGAAAGAGGCGAGAAAGATCAAATTTGAATTTAAAGCTTTTTATTTTAGGTTTTTTCTTGCATGCCTCGGGATTGAACTCAAAGAGCCTAGAAAGAAAACATATGTGGGTGAATGATTTAGATTCTTTTTATGTGTATGTAATTATACCAAATGAAGTCTTTTCACTTTAATCCTACTCTAATTAGCTAACGCTATAGTTAGGTTTGACAAAAGACCTGAGATTAAATTCAACAAACTAGGTCTTTTTATGCGTGGTCCTCTTTAGATTGTGGTTGTTATCTGTGCAGGCCCCCCTAATTTACAAACTATTAACAATAATTGCATATCCCTACAATGGTTTGTTCTTCATTTAGACTCCACTTCCTGACGCAACTTGGCTTAACTTGGGTGCCAACAAATGGGGGTTAGCATTTTAACCTTTCTAGCTCCAAAAAAAAAAAAATCATTAAGTGGGTGTTGCAATGGGCAAATCAACTCAAGTAGAATGGTCATGAGGATATGCATAACGGTATAAAAATTCTAAAATCGAAATTAATAAAGGGAAAAAATTTATGTTACAAGCCAAAAAATGCGTTGGCATTCATCAAGCCTCTTATTCTCATACTATTCCATAACACAGGTATAAGAAGTGTGTTTTATAGGGTGAATGAACCATAACAGCCTAAAAGCATTCCCAGACACTTGAATACCAAACAAAATCTTTCAGTTACAGTATTGGAAACCTGTTTCTACGAAACTTCAATAAGAAAATTATATTAAAAAATTCTACCCACCAGGAACTTAACTATTTTAGAAAATATGATAAACATAATATATATTAAAAACTCATACCTAGAAGGAGAAGAATTATGCCTGTCCTAGTCCCCTGCTCTGCCTCTTCTTTTGTTGCCACCATCAACAAGACCACAACAAAATAAATGAAAAAACAAAAAAAGAAACATAACATGACACAAAATTAAAATGCATAGAAAAACAAAATGAATAGATGGCCAATGCTGAAACAAAACTACACGAAAAAATATATCAAATACAAAACCTCAAGAAAAATTACAGAGAGAAAAAGAGCATTGATAGAAAATATAATGAGAAGGGAAAAAAACATTGATAGAAGGGAAGAAAACATCTGTGAAAGAAGGAAAAAAAATTCACAAAAGAAAACATATGGAACATTGTCTGCAAATAGAAAAAATGAATTGTACTAGTTTTCACAAGTATTTATAACTTCACCTTATTTTGAATTCCTTTCTCCCCAACAACATTAAATTTCATGCTATGGATTTTGAATTCCTTTCTCCCAATGGCATTAACTGTCATGCAATAGATTTTTATTCCAATGATCATTTTCTATCATGTTATAGATTTTTACTCTAACCGTGCATTTTGGTAAAAAAAAAATTACTTTTTTATGAATATCCTATTTAACTTATAAAGGAATAAATAGTACATATTCACACAAAAAAGTAGGGTGGTAAAAAGTCACACCCACATAGTCACGACCTCAAAAGGCAAATAACATGAGTCATAGCTTCAAAGGGCAATCAAAACATAATATCTAACAAGAAAAGACATAAAAAACACTAAGCAACAAGAGCAGCACTAGCAAAGGGAGTAGGATCTTTATCATCAGATTTCCCCCAAAAGTCCCCATGGGTGGCATCCTCAATAGGCTTCCAGCCATCAAGAGCAGCAGTAGCATATTCATTCTCCTCAAGAGGTCGAGTGTGAACTGGGGAAATGGCAAGCTGCAACTAAGGAAACTTGCCTATGTCTTGCCAGCCAGCATCCCGCCAAGGAGATGGCAGTCTGGGGAAAGGACCATCCTCCATGAGAAACATAATCCATGAAAGGCTAAGGGCCACACGAGTGAGATCCATGTTCACAATCACCATGGTTGCCACCACAATCTCGCTAGTCACTTTGAGAAAATTGATTGCAGCCACGCCGACGCCCCCAAGAGGAGGAAGAGTCAAGCATAACTCAGGAAACAGTGCAGGGCGCATTGGGCCAATGGTCCAATAGCTCCTAGAGGTGGGCAACTTCAAGTGCAACTTTACTATCTTGCACCTAAATTTGTATTAGAACATTAGAGCAAATAAGAGCTTTAGTGTACCAAAAAAAAGTGCTTATTAGTAGGACAATGATTGAAAACAACATTATTTCTATCTTTGCAAATGCTAAAAATAGTTTCCATCTTGGTGTTATGTCATAAAATATCCCCCTAGGACTTTTACCTACTAACTTTAGCTCCTAGGTTCCTTTTTAATGATCTTGCATGTTTAATTTAACTCTCGTAGCAAAATCCCCTGAAACCCATGTCAAATGGGACTAAGGGAATCGTCTTGAGCATAAACAAGCCCTAAAATAGGTCCCTAGGCTTGGGCGCCCACGCCCAAGCCCTACCCTATTTTGTCAGGGCCTAAAATTTGAATGTCGACAAGATGACCGTTAAAGGCCTCCCTTGTTGACATCTCAAGTTTGAATTATGAAATTATAGCGGGAATGCATATATAAGCATGTTTAGGGTTTCATTTATAAACAAGAAGATGTTTTTTGAGATTTTGGCGAACTTATGATCATAGAGCATTCAAGGCATTCATTGTGTTGCAGATCAGAATTGTGTTGTGTTTGTTATTACAAATTTGGCTTCATCTTCTCATGGTGTGAAAGATCTTCATCTCCTTGAGAGCTACACCTCCAAGGTGATATTTATTTGTGATTCAATATATCTAATTTATCATTGTTTTTTCTCTGTCCTGCAAGGACACACACTCTCTATCTAACAATGGTGTTGGAAGGCTTGAATGCCATTCTGGGGCTTACCGAGTCAATCTCCTAAATACCGCAACCCCCCAACCCCTCTCTTGTGATTGCAGGTGACAGGTGTCAGATCTTGCAGAGAGGAGTTGTAGAGGATTGTTGCAGAGCATAAGGATCCTGGATCTGAAGAA
The DNA here is from genome assembly GCA_027924645.1 of Cunninghamia lanceolata. Taxonomy (NCBI): domain Eukaryota; kingdom Viridiplantae; phylum Streptophyta; class Pinopsida; order Cupressales; family Cupressaceae; genus Cunninghamia; species Cunninghamia lanceolata. Next base: position 1,857,958 of record BSBN01001770.1, on the reverse strand, counting down.
AAAGGCAAAAAATATCACTAAAAGGGCTTGGGCACCCACTCCTAAGCCCTCCAATTTTTTAGAGTCAGAAATCTCTGAGGCAATTACAGTCAGTAGCAGAAAAGGCCCCAAAGCCCTCAGAAAATGTGTCACCTTGGGCTTGGGTGCCTACTCTTTAGCCCCCAACTTTTCTGTCTTTCAAAATTCAAAATCTAGTATGTACCTAATCTACATTTAATATCTCTGTGTGCAAGCATTTGTTGGGATTCGTCTGTTTGTTTACGATTTTGCATAATTAGGGTTTTGAGCTTAATCGGGCTAAAATCAACACATTAGTCATCAATTTCCAAATTTCCTTATCATTCCAAGTGACTTCCAACCTGTAGTTGAATACTCTTGCAAAAGTTGTGATTCTACTCGGTTAAATGTCCTTGAATGTATGTAATGAAAGGGGGATCTAACTAAACTATTCATCAAATCAACAAACCCTCTTTTTCTACATTATATTTTGGTGAACCCATATTTTTCTAGACATTGCATCTTGCTGACTTTTACACATCAGATTTGCATTCATACATATCATTTACTTCATTTTACATTCATAAATCTTGTAAAAATGTGAAAAAAAAATGAAAATTTTGAAAGAATTTGCATCCTAGGCTTGCATTAAGGCATAGTTTGCATCAATTTCAATGAATTTCATCTAATCTCTAATTTTTACATCAGATTGGATATAATTTACAGAAATTCATCATCCTATAATCCTTTACATTGCATTTTCACACTAAAATTGCTAGGGTTTGCTTGAAATTTTGGATTTTTCTCATAACCTAGTGATTTCAAGACCTAGGGTTTGTAGTCAAGATCTTGTTTCAGATTTTACTACTTATCTTTAGAACTCATTCAAATCTGATTTTTTTTGTAGTGTGGCATCATTGTGTGTCTTTGCATTTACATTTCAAATTTTGCATTTACATATAGTGAATTTCAACAAAAACTAGCATACTCATTCATAACTCCTTAAAATTGAACTTGCATGGTGCATTGTAGGATTTTGACATCATTTTCAGATCTGATATCAGCTATTTAACATCTTAAATCTGATTAGAATTCATTCATACATCACTTTGCATACTTCCATGCCTTAATTTCACTATTAGGGTTTAAAAATCTTTGCATTTTCACTATATTTTGACTCATGTCCTTCATCTAGATTTTCATGATAGGTGTGTTGTGAAAGATTTTGATGCATCATTGTACTAATAAAAAGGTTTTATTTTTCTTCCCCTCATCATTTTCATCACTACACCACATATTTTAGGCATTTACATTGAAAAAAGGTGAAAAAAGTGAACATCTTTAGTTGCATAAACAAGCATAATTCATGTTGTTTCATTGAATTCACCTTAAACATCTTGTATTTCAGATCTTGAACTCATTTTCAAGCATATATTCATTTACCACTTGAAAAATTGGCATAATTTCATACCATTGTGTGAAAATTGGAATACTCTTAATTACACAGTGTGTATTTCAACACTGCTTGTTTACACACCTTCTCATACCTTTTGATCAAAACCTTTAAAATCATCAATTGGGCCTTGTTGTGTTGTACTCTTTCCTCCTATTCATTTTTTTTTGTTGTGGACTCCTTGTGTCTTTTAGTACCCATTTCCCTCAAACAAGTGATTGGGTGCGAAATAGTCTCACTTAGTTTGCCTTGTCGACCATTGTGAAATTTATGTGTATTTGAGCTCTTTCAAGTAAGCATCCTAGATCCCTCTTGTTATTCATCTTTAGAAGTTTTCTTTGCATACATCATAGACATTGATATTTTTCCCAAATTTACTCATGAATATCCTCAAGTCTTGAAACAAATAGCATGCATATATGATGTTGACATTTCTATGTGTTCCACATATGAAATCCTTTGTTATATATATGGTTTTGATAGTTTCACAAGTCTCATGGGAACATATCCTCTGATATTAGATGATCTCACTATATTCATAGATAATAATAAATATGTTTTATCGTTTAGTAGTGATGACTTCAATATGTTATATGAAGCCCTAGATGACTTTATCTCTATTGAACATTCTACTACGACTCCTATTGCTAATAAATGTGATGGTAACTTAGTTCTACCTTATGATCTCTCTCCCAAAGTTGTTCCCACTTATGAGGACACTTTGGCGCAAGAGGATGAATTCATTGACATATCCCTTAGCATCACATCATCATCTATTCATTCCAATGCTCTCTTTGGCCAAGATGAAGCATTAGTGAATGAAGAACCACCACCATCTCTCCATTCCAATGCTCTCTTTGGCCAAGATGAATCATTAGTGAATGAAGAACCCCCTCTAACAAAGAACATTCCATGGATAGATAATGAGCATGCATCTAACAATATTAAAAATTCAATTCCTACCATAGTGCATGAAGCCTCTATGGATCATCCCATTGACTGTCCTCCTTTAGTCGATTATTCACATACCTTGGATATCACTAAGGAAGGGAAGACCCTTAATCTCCCTCCTTTGGTTGAATATTCAAGTCATTTAGATATCACTTAGGATATAAAAACATTGACTACCTCTCCTTTGGTTGCATATTCTTTAAACATCACTAAAGATACTATTACTAATTTTTTGTTCACACTAAAATTAGTTTGACCTAAATGCAGTTGTTCAAAAGGGATAAAAGCAAATTTTGAAGTTATGCATTTATGGACAGTTGATATATTGATAGAGCAGAAATAGACTTCAGATGACAAGATAACCCATCAGTCTAATCAAGACTAATGAGTCATCATGACAAGAGAATCAGATGACAAAGGTATCAATTGTTCGTGAAGTACAGTTGTTTTAATAGTGTGTTATCTTTCAGGAGTTATAAGTTAAATTGATTATTCAGTTAATCAGCTTTTGAAATAAAGAAAGAAAGATATTTGTATTGAACTGTTATTTCATGTCATGTTTTGAACATACATTCAAATATCTGTTACTTTATCCTATGCATTGATTGAAAAAGAAATACACATCTATTAGATGCATAAGATAAATTAGCTGATCATGTTTAAAGGAAGTGTTCAAATGTGTCCCACACAAGCCGTGGGAGTAACTAGACTGAGCAATTGCAGACATGCAAGCTATACATCTAGATGATAAAAGAAATGAAATAAACACATGATAAAATGAAACATCCATCATTGCCTGAGCAAGAAGGTTGTTTTGTTGATGCCGGTCTTCAGTCTTTAGTCTTTATCTTTAGCTCCCATCATTAGTTGAACCTGCAAAAAATTTGGGGACAACCCTGTTAGTGCTTCGGATGTTTAAAGTTATCATATGCTTTTATCAAACAGATATATCAACTTATCACATCATGCATTGCATATGAAAGATCAGATCAGATAAGTGCTACAAATTAGAAAAACCATGAAGAAGATCAATCAATACCATTAGGTATATCTTTTATGCTAACTTGTTTGTTCACTGTGCAGGTATAAGAAAAGTAATATTGCTGATTTGAAGACATTTAAGGCATGTGGAGAAAATGTGTCTCCCACAAGGGTCAAGCCCAGCATGCTCCAAGTGATACCATTACATGTTATGCTATATCCAATAGCTCATCAGTGATCAAATTCCAAATGATATGCAAAACATAAGGTACCATTCTATTTCTTTATCATAAATGAAGTGTGATGTTTCATAGCAGTCCTATGTCATCAATAAGTACACTAGGTACAGTTAGCTATACCATAGAGCTGAGTAAGCAGGTCTAAAGGACCTCAAAGTACATCATATAGTGCTACCAACATGAAAGACGGGAGGTACAATGACTAAAAGTATAAGGCACAACCATAAAAGGTACTTTCAATCTTTTGATATAATGAGATATATTTTTGCTATTCACATATGCCTCATACAAAAGTACAAGAAGTTGAAACAGTAATGTAAGGCATAGTGTACAAGAACAGATTAATAGAGCAGTGTCATAGTATAGGACAGCTAAGTCACAAGTACAAAATGCATGATGAATGTCAAGTCCAGATGCCAGGGTACAGTTATATCAAGGAGTACAACCAAGCATTTAATAATAGGTATTCTACCATCTCTTGTTGTAAATGAGATGTAAAATTGCTTTTGAACTCATTGAGCAATCATTAGAAGTAGTATATGCTACTATGAATCAAATGAGCAAGGAGTAGCTATACCAAGGTACATCCCATAAATCTTCCATTATGAAATACATAAAGATGTAGAAGAACAACATTAAGGAGAAGGTACAATCTCACCAAAGATGGAGCAGCAGTACAATAGCATTTACCAGCTAATAAAGAGTCCAACATCGAGCACAGTGAGGTGACAGGTATGCCAAGTCAAAAAATAGATGGGACAGTCATCCAAAGAAAGACAAATCAATATAGAGCAATCACATTGTGCAAAGATAGTCATACTAGATGGAGTAATAATGATGGAGAAGCCATTCCACAAGCAACAGAGACCAGTCCTGAAGACTACATTTAAGCATATATTATAACTCTTTGTTGCAAATGAAGTGTCAAGTCACAAAAAAAAATTTGCTAATGAGTGTTTGACCATTGAAATGGATAATATTTACACAGAGTGACTGTCACCAAGAAGGAAAGGCAGCAATACCTCTAACTGGTGACAGTCAAGTATTCCTTATTCATACCTTGTAGCTGCTAACTGTTACAATGATGGAGGAGAAACAATAGAGGACTCATGATATGCTATATGCCATAGTGATAATGTTGACAGAGGCACAAGACAAGCATTCATTTTTTTCATATACCATTGTTTCTGACTAACACAGTTATGATAAGCACTTGCCATGATGAAGGACAAAAAGAGATCAAGGACATAATATGCATGCTACAGGAGGATCAAAATGCAAAGATAAATGTGAAAGACAGCATAATGATGATTACCTGACAGTGAATCAGCTAATACAAAATGGAATGCCAAATTAAAAATCCCTTGTATACAAGACTGTCATTTATCTTTTTGCAGAAAAAAAATGTATATTATTGTCCAAGGTTAAAGGAAATTGTTATCACTCAAAAAGTTAAAATAACTTGAAGAACAAGTCTGTATCAAATCAAGAAAGATTTCTGTATTATAGCACCTGAAGCCTTAGTTCTAACTTTCTGAATCAAGTTTTATCCCATACACAGAAATGAAAGAGAGATGCTCAGAATAGAGAATGAATGCTTGTTACAGTGGAGCCTCTCAAAATGCAAACACATGGAGAGGTATAAAACCCTAACATATTTCATGCATACAATGAAAAGAAATAGCTATAATGTACTTGTTTGCATGGTCGTGACCAGAAGGTAGGGTTTTGTGCCTGAATAAAGACACCCAGCTGTCCAAATTTTGAAACCCTCATTTTAAAGAATGAAACCCTATTTTTCATCTTATGTGCATAATGAAGGTAAAAGTTACAGAGAAGTGTTTTTGCATCATAGCAGTGCCTGAATGAGTACTTTTCTAGGATACCCATACGGGTTTTTTGTGAAATCCTAACATAATTCTTGCAGTTTAAAAAAAAACAATGGTGTTACAATTGGTCGTGCCTGAAAATGGCAAATATTATACATTTCAAGGTGAAACCCTTGTTACAAGTTAGAAGCCTTTTCTTCATTTTTTACAATGACAGAGCCAAAGAGGGTTCAAAATATGCTTGGAAGCATGGCCGTGGGTAAAGAAATAATCTCTTGTCAAGCTTTCAAAACAAAACCCTCATTTCATATCAAAGCCTTCAAGGTTTATAGCAGAGAAAATCAAAGATTATGCTACAGAGAATGATAATGGCCATGGCCATACAAAGAATAATGAAGGAATGAATACCCAAATAGAAATTTAAACCCTTGTTTCTTTTGAGAGTATGCAAATATTTTAAAGTATCTACAGTAGAAATGTAGAAGGCTCACCTTTTAGGTTGCAGAAGAATAGAGCAGTCATGGCCGCGACCTCTTGTGAGGTTCTCATCATATTTTTGTCTCAGTTTCAAGATGAACACACAGAAGAAAACAAAGCATGGTGTCAAAGAAGTTGCAGAGAGAAGTAAATGCATGGCCGCGGCCATTAGAGCCAAGTGCTACAGAAAATGGTGCAAAAAACTTAGTTAAAAACTCAAACACAATACTTACCAGGTCTCTACTGTTATCCTCAAGGAGAAATGCAGGAGTTTCAACCACAAAAGAGGTGGAGAAAATACAAAGAGTCATCAAACCCTAGCGGCATGGCAGAGTTGTAGAGCGGCGGCCAGCAAAGAGGAGAAGTGAAAATGAGTAACAAGTTAGGGTTCTGCTTTGTTTTGTTTGAAGCTTTTTTCATGTTTCTTTTTGACTTCGAAAAACATTATTACTAAATCTTATTGTCGACCGGGGTCAACAAACTCCATGATCCTTTCCTAGCAATGTTAATAAGGAGTGGCCGATGGTGGGATGATTCTCATATCAAATGGTGGTCATTAGTAATAAGGGTAAGGCTTATGCCTTATGTGTTTTAAAACAAGATTTCCTTCCTTGGAGGTCGAATATCATGTGGCCAAACAAACATTGCATGGTCAAAGATACCTAACCATCATTGATTAATGAGGCCGACAAGTATGTGTTCCTTGCACATAGTCCAAGTCAAAGGATATTGATATCATTAGAAAAGGTAAATGTTTTGCCTTATGCAAATCAAAACAAACCTCTATACCTTACAGTCAACTATGCATATGGTCAGAAAGCCTTATGATTTTATCATCTAAAGTCAAAAAGGGAAGAAGTTATATGTAGCCAAAAAGAGATTGTAAGGAGTATCATTAGTTTTTGCATAAAGGGAGATAATAAGAGGGAAGAAGGCATATTTTGCATGATGATGCATGTGGCAAGGTGGCAGGGGTTGACTCAGGTTTTTGTTTTGCATGGTGAATATAACTTTTTGCATATGTATATTGGAGTGATAACGCAGAGAGAGTTATTTATTTTTCTCCTTGGTGCATGTGGAGTCATAAGGGTTTATTGATTATGACTATGTGTTTTATGCATTTTGATAATGTATATAGAGAGATAAGGGTATGTTTTTTTCCTAAGGCATATTGACATGCAAGGGGATGTATTTTCTCACAAGGAGTGTTAAGGATTGTATTTATCTCTGAAGTCCTATTTTTGCTCGAATCATGCAAATTAGGCATATGTATTTGGAGTAATAAGGAGTTAGATTTTTTGATCTTACAAATACATTAATTGTAAATAAATAATAAAGTAATATTTTCCAAATTACTTTATTATTTTTCACAAATTGTAAAGTCAAATTAGAACAAGTTGTAACCAATAATAAAGTAATTATTTTTATTACTTTATTATTTACTCACAATCAATTTTGCTAATGTAAAATCATGCAAATTGATTAGTTGAGTTAACTAGGCCACCTAGGAGGTTTTTTGCATGATTTGGGGAGTATTTTTAGGGTTCTTAGTCAACTTTTTGGTCAAGCATATGGAGAGGCCCAAATTGGAGCTATTTTTGCTCAATGTGTGGCAGTTTGAGCCCCTATTTTTGAGGATTTTTGAGGTTCCTCGTGAGAGATTATTTTTAGAGGCAGTTAGTTGCAAGTTCATTTCTTTTGCATGCCTCTTGAGAGAGCAAAACCTATATATTGTAAAGCAAAAGCTTGTTTTTGCTAGTTCTTGCCTTTTTGCTCTTATACACTTAGAGAGAAGAAGGTTTTGTAGCTCAATTTTTACAGTTTTATAGAGAGATCAGCAGGTTATAGGTTTAATTCTGTCTCCTTTGCAATTTTTCCTTTGTTCTTTTGAAATCAAATAATTGCCTTTCCATTTAATGCAATTGTATGAAGTGATTTGATGAAATTTTAATGTGTTTGATGACCAAAACCTTTAAAAACTATTGTCTCACCATTATTTGAAGCATTAAGCATATAATTATTACAGGTCTTAGGTTGTGTTAACAAAAATAATCTTTTGTGTTGTGAGAAATCCTTTTGCTTCATAGAAAGCCTATTTTCGCCTCCCTTAGAATCACTTTTGTGATATTTATGCCAAGATTGGATTGTGTGGGTAAGATTTCTGAGTTGTATTGTGAACCAGATTGCATATTTTTACCCATTTTAGGTGCATCACCAAATTTTCACAGTTTCTATTTCCTTATAGTTTCATTCTTACCCTTTTCCAAAATAGAAAATCATACATTCCAATAGAATATTTTAAGGGAACCAGCCCACAATCTAGAGGTCTAATTTCATTATAGGACACCCACAACCTAAAATTAGTCCCATCTTACAGGGAATTGCAGTGCTTTTCCAGCCTTGCATACAGGTGCAATTCCCAGTGATAATAGATACAAACATTAATAATTATCTTCATAACACCTTACCTTCCCTTCATTCCTATGCTCTCTCTTCAAAAGATGCAGCATCAGTGGATGAGGAAAGGTCTCCCACATTAAATCCCTTATGGATGGATGTCAAGATCACCCAAAACAAATCACTTCTTCCACTTTCTAAGAGGATAGTGAATAAGTGTACTAATGCTACTACAATATCAACAATTTCAAGATTAAATATCATACATCCTACGATGATAGGCACAAATGTCCTGCTAGGAGGTATCCCATTGAAATAGGTAAGTATTTCTCCCTCATTTGGCCACACTCGTTGTATCATATATTCTAGTTTCTCTCAAGGGTGGCCTCCTCCTAGATATATATGTTGTTAGCATTGTGTTGTATCAGGTAAGTATTTCTTGTTGGACTGCACCAGACAACTGAGAGGGGGGGTGGTGAATCAGTTATCCTAAAACTTTTAACCAATTATGATCATCAACTTATCAATTACTTATATTCTGATATAACCATGAAATCATAAAATGAGAAGCTCAACACAAAAGCATAATCAACACAAGAGACACCAGATTTTTATGTGGAAAACCCTAAAAGGGAAAAACCACAATGGGTGTTAGCCCACAGAAATATATATAAGTTATATCAATACCAAAAAATAGAGGCTCACTACCCAAATTGCTCACTACAAAGAAAGGCTAATTGCCTATGGGTGGCTCACTGCCAAAGGGAGGCTCACTGCCAAAAGGATGCTCACTGCCAAAAGGAGGCTCACTACCAAAAGGTTGAACTGAGATAACAACATCTACTCCATGCCAAGGTTTAGTTCCATTGAAGCACAAATACCTCTGCTCTGCTCTGCTACCTTACTTCACTTTTATCTTCACATCTTCGCACTTGGATACCTTTTCACAACTCAATTACAAGTATTTATACACTTCATCAACTTTGGAATGATCATCAAGGTCGGCATTACAATCATCAACCGTTGGAACAATCTCCAAGGTCGGAAAACATACGTTACATCATAATAGGTCTAGACCTAAACAGATTTACAAAGAAAAGAAATGAATGCAGACCACACCAAGGCTTAGCTGGGACTTAAACACAATCTTCCATGCTGCAATACGCTATCACAATCTTCAAAGTGTAATCGCAAGACATGTCAACAACCAAGTCGGCTAAAACTGATGTTAACACAAGTATTCTTAGGAACACGCTTCATGCACAATCTGAATTACACCTTGTAGGCCAATCCAAATGTAGGAGCATGATCAGGAGACATCCACAAGCACATTGTAATCACTAGGAACAACCGTACAATCTCTAATCACTCTATCAATAAGATTCTTCAAACCAGAGTATAGGAACAACACTGTCAGCCACTGTCATGAGTAAAAGATAGCTTATGGACCACCAAATCATGAACCATTTCATTTAAAGGCACTTAACATCATCACTGACTTAATTCTAGAACCGCAGACCAAAATACTTCAATGCGGAGGAATGCGGAGCAAAACACTTTCTCCCTGTCACCACTAAACAACCAAGAAAAACTATTTTCACACTGGTGAACACAACTTACTCAAATCTTCATTCCGGAGGCTCAACCTTGGAATATAGTATCTTTATACAAGCTTCTAAATAACATCCAATCCATAGGCAAAGATATTTATTCTACAGGAAATGCGGAGCATTCTTCTGGACTATTCTTCTGCATGTAATGCACTTTTTCTACTGCAACACATTGTTATCACCGGAGGGGCTAATTTTCTCAATATCCTTAACAAAGTAAGAATACAATTGACACTAATGACAACACATATATGTTGACATCAATGACAACACTGATTAGGCACATACTTACAACATTTCTCCCCCTTTGTCATTGATGGCAACATATGATGTGAAAAACTGAAAAGACCATCAAGACAAGATTCTCCCCCTTTCTCCGTACACATCTGCATTCTTTCTCCCCTTGAGTTTTTCACATGATTTCTCTCCCCCTTTGAAATCAATGGAAAAGGGCACATACTTGCATGTTGTTGCTCTGATCTACTTACGTTATCAGAACTATCTAGCTACTCCCCCTAAGAAGTAGCCTTTAGAACATAAATCTAGATCAAAGAATGACACTTTGAGCTCGATTGGATTGATGCATTCCTATGAATCTTAGTTCAGGGCAGGAGGGGTAATGACCCCTAACTTTTCTTTGAGATACTCAAAGGTATCTTTAGGCAGAGGCTTAGTTAAAATGTCTGCAATCTGATCCTTTGTGGACACATATTCTAACTTTACTTCATTCTTTGTCACCTTCTCTCTCAAAAAGTGATACCTTATTGATATGTGCTTTGTTCTTGAGTGCATCACTAGATTCTTTGAGATGTTTATGGCACTTGTATTGTCGCAAAAGATTGTAATTGGATCTTCATACACAACTCTTATATCCTTCAAAGTCTGCTTCATCCATAATACTTAAGTGCAACAACATGCTACTGCAATATATTCTGCTTCTACAGTTGATAAAGAGATTGAATGCTGTTTCTTACTCGGCCATGAAACCAATCTATTGAACAAGAATAAAGCACCTCCACTTGTACTCTTTCTGTCATCAACATCTCCGGCCCAATCTACATATGTATAAGCACTGAGAGTGAAATCATTGTCCTTTGGGTACCATAAGCCATGATCCGGAGTACCTTTTAAATATCTCAGAATTCTCTTAACTACCATCACATGTGATTCTCTTGGATTAGATTGAAACCTTGCAACAAGACAAACCACATGCATAATATTAGGTCTAGTTTGAGTTAGATAAAGCAATCCTCTAATCATGGATCTGTATTTTCTCTGATCAACCTTGGGTGATTCATCAATTTTGCTCAACATGTAGCCAGTCGCCATGGGAGTACATACCGATTTAGAGCTTCTATCCCAAACTTCTTCAATAATTCTTTCACATACTTAGACTAAGATATGAAGATTCCTTTACCTGATTGGTTTATTTGCAGACCTAGAAAGAAATTCATCTCACCAAACATGGACATCTCAAACTCTTTTTGCATTTCACCAGCAAACTTCATACATATACTTTCATTTCCTCTAAATATAATATCATCAACAAAGACTTCAACAATTAAAATTTAATCACCATCAATTTTGAAATAAAGATTATTGTCAACAATACCTTTATTGAACCCTAACTGCAATAAGTACTTATCCAACCTTGCATACCAGGCTCTAGGAGCTTGCTCGAGTCCATACAAAGCTTTATTCAGTCTGCACACAAAATCACTTTGGTCTAATAACCTAAATCCTTCTAGTTGCTCAATGTAAACTTCCTCTTCCAACTCACCATTTAGAAAAGCAGACTTCACATCCATTTGATACACTTTGAAATCTTTGTGGGCTGCAAATGCCAGAAATATTCTAATTGCCTCAATCCATGCTACAAGAGCAAAGATTTCTTCAAAATCTATTCCTTCAATCTAAGAGTATCCTTTGCATACTAGCCTTGCCTTATTCCTTACAACTTCTCCATTCTCATTCATCTTTTTCCTGAAAACCCATTTGGTTCTAATAACATTTTTGTCAGTAGGTCTAGGAACTAATTCCCAAGTATCATTATTTTCTATTTGCATCAGCTCTTCCTCCATGGCTTTTACCCAGCTTTCATCATTGCATGCTTCATTCACAGTCTATGGTTCTACCTTTGAAAGCAAACAGTAATTGACTTGTTCCTCTGCATCTCTTCTCCTTATCAGCACACCTTTGTCTTTGTCACCTATAATCTGATCTTCAGAATGATTGATCCTTACATACCTGGGAGTCTTGGCAACATTTTTTGGAGCCTCTTCTTCATCTTGAATGTCTTCTTGCTCATCTTTTTCTTCATTTATAGTCACAGGTTCCTCTGGTTCATAGTAATTCAGGTATGATATCTCTTCCTTGCCTTCATCTACCTTTACATTTGCACTCTCAACAATCTTTTTGAGCCTTTTGTTGTAGCACTGATAAGCCTTACTCTTGGTACAGTATCCAAGGAAGATTCCTTCATCACACCTTGCATCAAACTTTCCTAGATTCTGCTGGGGAGTTCTAGGTGCAGACAATTGCCTCTTAATCCCTTGGTCTACATAGAAAATGTTGAACTCATTTGAAGTGAACTCACCTCCTCTATTAGACCTCAAGCATTTGATTTTCAATTCTATCTCATTCTCAACCATTGCCTTGAAAGATTTGAACTTCTCTAGGGCTTCTGATTTGTCTCTTAGAAAAGTAACCCAAGTCATTCTAGAATAATCATCAATAAGTAACATGAAGTACCTGTCACCTTGTAGACTTCTCACCCTTGTAGGACCACAGAGATTTGTATGCACTAGATCCAGCAAATCGGCAGAGAATTGCTCTTTATTCTTGAAACTTGTTCTTGTCTGCTTCCCTAACTGACACTCCTTACAAATTGTGTTGGATGGTTTCACAAGTTTGGTAAATCTCTCACAATCTGACTTGAACTTATCTTTACTAGATTATCAAAGTTTATATGACACATACTTCTATGCCACAACCACCTTTCATTTGTCCGGGCCAATAAATAGTAATCATTAGTTCCTCTTAGTTGATAGATGTTACCTTTTGTCTTCTTATCGGTAGCAATCACAGTTCTAGAGCTTTCCATGATCTTGCACCCATTGTCTTTGAATCTTAGATAATAACCTTTATCACACATCTGACCAACACTCAAAAGATTATGCTTCAAACCCTTCACATATAGGACATTGTCAGTATTATGCTTTCCATCAAATGAAATAGATCATTTTCCACAAATCTTACCAGTTGCATTATCTCCAAACCTAACCAGTCCTCCATCATACTTTTCCAAACTTACAAACTTACTTTTGTCACCAGTCATGTGATGTGAGCATCCACTATCAATAATCCATTCATCCTTATCTTTCTCAACCTGAACTGCCAAGGCACTTTCTTCCACTGGTTTTTCTTCCTTCACACAATTAGTAGAATTAGTAGACACAGGATCTTCTTTAATAACAATAAAAAGACATTCATTTGCACTAGTACTAGCATCATCAGATTCATCATCAATCACTCCTTCATCATAAAAATCTCTAATATAGTAACATTTCTTTGGAACTCTAGGCCTACTCTCATACTTTTTCTTATTTCTTTCAATTCTTTCAGGACATCTGGAAGCATAATGTCCTACTTTACCACAAGAGAAACACTTGAAAGGTAATTTACCTTTGAACTTACCGAAACCTCGTTGTAGCCTGTTAACAAAGTTAGCTTCAATTTCATCAAAGTCATCATCCACTTTATAATTCTTAGCTCTAGAAATCTTTTCTGAAGTACTGGCTTTAAAAGATGATTCAACTTTTGGTAGGGCATCACCAAATTCTCTCATCTCAAAGGCTGTAAGCTTTCCAAGTAACTGATCGTTATCAATAGTTTTCACAGTCATAAATTCTTCAATAGCAGCTACCTTGTGACTATAGGACTTTGGTAGTGATCTAAGAATTTTTATCACAACTTCCTTATCACTGAGAGTTCCTTCCATACCTTTATTCCAGTAACAAGTTCATCAACTCTTTGCATAAAGGCTATTATATTTTCATCTTCATTCATCTTCAAACCCTCATATTTCATGGTGCAGGAGCACCTACCTGACAGCTGGCCTCCATGAGGCAGTTAGTTTGTTTTAGGTCTTGTTAATGTTTTCAAGAAGGTTGTATAAGACCAATGCATGTAATAAGGTCATGTTGACCATGCTTTACTATTTTTAGGTAGTTTGTTAGGACAACTGTTATGCTGTAGGTCCGGTTGGATCTCCCAGCCGCCTGGAGAGAGTTCCCAGCCGCTTGGAGTCAGGTCGGTAGTACTCGCAGGAGATCCTATTTATGCATGAGGATCGGTTGGTTGTAGATCATCGATCATAGTGTTGTATTGCATTGAGCAAAGGAGTTAGATTACAGAGAGTAAGACAGAGCATTGTATTGCATCTTTTGAAATCAATAAAGATCCTGTTTGTGTTCATTCTCTGGTTGGATTCCATTGTTTAATCGATTTGCTGTTTTGGTGGTTACATGGATTCGCTGATCCATTCCACCGGTTGATTCATCGAATCGGTGGAATGGCTATGTACAGTAGGTTAGGATATAGTTTGCATTTTCTGTTTGTTCGCATGCAGGTGTGCAGGATCACGATCGAGATGTGTTGAGAACCCTAGCATGGGTATGTGCTAGGTCGAGCTAATAGTTAGAATCTGGAAGATCACCCTGAGAGTAGATCGGGTCATCCCAGGAGGTTCGGCGGGTTGGAAATTCGCTAAGGTTGGAAAATCCATCACAACGGCATCATCAGGATATTTCTGTGTATATCCTGCAGTTACTTCAGGCGTCATCCGAGTAAAGGGAGGTGAGCATGATGCAGTAGTTTGCATAAAGTGAATGTGCGTCAGGGTGATCATCATCAGGTGTTGCCGAGGAGGAGCGTATCGGCATAAGGTATAAGATCGGGTTGATAAAACCATCGCGGGCTGATAATGTTAAGTTTGGCCGACAGCAGGATATTGAAGGAGCTGCATGTGACGTCATCATCATCAGGATAATCGTCATCAGGATATCGGGGTAACGTAAGCATCGAAGGAAAGGTGCGTGAAGTTGAGGATCATCATCAGGATATATGGGAGGAACTGGATGTTCTATATCCTGCTGATGAACATGATGTTGAACATCATGATGCTGAAGATAGTGAAGATAGAGGTTATCGGTAAGGTGAACAGTGAACGCCAGGAGGATGTTTGCGCTTGCCGAATATGATGATGCTGCCGATAGTCAGATATGATGATGCTGCTGACAGGCGAAAGGGTGAAGGTTTGTCTGCAGGAGGATATCGGTCGGCAGAGTAAATATGATGATGCTGACAGTGTTAAGGGAAATATGATGATGATGATGAAGGGTTGCGGACATCCATGCTGCATGTCAAGGTTTTAGTGTGGATGCCTCTGCATCATTTCACTTTTAGGCTTTGTAGCTTAGCTTCTCTTACAGAATCATCTCCTTCATACATATTTTTTAGCTTCTCCCATACCTCATTAGCAAATTCAAGGTCCACAACTTTTGTCAACACTAAGTCACTTAAGGAACTTAATAAAGCATCCTTTTCTTTGACATCTAATTCATATTCTTTGATATCATCCTCAGTTGTCAAGCCACCTTCAGGCATGACAAATTGTGACTATGTAGCTAACCATACTTTATAACCAAGACAGAGGAGATGGATTTTCATTCACACCTTCCAAAGAGCATAATTTGTCCCATCAAAATGCAGACCTTCCTTCTTATAAGACATCCTAGATCTTCCTCAAGCTGTTAGGCCTTCTTCAGAGGAACTTGGCTCTGATACTAATTGTTGGACTGCACCAGACAACTAAGAGGGGGGGTGAATTAGTTGTCCTAAAACTTTTAACCAATTATGATCATCAACTTATCAATTACTTATATTTTGATATAACCATGAAAGCATAAAATGAGAAGCTCAACACAAAAGCATAATCAACATAAGAGACACCATATTTTTACGTGGAAAATCCTAAAAGGGAAAAACCACGGTGGGTGTTAGCCCACAGAAATATATAAGTTATATCAATACTGAAAAATAGAGGCTCACTACCTATAGGGCTCACTATCCAAATTGCTCACTGCCAAAGGGAGGCTCACTGCTAAAAGGAGGCTCACTGCCAAAAGGTTAAACTGAGATAACATCATCTACTCCATGCCAAGGTTCAGTTCCATTGAAGCACAAATACCTCTGCTCTTCTCTTCTACCTTACTTCACTTTTATCTTCGCATCTTCACACTTGGATACCTTTTCATGACTCAATTACAAGTATTTATACACTTCATCAACCTTGGAATGATCATCAAGGTCAGCATTACAATCATCAACCATTGGAACAATCTCCAAGGTTGGCAAACATACGTTACATCATAATAGGTCTGGACCTAAACAGATTTACAAAGAAAAGAAATGAATGCGAACCATGCTGAGCCTTAGCTAGGACTTACACACAATCTTCCACGCTACAATACGCTATCACAATCTTCAAAGTCTAATCACAAAACGTGTCAATAACTAAGTTGGCTAAAACTGATGTTAACACAAGTATTCTCAGGAACACACTTCATGCATGATCTGAATTACACCTTGCAGACTAATCCAAATCTAGCAGCATGATCAGGAGATATCCACAAGCACATTGTAATCACCAGGAACAACCACACGATCTCTAATCACTCTATCAATAAGATTCTTCAAACCAGAGTATAGGAACAACACTATCAGCCACTATCATGAGTAAAAGATAGCTTGTAGACCACCAAATCATGACCCATTTCATTTAAAGGCACTTAACATCATCACTGATTTAATTCCAGAACCGCAGACTAAAATACTTCAATGCGGAGGAATGCGGAACAAAACACTTTCTCCCTGTCACCACCAAACATATAGGAAAAACTATTTTTACACTGGTGAATACAACTTACTCAAATCTTCATTTTGAAGGCTCAACCTTAGAATATAGGATCTTCAGATAGGCCTCTAAATAACTTCCAATCCGCAGGCAAAGATATTTATTCTATAGGAAATGCAGAGCATTCTTCTGGACTATTCTTCTGCATGTAATGCATTGTTTCTACTGCAACACATTGTTACCACCGGAGGGGCTAATTTTCTCAATATCCTCAACAAAGTAAGATCACAGTTGACACTAATAACAACATAGATATGTTGACATCAATGACAACACTGATTAGGCACATACTTGGAACATTTCTAACCCTTTTTCTCTGTGTTGTGATCTCCATGTGTTGTGTTATGTGTTGTTTAGGTCTCTTTGGATGACCCTTGATACACTTGTAAGGTCAAGAATACAAGGATACCATCTATTGTGACCATTCTTCTATTTGTGTCATCATTCTTCTATTGTTCCTCTCCTCTATTTTATTGTTGTGTCGTGCCTTAGGGGCATAGTGTTGCGGTTGATGACCTGGGGGGCATCCTCCTAAGTGGTGTTCCTAAGGCACTTGTTCTCCATTCTCATTTTATTGTTTACCTTCTTCTAGTGATTTGACCTAGTTGGCAGATGATGAAAAACATATAAATACTGATACAGACTAAGTGTCCCTTCAGCAAGCAAAGCAAAAATAGACCTAGTCCATACATGACGATGGGGTTGATATATATTATCTGACGCTTGACTAGTAGAATCGCTCCATGTGATATTTGATGTTATCTTATCTTTTCTAACCAATCATAACAATTCATCTCCTTCGTGCACATTGATTATCTTGTTTCTCGCCTTGGTTATACTCGGTTTTAAGACATCTACAGTATAGCCCAACGGTTATACTTGGCTCTGAACCCATAGTGTAGCCTTGGTCCTTGATGTGATTGTTTTCATGCATTGCTTTTATCATATGATGTGGTTATTATCTTAGAGAAAGATTTCTAACCTCTCTTGTTATCTTATCTTATCAATGTGTTTGTGGGAACATTCAGTCATCTTGGGGGCATGGGCTTTGTGAAAGCTCTTGTTTCCTTGCATGTTTTCTCTCTAACATAACAGCTTGATATTGGTACATGACATTAACCACCTTAAGGTGGGGGCATATATAAGGTAATATGTCTGATGATTTTGATACTAATGAAGCATGTTTGTAAGCCCTCTTCATGAGGCAGGATGTTGTATCTCCAATGAGAGTAGACATATTTATTTATATGACAATCAAAATGTTAGAAATGAAAGCACAACTACTTCAAATGGAAATCTGATTCAAATATGTTTAATGATCTTATACCAGTGTATTTTCAATGGAGATTGCATTAAAATAGAAAACCCACTACAGAGAAAATATCGAGCATGAAGAACTAAACACAATGACATAGTGTTTACATGGAGAAAACCCTTGTGGGTTAAAAACTCCACCAGGAAAGAGGTACAAGTTTTTATTAATCTATAGAAGATTGTACAATACATCAACTACACAACTCTCTCCACCAGTCTTCAATCTGACAGCATTCCTGCAGCACCTGAGTACCTAAAATTTTTATTGCAGTAACAAATACAATGGAAAATACTTATAGAAGAGTTTTTCCTCCATTCTAGGCATCCATTTTCTCTCTCCAAGATTCCCCCACATGCAAGCATTAAATGTCATCATTCATGCAACCTCCAAGTGGCAAAAACTTACCCATCCAAAGTTAGGTGCCCAAGTCCAAGAATAACATGTAACAACATCTTATGATGTGTCATAACCATCATAGATACCACCAACAATAAATCTTCCCAAGATGGGTGCCTAGGGTCAAAAATAGCAACTTACAACTAATAATGAGTGTCATATGGGTCATAGAAGCATGGAATCTTATGACAACTTGCAGCTGCCATAAATCCACTTACATCACATTATGACAAGTTGTCATACATGCTAAAAATAGTAGATTACTTAAGGGAAATGCCTACCCTCATTTATCTCTGAGTTTTACATTTGCCAACAGTAAATATCACTCCATAACTACCGATGGTAACTCCGGACTTACCACTTCCATTGAAACTACCTCATTCCCTTATGGGTAATTACAAATTACAAATAATAAATGGAATAAATACAATAATGGAATTTATAAGGTTAATAGCACCATATTCCAACATTTTCCCACTTGACATTATACCTTGTAAATCAACCCATAAGAAATCAAATGAAATAATTAGGTACTAGAAACAAGGTCCATGGCCTCTCTGCACCACACAAACTTCTCTGTATTCACAGGCTTGGTCAATGAATCTGCAACATTCTCCTGAGTGTTTATCTTATTCAGCTCAATTTATCCATTCACAACCAACTCTCGAACAAAGTGGTACTGAACATCAACATGCTTAGTCTGAGCATGATTTATAGGATTCTTGGCCAAACAGATAGCACTCTGGCTATCACAACCAATCTGAATGACCCTACAATCAAAACCAATACCTATACACAGTCTCCTCAACCAAACTACCTCCTTAGAGACATGATTAACAGTCATATACTCTACTTCTATGGTGGACAAAGCAATTGTGCGCTACCTCTTACTCATCCAACTCACTACTCCTCCAAACAGAGTAAACACATAGCCACTAGTGGACCTTCGACTATCTAAGTCACCTGCACAATCTGCATCAACAAAACCCTGTATGTCCAAAGATTTATCAGCACTAGATCAGTACCATAGTAAACTAAACAATAATCAGGAGTACCTGCAAGATATTTAAGCACCCTCTTCACACAATTTCAATGTTGTCTACCAAGGTTAGACATAAATCTGCTCAAAACTCCCACCGCTTGGGCAATATCTAGCCTAGTGCAAACCATTGCATACATCAAACTCCCTACAACACTAGCATATGGCACATTAGACATATCCTCAAGATCATCCTCAATCTTTGGACACGTATCTAATGAAAGCTTAGTACCAATGGGTAAAGGAACTCTAATTAGGTTACAATCCTGCATACTAAATCTCTACAAAATGGTATTCACATACTTACTTTGTGACAACCAAAGCTTTCTGTTACCTCTATCCCTCCTGATCTCCATACCCAGAATATACCTGGTAGATCCAAGATCTTTCATATCAAATGCACCTGAAAGTTGAGCTTTCAACTCACTGATCATACCCTTAGTATTGCTAAAAATTAACATGTCATCAACATACACTGCAATGATCAGTATAGAATCATTAACACAATAAATGTAAGCATAGTGATCCTCCTCGCTTCTAAGAAAACCCAATTTCAACACAAATGAATCAAACTTTTGATACCACTTTCTAGGGGAATGTTTCAAACCATAAAGAGACCTCTTCAACCTACAAACCCAATGTTCTTTTCCTTTTACCTCAAAACCTATAGGTTGTTGCATATAAATTTCTTCTTCAAGATCTCCATGCAAGAACATAGTCTTAACATCCATTTGCTCAATCTCCCAATCAAAGGATACAATCATGGATAAAAGAAATCTAATAGAAGTTAATTTAGCAGCAGGGGAGAATATCTCACCAAAATCAACTCCCTCTCTCTAGGAGTCCCTTGGCTACCAGTCTAGCCTTGTACTTCTCCAATGAACCGTCTGCTCCAAACTTCTTCTTGAAGACCCATTTACAACCTATGGCCTTTCTTCCTTTGGGCAAACGAACAAGATCCTAGGTGTTACAAGAGTCTAAATCCATCATCTCCTCCTACATGAGTAACTGCATAGACTCACTATCATCTATAAGAATAGCTTCCCTGTAGGATCTAGGCTCATCGTCAGTACTTAATAAAGCAAATACATAACAGAAATTTGGTGGGTTATACCTGTCAATTGGATTCCATTGTCTTGTGGATCTCCTTAAGAGTGGAGTAAGAGTCTCAACTTGTTCTTCTACTTGATCATATGTACTAACTTCTTTTGTAACAACAGATTCATCTTCATCAGAACTACTTGAATCTTCTTCTTCTTCACCCCCAATCCATCATGCTGTTCTTCCTGAGGTGCATCCTGCTGCTCTAAATCAAAGTGCACTCTCTTTACCTTTTCATCCTTTTCTTTTGGCTGCTTAGGTTCAGAAATAACTCTAATTTCCCTGAAAATAACATCTCTATAAAAGATATTCTTACAGGTTAGTGGATTCCAAAGCTTATAACCTTTGACATTATCACCATATCCAATGAATGTACACTTTTTAGCTTTTAGATCCAATTTAGATCCCTTTTCCTTAGGCACATGAACAAAAGCCTCACATCCATAAACCCTTAAATGTGAAACAAAAGGTTTCTTACTTGTCCACACTTCATAAGGTGTCAAATAAAGAGCCTTACAAGGAGATCTATTAATCAGTAGCAAGCAGTACACACAACCTCTACCCAAAATCATTTATCCAACTATGCATCACTTAGCATACTTCTGGCCCTTTCCATGATTGTTCAGTTTATCCTTTCTGCAACACCATTCTGTTGTGGTGTATACGGAGTTGTCTTTTGTCTGATAATACCTACATGCTTGCAAAACTCATCAAATTCCTTAGAGCAATATTCCCCTCCATTGTTAGATCTTAATATTTTTATCTTCAAACCTGATTGGTTCTCTACTAAGACTTTGAATTCCTTAAACTTAGTGAAAAATTTAGATTTGTATTTCATAAAATAAATCCAAGTAAATATGGACACATCATCAATGAAGGTGACAAAATAACAAGATTTTTTGATAGAATCATTATCCACAGGTCCAAACACATCTGTATGAATAATTTCTAACTTCTCTTTTTCTCTATTGTTTCCTAAAGGAAATGATTTTCTATTTTGTTTACCAAACACACAATGCTCACAAAAATCAAAGTACTCATTAGAATAAGAGAAATTGTCCAATAAATATTTATTCTTAATAGTTTTAGAAACATTATTACTTGTGTGACCCAATCTATGGTGCCACAACATACATGTATTTTCAGTACTCGCCTCAGATACATAGGAGGCATTACAAACTGTAGTGGCTTCAAGCTTGAACAGGTTTCCCAATCTCTTCCCCTTCGCTACCACCATGTTCTCTCTCACCAATCTTTAGCTATGCTTGTCAAAAGTCACATGCATTCCCAAATCATTTAGCTTTGAAATAGAAATCAAATTTTTAGCTAATCCAGGAACATGATAAACACCAGGGAGGGTTTTAATCCTCCCATCGTTGAAACACAACAGTACCTTGCCTTTCCCAACTATTGGATATATTCAGAGTTGTCCCCAAGGTACACATTACAGGTTCATCATATTCTTCATATGCGGAGAATCATTCCTTATGCAGGGTCATATGAAATGAGCATCCTGAGTCAACCAACCAGTGATCATTAGAAACAAAATTACATGCAGAAAGTAAAACATCTTCACCTGCATTCAAGGACTTATCCGAAGCACTCTCCCACTATTTCTTTGGGTTTTTGCACTCCTTCACATGTCCCCTTTTACCACAATTCCAACACTTAACTCTGTTCTTCTTCCCAGGAGTCTTAGAATAGCCCTTGGACTTGTCCTTAGCCCCTTTCTAATCTCCTTTTGGTCCCCTTTCCTTAGACCTTCTCCTGACACTGAGAGCATCCCCTGAGCTATTTGAATTCTTTTTCCTCAGTTCCTGTGACAGTAAAACTGCAACAAGGGCATCCAACTTGGGATCTATGAGTTTAGTAGTGATAGCTAGTATAACATTCTCCCAAGACTCAGGTAAAGAACAAAGAAGCAAGATACATTTATCTTCCTCATTAACATCAACATCTACTAAAGCAAGCTGACTCAACAACAAATTAAATGTATTTAAATGCTCTACTACAAATTCACCCTCTTTCATTTTCAAGGAAAACAATTTTCTTTTTAAATAGAGTTTATTTACCATACTCTTGGCTTGATAGATCTCACCCAACTGATTCCACAATTTATGTGCGATCTCTTCCTTTGTGACATTCAACAGGACAGAATCTAAAAGACACAAACGAATGGTTCCTTGTGCCTTCTTATCTAGTCTATTCCACTCATCCAAAGAGACATCATCGAATTTCTTCTCTTTTTGAATAGCCAATTGTTGGTTTCTTTCTTCCAACGAATCCTCCATTTTCAGCTTCCACAACTCATACCCCATTTTGTTGAACTTCTCAATGTCCAAACGAGAGGTTGATGCAATAGTGGATGCAACCATAATAACACAAGATCTGCAAAAAAATACAACCAAATCTCCCACTGTAGCTATAGCTTCCACACTACCAGCTAAGAGTCAAAGCTGGCCAGACTCTGATACAAAATGTTAGAAATGAAATCACAAATACTTCAAATAGAAATCTGATTCAAATATGTTTAATGATCTTATACCAGTGTATTTTCAATGGAGATTGCATTAAAATAGAAAACCCACTGATGAGACTAGAAATGTCTCATCTAAATCCATCTCTATTTTCTCTTAAAATTAGCATTAAAAGTGGATTTAAATGTAGTTTTTCAAACTATTAGCTTATTTAAAATAGAATATAGGATATATATTGGTTTATTTCTTAGAAGTCTATTACAATT
This sequence comes from Cunninghamia lanceolata, assembly GCA_027924645.1. Classification (NCBI taxonomy): domain Eukaryota; kingdom Viridiplantae; phylum Streptophyta; class Pinopsida; order Cupressales; family Cupressaceae; genus Cunninghamia; species Cunninghamia lanceolata. The sequence goes on along the minus strand of BSBN01001770.1, from coordinate 1,834,454 downwards.
TAATTGCTAATATTTTCTAATGTTTATTGAAAAAAATAGAATGTGATATGTTTAAAACTGATGTAGAATTAGTCTCAAAGTATTCCAGCCTCTTTCAACCAACTTTAAAACATTCTAAAATCACTTCCGGAGCTGACTTCAAAAGTATTCTAGCTTGATTTCAGCCAAAGGTGTTTCAACTCATTTGGCTTAAAACCATGGATTTGATATTCTCTCAACCTTTTATTTTCTAAAAAGTTGAAGATAAATTGTTTTGGGAAAATAATAAAAGTAGCAAAAATAAAACCTTTTTCCCTTAAAAGGATGTGGATGTGTTGTCACTTTGTAATGAGGGAATAAAGGATGTTGTTTCTTTAGCATAGGATTAGTAGAGAGGATAAAGTAATTTGTTTCCTATATAGAAAGAATAAAGGAATTTGTTTCCTTTAGCATAGGAGTAGGAGAGATAGGTGTAGAGAATAAAGGGAGTTGTTCCTTTATCATAGGAATGTGAGAGACAAGTGTACTTATGCTTTCCACTAGTTTAGGGAGTTGGGTGAAGATCTTCAATGTATAAATAAACCTCTCAACTCTAAAGAAAAGGGAGTTTTTATTTTTGGCAAGTTTTTAGAATAAGAAAGCTACAACAGTTTTAGAAATAAATTTGTAATATTTTGTTGAAGAAATAAGATATATGGAGCATTGAGCACAAAGTTGGGTGAATGATCTTGGTCCAATTCCAAGGGAGGAGCAAGTTGCTCATCCCGAGGAAGAGGACAACATTTGGAACTTATTTGATTGTTTGTATTATTTTAGTTTTATGAATTTCTATTTGTTTTAAATGTATTAAATTAGATTTTAGTTCAAGAGCTATTTTATTTCTATATTTTTAATTCATGGAAACATGTTTTAATTTTATAGTTTGAATTTATGCAAGTGTGTTTAAATTTTGCATGTGTGATTTCATTAGATTAATTTAATTTTTCTTTTCTATTTTTGTTAGAAAGAACTATTTGCCAAAAATCTTTAAGTTCCTAATGCATACAACCTTTGGACACCACCCCAGATTGATAAATTAAATGAAGAGGATTGCAACGATCCTCATCCAAACCGAGCTTGGCTTCTACCCAAGAAGGAGAGACAAACTATAGGGGTTCTTCCCTTTTGTTGTATATAGATGATCCAACCATGTTTAATGAAAGTCAAGCAAACTAGCTAGGACATATGATTAAACCCAAAAGATACCAAGATCAGACTATAACTGATAGTCAAAGATAGACCTGAGTGATTAGAGAACATAGTAGGGATCAGGGAATAATTCATAACGTAGAAAGTATAGAAGAGATACCTATGACAGGGGCGCTTAGGTGCCCTAGTCCTCATTTAGGATTTAAAAGAACTTCAGGTATTATCAGACCTGTACTTGTCTACACCACCTTCTTCTCAGAAACCAGCTTTTGAAACCTATTCTTCTCACCTACACATAAGGAAAGAGGAAATGGTTGTGTTGTGTTTAAGGGTTTTCCTTAGTCATGACTCAAGATTCTACACCAACAAAGGAGAGTGATGAAGAGGGATTTAAACTTCCTTCAAAGCCTACAAACAATTTCAATAGCATTCACAAGTAGATAACAATCCAAGCATGAAGAATCCATTTAGCATAGAACACAATATGAGAGCAACTTAGCATTCATCCTCTTAGGTGTAAAATGTACTAAAGCACACACTTAAATATGCATTCCCACTCACTCACGACAAATAAAACACATTTAGGCTGACAAATACAAACTAAAGAAGTGTCCTAAACTGACGCCACAAATTGGGACCAAAGTTCCCAAGTGGGACTAGGGTGCTTGGGCACCCTGGACCTTTGGCCCAAAAACTCTGGAAAGTGTCCTTTAAGGCGGGCTTAGTCCATTCCTAAGTTGATTATGTCTGTTTTATTCATCAGAATGGAGATTTCATCGTTATAAGCTCAGAGAGGTGTTAAAATAGGTCCTAATTAACAAAGGCAAACGAGATAGGTCCAACCTAGGAGCTAAACTAAGTGTAAAATGCTTGTGTACACATTTTACAATGTTACATTTATACCCCACTTTAGTGTGGGTATGAACTTACGTTCGAACTCATACTAAAGGATGGATCACAACACACAAACATAGAAGCCCAAAGAATTCTGCCAAGTTGTGGACTACAAGTAGCCCCCAAAATTAGGATCCTAAGGTTGCAAACACATAAGAAAAGAGACAATTCAAACATGCAAGACATTGTAACATAAATTGACACATACATGGAGTACTAAAAGCATACATAGGAATACACATGGAAGACATTCAATACATAAAAGTAATACATGCCAAACACAAAGCATATGTACATAAGACACAAAGCATACACATAGAAAACATGATGAATACACATGAAAACATAAGGAGAGAAACATATGAATACACATAGAACAAACACACGAGGTACATGACTCTAACGCTAGCTTGCTCTGTCACTAGGGGTCATATGGAAAGAAATGCCATCATGGATCACACACTAGTAAGGACTGCCTAATTACCAGGTGACCACGAAAAGTCACATGAAGCACACGGGCTAGCTAACTTCATTGCACTAAGTGGCTCATGGACCAAAGGGAAGCATCACAGGCTAGTGAGGACCGCTGAATCACTAGGTGAGTTCCACGCCAACAAGTAAATATGCAACCAAAAGAGAGCATAACATGATGCATGCCCCCACCTTAAAGTGATTGCTAACTCCTATCAGGGAGTAATTTCTTTAAGGTAGAATGAATCACACAAAAGCACGAGAGATTTCTGGAAGTACATGCCCATAAGATATGCGTTCCCAGTAACTACATTGCATAAAGGGGTTGCCCCCATAAGAGTCAAAATGAGGCAATGTTATAGACATGATACACAATGGCTTGTGTAGTCATGGTATGCTGCCAAGCATATCAACAAGTTTCCACATAAATCAAACAAAAACAACAAGAAAAATAGATAACACAAAGGGATCTACTTTACCAGTGTCAGTATATGAATGATTGTATAATAGGAGAGTTCTCAAGACTATATATATAGAATTGTCATCATCTGCTAGCTAGTAGAACTACGGAGACAAAGGAAGAAGTATCACATGAAATCAAGAAATAAACATCCCTTGGGTCAACAAGGGTGAATGCCAAAGCATCATATTCCTTGCATCATCCCCAACAGACACAACAACAACGAGAAGAATGACATATAGAAGAATGATGATACAAATAGAGAGAATGTCACAACAAATTTTGGTCCCTTTGTATCCTTGCACCTACAAGGGTGTCAAGGGTCATCCAAAGATAGCTTAACAACAATAACAACAATAACAAAGGTTTAGATATAGTATCAAGTAGCACACCATGGGGGAAAACATTACATGCACTCATAGCATAATAAAAAGTTACCTCACTTGCGAGTCAACCTAAAGAAAATCATCCTCCTCCCAATCTAGCTCATCATCTATTTGAACAAGAGGACAAGATGTGAGAGGAACTATGAAACATGAGGTATAAGGAACAAGGGTCATACCTATATTGTCTTCATATTCGCTATCAAATTGTAGTACAATAGGTTCCATAGCGGCTTTTGAAGCTTCTTCTTTGTTTGTAGGAGACACAATAGTAGTAGATGTCTCTTTGGCATTCGTCGATGATAAATGCTTACAAGGAGGGAGATTCTTCTCTCCTACGACAAGGCAAGCCATAACATGATGATTCTTCTTTCTTTCTCTTGTGATCTTATTTTGCTTATCTTTATTCATGATGTTCATGAGGGGAGCCATAGTATCTTCCAACGCGGGTCCCTTTTCTTCCATTGCTTTAGGAACATCAGAAGAAATAGGAGGAATCGCCAACGGCTAGGAGACTATGGGGGAAGGGTTCCTCAATGTGGGTTTCTCTTCCTTCTCAACTTGTGAAATAGGTGGAAGTACATGAGAATCCTTAAGCAATAGAGAAACCTCAGGAAATAAAACTCACACAACCGATTGATTTTCACTAGTCTCCATAGAGGCAGGTGGCAAAAAAGTTATATTGCGGTTGCGGGGAGGTCTATTTTGTGCACGAAGGTTTCCTCATTGTCCTTGAAGGGATAGTAGAGGGGGAACCTCAACATATCTACCAGACGCTTAGGGACATGGAAGAACCTTTGATTCAGGCTTAGCTTCATTCACTATCTATGGGATAGGAGGAATTACTGCTGGAGCCTCAGAAGATTAAGGAGGTTTAGGAATATCACCAAGGGGAATGTTACTAAGTGATAAATCTGTTGTTTTCTTTGCTTTAAATTTCTGATATGATAAGAAAAATATATCCTCTATTTCTCAAGCGACTCCTACTAGTTGTGGCTAGAAGTAGTCAAGTGAAAATTTTCCATTGTGAGCAATGGGGCGATACTGGCTATGATGTACAACATGTACTCGTCTCTCAAATGGAAACTTTAAGTACTTATGGAACATAGAGGGGACCGCTTTCAAGGAGCAAAGCCATGGGTAGCCCAACTTCACGTGAAATAGGTCTGATGTAGGAATGATTACAAAATAAACATCCAGGACTCTTGGCCCAACTTTAACTTCAAGGGTTAAAGCACCAAGAGTTGGATGGATAGACCCATCATGTGCTCTAATAGCCATCTCGGATACATCATATGTATCTTGATGTAAACCATGCATGTAGAGGAACTCTTTAGTTACTACATTCACCATGCATATAGGATCTATCATAGCACCCCAAATAGGTTTATCATTGATTCAAACAGTAATATAAAAAGGCCCATCAGGATCTTTGATGGTAGCATCATGTGGAGTGAAAGATATAATAGGTTCCAAATCCACTCACTTTTTGTGAGGGTGAGCATCCACCATGCAAATATCTTCATCATAATATTCATCGTGAGATATATTTGCTGCATTAGATTTGTGATGAGGTAAAGGATTAGAATATATTTGGAGATTTTTATTATTAATTTATTTCGTTTATCATTTACACCCGCAACTTGGATGACATTGGAGTCGATGAAGTCTTGAACTTCATGTTTAAGACACATGCATCTTTCAATGTCATGGCCAACAGAGCGGTGAAACTAACAAAAGGCCTTCGCATCAAATGAAGATGATTGCATCTTGTTTGGATCGAGAGGTCTAATAGGTGGAATCTTGATAAGATTATTTTGTAAAAGTTGTGTCATGATAGCATGAAGAGATTCTGATAATGGTGTAAAGTTTCTTATTTTTCAGTTTCAATTTATAAGGGGTGGGAGCAGGAGACGATGTTGATGCCACATGTTTTCTTATGTTAGTAGCTGAATTTATATTTATCTTTATGAATTTTCTGTTATTTCTCTTGAATAAATGATTATTAGAGGCCTCAAATTGACCAACTAGAGCCAATGAGGGATTATGCTAGCATTGACTAACTAAAAGTTGATAATCGCGAAGATCCATGCAAAGATGAGTGAATGAATTATATTGCATCACCAATATCTTATCACAGATGTGAGGTTGTAAGTTTCCTATAAATATTCTTTGCACATCAACATCTGGAATAGAATATTGGGTTTGTGAAAAGAGAGCTTGATAACGCCCCATAAAATCAATTATTTTCTCTTTCATTCCTTGTTTACAATGAATCAAGTCCATCAAAGATACTCGAGGTCCAATTTTCTCTTGAAAATGCTTGAGGAAATTATTAACTAATTGTGAAAAAGTAGTTATAGAATTAGGAGGTAGCATGCAAAACCAATCCAAGATTTTGTCGTTGAGTGACCTAGGAAAGAGTTTTTCCAATATTGCATCCTCAAAGAAGAAATCACTACACAACAGTAAAAGTTGCCACATGGTTGTTAGGGTCTCCCTTCCCATTATATTTTTCAAAGTGAGGAGTCTCAAACTTCTCAAGCATAGGATTTCTTAAGATGGCATAAGATAAAGGGTTGCAGAGATGATGTGTTGTCATACTAGTTTTAGGTGGGCTATTACTTATGCTAGCCAATTGTTGTTGGAATTTGAATCAGGTAGGGATTGGAATGAATTAGAAGGACTAAGTGATTGTGTATGAGTAGCCTTTTGAGATGCAATAGGAGGTTTAGACATAGACGGAGTAGCATTAGGTATGGAATTTGTCTATAATTGTAAGGAACGACACTGTAATAGCAAACAAGATTCCTAGTGGATAATCCAACACATGTGGTAGCATTATTACTCGATTGTGTAGTAGTGGTGAGAATAGTAGAAGAATAATTAAGCATAGGGAGTGTGGGTATGGGTGCCGACACTTGAGACCCTATTTGATTAGGAGAAGTCACATTCGTCATGATTTGAGCACAACTAGCTGCCGACATAATGTTGTTATGCACTATGTGAGCTAGGCCACACAAGACTTCTACTCCCTCTTATCCTTCAAGAAACAACCCTCTAAGACTCTCAACAACAGGGATGGCCTACTCAACTATATGCTCCAAGCTTACAAATTGTTAAAAGTAATACAACAAATTCAAATTCTCTAATACAAACTAATCAATGCAACAAGATCCAAAACAACTCACGAGCTACAAAATCTAGGTTCAAAGCTAGCAATATTTTCTATAAATGTAAGGTTTTTTCAAACCCTAGTTTTGAAATTATATAAAATTTGATTATGTATGTATGCAAAATGATTAATGAACTTACTCCCAATCAAATCTAGAGTTATAAATAGCTTAGATCTGAAAGAAGGATACAAAAGGTGTAAGAAACGACGGCTTCACCAAAATGTAAAGTAGAAAATAGATCTCTAACAGGTAAGGAGTTAAACTAGGTCAAACCCTCTTCTACAAAACATTAGGACACAAACTGAGATTGGCTTATACCCAAGAAGGAGAGCCAAACTACAGGGGTTCTACCCTTTTGTTATATGTAGATGATCCAAAAAAGTTTAACCAAAGTCAAGAAAACTAGCTAGGACATATGATTAAACCCAAAAGATACCAAGATCGGACTATAAATGACAGTCAGAGACAAAACTGAGTGATCAAAGAGCATGGCAAGGATTAGGGAAGAATCCAGAACCTAGAAAGTATAGCAGAGATTCCTAAGACAGGGACGCTCGGGTTCCCTAGTCCTCCTTTAGGGTTCAACAGAACTTCAGGTGTTATCATACATGTACCTATCTGCATTGCCTTCTTCCTGGAAACCAACTTCTAAAACTTGTTCTTCTCACCTGCACACAAGGAAAGAGGAAAAGGTTGTGATGTGTTTAAGGGTTTGCCTCAGTCAAACCCCGTGTTGGTGTTTCCACCTCCACTATAGCAAATGATTAGATCCAAGAGTGTGTGCCCTGGGAGGACTGATGCTAGATCTGCAATGATGTAATAGATAATGAATGATAATGATAATGACAACCATAAAAGATGTATCCTTAGTTGATAAAGATGACTCAATATTCTATACCAACAAAGGAGAGTGATGAAGAGGGCTTCAAACTTCCTTCAAATCTTGCAAACAACTTCAATAGCATTCACAAGGAGATAATAATCCAAGCATGAAGAATCCTTTTAGCATAGAACACAATATGAGAGAAACTTAGCATTCATCCTCTTAGGTGTAAAATGTACTACAACACACACTTAAAGATGCATTCTCTCTCACTCATGACAAATAAAACACATTTAGACTGACAAATACAAACTAAAGAAGTGTCCTAATCCGACACTGAAAAGTGGGACCAAAGCGCTCGGGCACCTTGTACCTTTGGCCCACAAACTCTAGAAAGTATCCTTTAAGGCAAGCTTAGTCCAGCCCTAAGTTGATTATGTTGGTTTTATTCATCAGGATGGAGATTTCATCATGATAAGCTCAAAGAGGTGTTAAAATAGGTCCTAATTAGCAAAGGCAAACAAGATAGGTCCAACCTAGGAGATAAACTAAGTTTAAAATGCTAGTGTACACATTTTACGATGTTACATCTGGAAGTTGGGCCTCCCGTTTTGGGAAGTTTGAAAATGTGTTGGACACTTAAAAGAGCTGTAAAGGGGAGAGTTACACATGTTGGTATGTGATTTGGCACATCACAAAGTATCTTTTATTAGAGATAATTTGGGCACCACTTTGGGGTGGTTTTGGTCATGGTTTTATAATTATCGTTGATGGTTTACTGTATTATATCTCCTATATATCAGGAGCTTGAGATGGAGGTTGCTTGTAAGAGTCTTATAGATGTTGAGATGTCTCTGAATATTTGGTTGGTTATACTCTTGTGAAATCTTTCTCTACAAGTATATTGTAATCTTTTTGATTCGTGAATAATATATTGGGTGGCTTTGGAGTGTGGGGTTTTTCTCCCCAAAGGGTTTCCCCACATAATTACTATGTCATGGTATGATTTCTATTTTTATTTATTTCTATAACTATTGTAAAGATCTAAAAAGTTCTTTCTATCCCTCCCCTCAATATTAGTGTAGGAAGTTGTTCTGCTACCTTAGCTTCCTTACAAAACAAAGTCCTAGGTTGTGGTACCAAATATTTGATACATCTGTGTTGAGCTTGGGATTTGAGCATTCTAAATCAAATCACTGTGTTTATTATAAATTTGATGGTGATCATTTCCTATTTATTGGATTATATGTTGATAATATGTTATTTATTGGTAAAGGGAAATGATTGATTTTAGAACTAAAGTCTCATCTTGCAGCTAAATTTAAAATGAAGGATCCCGGGGTAGCTAAACACATTCTTGGGATAGAAATTAGAAGAGATAGAGTGAATAGAAAACTATGGCTTAGACAGAGTAAGTATGTCAATTCATTTTTATAGAGGTTTAACATGCAATATTGTAGACCATTGTGTGTTCCTCTTAAATAGTTGGAATGAATGTATATGCTTCACAATGTCCAACATCTCCATCAGAGATGGAATACATGAACAAAGTGCCTTACCAGAGTGCAGTTGGAAGTTTCATGTATGTTATGGTTTGTTTTAGGCCAGGCATTACCCAAGCAATGGGAGGTTATTTCTGGATATATGTCTAATCCTTGTAGAGTTCATTGGGATGTAGTTAAAAGAGTCTTCAGATATTTGTAGAGTACCCTAGAGTATTCCTTATGTTATCATGGTAATTTGATAGGAGATAGGCATTCCCTTGATATTCATGGTTATGTGGATTTAGATTGGGCAGGTGATGTTGATATCAGAAGATCCACTAGTGCTTATGTGTTAACTTTGTTTGGTGGTGCAATTAGTTGGATGAGTAAGAAACTGTTGTGATGCTCACAACACACCCCATTTTACCCTTTAGCAAAATGAGGACCCCTATTGTGGCTTTTTCTTTTGGGGCGGGTGCAAAAAGTTGGGGGGCCAAAAAGTGGCCAACTTTTTTTTCAAAAAATTTGAGCTATAATGTGAGCGCGTTATGGTTTGGTGATGACAAGCCTAAGGTTCGGCAAAACCAAGCCATAATGCGCTCAAGTTATAACGCGAGCGCTTTGTGTTTAACTATATAAAAAAGAGCATTTTTTCTCATTCATTCCTTTTGTTTTCTCTACACCCGCAGCCTGCAAACCCTAAGGAGCGCGCTCGTGTTTTTGAAGACCAAATTCGACACCAAAATCTCGCCGATTCATCGCCAAAATGCCACCACAACGTCGAGCAGGCCAAAGGAGTGAGTTTTATTTGTTTTTTTGTGTGAATTTGTTTCTAAATAGGTAGGTTTAAGTTGATTTTTGATGTAAATTTCCTTAATTGACAGGAAATGTTAATGCACCTCCTCCTCCTCCTCCTCCTAAAAATCCACAAAATCCTGAATCACCTGAACAGGAAATACTTGCGGAAGAACAACCCGAACAACAAACTCCTCCATCCATTCCTCGACATGCCCTGGAACACAAGAAAATCTAATGGGGCAAATTGAAAACAATAAAAAAGAAATTGAAGACATAATTGCAAGGTTGAAAGATCCTTCAACTTCAACCTTGCATAGATCCACTCTTGCTCAATCTCTTGAATCTATGTTATCAAATGTAGATTCAATTAGCAAGAAAATATCTAGTTGGTTGGAAAAGAGGAGAGAATTTAGAGAGTATTATGCAAACAAGCTATCGTATGAAGAAGTAAAAAAGTTACAAATTACAAAATTGGACTTGTGTTCCATTTTCACAAACCCACAAACAAATCAACCTCCACCATTTCATGCAAGAGGTTCCCTATCCATTGGTGCAACAACCAAGTGATAAGGGACAATTTTGGGTAGAGGTGGTGGATGGTTTTTGACCATACTCCATGCAACAATAATGAGGTCCCGCAATACTTTTTGAGGAAACTATACTACGAGTTTGTCCTCAATAAAGTGCTAAACCATTTTGATATGCAGGAGTTTCAGGGAGAGGTGGGGGGTCAGCACAAGATAGACCAGGGGCATGTGTTGACCCAGAACGGCTAGTGAGACGAGTAGTCAGTAGACCAGTCCATGAGGATGTGTCTATCCCTTCCATTGTGAAGGAGAGTGTTGAGGTTGAGACACTTCAGTCCATTAGTGCCTTGAACCAAAGCATCATAGAGCATGCCAGTCCTGCATCACATTGTGGTTCAGGGGAGAGTACGAGGAGTAGGGTTCCACCCCATACTTGTAAGACTTGTGGTTCAACCTGTGGTTATAACCCCATGGATAGTCAAGATGTAGGTACATAGGCTACATCTACAGCTAAGCAGATGGTGATGACAGATACCCTCCTGAGTGAGACTTTCGGCCTTGATACTCAGGTAAATGTTAGCAAGTTCATTGAATTTAATTTATTAAATTTTGATTTTGAAATGCAAGATTAACTAATTTAGTTTGATGATTGTGATGAAATTTCAAGGTCATAGCATTGATGCAGTTCTCAGCAGTAGTCCACATGCATTTTACACTACGACATCTACTATCGGGGTATGTAACTAGTAAACAATTATAAATATTACATGTGAATAGCATTGTTATATGAATGGCATTCTAATATCTGATTTTGGATGTTAAATAGGTTAATCTTGGAGATTTCATGAAAACACTTGCCAATGGTGGTGTAGTTCAAAGCTTCACTGAGGTAATAAAATAAATAGTTTAACTAATGAATTGTACTTACTAGATTTTTGTATTTTATATTCATATCATTGATTACATTGAATTGCACATCTTTCAAATGCAAATCATTATTAGACATTGCATAACTAATAGCTAGATGTTGATATATGATAAAATTTCAATTACAATATAAAAAATGCCGCAAAGAAATATGCTCTCATGGAATGCCATGAGAAGAAGATGCATAGACAAGGACATCACCATGAGACCACTTTTCTTTAAGGCATATTTTCAAACAGATCACTACCTTGTCTATGCTACCACATTTTCCATACATGTCTACCAAAGCTTGTTGATCCCCTCCACACTATTCTTTGACAAATTCTCTCTAATAATCTCATCCAATTACTGCCAATTAGACCCCAGGATATGACACCAGAGAGGGGAATCAACCTATGACATCTTATATAGCATATGATTGACTCAAACATCATCTAGCTTTTAGGTATTAATTATGGGGGCAACAAGTCACCCCTAACCAAAATCTTCAAATCTACACTAACCCTTTCCCCTACAAACTTATGTCAATCCTATTGGCTCAATTTCTTCCATCCATACATTTGATCCTACATATAACCCACCTAAGTCTAATGAGTAGCCTTCATTTAATACTGCTATATTCTTTGAGATGAAAGAGAGCACAAAATCCTCCAAGAACTCACGTAAACATGTACCAAAAGAGCACAACAACAATGGAGACTTGAGGAAGCATAAGAAAGAGCTATAGTATATCTCAAAGAGAGCAAAATATTCACTATGATTATGTGTATTATGTGTCTAGTTGTATCATAGTGATGTATTGGTGATAATGAATATCATAGTGTGATTTATTGTGTGTACTTCCATGTTTAGGTGAACATGTGTGTATGTTAGGAGACATGACTTGCATCACTATTCTAGTTTCGTAATTGAATAATGTTGTTTTATTTTCAGATGATGCAGGCTATAGAGACACCTCGCGAAGTTCATAGGGCAATGGAGCATGGTGTGTCCACTACAATTCATAGCTCCATGCCTTTGACTAGGGTATGAGGCAGATTAGTAAATTTCAAATTATATTCATTGTTATAGTTGTTTATTTTTGAAAAATCAAATGATTATTGATTTGAAGTTTAATTTCTATCTGGACAGTTTCTATAGGACATGACATCACCACAGCCTAATCCTGCTACTAAGGCAAATGAGGAGATAGATTATATGGTAGTGGTAAGTGATTATTTTGTTAAATGTTTCACTTTTTATAACATGTAATTTCTATATATACTTTTTATTGTAACAGCTACAAATCCATGAAGAACTAAATAGGAGGAGCAGCCCTTAGGTTCATAGTAGACCACCCTCATACATGTCTCCGTCCTCTCGAAGATCAAAGGCTTCTCGTGATCTATTCCCTTCACCGAATAGAGGGGAATGAATACTTATTGGGGTCCTTTGTTGTATGCATATATGGCATTTGTGGACATATATTTTATATTGCATATAGGAGACATTGTATGCCTATATGACATTCTTGTAAGCCTATATGGCTATTTTGTATATATGTTATACTTATATCAACAGATATTGATGTATGCCTATATGGATATTTGGTTAATACAAATCTTTTTTATTGATGGCATCCATACTTGCATTATAAATCCACGTTTCAATGGATATTTGTAGATGGTTACTTCAAATATTTAAAGTCCAATTGTATTACATAGGATGTTTGTTGATCTAATAAGCCAACAATTGTTATTCAAGTATCACCTAAACCTCATTCTGGAACTAAAAGATAAAAGTTGTATTTTAAATAAAAATGAATCATCATGTTGAATAGAAGATATTCATATTCTTTATGAGTTGCTCAATTGAAAATATTCAAATGAGTATGCTGATCCATATTCTTTATGAGTTGCTCAATTGAAAATATTTCTTAATTTCTTGTTATTATACCATATTGGGAGGCAAAGAGTATGTTTGTTATCTTGAATAAGATAGTCAAAATCATATGCTTATGATCACCTGATGTCCATTATGGTTATTAAATGTAATTCCTCTTGCATATAAGGTGAGGTTATGAGAGTACATTGAGTCTTACCTAATTTGAGTATGCAACATAACATTGGGGCTATAGGCTTACATAAGTCATCAACAATCCCTTTGAGAATGTGGTTAATATTATAAATGTATACTTTGCATCTCACCATGTTAATATGTATCATGTCATCACATTTACCAATTTGACTCTAATTCCATAAAGTAATTTGTAGATTGTTTGTCATTGATGTCAAGGTTGATGCCATGATGTTGATAAGGTGATACAATGATTCAAGGTAGGTGATGGTCATGAGGTTCATGATGCTGTGACTATGGTTTTCATGATAAGGTCTCTCAGTTCATGTTGATGTTACACAACACAAACATGGTTCATATGATGCAAGGTTCATGTTCATGGTGGATGTGGTTTTGTTCATGCAAGGTTTTGTTGTTAATATGGTTTTCATGATAAGGTCTATCTTGGAAGGTTGATATGATGCAAGGTTCATGTTCATGGTGGATGTGGTTTTGTTCATGCAATAAGAAGTCAGAGAAGACACAAGCTTTCATAATCATACTTCAATGTCATCATCAAGGAGAGTTATATTTATCAAGGGGAGTCATGAGTTTGATTCAAATGTGGAGTTGTTCATGTCTTAGAACCCTAAGCCTATGATAAGTGTCATACTCTAATGTCTTTCTTCTGATGTCCCTGAGGTCTCTGAAATGTCCTAGATATCTTTTGATGAAAGTTAGAATGTTTAATTCTTTCTTATTGATAGTTAGGGTTGCATATTGGGCATTAAACCCTAAAAACAATCTACTTTTCCTAAGACTTTAAAACTCTCAATTTCTTGTCTTGTGTAAAGTGCACTTTTATTTGAATTTAATATTGACTTATAATCATAGATTACTATCAGTTAAGTCAACCTACTAAAGGGTCTTTAAGTCATTAGTTCACCGGCCCTTCAACCTAACTCAACTGGCCTCTCTGGTAAACTCTCACAAGCCCAAGCGCATACAAAGACATACCTAAGTGATGATGTGCAGAATGAAAATAATAGTGAAGAATAACTGATGATTGAATGGTGTTTTTCAAGGAAATTGCAGAGAAATTGTGAATGAATTTTATCATTTAGGGCTTGTAATATGATGCAGAGGACCAGCAAATTTTAGAATGAGATCTATGCGACATGTTTAGAGATTTTGGTCATTGATATGAGTTTTTGGAAGGAATATCTACATGTCTACATGAGGATTGATCAATTTTATGTAGGATATCATGGTATTTGCAGTGTTTGAAGATTGAAGACTAGTTAGTGTTTGTAGCTCAGACGGTTTCGACATGTTTGGGTATGAAATAGGACTATGTCTAGCCTAAATGTACCCATCTAGATGCGTTGGAACTATCAGTTTGGCCACACGAGGAGAAGAACAAAAGTTAACACCCCTTTGCAACTTTACACTGCCTACTTTTGACAACTTTTGGGGTAGCAGAAAACCTTTCACCACGGGCAAATGCCTTAGAGATATAAAAAACCAAGAGAGGTTATTGTAGAGGGACCCTACATGATTGTGTTTCCTCAAACAGAATGTCTCTAAGTGACATGGTTTCTAAGTAATAGCTCATCAAAGATTGCTGCCTTTTTGCACTTTGGACTCTTTAGGGATATCGCCGGTACAATGTAGCTCAGACTGTTTCGGCATGTTTGGGTGTGAAAAAATATCATGCCTATCCTAAACATACCCATCTAGATGTGTTGGAACAGTCAGTTTGGCCGCATCAAGAGCAGGAAGAAAGTTACACCCCTTTGCAACTTTACACTATCTCCTTCTGATAATTTTTGGGGCAGCAGAAAACCTTTCACCATGGGCAAACACCTCAGAGATATAAAAAACTGAGAGAGGTTATTGTAGAGGGACCCTACGTTATCATTTTTTCTTAGACATAATGTTTCTAAGTAGCACATTTTTCGAGTAACAACTCATCAAAGATTGCTACCTTTTTGCATTTTGGACTCTTCAGGGATATCGTCGGTACAATGTAGCTCGGATTGTTTCGGCATGTTTGGGTGAGAAAAATGACCATGCCTAGCTTAACTATACCCATCCAGACACGTTGGAATAGTCAGTTTGGCCGCATCAGGAGCAAGACGGAAGTTACACCCCTTTACAACTTTACACTATCTCCTTCTGATAATTTTTGGGACAACAGAAAACCTTTCACCACAGGCAAACGCCTCAGAGATATAAAAAATTAAGAGAGGTTATTCTAAAGGGACCCTATGTGATCATGTTTCCTTAGATGAAATGTATCTAAGTGACATAGTTTCCAAGTAACAGCTCGTCAAAGATCGTTGCGTTTTTGCACTTTGGACTCTTTAGGGATATTGTCAGTACAATGTAGCTCAGACTATTTCAGCATGTTTGGGTGAAAAATAGGACCATGCCTAGCCTAAACGTACCCATCTGGATGCATTGGAATAGTCAGTTTGGTCGTATCAGGAGCAGGACAAAAGTTACACCCCTTTGCAACTTTACACTACCTCCTTCTGACAATTTTTGGGACAGTAGAAAACCTTTCACCATGGGAAAACTCCTCAGAGATATAAAAAATGAGAGAGGTTATTATAAAGGAACCCTATGTGATCACATTTCCTTAGATAGAATGTTTCTAAGTGACACGGTTTCTGAGTAACAACTCATCAAAGATTGCTGCCTTTTTACACTTTGGACTCTTCAAGGATATTGTCGGTACAATGTAGCTCGAACTGTTTCAACATGTTTGGGTGTGAAACAGAACCATGCCTACCCTAAACATACCCATCTGGATGCGTTAGAATTGTCAATTTGGTTGCATGAGGAGAAGAACAAAAGTTACACCCCTTTGCAACTTTACACTGCCTCCTTCTGACGATTTTTGGGGCAGCAGAAAACCTTTCACCATGGGCAAACACCTTAGAGATATAAAAAACTGAGAGAGGTTATTGTAGAGAGACCCTACATGATGATGTTGCCTTAGATAGAATGCCTTTAAGTGATATGGTTTTTTGAGTAATAGCTCGTCAAAGATTGCTACCTTTTTGCACTTTGGACTCTTTAGGGATATCACCGGTACAATGTAGCTCGGACTGTTTCGGCATGTTTGGGTGTGGAACAAGACCATGCCTAGACTAAACATACTCATCCAGATGAGTTGGAACAGTTAGTTTGGTCGCATCAGGAGCAAGACACCGAAAATGCAAAAATGCAAAAGTTGCTTTGTGTAACTTGACAACATTAACACTTTTTTGCAACAAGACTCAAAGATTCAAACTGACCTCAAATGACTCAAACTGACTAAAAAATGTATGAAATGGTCTTAAAAGATCTTATTACATATAATTGACCCAATCAAAATAAAATTTCACATTTTTCCCCTCTTGGAGGCATGACAACCTGGGTGCCCCTACACCATGAGGACATTGAAGTTGTTAAAGTTTTCCTATTAAGAAAAAGAGCTTCCCTTAGCTTCAAGAAATATAAATATTCTATACTGACAAGGCCAACCACATGAAGATGGAAGCTCATGTGGCCTTACTTAAGACCTAAGACACATGTATTCTAGTAGACATAGGACACCTAAGACACCTATTGTATAGTATGTATCTAGATTTTATAGACATAGTAGACCTAAGACACTTAGTCTTTACACCTTATCGTAGTCTAGGCCTAAGTCACCTAGACACCTAGATTATAGGTCTACCTAAGACACCTATTATGGTAGACCTAGTTGACATATAGTACCTACCTAAGACACCTAGATTAAATTATACCTTATCCTAGTCTCTAGACAGGTAGTTGATATATAGTATCTACCTAGAAGACACCTAGATCATTCTAGATTATACCTTATTCTAGTCTCTAGACAGGTCGATATATAGTATCTACCTAAGACACCTAGATTAGATTAAATAGCTTTTTTCTAGTCTCTATCTACCTAGTTGACATATAGTATATACCTAAGACACAAGTAGAGACACCTATTATCTAGTTAGAAACCAAGACACCTAAAGACACCTATATTTTATACATTACTTGGATTTTATACATTACTCTCAGGATCAACTTCATCCATCACTTAGGTCTAACCCCATGAAGCATAACATGATATAAAAATGTGTATATGTGTAAAAATGCAACAACAAATAAAAAGACAAACCTATGTAAACTTACAAATTAATGTGCATACTTACAAGTCAATGTAACATGACAGTACAAAATCAATGTGAATACTTACAAATTAATCCAACGAACCGTCTGGGTCTACTCTACTCTTTATTGTGTCAAGTATTGCCTCATGATCATACTAACGTACCTTCCATAAGGTCTTGTTCAAAGGTCTACCCTGATATTGTATCAAATGAACATTGGATGCCATGACAAGGTTCGAGTAATGAAGAATCTTCCGATGCATGTCAAAATCCTAAAACAACCAAACATTAACACTCTTATGTGGGTACTTCATAAGCCATGTTCCAGTAACAACCACTGAGCCTATAGGGTATTTGATGTTTTATCCATTTGTAATTGGGGCCTCCAATTTATTTTTGGCCTCAACACAATGACACAAGTAATAATCTGTTCCCTCTTCATTATCTTCATCTGCAATAACTGCATACATGCCCTACATTGATATGTGTAGCAAATAAGATGAAATTAGTCAACATGACAAAAACACTACAAAGTAAGATAACATTAGGAATTTCAAAAACAATGCAAATAGATATATTACCTGGTTGAACTAGATCTAATATGTGGTCAAAGTCAACTGATGATTCCATCTCTGTTAGTTCCAGTGTTGTCGAGGGTTGATACGTGTCATGTGGGCTAAGATAAATTAACTACCATTCGTCAACCCACTCCTTTGACTTGCACTCATCCCAGGCTTGAATTGTACATGAAGAACAAAAGCACGCCATCTTTCGCATATGGATACTCCATGAACCTGTAATTGAGCTTCTGAAAGAGTGCATCTCACTTGATCTTGTTAGTGTACAATAGTCCTCATATGGTGCAATGTTAGTATCATCTATCAACCAAAAAAATCTATGAACTGAAGACTTACCTTCATTACTTGGACCCATGGAAGCATTACACCACTCAATGATTGATTTTGCATCTGTCAACTTTGCATTGTCTTTATACTTTAACTCTTCTCATGCTATGACTCTTTTGATACATGCTCTTGCACCATCATGCTCCCCCTTTCCATGCCCAACCTGACAAAAGTTCAACATATGCTGAATACTTGTAAAATTATGCCTCCTGCTCAGCCAATATAAATTCTGCGAGTTCTTGAATTGTGATGCATAGTTATCTGACCATATGATATGTTGACTGAACAATATGCCCCTTCTAGCCAAATCATTGTAGAACACCTGAAAGCAACCTTGCATGAACTCCATAGAATGTGTGTGATCATCACTAATATAGAAATGATACTCCTTTATGATCTTTCTATCATCCTCTATACTATCATTTGCATGCATGAATGAGATGTGCACAAATATAGAAACATGTGTTGAGTTATAGTATTGTGATTACACCTCATGTTGTGGTTGTAGACTGTAGTTCTCTGCAAAGTCGACGACTGAAACAATGCTACAAACTGGAAATGTGTCCTTGCATAACTTGAATTGCAAGTCCAACCATCGAGCTCTATGGGCATGTCTTGCATACTCATACACTATACTGTCACAAAATATAGCCATAAACTGATACACTGGAATCTTTTCAATAACTAATTCACACCTCTTTGTTTCTTTACCATCTTTTGTATTGTATGCCATTGTTTTATACTTGTTGAACTCTACTAGTTTGTTTCCAACCACATGTGTTCTTTCCATATGTTCCCATATTGGCATACGTTGTAAGCCACCACAATGCTGACATGTGCCATCCAAGCATAATTTCTTGTAGAATATTTTACCTTCCTCTCTATCACTTAAAATTCTTGATATGAAGTCTCTTGAAGATGTTGGTGGGGCACATATGCCACAATCCTGCAAAACATTGTTAGTATGTAAATCTAAACATATAGACTGATAAGCATCAAAATGGTTAGAAAATTCAATATGTAATCTACAACAACAAGTAGTGCGTGTGTGATTTATCTTGACATGGAAAGGTTTTAGACTTTTAAAATATCTTTGACAAATTTCAATTTGAGGATACATCTCTAGAAATTTACCAAAAAACTGTGTTTGAGTCATATCTAAAAAATGCTTTGGATGTGGCTCACGGTTTCGACTACCAATTCTCCTTCTTACCACATCGTTTTGATTCAAAGATACCCTTGTGTAATTCTTCCAAAAGTCTTCAATTAGTGATCTCAATGCTTCAACAATTGGTTTATCTTTTTGTGGTAGTCTCCCCGAGAATGCCCATAATTCATTGGCATTGGTGTCATCAATTCTTTGGTGCCTTCCAACGGCTCTTGATAAAGTTTTCCTATTAATTCTCAATGCTTGACCCATCTTTCTAATGAGACAAGATTTCTACGTTTGACTACTTACTATAGTTGATGTAATCACACGCCATGTTGCATTACTATCTTTTGTGCATGATATGTTACCCACACTATCATATGCACTCATAAGATTCTTGACAATAGATTTTTCACTTGAAGCCTCTGATGTTCTCAACCCAAGAATCTTCATGATGGACCTATACTTTATACTTTGCATCATTTCAATGAATAGTTGACATCTTGTGGTCTCATTTAACTTTTCAAAGAACAATCTCCAAATCTTATGAGCATATCTTCTACAAGTACATTTTGGAATATTACCCTCCATTGGATGCAAAATATTCTCATCAATATCAATCAAATACTTTGTCTTTCTATGCAAAATTCTAGGTGGTGTTAAGATAGGTAAATTCATCTCAACATTAGGAATTTCATCAATACTTAAATGAGATGGGATAGATGGCATACCTTCGATCAAAGATGGAATAGATGACATACCTTGAGGTTGAGGTGGGAACGATGGCGTACCTCCTTCATCACATGTGAGTGATGATGTACAACTTGAGATGCGGTAGACGGTGTCCCTACATGTTGACTTGCAGTAGAGGACGTGTCTCCAACTACGGTATTCAAATCTCTCATAGCATGAAGTTTTTGCATTCGTTTTCTTTGTGCTGCCAATACCATATCTCTTTGTGATGGTTGCAATTCCTCTTCAATTGGCATGTCTTCATTTATTGTGTCTAATTTCCTCTTCTCACGAAGTTCCCTCATAGCCACTACTTTCTTTACATTCTTATCTTCTATCTCTTCCTGTGTTGGTTTAATTCTTGATTGTTTCCTCGGCATGATGGAGAATTTGTCTGTAGCATGATAAAGAGACCAATATTAGTTCCTAAGAAATGAATCCATACAAATAACTTAAATATATTGCAACCATACAAAGCATACAAAGCATTATTGCAACCATCACACTAGGGCATGCTTTGGATTAGTGTAGAGGGTGAAGAAGGGATATCAAGAGACAATTATTAAAGTCAAGGCTCATTAATATGGCAATGCCAAACTCAAGTAGATAATCATGTGCATTTTAGAGGCAAATTATTCCAGGCTGAAAACTCATATTTTTAGGCAATTATTGTAGAGAAACTCTTTGGAAGGTGTTTGTAATGCTTGAAAAGGTTGAGATAGACCCAATTTGACATGTTTGGATTCTTGGTTTGAAGATTGGAAGCTTGGAGATCAAAAAATCTGTAGTGACCTATTTGCACAAGCCTAATTAGGCCTCTTGTCAAGTGGGACAATCAATTTTAAAGTCTTGTATTACAAAACAACCACCCTTAAATTTTGGATATGTTTTAAAACTCCCAAAAGGGTATCCTAAACAACTTTTGGATTGTGGGTTGGAGTTGTTTTCTGCAAGATATACCACAAAAACCCTCTTTGATGTCCTACAAGGGAAATAGAAGATAATTATGGAATGATGAAGCCACTATGACATGATGAATTATACGATTCATGAAGAAAATGATGGAGACCCATGGACAAAACCAAGGAGGACAAGATAAGACACCAAATTTGTGAAGTTGCCAATGGCAACAAATTTACCACCTAACTATCCTTAACTAATCCATGATTGTAAATGGATGTATTTTGGCTTCTATTGACTAAAAGTGACTTATTTATGATGAATATAATGCTCATAATTGTTTCTTGCACGTCTAAGAAGTTGGAAACAAGTGGACATTATCTTGGAAACATGAATATTTGGAGACATACCTAGGACTGTCATAAAAATCATTAGACTAATCTCTGTAATTTAGGGTATGGAATGGTATATAGTCGATCAAGGTAACCAACATCATGTGCTAACAAAGGACAATTAGGAAATTTTGAAATATTGTTGTGTCATGTGCATACTTGTATGATCTTGGCACCTATTCATTTGTATTTTAACTTGTTAATATGATAAGATAATAGTATTTCATTATGCTTAAGGGATTGTATATTTATATGTTGTAAGGATTTATTCTTGTATAGTTTGACATCACGGTATGTTAAGGTCTGTTTAATTCATTATTACACATAATTATTAAAGAGACCAAGTGTAGAAAATATACATGGCACCATGTGAGATTGTAGGATGCTTTCTTGATCGTGATTGTGTCTATTTTAATTAATGTCAACCTTTGAGATATCTTTTATTGTGCATACCATGAACTAATTTAAAACATAGTCTATTCTATAAACATAAAATATGTATACATAGTCTTTTATTATGCATACTGGATACAAGCGATATAAACATGTATGATAAAGCATGATAAAGTAATTCAAATATAATTAAGGAAAATGCAAAGAACATGCATGTAAATACTTGTCATACTTAAAAAATAGAGATTCGAATGGAGAGAGTACCCAATTATGTAGTGTTTTTTTCTTCTTGCATCAAACTCCTCAACAATTTGAGTTTTTCACCACTTGCTTCCTTTTCAACGTTAAATTGAATAACACTCAAATAGAATTAGTAACAACAATACTATTAACCAATCTATAATGTTAAATTCCTAAAATTCAATCACAATTAACATTGCAACACTACAAAAATTGAAACTTGAATAGATATATATCAAATTCGATGTGAAAACTATGTTATTTCCTCCTCAAGTTGGCAAAGCAAAAAAGTTGGTGGAAAGATCATGCAAAGGTGGTAGAATGTGCAAAATGTGCATGTGAACTTCCCAAAAGTATGAAAACATTTTTTTTTGTCAAAACACGCACATAAATAACATGAAAATAGAGCATGCAGGCTTGGATCATGACGGTCCAGGCTTTTTTACCATTTATATAGCAGGACAAAATGCGCTCACGTCATAACGCGTTTACGTTATAACACGCTCGCCTTTTGTCCTGCTATAGATTGATCTATAAATATTTGTGCCTATCTCACCTTTGATAGCACCTTTGCAATATCTCTCACCTCTAGTTCCATTAGCTCATGTTCTATCTCTCACCTCTCTATATCTCACTTATCTCTCCCCCTCACCTCTCTACCTCTCTACCTCTCCCCTCTATATATCTCTCAGTTGCTCCTTGTCTACCTCTCCATCCATCCTTAGCCATCTAGGTCTCACTTAACCCTAAACCCTAAAGCCTCAACCCTCAACCCTTAAACCTTAAATCCTAAACCCTAGCCCTAAATCCTCAACACTTTAGCTTAAACCCTATTCCCTCAACCATAAACCCTAATCCCTCAACCCTCAACCCTAATCCCTCATCCCTAAACCCTAAATGCTATCCCTATTCCTAAACCCTCAACCCTCGACACTATATGTTAAACCCTAAACCCTAAACCCTATCCCTCAACCCTCAACCCTTAAACCTTAAACCCTAAAACCTATCCCTAAAACATCAACCCTCAACACTATATCTTAAACCCTTAACCCTTAGCCCTAAAGCCTCAAGCCTCAATCCTTAAACTGTAAACCCTAAACCCTATCCCTAATCCCTATACCCTCAACACTCTACTTTAACCCTAATCCCTTGACCCTCAACCCTATCCCTAAACCCTCAACCCTCAAACCTCAACCCTCAACCCTCAACGTCAAACCCTAATCCCTCAACCCTTAACCCTAATCCCTCAACCCTAAACCCTATCCCTAAACCCTCAACACTATACCTTAAAGTATAATCCCTCAACCCTAAACCCTAAACCCTATCCCTAAATTGTAATCCCCCAACCCTCAACCCTAATCCCTCAACCCTTAACCCTAATCCTTCAACCCTAAACCCTATCCCTAAACCCTAATCACCCAACCCTCAACCCTAATCCCTCAACCCTTAACTGTAATCCCTCATCCCTAAACCCTAAACCCTAATCCCCCAACCCTCAACCCTAATCCCTCAACCCTTAACCCTGATCCCTCAACCCTAAACCCTATCCCTAAACCCTCAACACTATACCTTAAACCCTCAACCCTCAACCCTAAACCCTATCCCTAAACCCTAATCCCCCAACCCTCAACCCTAATCCCTCAACCCTCAACCCTAATCCCTCATCCCTAAACCCTATCCCTAAACCATAATCCCCCAACCCTCAACCCTAATCCCTCAACCCTCAACCCTAATCCCTCATCTCTAAACCCTAAATGCTATCCCTATTCCTAAACCCTTAACCCTCGACACTCTACTTTAACCATGTAATCCCTCGACCCTCAACCCTATCCCTCAACCCTCAACCCTTAACCCTCAACCCTTAACCCTCAACCCTCAACGTCAAACCCTAATCCCTAAACCCTCAACACTATACCTTAAACCCTAATCCCTTGACCCTAAATCCTAAACCCTATCCCTACACCCTAATCCCTCAACCCTCAACCCTCAGCCCTCAGCCCTCAACCCTCAACCCTCAACACTATACCTTAAACCCTAATCCCTCAACTGTAAACCCTAATCCATCAACCCTAAACCCTAATCCATCAACCCTAAACCCTAAACCCTATCCCTAAACCCTCAACCCTCGACACTATACCTTAAACCCTAATTCCTCAACCATCAACCTTCAACCCTTGACACTATACCTTAAACCCTAATCCCTTATCCTTTAACCCTAAACGCTATCCCTCAACCCTTAACCCTTAAACTTAAACCCTAAAACCTCTACCTAAACCCTCGATGCTTGACACTATATCTTAAACCCTAATCCCTTAAACCTCATCCCTAAAGCCTCAACCCTTAATCCTTAAACCTTCAACCCTAAACCCTATCCCTAATCCCTCTACCCTCGACACTCTACTTTAACCCCAATCCCTTGACCATCAACTCTATCCCTAAACCCTCAACCCTCAACCCTCAACCCTCAACTGTCAACCCTAAACCCTAATCCCTCAACCCTAAACCCTAATCCCTTAACCCTAAACCCTATCCCTAAACCCTCAACCCTCAACACTATACCTTAAACCCTAATCCCTCAACCCTAAACCCTAAACCCTATCCCTAAATCCTCAACCCTCGACACTATACCTTAAACCCTAATACCTCAACCCTCAACCCTAATCCCTCAACCCTCAACCCTAATCCCTCATCCCTAAACCATAAACCCTATCCCTCAACCCTTAACCCTTAACCCTTAAACCCTAAAACCTATCCCTAAAACCTTGACCCTCGACACTATACTTTAAACCCTAATCCCTCAACCCTAAACCCTATCCCTAAACCCTCAGCACTATACCTTAAACCTTAATCCCTCAACCCTAATTTTGATTTTCTTCCATTGCTTCAACATCATTGTTGTTTTCCCCATCAGAAACCAATTTATTCAGCAACTTGTTGCCCATTGGTTGACATGAACTGTATACACTATTAGAAGAAGGGCATCTTTTATCTTCAATGTTGGTATTCATAAGCTGAAGAGCATTGATATTTTTCACACACCCTATTCTTTGAAATATCTTAACCTTAAAATATGACTTGGATATGTAATTGAATACAGCAAAATCTCCAATCTCCAGCCCATGATGAATTTCTGATCTTATTTATTTATGCAATTTATAGTTGAATTTTACACCATATTTATTATAATTATGTGTATTTTAAGTGGTTTCCATGAGGATATTTTTTGAGTTTTCAGGGGTTAGCTAATTAGTAAAGAAGGTTAGCAAATCGGACTTGATTGACTACAAAGAACCCAATGGCAGGTTTTATGCAATGCTATTAAAAATTGTTTACAATGAATTCTATCCATGGCACATGAGAACCTATTTGTCTTGAAAAAAAGATGACATGAAGACCAGGTATACTATCCAAGACTGGTGCTATGGTATATGCTTCTCTCTTGGATAATGAAAATAAAGTCTAAAAAACTGCAATACATTTACCATCAACTAGCAAGAGTAAATATCATCCATTGAAATTAGGAAAGGTCCAAGTGCACCTTAACTCTTTAGATTCATGAGCTGTCCTTGCTTGCATCTCACATCTTGGGCCATATTGTGCCCTATCAATTCTTTGAGTTTCTAGCTCCATTAGTAAAACTTTCTAGCTGAAGTGAATATTCAAATTATATGTCATCTTTTTCTGGCCCATCTGGGGTTCATTATGCCAATAGGTGTACCCACAATGAGTAATTAACAGTTGAAATTAGAAGGATGATCATTATGAGAAAAGCTTTGCATTGGGGTACATCCATAGTGGCCAATGAATGGTTGAAATCAGAACCCCTGGTCAACATTAAGTAAACATTTTTTATTAAGATTTTTTAAAAGATCAGCATACTCTCTTCACCTATTTGATTGAATTTAAATCGGGGCCATAAAAATGTGCACACATTTGCACCCACTGTATAAGGTCTAGGTATAATTAAAACCATCAACTAGGTAAAATAAACAACTTTGGCCATAAAAATCAATCAGTCTTTTAAAAATAGATATTAGTAACTATACATTTTAGATATCAGTAACTATACATTTTAGTACTGTTTCTTTCTTGATTTTCTATTTTTAATTAACTATTTTTTGTTTATTTTAGATAAAATATTACAATCCTCATGAAGATCTTTTCTTGTATAATTTTCTCCTTTTATCTTTGGCCTGTCTTTTCCCTCCTCTCTTTCAGAAGGATCCTTATTTTATCTTTTGATCTATATGAACTCTTAAAATAAATCTATGTTTCTTGCTATCCACTTGCTCAAAGATGCAAATGTCTCCTTCCTTGATATTATTATGACGTAAAAAATATGCCCACCCCGCACTTAGGGTAGGTCTATTGTTATGAAACAGGCAAATAATCTCCCATTGTTTATTGTCTCTATCCACAAGAACTACTAAACTTTTTTCTCTTGGTAATTGTAGAGGACATTCACCTATTTTTGGCAACTCCTGCATTCCCAAACCATTACAAAAACTAAGTTATTTTAACCCAATAAATAGATGATTGCATTGATTTAATACACTACTATTAAAGCTTAGCATTCACACAAATGCATATGTTCATATTATAGAAGACTGCATTATATTAGAATATTAGAAATCCCTCACAAAAATGTAATAACAAAACTACTTTGCCTTATGTTAGCTTGTTAAACCCATTCTTTT
Organism: Cunninghamia lanceolata; assembly: GCA_027924645.1. Classification (NCBI taxonomy): domain Eukaryota; kingdom Viridiplantae; phylum Streptophyta; class Pinopsida; order Cupressales; family Cupressaceae; genus Cunninghamia; species Cunninghamia lanceolata. The sequence goes on along the minus strand of BSBN01001770.1, from coordinate 1,807,723 downwards.
TAACACTCTTCTCTTAATAAAGTAAGCGTAATAAGAATAGAAGGCAGAGAATTTGATCTTACTAGTATGCATAAAAATCTGGTGAAAACCAAGAGAGTGAACTTACTGGTGACAGTCATAAGTCGTTGTTACATAAGAATGCTGGTGTCATACCAAAAGATTCAACTGATTCTGTAAGATCAACAATTGATAAACATCTGATCACACATAAACCTATAGAAAATGTTGCAATACCTATAAGTCAAACCAAAACACATAAGAATTGTATTCTCCTACAAATCCTGAGGTAAAAGAAGTACTTCCTTTGAAAACAAGAAATCTAGTAAGGAACAAGAATAACATGTGGATTTTAAAATGTGATGGATCAAAATCCAAACAGGAAGGAGGGGCAGGAATAGAACTTATTGATCCTGATGGTAAGTCATTTTTGGAAGCTTTTAGATTACAATTTCCTTGTACTAACAATGTAGCCGAGTATGAAGCATTAGTGCATGGACTAGTAATGGCCATCGAGAAGAAGGTGAGAGTTCTTCAGGTTTTGTCTGATTCTAAATTGGTATTCAGGTAGGCTATAAAATTATATGTCCGCAATTTTCAAAAAATGGTGAGTTATAGGCATAAAGTCTGGGATTTGATTGAGGCTTTTGATGCTTTTAATATCATACATATCCCCAGGGAGTTAAATCAATGTTCAAATGCCTAAGTAGTTATAGCTAGTACCCTTGAACCATTGACTTTGTCAGGATTGAAGAAATTTGCAGTAGAAAGTGTCTATTCCAAGTATACCTGATAATGTGACAAATTTTCAAGTATTTGAAGGTGACCAACAGATCCTTGATTTTATAACCAGTCATGATGTTTTTGAAGCTCAAATAATCGATGAATAGGATAGACCAGAAGTATCTTAGGATCAGGAAGATATTGTTGACTTGAAAAGTAATTCTTTACCAAAAGGAGTTATTGAGTTAGAAAAGATTTTTGATTTCAATGGAATTGTTAGACAAAGAAACCTTCCTAAAATAGATAGAGGTAAATGTGAGCCTTTCAACTTAGGTATTGACAAGGATCCACAAAATGTTTTAATTGGTAAGACTTGTTCCCTTGAGTTGAGAGACGATATAACTGCTGCATTGAAAGCTTATAAACATGTAATTGTGTGGACATATGAGGACATTAAAACATATGATACATCCATCATAACCCATGAGATTCCTTTGAAACTAGGAGTGAAACTGTTTAGACAAAAACAAAGGCCAGTAAACGCCATACTAGAACCCTTAATCTTTGAAGAGGTCAAGAAGTTGTTATCTGCAAGAATAATTTTTCCTGTAAGGCATTCCACTTGGGTAGCTAACCTAATGCTTGTGAGAAAGAAGAATAGAGACATCAGACTCTGTGTTGACTTTAGGAATCTTAATAAGGCATCAGAAAAGGATAATTATCCTTTGCCTCCTTTAGATGAAGTTTTACAAGCAGTTAATGGTGCTAAGATGATGTCCTTCCTTGATGGATTTTTTGGTTATAATTAAGTCTTGGTAGATAAAGAAGATAGGTTGAAGACCACATTCACATGTAAATGGGGCAGTTATGCCTATAGAAGAATGCCATTTGTTTAATCAATGTAGGTGCTACATTCCAAAGAGCTATGGATATTGATTTTCGTGGATTAACAAGAAAATGCATTGCGATTTATATGGATGATTTAACAATTTTTTCTAAAGATAGGTCTAACCATGTAGATGATTTGAGAAAAGTATTGCAGAGATGCGAATAGTATGGTATATCTCTAAACCCAAAGAAATGTGTCTTTGGGGTGACTGAGGGTAAACTGTTGGGACATATTATTTCTAAGAATGGCATTTCCATTGATCTAGACATAGTTGAAGGGATAAATAAATATAGTTGCCTGCTAGTAAGAAGGAATTGAAGTCATTTTTTGGTAAGATAAACTTTGTGAGGAAATTTATCACTGGTTTTGCTGAGATAATACAACCTTTGAATGTGATGCTTAAGAAAGATGCCCAGATAGAATGGACACCAATGGCCAGGGTAGCGTTCAAAGATATAAAGGAAACCATTGCCAATGCTCTTGTATTAGTGAGTCCAGATTATACTAATCCATTCTTTATATATTCTTTTGCATCTAAACACTCATGTGCAACAACTTTAACACAAAAGGGTGAGGAAAATAAGGAAAAACCCATAGCATTTATAAGTGCTCCCTGTAATATGTGAAAACAGAATGAAGATAATAAATAATCTAATGCATAAATACACGATTATACCTTCATGAAGACCTCACAAATCCATGCAGGAAGGAGATGCGCCTATGTAGCTCCTCAGATTTTTCCCATGATAACTGATAGGTATGTGGATTGCTCAATGCATACAACACAATGTGGATGAGAGACAAGTGATTTGATGACTGATTTGGATGGAGATAGGGGATGATCAGAGTGATTTTGGCAGAGGTTTGGTAAGATGAGGAGATTGGGGAGTGATTTTGACAGAGTTCTGATGCATTAGATGGTCTTATGAAAATGGCCTAGAGGGGGTCCAATTTATAGAAATTTGGAGATGAGAATGGAGGGTGAGGATTTATCTGGTGAGATCAAGGGCTAGGAATAAAAGTAAATCTTTTATTCCTAGTGGATGAATTAAATATTCTCATTTTGGGAAGAGTGGAGGTGAGTGGGGGACAACTAAATTTTATATTCAGTGATTGGGAATGAGTGGGAGACATCTGAATATTAAATTCAGTGATTGGAGATGAGTGGGAGACAAGTGAATATTAAATTCAGTTTAGTGGATGAGTGGGGGACAAGGTTAATTAAGTGTTTTCTTAATTAACTTAAGCATGATTTATCTAATTAACAGGAATTAGAGAAATGGATAAATCAATTAAATGAATATTAGGAATATTCATTCAATTAATAGGATAAGGTTGTAAGGTTAAATGAATCAATTAGGTGAATTAATTGATCACCAGGGATATGCAGATGGGGAAAGTGGATGAGTGCAGAGGTACGGAAAATTGGTTTGCAGAGCAGTCCAATTTTAGGTGTCTACATTTGCCCCTCTTTGAGATGGTGTTGCGGCTAAGCAACATCATTTCAAAGAAGTTAAAACATAGAGATGGATTGGATAGAAAAAACATTTTGGTTTGGAAGAATAGGGTAAGGTTTGGGGATAATTGGTAAGGGTGATGCCCCCTCGAGAGGATAGGCAGGTTGCGAGAACACGGTTGTGCTCTCGAAATGGATGGGACAGATTGGTTGAACTGGTCAGAGGATAAGTGGTGGGATGAAAGGATGATGATGTTGGGAGATGATTGGTGGATGATCATTGTGTTGAAACTGAATTTGAGCAATCCTAGGTTTGATATAGCAAAGTGGATATGTTCACCAAGGTATAGAAGACCCGGGTGATGATGTTTATCCAACATTTGCATGGACTAGACACGCAGACAAAGGGATGATCTCATGCATGCCCAAGATAGTACAACCTTGTCAAGACAAGGGAAGGGGACTCATAGCATAAGCCCTTAGTACATAAAAGGTATGATGAACCTTAGATGCATAAGGAGATCAATATGCTAGAACCGACCCTATGATTGATCAAGATATGAATACTAGCTTGGAGTAATGAGACCAACCCACAAGCACAGCATACAAAAGCAAGACCATGCCCCATTCTAGATGTTTTCACCACATACCATGATATAATAAGATCAAGGTAGCTTTGATGTGATCTTCGAATAGGACAAAAGATAAAAATCAAAAACCAAAAGACCAACGAACCAAACAAGTAACCATTGTATCTTTTGCCAAAATGGATGATGATGTGATAGATGCTGCCTATCATAGGAAAGATATATCCTAAGGCAGGGATTGATAAATGATTTGATGATGTTGTAAAATTGGCTCAAGATGTGATGGTGACAAGTTGTGATTGATGCTGATTTGATAGTTGATGATTTTGATTAAGGACAATGCTTTGATAGGTGATGCGATGCTTGGGTCTGGTGTAAGCATATTGAGGATAGATGTGATGATGATGTGGGATGATGAAGCAAGTTTTATTTGTGATGGATAAATTATTTTTGGAATTTTGTGTTTTCTATTGTTTTGGGATATTTTGATATTTGTGATGTTTTTGAATTTTTTGATTTTGTGATGTTTTTGTATGTTTGATTTTTTGAAAAGGAATGGTTTATTATGAGATGGTTGCATTGGATTTCATTTGGATAGCCTTTGTGCTAAATACCTATGACAAGGGAACACCAAGTCTAGAGGTGAAAGTGATGGGGTTGGATAGGGGGGGTTGGCGATGAAAGGATGATGGATAACTGATTCATGATAGATGAATGGACAAGTGATAGGGATATATGTTAGATAGATGGAAGATAGGGATGAGGATTTTCTCCAAGGGTTAGGTTGCAAGGAATCATATGCCCCAATGATGCCCCCTTGAGAGGATAGGCGGGTTGCGAGAACACGGTTGTGCTCTTCGAAATGGATGGACTTGGGAGTAGATGGATGGAGGATATACTTTGAAAGGGAGTATGCCAAGAGGTTTCCAAAGCATGTTGTTGATATGTTGCCCCTTATCTTTATCAAGATCTAGGGTGAGAGATGGTTAAAACAAGATATGATGGATGTGTTGGCAAGAGACACTATATGGATTCATGGTTATTGTCATTGATGGCAACAAAGGTCATCCCACATATCCGCAAGTCATGGTGTGTCTCTACCGGAAGTCAGAATGAAGATTGTTGTGGTCCGGTGAACAAGAACAGAGCATGTGGCAAGGTCCGACAGATTGGTCCGGATCTCTCAGAAGAAGTGTCTTGGTGCAGTGTGGATTTGGGGAAGTCAAGAGGACTACCTTGAGCAGTATATTCCAAGGATTTAGCCTCCGGTGATGAACAAAGAAAAAGATATGAATAGTTGAGTACCGGATCCCTGAGAGACAGTGAGAACAGAGGAAGAACTGACTGACAGAGTATCAGACTATTTTCCGGATGTGTTACTGTTGATGGTAAAGGTTGTAAAGGCATGAATCATGTTTGGCCAACATGATTAATGATATCTACAAGTATATGCTTGATCCACATTGCTTGGTGAGCAAGGATTCAGCCGACAAAATAGAGTTTGTAAGAAACTAGACTGTTCCGGATGCCGACTAGAAAGGTGATGAAATTACTTGTGCAGATATATATAGAGGATGGATTTAGTTGTGAAATGTGTGATTGTGTGAAGGTATATGCAAATAAGTGCAGAACAGAGCAGAAGTAGTAAGAAAGATCCGGTATGTGAAAGGATAGCAGAATAAAGAACAGAGGAAAGATGAAGTGCAGCAGATCAGTGTACTGAGCCTAACTGGAACTGAACTCCAGCATATGTAGATACTTCCAATCAGTTCAAGACTGTGATTCTTATCACTTTGTAGACAGTGTGTCTCCTTGTAGGTAGTGGGCCTCTTTGTGAGCAGTGTGCTCGGGCAATGAGCCCTAATTGGCAAGTGCCATTTTTGTAATTCCCTATTCTTCTAATAGAGAATAATCTTTGGGTTAATCACCCCGTGGTTTTCTCCCTTAACAGGGTTTCCACGTCAAAAATATTGTGTCATGTGTTTCTTATTTCATGGTAATGTTTTTGTGTTTGATTCAATGCTGCATTAATTAATAAAAAGTTCAGAAAAGAAAATAAATAGGATAACTGATTCACCCCCCCTCTCAGTTATCAACAATTGGTATCAGAGCTAAGTTCCTCCTAATAGAGCCTAACAGCTTGAGGAAGATCTGGGAGTTCAAATGGATGCATATGGTTTAAGGGAGCAACTCAAGACTGCCCTTGAGGATCTTGAACAGTCAAATTCTGAAGTCAATGAATTAAAGGAAAGACTCAAACAGGCTGATGAATTCATGAGAGAATTAAAAGACAAATTAAGTCTCTCTATGAAAAAGAGAAAGGAGCTGCTCCAACAATTGGCAAGACAAAGTGAAGAAAGCAATACAAATGAAGAATTGACTGAGCAAACCAAGTTATGTGAAAAGTTATCAAAAGAAGTCATTATGTTAAGACATGAAATGGAATCAGGAACTATAAAGTTTACTCAAGAGATTGAAGAAAAAAGAAAAGCTGAAGACAATCTAAGACAATCTCTTAAAGAAAAATCAGAAGAATGCCACCAGATGGACAAGATTATCAGACATCTTGAATCTGATCTTGAAGATGCCAAAGATAATGAAGAAAAAATTGAGGATCAAATTGCCTCTCTCAAAAGAGATCTTCAAACAGCAAATGAATATAAAGAAAAATTCAAGATAAGTTCTGCCCAACTTGAAGTACTTCTTGGAAGTCAAAAGAGGACAGATGACAAGTATGGTTTGGGATATGAGAAAGGAGAAAGCTCCAGATCCGGTCAAAAGAATTTTGGATCAGAAAATCCAAGGAATAGGCCTAGAAGACCTCCGGTAAGACAGCCCAATGCTCAAAGATATCCATCTTTCAATGGATACTGCCACAGCTGCAACCACTTTGGTCACAAAGCTAATCAGTGTAGAAAGAGAATGAATCAGATTAATTCATCCTTCTCCGGACAGTGCTTTAACTGCAAAAGGTATGGACACAAATCCCATGAATGCAGAAATATGCAAGTAAACAATTCATTCAAAGGTAGATGCTTTACATGCAATAGAGTAGGTCATATGGCTAATCAATGCAGATCAAGAGGTTATCAGTCAAATATGCAAAGAAATGTTATTTGCCAAATCTGTAATAGGTCTGGTCATAATGCTAAAGTCTGCAGAAGCAAGAATCAGGACAAAAGAGGTCCGGTGTATAATCAGAATCAAGACAAGGGTAAACAAAAGATGAATGCGGATGAAGTTAGGAATCAGATGAGCAAGATTTGGGTGAAGAAAAGTTCAGAGAATGTAGAGGTTGGATCCGCACCAGACTCTGGTGCTGATATTTCTTCCAGAAATTAAAAAGTGAGCTCTGGCTCAGGGGGAGACTCAAAGAAAATCCTGTTCCCCCAGCCAATCAAGTGGTGCCGGATGTGGCACAAGATGCGGAGTAAAGGGTTTAAAGATATAAGTCTTGAGATGATCCAGATAATATTTCAGAGGTCCGCATGGAGATGTGAAGAAGCTGTGATCGATCAAGTAAGACCTGTTCTGGGAGATGCTCCGGAATGACAGAGGATTACAAAAAGGTCCGGAGAGATCCGGAAGTGCATTATCTTATTCTGCGGATTGGACAGAGTGTTTGGGATGTCCTTGTGATGTGTTATCTCGATTTATTCATGATTGAAAGATCCGCATGATGTTCATAGATCAGGACTGATCCGGGATACTCCAAGCTATCCGGACAAGGCAAACCGGAATAATATAGGTGAAGCATTTATTGCAAACAGATATTAGGTTTTGCGAAATGATATAAGGGATTTCTCAACAATCATTTGATCATTCCACATCCAAGAAGAAGCGAAAAGCGGAGCTCTGCAACAAGATTCATCAAGCACACCAAAGATCTCCTGCCGAAGTCATTGCATAAAGAAATCAATCCAACCACTCCGTGCAAACCAAAGGCGCATAAGGTATTCTCCGTTTTCATTATCTCACTGCAAATCTTTGAAGAATGGCTACTCCGAATATAGTTAAGATCTCTGATAGACCTCGTCCCACATTCAAGAAACATCCTTACAAATCATTGGAGGTAGATCCACTAGGAGCCTTCTCTAGTGTTCCTCATGGTGTATTGCATACGGAAGATATTAGGGTTTACATCCATGTGAATCTTGAAGACTTTGGAGAATCAAAACTGATGGATATCTATCACAAACAATTGATAGATGACTCCTTTGAGATCAAACCTCAGTACAAAGCCATCCGGGACAAACACTTTGCACAGTGCATTCATTTCCCCTGTTTTGAAGAAGATGAATGGGTCCGGTATGTACTAAGTAGAGTACATGACAACTTCCTATGGTTGAACAAGCCCTTCAAGATCACCAAAGATGCAATTAGGGCTGTAACCGGTCTGCACTCATCCGGTGGATTACCTGTTCTCAAGTCTGTCAAAAATCAGACAGTTAGTGATGCAACCGGATCCAAGTTTGACAAGAGAGCTATGACAGTTGATGACATCACTGAACCAGATGTCAAATTTGCATCCATGATAATAGGATACAAGATCTATCACTCCAGCAGGGAGAATTCTGTATCCAGAACTGCAGTATATACTGCCTATGAAATGCTAAGGAAGAATGCAGAATATGATCTCTGTGAACTGCTCTTAAGCCAATTAATGGAAAATATACAGAAAATCAAGAAGGACAAGAAGAATTCTTTTAAGTATGGTACTCTTATATTATGTCTATTCTTCTACTTCATGAATGAGCTGCCCGGATCAAGTGGATGGGCATGGCAGAATGACAAACCTGTTGCAGTACAAATAAGAGACTATCTACATGGGCTTGGGGATGCCAAAGCAAGAAATACAGCCCTATGGGGATACTTCAAAAACTTCCAAAGCATGATGCAAGCAAGAGAGAGAATCCCCCAGTCTCTTGTTGAAAAATACAAAGACTCAGTGTGCTTTATGGTGGACACTGATCAGTGCCTAATGGAGGCAGTGGAGCCAAGGACTGTCTGGATCATGCCCATGGGGTATGAAGTGGATGAACAGATAGTGGAGCTGCATGTTCAACACATGCTAAGTCAGCCCAAAGATCCAAAGGCAGAAAGGTTTGGAACCTTTGAGGAGCTGAGTGTAAAGATCCATGTAGAACTCAGGGAACCTGAGATAAAGAGAAAGGTGAGAAAAGAAGTAGAGCATATTGCTCAAGGCCTAGGCATCTCAAAAGAGGCACTTGATGCCAGCCGGGAAAAGAGGAGAAAGGCTGAGGAAGAAAAGAAAAGTAAAGAAAGTGTTCCGGTTGAAACTTCCACCCAGACCAGATCATCAAAAAGATCTGCACCTCCCACAACCAAAAGTTCAAAACCGGAAGTCCAGGCATCCGATAAAAGATCTAAGACAAAAGCCACAAGGGCTTATGAAAGCCAAAAGGATGAAGAGGAAACTGAGTCAGATGAGGGAGTAAAAGAAATAAAGAAGCAGAAGAAGAAAGGATCCGATAAACCCTCCACAGGCCAAGACAAGGATGAAATGGCAGAGGTATTTGTTGAAAAGCCCACTCTGTCTCTAGAGAGTGTAATCAAGTCGGTTATGGTGGATGGAAACCTTCAACCAATGACTGAATTTTATGATGACTACAATGAGGCTGACCAAAAGATTCTGTAGGAAGCCACAATCAAGTATCTGAACATATACAATAAGGCTTTCATTGAGATCATATCTCTAATTCCTAAAAGCCTAGAAAAGGAATTAGAAATAAGAAAGAATAATGCTCATGCAAAAGATCTTGAGATCCGGGAGCAGATAGCTATTCAGCTATATCCTCAAATTGATCCCAAGACAATGAACATAATATTCAAAGACTGCAAAGATGAGTTTAGAAGTAAAGCCAGGATGAATCAACTCATGCTTGGTGAGACTGACAAGGTGGCCAAAGAGACAGAAGAGATCCTCCGGAAGGCCTTCAAAAGGTTCAATCTTCCTGTTGTAGAGGACTTAGGTGCAGAAACAGCTGTGGACATGGAATCATCTGCTCTGGAAGAAGTGGGCCTTGAACAGACTAACATCTCTCCTCCGGTTTCCCCCACAGTCTCTGGATCCCAAGAAGAAGAGAAACTACAGGAGAAAGAAGCAGCAGTCAAAGAAAAAGAGGTTGACAGCACCAAGGATGCAGAGAAAGAGAAGACCCCAACAGAGAAACATCTATCTCCGACAAGAGACATAGCACAAACTGTTCAAGAATTCTTGACAAAAGCCACTATAGAAATTGATGAACCGGACCTGCTAAAAGGACCATTAGATTTTGACTCTTTGTCACCGGTGCAAACAATGAAAATAGCCTCATTTGCAAATGAGAAAGTCAAAGAGAAACTACTAAAGTCTCATATGGAAGACTGTGAGTTGATAGAGGCTGCCTCCGGAGTGCTTGAGAAGATTATGCCATCGGTCCAGATAGATCCGGCAACCTCCTCTTCCGGTAATCTCAAAACCTTAGTCAGCAGTGTTAGTACACATTTTGAATCTCTAGAAAAATCAGCTGAAGAAAAGGTCTGGAAGGAATTTTTGGATAAAAGATTTTCAGAAGTATTAGGATTAATCTCTAATGATAGAAGAAATATGAGTATTGGAATAAAGAGCTTAGAAAATGCTCTTAAGGATGGCAGTGACATTTACAAATTTTGTATATCCTGGTCAAAGGCAACAACAGAAATTGATAAGAAAATAAAAGAGGAACAGGACAAACTACAAAGTTTATCTCAAAGTTTTGATCCTCTCTCTTCCTCCATAGTAAATCAAGAATGTCAGACTATTGCAGTCTTGAGTGAAATAAAGAACCTTGAGAAGGAAAGAAAGAATATCACTAACCGGATGGGAGAACTTAGAAGGATTATAATCCCTAAGTTAGAAACTATGCATGAGGCCATCAGTGATGCTCAGACCACCGCCCAAACAAATGATCCGATAGATCTCAAGAGGGCAGAAGCTTTTGCATTTTTGTTGAGTGGTCACATTTCAATTTTGGATAGAATGAAGCAAAGTTGGGCTACAGAACTGATCCAATTGAAGGCATCCTTTGCAGACATTCTTCAGTATATGTGAGTATGTAAATATGCGGCTATGTATAGAAAATTTTTTGAAAATTTTGGTATGCGGACCCTACCCTTTGCCATTGATGTCAAAGGGGGAGTGAGGAGCAGTGAAAAATGAGGAATCCAACTAAGGGGGAGTTCCAGAAATTGTATATAAAGATAGAGCATCAGCCAAGGGGGAGCATAGAGTAAACACTTAGTCATTTTTCACTAAGTGTTGCCATCAATGCCAAAGGGGGAGATTGTTGGAAAGAGACACTATATGGATTCGTGGTTGTTGTCATTGATGGCAACAAAGGTCATCCCACATATCCGCAAGTCATGGTGTGTCTCTACCGGAAGTCAGAATGAAGATTGTTGTGGTCCGGTGAACAAGAACAGAGCATGTGGCAAGGTCCGACAGATTGGTCCAGATCTCTCAGAAGAAGTGTCTTGGTGAAGTGTGGATTTGGGGAAGTCAAGAGGACTACCTTGAGCAGTATATTCCAAGGATTTAGCCTTCGGTGATGAACAAAGAAAAAGATATGAATAGTTGAGTACCGGATCCCTGAGAGACAGTGAGAACAGAGGAAGAACTGACTGACAGAGTATCAGACTATTTTCCAGATGTGTTACTGTTGATGGTAAAGGTTGTGAAGGCATGAATCATGTTTGGCCGACATGATTAATGATATCTACAAGTATATGCTTGATCCGCATTGCTTGGTGAGCAAGGATTCAGCCGACAGAACAGAGTTTGTAAGAAACTAGACTGTTCCGGATGCCGACTAGAAAGGTGATGAAATTACTTGTGCGGATATATATAGAGGATGGATTTAGTTGTGAAATGTGTGATTGTGTGAAGGTATATGCGAATAAGTGCATAACAGAGCAGAAGTAGTAAGAAAGATCCGGTATGTGAAAGGATAGCAGAATAAAGAACAGAGGAAAGATGAAGTGCAGCAGATCAGTGTACTGAGCCTAACCGGAACTGAACTCCAGCATATGTAGATGCTTCCAATCAGTTCAAGACTGTGATTCTTATCACTTTGTAGATAGTGTGTCTCCTTGTAGGCAGTGGGCCTCTTTGTGAGCAGTGTGCTCGGGCAGTGAGCCCTAATTGGCAAGTGCCATTTTTGTAATTCCCTATTCTTCTAACAGAGAATAATCTTTGGGTTAATCACCCCGTGGTTTTCTCCCTTAACAGGGTTTCCACGTCAAAAATACTGTGTCATGTGTTTCTTATTTCATGGTAATGTTTTTGTGTTTGATTCAATGCTGCATTAATTAATAAAAAGTTCAGAAAAGAAAATAAATAGGATAACTGATTCACCCCCCCGCTCTCAGTTATCAACAGGATGGGGAATGATAGGAGACATAGGAGATGGGGGATAGGAATATGATAGGATAATGATAAGATAGTGGATAAGATGTGCAAGGATTTATGGATGCGGATGAAGGATACGGTTTTGCCCCCAAGTGTAGGGATACAAAATGGATGGAGGAGTGATTATGCATGACTCCCACAAGGGGTTCTCATCATGGTACTTGCCCAAGGCACCACAAGGAGTGGTTTTCACCATTGGACGGATTTTTTCTCTTTACTATTTTCTTGATTTTTTGATTTTTTTTGCTTTTTTTGCTTTTTTGACTTTTTTGATGGAAGGGGGACTCTAGCGTCTGTTTCCATAGCAAGGAGAAGATGGTCCCATGTTGGATAGTAGTTTAGATGATGATTGCGTGGATGTTAGTAGATAGGAGAAGATGGAAGGGATGGTGGATAATGGATTATGTGGATTATGTGGAATATGATGTGGACTATGCGGATTATGATGTGGACTATGCGGATTATGATGTGGACTATGTGGATTATGATGTGGACTATGCAAAAGCATGGACCATAGGAATGTGACAGGGAAGATATGTAGGATAGTGAACGAAAGATGGAGAGACAGGGGTATGATGGAATTGCAAGTGGTGGAGGGGAACCAAGACCAATGGTTGCACACATCGTGTTTGATTTGGAAGCTTGTACTTGGGATGTGGAGTTGGGAGTAATGGGGATTGGGATGGGGGATATTTGGATGGTCGATTTGGGATTTTAGGGACCCAAATAGACTTAGGCTTTGGGGGATTTTTAGATGGGGAGCAGGGTGGTTGGGATTTTGTCGTAGATTGGGAGGTGGATGCCTCATTAGATTTGAGTGATCTTTGTTTAGGGACCCACACCATTTTTGCTTTTGCTTTTTCTTGTGAGGGTGTGGGCTTTGATAACCTTTTTGATTTTGTAGTTTGATTGGAAGGGATAATATCCTTAGGCTTTTGTGCTTTATGAGTTGAGGCATTCAAATGTTTGAATCCCATGGATTTGGTGGAAGCTTCATGTTTGAAAGATGTGTGCTTTTGTTGGTCTTGATTTAGGATTTTAGTGGACTTATGGATAAATGGATGAGGAGATTTGAGGATGGGGATATTAGGAGTTGGGAGGATGGGAGGATAAGAGGATTTGTGGATAGGGATGTTGGGAGTTGGTAGGATAGGAGGTAAAGTGGATTTGATAAGGATCTTTTGAGTTGGAAGGAGTGGAGGTAAATTTGATGGAGGGAGATGGATGGTCACATGCTTTTGCAAATGGTAGGATGATGGAGGAGGGATGGTGAAATAAGATTTGGGAGTGCGATGAGATGCACCATGTTTGGGATTAGATGAATGGATTGTAGAAGGTGGATGGATGGTATCAACTTGTGTAGGTTGTTGTTCATGGGATGCATAGCCAAGGCCATGTGAGGATGGATGGAATGTGGTGTGGATGGGCTCCAAGATGCCTTGTTCATGAAGGCCTAAGCCTTTGCCTTGGTAGTTCATGTGTTGGAGTATGAGACATGCAATGGGATGTTTGGTGCTGTGGAAACAAGACGCGAATTCATTATTTGTTGGAGAAAGATATGTGATAGATGGAAGTTGTTCACCTCCTATGATGGAGTCACCACGGATGAAAGTGCTTTTTCCAAGTGGATAAGGGGATGGATTTTGGATGGGATTGGTAGATGGAGGTAAAGGATTCATGGGGGATGGTAAATTGTTGGTAGAAGTTGATGGGGGATCAATAAGGTGATCCATAGATGGGAGGGGATGGGGGATGGGATTGGATGGGATGGTTAGATCTTGATTAGGAGACGCAGTTGATGTTTCAACTTGCTTTGGATTTGTTTCTTGACATAGCTCATGTGCTTGGATAGAAGTGGGAGTGACTTGGATAGATGTGATGGGTGCTTGGATGGATGTGATAGGTGTTAGGATGGATTCTTGAACATGTTTGCATGATGGTTCTTGACTTATGATAGGGGATTGGTCAAGAGGTTTGGTGGGTGTTGGATTGCATGAGGGTGTTTGATTCCTTGCTAATAGCCAATGGATGGTGTCCTTCATGAGTTTATGGGTGGAAGCACAATATAATGGATGGATAATGATGGTGGTTGGTTTGGGATTAGGATGGGGATTGGATAGGTGGGTGGTGGGATTAAGTTGTGATGGTTCGTGGATGGGTTCAAGGGTTGGTATTGGACTAGATGATGGTGTTGGAGGGCACTCTAGATTGGTATCTCCCTTGTCAAAGGTTATTAGATCTTGCCTAGGAGAACTTGGACTCATTTGATTTATGCATAAGGGACCACTTGGACTTGCAGGTGCATCGTGGTGCAAAGGTGGATTTGGGCTCACTAGTGCGTGTTGGGGAAGCCATTGATAGTCTTGGTAGCCTCGTGAATGGGCTTGGTGGTATGTTGGAATGTGAGAATGAGAAATTGGATAATGATGGGGTGAAGGTTGATTTGTTGATGTGGCATTGACAGGATAGGTGGATGGACTATGTTGGTATGAAGTTGAAGATGATGACATGTAAGGTTGTTGTGGAATTTGTTGAGGGTGGGATGGTGGTTGGAATTCTTGTTGTGATATGATTTGTTGGTGATGTTGGTAAATGTGTTGATGTGATGATGATGGAGGGGTTGCATAGGATAATGGTTGTTGTGATATGGATTGATATAGATAAGGGTTGTGATAAGTTGATAAAGGGTTGATATGACATGTGGATGAATTTGGTTGATATGAAGTGGGATAAGTTGATGCATAATTGGTTTGATTTGTAGATGGATATGATGGGATAGGTGCGAGATATGATGGTTGTTGGACTTTGCAAGTGGCCATGAGGTGTTGGATTTCTGCCAAGAGGTATTGTATGTGTGAGGATTGGCTTGTTTGACCTATTTGAATCAATTCTTGAATGCTTTGAAAGGTTCGCTGATCTAAAGGGGATTGGCTTGCATGCATGTGGTGAAGCATATGAAGGAGCTTTTGGAGGTCCTCTATGGTTGACATGATGTCACACCAGTGGTTAAATCTTAAGTCCTTTTTGGCAAGTGCTTGTTTATGATTTGATGATGATGTGGATTGTTTGGATGAAGTTGATTTTTCTTGGCAAGTAGACAAACAATCAAGCAAGAAAACACAATGGCCAAAGGTTTGATTTATGAAAGATGTGATAATCAAGCATGTACAACCTTAAGGATTTGGGCCACTAAAACAAAGGTTTGTAGTGGGGGAACATCCGGGGGATCGGTACCTTACGAGCATCCGATAAACCACTTAAGGTTTTGACTAGCTCTACTAGGAGTTTAATATACCTCAAGGGTACTACTTCCTTTCAAGCTAGCATCGAATGGTAAGCGCTCATACTGATTAGACTTGGCTTTCCCCTTATCCTCAATTTACATATAGCGGACTGGATGAAAGTACCGCTTGGGGTCGCCAATGAGTTCTCTGAATGGATGTGTCTCAAGGGCAGGCCCACATCCTAAAAAAATAGAATAGAACTATTTCTCTTCACCCATGATCCTTTTGAAGGCAAGGGGAGAGGATACTTTGATTCTACCCTATGGGATAACACAAATGTGCAAGTGCACAAGACACGGCAAATAAGAGCTAATGTTCATTTTAAGCCCAAATTGAAAATGTGCCTAAAGTTGTTTGTTGCAAGCAATGATTAATTTTAGTTGCACCAAAATCAAATGTTTTTTATAGTAAGGCATACAAGGATTCTTTTTAGGTGCACCAAAATGAAATGTTTGATTGTAGATTGTTTGGAAGAAAGATTCATTTTAGGTGCACCAAAGATAAATGTTCTTTAAGCTAAGAAATCCCTACAAAAAAGATGTTAGTAAATTCCAAATGTTGTTGATGACCTGCACTTGATGTTGTTCCAGCCCCGAATGATCACCTGCAAGTACCAAGACGACATCGAAGCAAGTAGACTAGCCAAAGAGATTGTGATGCAAAAATTGAGAATCTGATAAAATTTGATAAAAACGAAACTGATACAGAGAAAATAAGTGCATAAACAGATTCTTCAGGAGATTCTATGCGATTTGAAAAACAAATTCACTGAAAACCAATCAAATTTGCAAAAGATATGATGATTTAAAGTTTTTAAGCTTGTTTGACTTTGACTGATGAAATAGGCGGGAAAAAAGTAGTCACCTAATAAAAACCTCACAACTACGAAGTTCTTGGAGTCCTCTTTCCGATGAGTCCTTGTTTGCATGATTTCACCTCCGTATGCGAAAGTTATGAAAGTTTGAAAAAATCAGCCTCCTTCGGTATGTAGAAGGCACAAGAGGTCACTGACTGTTTGCAAAAAAGTTAACTGTGTTGAAGATTTTGGTCACATGCTGGTGGTTTGATTGTCTAGAAGTTTGTGTCTATAAAGCCCCCTGGTCACCCATGTGACCAGGGGCAGAAGAGGAAGAAAAATAAAAAATAAACAACAAAGCGAGTGACCACCACCTGCAGTTTTGGGGGCTTAAAAGGCCGATTGAATGATTTGGGCATTAGGGTTTGCAGGAGACATGAGGGAGGGCGGTGTGGGAGAGTACTATGGGAGCTTGGGGTGTCAGAGGAGGAGGGGAGTTGGGGGAAGCGGGCGGCTGTGTTGTAGGAGGCAGTGATTGGGTGCTGCGGGGAGCAGTCGGAGGTGGGTAGTCAGGGAGGGGCGGCGATGTTTGGAGTGGAGGTGGCTCTGCGGGGAGGAAGTTGTGGGAGGAGAGAGTGGGGGTGGTGTCGATAGGGGGAAGCTCAGGTGGCGACGGTGCTGCGGGAGGTATAAGGGAGAGCGGTGGGAGGGAGAACGGGGGAGTGAGCAGAGGGAGGTGAGGTCTGCAGCGAGGGTGGAGGAGTGGTGTGTGGGCGGGGAGTTAGTAGAGGAGGTGGCGACTAGAGAATGGGGGGTGTCAACCGGTGGAAAGGGCGGCAGGAGATGGTGTCGACAGGTGTGTGCAGGGCGTCGACTGGGGGTTGGGGCTGCGGTGACCGGGCTGTGCAGAGGTGGATCAGTGGCGGTTGGGAGAGAAGCGGTTGTTGGGGTTTTAGCAACTGCAAACAAACCACATTAAACCTGCACATGAAACACATAAAACCTGCAAACAAACGAAAAATCCCTGCACAAGAAATTTGCTTCATACACAAAAACTAGTGATCAGTGCATAGGGGCCGTGGGTTCCGTACGGTACGGCCTGTGGCCCTAAAAAATTTTCAAAAAATTTATCAAACTTTATAGTCAAAATTCATGGAATCGACATCCTGAGTGCGATAATGAGGTCATTTTTCACCCAGGACACAACCTGCAATAGTTCACTTCCAAAACTTGACAAAAAATGTTAGAAAATGAAGACTTTAACTAGAAACCTTCACAAAACGATGAGTAGATTCGAGACCGGGTGTGCCAATGTAATCTGTGAAATCAGAATGAAGATAATAACTAATCTAATGCATAAATACATGATTATACCTTCATGAAGACCTCACAAATCCATGCGGGAAGGAGATGCACCTATGTAGCTCCTCAGATTGTTCCCATGATAACTGATAGGTATGTGGATTGCTCAATGCATACAACACAATGTGGATGAGAGACAAGTGATTTGATGACTGATTTGGATGGAGATAGGGGATGATCAGAGTGATTTTGGTAGAGGTTTGGTAAGATGAGGAGATTGGGGAGTGATTTTGACAGAGTTCTGATGCATTAGATGGTCTTATGAAAATGGCCTAGAGGGGGTCCAATTTATAGAAATTTGGAGATGAGAATGGAGGGTGAGGATTCATCTAGTGAGATCAAGGGCTAGGAATAAAAGTAAATCTTTTATTCCTAGTGGATGAATTAAATATTCTCATTTTGGGAAGAGTGGAGGTGAGTGGGGGACAACTGAATTTTATATTTAGTGATTGGGAATGAGTGGCAGACATCTGAATATTAAATTCAGTGATTGGAGATGAGTGGGAGACAAGTGAATATTAAATTCAGTTTAGTGGATGGGTGGGGGACAAGGTTAATTAAGTATTTTCTTAATTAACTTAAGCATGATTTATCTAATTAACAGGAATTAGAGAAATGGATAAATCAATTAAATGAATATTAGGAATATTCATTCAATTAATAGGATAAGGTTGTAAGGTTAAATGAATCAATTAGGTGAATTAATTGATCACCAGGGATATGCAGATGGGGAGAGTGGATGAGTGCAGAGGTACAGAAAATTGGTTTGCAGAGCAGTCCAATTTTAGGTGTCTACACTCCCCATAAAGGTGCAGAATTGAAATACCTAGATACTGAAAGGTAGTATTTTGCCTTGGTGAAGGCAATGAAGAAGTTTAGGCATTACATTTTAAGGAGTCAGGTTAAAGCTATTGTGCTTGATGCTGCAGTAAAGATGTTGCTAATGCAAAACAAGCCATGAGACAAAAGAGCAAAATGGATCACCGTGTTACAAGAGTTTGATTTGGAAATCATTCCAATGAAATTGGTCCGAGGTCAAGCTCTAGTTCAGACTATAGCAAATACAGACCCCAAGATTGTTCATCAACATTATGTTGTGCATACAAGTACTATGGGTGGATGATATGATGATTTAATTCATTCCTGATATCAAGAAAATATCCTAGTCACATGAAGTCTTCACAGAGAAGAGCACTAGGGTTGAGAGCCTAGAATTATATGATCCAAGGAGGTATATTATTCAAAAAGAACCATGAGGGAATATACCTGAGATGTTTGAATAGACAGCAAGCAGATAAAGTGATGTTAGAATTGTATGATAAATATGGGACAGCTCATGGGTCTCATTTGGCTACCACACATAAAATCTTGAGGGCAGGCTATTACTGGCCCACCATGTTTAAGGATACTCATGAGGAGCACATTAGATGCTATCACATATGTCAAAGTACTGCTGATAAGGGAAGGAATATGACTCATCCATTGCAACTTGTGATAGAAACTAGACCATTTGCACAATGGGGGCTAGATTTTATTAGAGTCATTAAGCCTCCATCTTCTATTGAACATAAGTTCATTCTTACAGTGACAGATTATTGTACCAGGTGGATGGAGGCAACTTGCTGTAAGTGTTCTACCACTGAGGTTGTCATCAAATTTCTGGAGGAAAATATTATAACCAGATTCAGAGTACTTTATTCACTAGTATGTGATAATGGCCCTGCATTTTCTTCTTTAAAATTTTCAAATTGGGCATTTGAATATGGTATTGTTTTAAAATTTTCATCAAACTATTATCCACAGGGGAATGGTTTAGTAGAACCGCTAACAAAATTTTGTTAGATATCATTAAGAAATTAATTGCTAAAAACCCTAGGGAATGGAATACCTTATTGAAGTATGCTCTGTGGGATGATAGGACAAAAGTTAAGGCAGCGTTGGGAAATTCACCATACCATTTGGTATATGGCACATATACAATTTTGTCTGTAAACCTGAGAATCCCAACTTGGAATTTTGCTAATGAATACTTAGGTTTTGATGATCAAAGAGAAGCTAGGTTAGTTCAGTTACTACACCTGGATGAGGAGAGGAATCAAGCCATAGATAATTTTGCAAAACATCAAGCAGTAGTGAAAAGATGGTTTGACAAAAGAGCTAGAGTCAAAACTTTCAAATTCTCAAACTTAGTCCTATGCTAGGATAAAGCACATGAGAAAAAGGAAAACCATGAGAAATTTGATAAGTTGTGGATGGGTCCACTCCAGATCACTGAAATTATAGGAAACAACACATTCAGGTTGAAGACTTTAACTGGTGAAGATATTCCATTACCTGTTAATGGTCAATATCTTAAACATTATTTTTAGGCCTAAAGGGTATTGAGCTGAGGCTAACTGTGTATTATATTGTGAATATTGTATAGTCTTGTGTTTGTTTGGTTTTTCTGTGTAGCTAGTTTGTTGTTTGTTTTGTTTTGTTTTGTTTTGTTTGGTTGCTTGTTGTTTTGGGATCTTCATTTTGATTTTGGGAGGAACAGGAGCAGGCTACAACCATTGAAAACTATGGAAATTATTAAACTGAGAAACCATTTGAAATTTATGTATAAGTTGTGACTTTTTATAGATGTAGTTTGCTTGTTTGGTCTTTTAAGGATTTTATTCGCCATCAGCAAATTAGAATATTTAGGGAATCGTACAAATACACATTTTTTAAAATTCTAAGAGTAGGTTTGGAGGATAGTGGACATTTGCATTAAGTGAAAAATCTAAAGGTTTGCCTTTGCTACCACTATAATCTCCGCCCTGCATATCACTAACAGGATTCTACTATTTGTTAAACATGAGCTTTATTGCAATATCAAAAGTTTTAATGATGAATACAAAACTAATGATCAAAAGAAATCATTTGAAAACATATGAGGGCTACCAGATAACTCCACCAGGGCTATGGATGATTGTTGGCAATGGGGCTCTATTTGGGGAGATTATAGGCGATAACCTTCCCGAGGCTATGGACACCTGACTAGCAATAAGGCTCTATCTAGGTTGGCTTAGAAGGTTAAATCCATCTATGTAGTTTAATGTAAATAGTTGTTTTCTAAATCTGATCTAAAGAATGGGAATAAATCAATTGCACACACTTTAATTCCTTTGAAGCTTCTTTTGATGTTAGTGAATATATTCTTTCTGTGATTAAGCAACATCTTACATATAAAGAAGTTGGAAATTTATGATTTATTTCATCTTGTTCCCTAAGTTTTGTTGAATTTAGTTGTTGTGATGGTCACAACACGTCCCATTTTACCCTTTAGCAAAATGAGGACCCCTTCTGTGGCTTTCGCTTTTGGATTGTGTGGTTTTGCTTGCTTGGAGGAAAAGGTAAAATGTCTTGGATGCTTGAAATTTGAGTTACACAATGCTTGGGTATTAGTGGTGGCTATCAGTAGAATATGCATAAAAAATCAGCTAGGGTTGCCTTTTGAATCATTTCAAAATTCTGCATATTTTGAGAGTTATGCTTGTTTCTGGGAAAAGTCAATGCTGGATTGATGTTGGTCAACGTGTATCTGATATACATTGTCATGTGCATGTATATGTTATGCTTTTGGTCTATCGGGTTACTTTAATCATCGTATAATTTATATGGCATGCATTAAAATATTTAAATCCGGACCCGACGACGTTTTGTGGCGAATTGTATAAACGTTGAATTCCGTAGTTGTATTTGTATATTACAACTCATGTATTAGAAATACAAATGCAAAATATACATGGGCGGATGTCAAAATAAATTCAAAGTGGTGTATAAGGTCGGGGACATTTCGTTTGTATGCTATATACATGGTTTTTTGCATGCTTTTGATATACGGACTCGAAAGTAAAATTAAATCGAATGCTGAAAACAAAAGTGAGTGCATATATTTGTATGTATTGTTGCATGTATAACTGCATGTATCTTATATACAAATACAAAATCAGACGCGATCCAAAAAGTCAAACAAAATGAATTATAAATGGAGTCCGCATTTGTATATTCAGATGTATGTATTATATATACAAAAGGTAAAAGATGCATTTGCAGATTTGAATCCAGAATTAAATAGAGAATAAAGTGCATTCAGTCATAACAAAAGATAAGGCAAAATCATGAGTTTTTGTGTATTTCAATTATTGTATACGATATACATGAGGATATATAAAGGAATTATACACAAAACCTGATGTAGTTAAAGGTTTGAATATTGGATGCTTCAGGTGGGGCCCACATCTGTATGTTGGAGATACATGAATGCGATATACAAAAAGAGGTGATACAAAAGACTTACATACAAAGCCAGACTCGAAGCTAATTCCAATCTGTTCTATAAACTCGCTAGTGTCTGAGTTTGTATTTTTCGATGATGTATAAGATATACATAGAGATATACAAAATTAAATATACAAAAAGTAAAAGAGAAAAAGTGCATGTATATGATATACAAAATTCAAAAGTGCAGAGAACTAACATATACAAGATTCAAAATATGAATTAAACGAGAAGTAAAACACAAATTTAATTGTATGACTTAATTACAACATTTAATGCATAGCTACCACTGAAAACCTAAATTTGAAGAGGTAAAAAGGAAATTAGATTATGTTAATCTTCACAATTGCATTCAGAGTTAAATTGTAGATCATTTTATAGAGCAAAGGTGAAAGACGATTCAAAGGGCGAATTGAAATTTGAGAACGGTAGCTGTGTTAAATTCGAACAGTAAATTTCTTGTCAATGCTCTTAAAGTCAACAATTGCAGTTCAGGTATGTACCAAAAAGCTCTTACTTGTGATTTTACGAAATAAGATTATGGGAATCTTACAGTGATTACAGTTGAATAACGGAAACTGTGTTAGGCTTAAGTAATCATTATGATTAAATGGTAAATGTAAGCACAGTAAGGAAAATATTCATAATTCAAGCAAAAAGAAGATTAGGGTAAAATTTAAATGGTAAATATGCATGGTAAAAACCCTAGTAAATATGGATGTGGTTGTAAAATAAATGTATATCTTTTCAGGATGCCACCAAAGGGAAAGAAGATGGAGAAGACGGTTGGAAAAGCTGAAAATAAGGAAACCAAAGTTAAAGAGGAGTTTGCAGTTAAAGGTTATAGCTCGAATATTTACTGTTCACACAGGGTAACGGATACTGAAATTGGAGATTTTGATTAAGAGGAAATATTGAAAAAGATTCAAGAGCTGGGCGCATCCTTAGCCATGAAAAACATTTGGGATGTAGGATTATACAAGGCTGTAGGATTTCCATTAGCAACGGAGGCTAAGGATCTGGTTTGTGAGTGTATACAGAGATATGATTTCAATTCCAGGAAGGCAAAACATAATGGAGTGGTGTTCGTGAATTTGTCTGTTGAAGGAATAGCAGAAACCTTCAGACTGAAGACACTGGAAAGATGAAAGAAGTGGAAACAGAGAAATATTTAGATGATTTTAAGAAGAATGAAGCAACATGTAAGAGTGCAATATTCTATGGTTGGTATCCTTCAGATAAGAAGTCGAAGGAAGATGCCAGGATACCAAAGACTTTATACAGGTTAGATTTCAAGGAGGACATATATATCATGATTACATTACAGAGTGGAGTAATGGGGTTAGAGGATGCTGCACCATTTGAGCCTTGGATGTTCTCAGTAATTCAATTCATCAGAGAAGAAATGGGCGATGTGCATTGGGCTTTGGCTATTAGTAATGCAATTTATGCACAGGCCTTGAGATTTAACAAACATAGGAAATTCTTCATGTCCTCATACATTGTATATTCTTGTGCTGCAAAGATGCAATTGAATAGAATACCGAGGATTGGCACATTGGAAAATGGGCCAGGACAAAAGTTAGTATATGATCATTACCTAGACCTACAGGCACAAAATGTAGGGAAGAATTGGATAAGGGTGAATGATGTGTTTTCTGTGTACTTGACAAGGATATTGACAGGAAAGAAAGATCAAAGGTTGTCTGAAATAGCAAACAATGCAATTACATTGCATAGTGCGTGGTATATTCAGTTCTCTACTTTCACATACATTAGAATTGAGGGATTTAAAGGCAAACCTTTTCGACTACCAAGATATCCATCATATAAGATGGTGTTGCTAGAGTTCACTAGACATATATTGGATGTATATGCAATGTATAAGGCCCAGTGTAATAGGGGCAACATCAAATTCCCCTTTGTTATTGGAAGGTATCAATATTTCAATTAGGATGTAGCCAAAACCTCAGAGGTAGAATTGTTATACTATGGTCTTCCTATTTTTGATCTAGTCAAACATTTTGATCCTTTCAAAAGGATTCAAAATTTATAGATAAGAAGTATAAGCATCAACCTCACATTGAGGATTTTTGGGCCGACTGTGACAGTGAAGTAGAAGTGAAGAGGAGATCTCACCAAAGGTTAAGCCTCGATCAGATGAGAACACTGGGAGGAATTGAAGTGTCAGAGGAAATCAGGGATGATGATGAGAATACCTTGCATATAGGTTATGATAGTAGAAAAGAAATTCTGACTGAACCTAATTGGAGTCAACCTGAGGAAGTGTCACTAGATAATATTTCAAAATCAGTGTTTGCATACTCAGCTATATGGGTGAAAGAAATAAAAGAGGAATTGAAAGCTAAGGGAGTGACAATCACTTACCCAGGTAAAAAGGGGAAGAAGAGAAGTCAGGAAAATGAGGCAAATTTTGATGATTTCCTGAGAAGAAAGAGGTAGGTGGTGGAAGCTAGAATAGCTAAGGCCAACCCAGGAGCCACAATAATGGACCCCTGTGCATTAGGGATAATAGTGGAAATACCTGTAGGAACATTTGTATCTGCCAAAGGGGGAACATCCACATCAGATGCAGCTGTCACAATAGAGTAGGGTCCAGTACAAGCAACAGTGGTATCTCAACCACCATCAACACCTGCAGTACTTGTACAGGCATCTTAACAAACACCTTTGGAGACACTCACAGTTGCAGAACAAACCCAACAAGAGAAAATATAAGGGTTTATCAAGGTTAAACAAGAAATGATAGAGGAAATGATAGCAAAAGCATCTACTGTCCAACCATCCACTAAAGAAAATGTAGAAGTGGTGAACATAGATGAAATTGAGGATGTTAGAGATGATGAAGAGGAAGGTGAAGATGAAGGCAATGATGACAGCCTTGAGATGAGCAGTGAAGAGGAAGAAGATAGACAAGTGCCAAGGTCTCATCTCATGCTTGGAGCATTTGGTGCAGGGTAATCACAACAGGCCGCCAAACCATCACTACCAAATATTAAAATAATTGATCCTTTTGAGAACTTGGTGCTAAGAGATATTATGGAAGAGGTTAAGGAAGCAACCAAGGAAATAATGAGAAATCAAGCAGAGGAAGAAAATGTTAATATTAGAAAGGTACATGATGTTCAAGAAGAGGCTAATCAAGAAAATATGCCTACAGAAAGGATGAAAGACAAGATATATCACAGAAGGTTCCTAATCCTGAGGTACCCCATGGTGAGGAGCAACAAGATCAACAACAACAAGAGCAGGAACAAGAAGAAGTGTTCATAGAGGGAGCTCAAGAAGAGGTGTTGAATGAGGAAGCTACAGATACAGATCCAAATAAAGAGGTGCCAGCCTGGTTGGGAATTGAAATAAGACAAGAGACAACAGTCCAGGTGGTACCCATTGATATAAAGAGTTTGTTAACTAGTGAGGCCATGAAGAGAGGCAGAAGAAAGGCTAGAACCATGTTGGCCGTAAAAAGGGATCCCTCTGGTGGTAGGATTGTACAAATGGAAATTCCCCAAGATGATAAGGAAAAAGGAGAAATAAGTGTAGAAGAATACAAGGTCATTAGTGTGGATATTTGTCATGCTAACAGGGAACAACACATTGAGGAATTGCAGGAAATGACTGAATTCACTGCAAATAGATTAAGAAAAGATAGGAAAAAAATAAAGCATTTGAAGGGGTAAATTGCCTAGTATGAATAGTTCATTCAGGGGATATTTGATCCCACACAAAATGTACCAGAATTAGCTTCTGATCTAACTATTCTTTCTAAAGAACAAGTAGGAGAGATAGAGAATAAAAAACATGAAGCTAGTATTCTGGAGGATTTTGTCAAGTCATTTATTAACAAAGGAGAAGAGGTAATAAAAATTGCCATTAGCAATTGCAATATTACACTGACTGAGAAAAATAATTGTTCCCGCATTGTACAAAGGTGCCTAGCGAGAATAAAATAGAACAGTGATGAATTGAAGAAACTCAAATCTTTGGAAGGACATACACAGTCCTTGGTGAATGAGGGTGTTATAACCCTACAAATTTTCTTTCAAGTCCCCAACATGAAGATGGAGCTGAAGTTTGAAGAGGGGATACTAATGCCTTGTTTGGCCAATATACAGGAGTTAGAAAAGAATGTTCAGGTTTTGTTGAAGAAGCACATGAAAATAGTAGAACATTTGACTAAGAATGAGTGTGCTCAAGCTCAAGTTTATGATGTGGATACAACATTGAAGGAGTTCAAGGATAGATTTCAATCATGTATTGATGATCCTGTGAAAAAACTAGATGAGGATGCAATGGAAAAGATAATGGAGCTCAGTGGTAAAATTAGAAAATATCATAAGAAGAAGGAAGATAGAGAGAACAATGCACAAGCATTGAAGGCAAGCATTGAAATGCAACAGTACACCTGGGATGCTTCTCAGAGAACCAACCATGCCTCCATATCCACTCTAGATGAAAGGTTCACAAAATACATGAGTGATAAAAATAGGGATATGCAAATAGAGGACAATAGTGATACTGATTAGGCTGCTTGTTTAATATTTTGTTTCATGTTGTACTTTGATGTGATTTTGTATTGGTAAATTGTCATAGCAAAGTCAAAATATTTCAAAAGATTCTAAAGGCATATTTGCGCCCAAGAGAATATCCTTTTAAGATATTTGAAGTGACAACTGGCATGGGAATTCAAAATTTAACTATTGATGGTCTTTGTGACCGTAGCAGGGGATTTTTGAGTCTACTTTGATATGTATACTTAGACACACACGGCTGATGTAGAAAAGCACTGGAAAGTTTGCAATAGAAGTGATTTGTGAAAATACTTTGAGCCTAGGGAGTTGAGTTAGTAGTTTGCCTATGTCTGCAGTGGAGATAATGTGGAATGTCTTGTTTCTCTCTATATCTGGAAAATGTCTGTAAGTTTGATTTATTTTGCTGATACTTTCAAAGACTTTGAAGTTGTAATACATTGTAAATTTGAAATGGCTTTCATATGTTAATGAATACAAACATCTAATTGCTGCATCTATTTCAAAGTGTAATTAGATTCAGGTTTTCTTTGATATATTTCCTTTGATGATTGTAGTTCTGTATGTTAATTTGTGATATTTATTTGAAGAAACATACATGAATTTAACTCCTTTGAAGTGTTACAGCGAATCAGATTTATGCACATGAGTAGCAAAGAAATAATTCCTATAGAATCAAGTTTCTAAACCCTTTTCTTTTAACTTTATCATCAAATCTTTAAATAATTAGCATGCACGCAGTTATTTGAAGGAGATTGTTATAGATTTGAATAAAGAATTGTGAATTGCAAAGATCTTTAACAATTTTCATATAAATCTGAAGTACAAAGTATGTTTTCATTGAAATTCATGGTAAGCTTTGTAGTAAAATGGTAAATACATGCAAAGGATCGCTAGTTGTAGTGTAATTTGTATTTATTTGCAAAGTGTAAGTAAATATAGTCAGTACACATCCCTTAAATCATGTAACTCCCCTTAAACAAATAGCTTCACATCGAACATTGAGTGAGTCCAACACAACCATGACCTGGTTAACGTAGACTTGGAATTGAGAAATATTTCTAATAGTTCTCCATATTCTTCAAGGTAAGACAAGATTCTTTGTGAATTTTATCTATTGTTATGCTGAATAAAATCATCATCAACAGAAACAAGATATGGTTGTTTTGTCCACTACTAAGGCTGAGTATATGATAGCTACTCATGCTTGTAAAGAATCCATGTGGCTTAAGAGACTGTGTTCAGATATTGGATTAAAACAAGATGCAGTAAAAATTTATTGTTATAGTTAGAGTGCATTCTGCCTAGCTAGGAACCCAATATTTCATGCTAGGACCAAACACATTGATGTACAATATTATTTTGTCAAAGATATGGTCAAGGATGGAAAGGTGAAACTAGTTAATGTAGAGACTTTGATGAATGTTGCAAATTCATTAACTAAGCCTGTAAGCACAGATAAATTTAGATGGTGTTCAAAGTCTATGGGCCTTTTGGCCCCTAGCAATTAAATCATGGTGTTGACACTCCCTTTGCTCTTGCAAGTTATTTGATAAATGGGAGAATGTTAGGAAAGGTGTCTCAAATTTGCAATTATAAAGTGTTATTTTTTTGCTACAAATGTAGAAAAACTCAATTTTTAAGATATAGGGTTGGTTTTTGGCCAAAATAAAAATTCCAGGTTGTTCGACACTGCCATCAAGGGTGCTTTTGGAGTGTAGATTTTTTCTCCCAAAAGGGTTTTCTCCACGTAAATCACTATGTTTTGGTGTGATTGCTATTTATGTTTATTTCTATATAATTTTTGTAACTATTGTGAAGATCTTAAAAGTTTGGCATAAACATCCTCTCAAGATTAGTGTAGGAAGTTGTTCAACTACCTTAGCTTCCTTATACTCTTCACGTAAAGTGAATGTGAAAGTTCAAAGATAACATACACACATAAATAATAAGAGGATCAAATCTAAGTGATGGTAAAATTTAAATCATACTTCATACACTGCGAATACTCAAGTTAGTTCAAAAATTCATAAATACACAAGGTGAGTTCAAGAAAACACATGCACACATAAAAGTGAGTTCAAATAAACACATATGCATATGCATACAAAGTGAATGCTAAAGCTAGTTCAAACACATTCTTGACATATTAAAAAAGTGAGTGCCAACTGTTATAGAGTAAAGTGTTTACCCTTGTTAATCGGGACCTATTTTAACACCTTTTTGAATATTAAACGATTAAATCTCAATCCTAATGAATAACACTGACAAAATAAAGTTAGGACTAGTCTAAGCCCACTTAAATGGACACTCTTTGAAGTTTGTGGGGCTAAAGGACCAAGGTGCCCGAGTGCCTTGGTCCCAAATGTTAGCCCCAACCCTATTTTTGTGGTGTCGCCTTAGAACACCTGATCTTTAGCATGTTAGCCCCATTTAGTTTTATTCATTGTTGGTGAGCAAGAATGCATATAAGAAAGTTAGGTTATTCATTTGAACACCTAAGCTCTCTAAGCAATCTAGGCACACTTGCACTCTCTCTTCTTCTCTCTCATGCTCCCTATTATTCTCTAAAGCTCTCTATGGTGGATTATTGTTGTAGCACTAACTTCTTGCAGGTCTTGTGAAGATCTATCTACTTCTTTGGGCTACACCAGCTTCTTGAGTTAAGTTGTGATGTTGTATCAAGCAAGTTAGGGTTTCCATGCTCATGGTGACTCCTTTCCTTCATGCTTTGTTCTAGCATTTCATTCTACTTCAGATTTTCCTCTGTCCTCCTAGGGCACACACTCTTTGAGATCTCATCATTGCTATTGTGGAGGTGGAAACAACATTCAAGGAGCTTGACTTAGGAAATCTCCTAAATAGCACCCAACCATTTTCCTTCTTGTGTGTGTGCAGGTAGCATCCAGAAGAATCTGCAGAAAACAAGTTACAGGAGGCAGGAACACAGAAGGGCAAAGACATAGGAAACTTAACATTATGCAAAACCATAATCAAGGTCTAGGACACCTAGATGCCCTATTCCTTCTGGGCTCTCTAATCTAGATCTAGGTTGTACTCTACCCTTTGATCTTTGTTGTGGTGTTAGGTTTCTAATATCTATTTCTGACAGTCTTATTTTCACATATCTTTGTTAACTAGGGTTTCTACTTTGCCCTAGAATGATTGGTAGGATTTGGTTGATTCTCCTCTATACAACAAAGGGACAAAACCCCTGTAGTTTGGCTCTCCTTCTTGGGTAGAAGCAAAGCTCAGTTTGTGTTCTAATGTTTAATAGAAGAGGGTTTGACCTAGTTTAACCTTTTAGGCTAGGTCTCTCTTTTCTACTAAACACCAACACACACATCATTTGTGCGCATGCACAGGCATGTAAAGTGAACCTTAAAGTTCAAAGATCTCAAGTTTCAAACAAAGTTAGTACCAACACACACTTTCCAGACACAAAATATGTTGAAGTTCAAACATGCCAAAGTTTAAATGTACTTCACACACATAGTCTAAATGCTCACATTCAAACATGCCAAAGTTTAAACACACACACACATATGATAAGTGGATCAAATCTAAGTGAATGCCAAATTTAATTCACTCACATACACAAAAAAAATGATGTCACAGTTAGTTCAAACACATATTGACAAACATAAATAATGAAAGGATCAAATCCAAGTGAATGGTAAAATTGAACACACTTCATACAAAATGAATTCTAAAATTAGTTCAAAATAGACACACATACACAAATTTAGTGTTAATGTTAGTTCAAGTAAAATTGCATACAAAGTGACTACCAAAATTAGTTCAAACACATGCTTCAGTCACACAAAAAGTCAATGTCAACACATTTCATGTGCACAAACATACACACACACACACACACACACACACACACACACACACACACACACACAAAGTGAATGCTAAAGTTGAAACAGAGCTAGTAAAAACACACACTTCACTCGAATTTGGTTCAACCACATACTTCAAACACATAAAATAAATTCTAAAGTTACTAGAAACACCCAAAGATTAAACACACTTCACACATGTGCTTTTATACTAAAGTTTAAACACTCTTCACATAAAGTGAATGCCAATGTTAGTTCACTAAAGTCCAAACATAAATAATAAGTGGATAAAATTCAAGTGAATGCCAAAGCTAGTTCAAACACATTTCACACAAAAAATAAAAACCAAAGTTCAATCAAATAATAAGGGGATTCCTCTTCTAGAGGGAGGAGGATAGTTGATGCAAGAGCATCCAGTGGTGTAAGGGAAATCTTGCATCACCCAAAAAGTGATGATTTTGTTTTCTATTCTTTTCAAATTTTGTATTTTAGACACCCAATTTCTTGAATAATAATGTAGAACCTTTAGTTTTTCCAACCTACTAAAAATAGCCAATTGTTATTTTTAGAAAGTTTGCATTTGAGCACGTATGAAAGCAAAAATTTACACAAGGCTTTAGAATTGAAAAATATGACCTTTGGTGAATGAATTGGCCAAATATCACTTGTGGGTTGAAAGATATTAAAGTTTTTGATTCTTTAAAAAACCCTAAAAAAGTTTCAAAGTGAAATATGAAGCACTAAGAGGCCCCATACGACCCCAAAAATGGGCAAAATTGGTAGATCAAATTTTTAACGTGTAGAACAACACTTCACAATCTTTCCAATGCATTAAATGGTTCGTCAATTGGACACCCGGATCAAAAGTTATGGCTTCTAGAAGTTGACCTATTTTTAAAGGGAGTTACGAATTTCAAAATTTTGGCTGGAAGGCGCCAAAAAGGGCTATTTATGACCATTGTTGGGAATCCTTTGGGATAGTAGAGAAAACGGGGAAAGTGGAGAGTCAAGAAAATGAAAGGAAAATAGAAACCCTAGCCAATTTGAAGCTACAAAAGGCAGACGGTTCATGAATCTAGAGAAAGGAAGTTGTAGTGTGTTGCAACCTGTTGAGGATTCATCCTCTAATTTGATTTCAGTTTTGTAATGTAATATGTTGTCCAAATCAATAAAATAACATTCCTATTTTCTGTGTATTTTGTGTTATTGTGTGTTCTAGGATTAAGCCCCTCATCAAGTGGTATTAGAGCAGTAGTTCCTGAGTGTGCAGACAGATCGCCAACGGCGAGGTAGCTTTCACCAGGACTTGAGGTTGTGGGTTTGTTGTAGAAATAAAAAAAAAGAATGCCTCCATAAAGGAACCATGGTGGTGCTGGGATAAATACTTTTACAGAAGAGGGTTTTAGAGCCCTACAAAGGTAAATTGATGCATTGCAAGAGGAGTTGTGCAGAGGGTCTGAGCCAAGAATAAGAAAAGAAAATGAAGATGAAGCTAAAGAGGAAGAACTATCTGAGGAAGAACAAGATGATACAGGAGATCATGTGCATGTTAGGTTGTTGAGGGCCATTACAAAGATTGGAAAGAGGCCTATGATCAAAGTTTCTACCTATTCTAAAGATCTGAATTCGGAAGAGCTTATTGATTGGATAAATGATATGGAGGAATATTTCGAGTATGAAGATGTGGAGGATTCAGAACAGGTCAAGTTTGTAAAAACAAAGTTAAAGGTCCATGCTAGTATTTGGTGGAAGGAGGTCCAATTAGAGAGAAATATAATAGGAAAAGGAAATATTACCATATGGGGTCGCATGGTGGACAAACTAAAGAAGTAGTTCATTCATGTGGACTATGAGTTGGAGTTGTTGAAGAAGCTGCAAGGATTGAAGCAAGGTAACAAGTCTAAGAAGGAGTATACATAAGAGTTTTATAATATTATTATCAGAATATGCCATGTTAAAGGGTTGAGGCCAAGTATTCAAGAGGAGCTGAGCCTGGTTAGAATGACCACCATATAAGATGCATACCAATTTTCCCTAAAGGTGGAAGAGAAGCTGAATAAAAGATTTGAAAGAAAGAAAAGAGGAAGAGGCCATGCTGCAAGGACTAGTGGAAGATCCTATGGAGGCTAAAATGAAGATCAAAAGAAAAGTGCAGCAGTAGGCACCAATTGAAATCAGAAAGGAGATAATGCCTACCGTCCTCATGACAAAAATAATGGTGAACAAAGAGGAAGAGGAAGAGGCAGACCTAGAAGAGGAGGTTTCAGAGGAAATTGTTTCCAATGTGGAGAAGAAGGACATTGAACATATGAGTGTCTACAACATCAAGGAAGGACAAATAGAAGACCTAAAGGTAATGCATGAGTTGCACATGTAGATGAAGATGCATAGTCTGAGCATTCTAAAGATATTGAAAGGGGAGGAACCCTAATTTTTAGAAGAACCTTGTTAAATGAGGAGAAAGAACCAAATCAGAGGAAGAGTTTATTTCGCACAAGGTGCAAGTGTGAAGGTAAGTGTTGTGATATTATTATTGACAATGGAAGCACTAACAATCTTGTCTCAGAGGAGATGGTTAACAAGTTGAAGTTGACAAGGAGAAGGCATCCACATCCATATCAGATTGTATGGTTGCAAAAGGACCATAGAGCTTTGGTCAATGAGCAGTGTTTAGTCAAGTTCAAGATTAGAGACTACTTTGATGAGGTGTTGTGTGACATCACAACGATGGATGCATGTCATATGTTATTGGGAAGGTTGTGGCAGTATGATAGGTGTGTTTTCCATGATGGCCATGTAAACACCTATTCCTTGACAAAGGATGGAGTTCATCATAAGTTGAAGCCCTTGAAAGAGGTGGAAGAAAAGGTATATAGTACTGTCAAAATTTTCTTGGTATATGGTAGGAAATTTTTGGATGGTATGAAGCACAAGCGTCATTGCTTTGCGTTGATTTCTAAGATCAACCAAGAGAAATGTGAATATGTGCCAACATAAGTCTCAGATTTGTTGGAAGAATTTTAGGACATTGTCTCTGATAATGTACCAAAAGGTTTACCACTGGTGAGGAAGATAAGTCACCAAATGGGGGCCAGTTTGCCGAATAAGGCAGCCCATAGAATGACTCATGTAGAGAATGAAGAGATGAACAGAAAAGTTCACGAGCTATTAAGTAAAAGACTGATAAGGGAGAGCTTAAGTCCATGTGTGGTACCTATAGTACTAGCATTAAAGAAATATGGAGAGTGGAGAATGTGTACAGATTCCTGAGCCATCGATAAGATCATGATCAAGTACATATTTCCATTGCCTAGAATGGATGACATAATGGATCATTTGAGTGGAGCAAAGTACTTTATGAAGATTGATCTGAAGAGTGCATATCACCAGATCTGAATAAGAGAAGGAGATGAATCGAAGACAACCTTCAAGACAAAGGAAGGTTTGTATGAGTGGTTAGTCATGCCATTTGGGCTAACCAGTGCACCAAGCACATTCATGTGGCTCATGAACAAGGTATTGAAAGAATTTTTGGGAAAGTTTGTTATTGGTTATTTAGATGACATTTTGATTTTCAGTAAGACTTGGGAAGATCATCTGATGCATATCAGAAGAGTCTTAGAGAAGCTGAGGGAGGATAAGTTGTTGATTAATATGAATAAATGTAGTTTTGCAAAGGAGTTGGTATACCTAGGATTTGTTGTCTCAACTGGGGCTCTTAAGATGGACCCAAAAAAAGTAAGGGTTCTTGTTGAATGGCCCACACCAAGGAGTGCTACAAAGGTACGATCTTTTCACGGTTTGGCAAGTTTTTATAGAAAATTTCTCAAGAACTTTTGTAGCATTTGTGGACCCCTATCTGAGACAATGAGAGAGGATAGAAAAGAGTTTAATGGACTACATGAGCAGCCAAGAGTTTTGATACATTGAAGAAGAAAGTCACAGAGCAACCTATTTTGGCACTTCTAGATTTCATTAAGGTATTTCAGGTAGATTGTGATACTAGTGGTAGTGTTATAGGAGTTGTTTTGAGTTGTTTTGTAGTGTTATAGAAGGTAAGCCCATTGCCTATTTCAGTGAGAAGCTTAATGATGCCAAGAAAAAGTATTTTATTTATGATCAAGAGTTTTATGCTATAGTTCAAGCTTTGAAGAAATGGAGACATTATTTGTTGCCAAAAGAGTTTGTTATATATATTAATCATCATGCTTTAAAATATCTTAATAATCAAGGGGAGTTGAACCAAAGGCCTGTAAATGGGTAGAGTTTTTGCAGAGTTATACTTTTGTTTTGAAACATAGGAGTGGAAGATCAAACAGAGTTGCAGATGCCTTAAACAGAAGGCAAAATTTGTTGACAAAGATAAAGATCGAGGTTGTTGGATTTAATGAACGCAAATGTTTGTATCCTGAAGATCTAGATTTTGCAAAGGCTTGGAAAGCTTGTTTGGAACCTATTACTTTAGATAAGACAAGGTGGTTGAATTTCATTGTAAAGAAGCTAAGGTAGCGGAACAACTTCCAACACTAATCTTGAGAGGAGGATAATGCAAAACTTTATAGATATTTAACAGTTACAAAAAACTTAAATAGAAATAAACATAGATATCATGTATACCACAACACAGTGATTTACGTGTGGAAACCCTTTCGGGAGAAAAACTCCACACTCCAAAATCCACCCAATATATTATTCAAAATCACAAATATTACAATATACTTGAAGAGAAAGCTTCTCATAGGAGTATCACCACCAGAGATCTAGAGACAACACGACCGCTATTAGACTCTCAAAATACATCACGATACCATAGTCGTAATACAACACCCTAAAAAAATAGGATTACCTTCTAGGGCAAGACAAGCCAAAATAATATCTACCATCTGATCTAAAACCTAATAATGAACGGTCCAGATTTACAATATATCATTAATTTAATGCATGTCGGTCATTTAACAATTTTTGTTAACAAAAATATATTAACACACATCCCACTCCACCCCATGCTCCCATTGTATATTACACCTATTGGTGTAACTAGGAAATATATATAAATATATATATCCTATCAATAATAAACCTTATATAATTGCAAGGTTGAGACACATTTTTCCAACAAATCTCCCACTTGTCGAACACCTTGCAAGAGCAATGGGAGGGAGTAAACATCGTCTCTTAATTGTTAGGGGCCAAAAGGCCCATAGTCTCTGAACACCATCTAAACGTTTCTATGCACACAAACTTAGTTAAAGAATCAACAACATTCATCAAAGTCTCTACCTTAACCAGCTTCACCCTACCATCTTCGACCATATCTCTAACAAAATGATATTGTACATCAATGTGCTTGGTCTTGGAATGAAATGTTGGGTTCTTAGCTAGACAGATCGCACTCTGATTATCACAATAAAATGTAGTTGCATCTTATTTTATTCCAATATCTGAACACAGTCTCTTAAGACAAATGGCTTCTTTGCAAGCATGAGTAGCTACCATATACTTAGCTTTAGTAGTGGACAAAGAAACCACATCTTGTCACTTACTCATCTAACTAATTGAACCACCAAATAAAGTAAACACATAAGCACAAGTGGATCGTCTACTATCAATATCACCTGCCCAGTCTGAATCCACATAACCATGAATATCAAGGGAAATATCATCTTTAGTCAAATTACTATGATAACACAAGGAATACTCTGAGGTACTATGCAAATATCTGAAGACTCTTTTAACTGCATCCCAATGAACTCTACTAGGATTAGACATATATCTGGAAAAAATTCCCACTGCTTGGGCAATGTCTAATCTAGTACAAACCATAGCATACACCAAACTTCCAACTGCACTCTGGTAAGGCACTCTACTCATCTCTTCCATCTCTGATGGAGATGCTGGACAATCTGAAATAGGTAACTTTGTTCCAACTGAAAAGGGAACGCACAATGGTCTACAGTCCTGCATGTTAAACCACTGTAAAATTGAATTGACATACTTACTTTGGCCAAGCCATAGCTTTCTGTTCACTCTATCTCTTCTAATTTCCATCCCAAGAATGTGTCTAGTTGCACCAAGGTCTTTCATTTCAAATTTAGCAGCAAGTTAAGATTTTAGTTTTGAAATCATAGCTTTCTCTTTACCAATAAATAACATATCATCAACATATAATGCAATAAATAGGAAATGATCACCATCAATTTTATAATAAACATAATGATCTAATTTAGAACGCTCAAATCCAAAACTCAACACATATGTATCAAATTTCTGGTACATTGTAGGACTCTAGTTTAGGCCATACAAAGATTTCTTCAATTTGTAAACCAAATTACCTTTACCTTTCACCACGTAGTGCTCTGGTTATGTCATAAATATTCTCCTCCAAGTCACCATGAAAGAAAGTAGTTTTCACATCCATTTGCTCAACCTCTAAATCATAATCAATAGCAATAGAAAGCAAAAATCTAATGGATGTCATTTTTGCATCAGGAGAAAATATCTCACCATAATCAACACCCTCAACTTGAGAGTAACCTTTCACAACCAACCTTGCTTTGTACTTCTCAATACCTCCATCTGAACCAATCTTTTTCTTGAACACCCATTTGCAACCAACAGGTTTTTGTCCTTCAGATAATGGTACAAGATCCCATGTATCATTCTTTTTCAAAGATGTCATTTCTTCATCCATAGCAATCTTCCAGGATTCTGCATCATTCATTCCTAATGCCTCTTCTACAGATCTAGGTTCATCCATGTTAGTATTCAAAGAAAAAATACATCTCCATCTTCATGTGAATATCTTTCAGGTGGTTATCTATGCCTTGTAGACCTACGAACAAGCTGAATTGGAGGTTCTTCCTCCTCTTTTGAAGATTTAGAGCTAGATGAGCTCTCCTCAACTTCTTGTCTATCCATGGGCCTCGATTCAACTTTCTCAGGAGTAGAAGGAAATTGAATCGCATCTTCCTATTTACTTTGTTTTGGCTGTAATGTAACACAAGTAGGCTTAGTTTCTCTAAAAATAACACTTCTACTATATATTACCTTCTGTGCAACAGGATTCCAAAGCTTGTATCCTTTCACACCATAACTATATTCGATGAAGATACATTTCAACCTTGTTCTCAAACTTTGTTCGCTTGTCCTTTGGCACATGTGCATATGCCTCGCAACCAAAAAATCTAAGATGTCTTAATGAAGGCTTTTGACCTGACCATGCCTCTATAGGCATTTTATCAACAAGAGTTGATGTAGGAGACCTATTAATCAAGTAACATGTAGTGGCAACAACTTCATCCCAAAACCTTTGTTCTAGACCAACACCACTCAACATACTCCTAGCCTTCTTCATCAGTGTCTTTTTCATTCTTTCTGCAACTCCATTCTGTTGTGGAGAATATGGAGTTGTCTTTTGTCTATGAACACCACAATCTTTACAAAATCTATCAAAATCATTAGAGAAAAATTCATCACCATTTTTATTCCTCAAACATTTTATTTTCTTTCCATTTTGCAACTCAACCATTGCTTTAAATTCTTTAAATCAACTGAAAACTTTAGATTTACTCTTTAGAAAGTATACCCATGTCCTTCTACTATAGTCTTCAATAAATGAAACATAATATGTGGATTTTCCAATTGAAGGAACATCTACAAGACCAAACACATCAGAATGAATAAGATCCAATACACCACAAGATTTATGAGAACTCAAGTAAAACTTAACATGGTTTTGTTTTCCATAAATGCAATGCTCACAGAAATCAAACTCAAGATTACAATCAGACAAGCCTTCAACAAGGTTTTTATTTTTCAAGGTCCTTAGACCCTTTTCTCCAATGTGGCCAAGTCTCTAGTGCCATAAGGTAGTTTTCTCTGCAGATAACTTTAATTCAAAAGAAAGAGCACCCTTGGATACCCAAAAGTGAAAGGAAGCTAGGTGTGCGCAAATCGCTTCCTACACTAATCTAATGAGGGGAGGAGAGTGCAAATTCAAATTTATCCTAACTATTACAGAAACATTAAACCATTAACATAAGATACTGCAGCAAACACATAATAGAGAAGGTGAGACAGAAGAAGAGAGACAAGATATACGTGGGGAAAACCCTTATCGGGTGAAAAACCCCACACTCCAAAAATTGCACAATGTATTATCAAAACAAAGAATCTTTAAAACACACTTACAATGCAAGCTCTTAGGAGTCTTCAACACACATATATGGAGACAAACTGGTAGCATAACATTACCTGTCAAACTTGTAATACATCTCCTTCTCCAAGCACCTGTTTATATAGAATATAAAAGGAAAAATTGGTCCTATCTTGGAATGGGCATCCAACTTGGCCTCATGGCCCAAAACCCACACCTAAGGACACTTGGTCAATATTGTATAATGTGCTTGACTCTTTTCCACAACTCCCATCCCAAAGAGGTCGCCTATTTCTAAAATGGGCTATGACAGATGCTCTTACAACTCTTACGACCATCATAGAATCTGTCATAGCGGTTACAACTTACAGTTGTAAGAGAATCTGTCATACATAGGCTATAAATAGCATATTCTCTTACAACATGTGATAGTCCACCTTAGGGCACCCAAATATGCCTTTTTCAAAGATGCTTCATGACACATGTCTTCACTTGTCTTACAAGCTTCTATTTCTGACTCTTACATGTCATAACTTCATCATAGGAATCCGTCATAACTGTTTCGGTCAAACATTCCCTTACACAACATCCAAGATGCCGACACATGGAAAAATACTCCTACCACAAAGTGGGATGCCTATCTCCTAATGTGAGAACAAAATTACAAGTTGTAATCTTCCATGTAGGATGACACATCACCGTGCCACATCCCACAAAATGATAATATGGAATTTACAATTAATTTACAACATAGGCAATGAATTAATAAATACAATCATAAATAATGCAAGGAATTATCAAGGTTGAGACACCTTAATTCCCAACATTCTCCCACTTGTCGAACACCTTGTAAGAGCTAATAGAATAACAAGATTTAATTGCTATAGGCCGAGAGGCCCATAGACTCTAAACACCATTTGAACTTCTCTGTGCCCACTGGCTTTGTCAATGCATTTGCAACATTCTTCAAAGTATCTACCTTCTCCAAATTTACCTTCCCATCCTCTATCATGTCTCACACGAAGTGAAACTAAACATCAATACGCTTTGTTTTGGCATGGAAAGTTGGATTCTTCGCAAGGCAAATTGCACTCTGACTATCACAACTAATCGTAATTTGACCTGCATCAACACCAATATCTGAACACAATCTCTTAAGCCAAATGGCTTCCTTACAAGCAGGAGTAGCAGCCATATACTCAGCTTTTGTAGTGGACAAAGCAACCATAGGTTGTCACTTACTCATCCAACTAATCGCACCACCAAACATTGTGAACACATATGCACTGGTGAATCTCCTACTGTCAATGTCACCTGCCCAATCAGAATCCACAAATCCATGAATACAAACTGAATGCGAAGGTCCTGTAGCCTTGCCATGATAGCAAATTGAATACTCAGAAGTACCCCTCAAGTATCTGAACACTTGCTTAACTGCATCCCAATGTACCCATCTAGGATTAGCCATAAACTGACTAAGGACTCCCACTGTTTGGGCAATGTCTGGTCTTGTGTAGACCATAGCATACATCAAACTACCAACAATGTACTAGCAAAAGGTACTCTGCTCATGTCCTCCACCTCACTAGGAGATTTTAGACAATAATTAATAGACAACTTTGTCCCCAATGAAACAGGAACACTCAATGGTCTACAATCTACCATGTTGAACCTGTCCAACACGGTCTTCACATACTTACTCTAGCTTAACCAAAGTTTTCTATTAATTTTGTCTCTTCTGATTTCCATTCCAAGAATGTACCTAGCTGCCCCTAAATCTTTCATGATGCAGGAGCATCCCTAGTTCAAGAGAAATCTTGCATCAACCAAAAAAAAACATTTGCATTTCAATTCTTTCATTTTCCAGTACAATTCAGGTAGTTCAGTCAGTAGTAGTTCTCAGCTTGTGGTTCAGTTTTGGCATTTCACATCTTGTGAATCTAGACTTAGCATCTACATTCATTCATCTACATCATATCAAGAATTTAGAGCATTTGGATTAGTTACTGGAAAGATATTGCTTTCAGAAGTTGACTATTTCTCAGAGCAGAGCATTCTAACAGTTCCTGATAACCACCTGAAGGAGAAGGCTTGCAGATTGTTCCTTGACTTGTGGATCTCATTGACACATCATTCAATGTTCTTTGGTTCATGGCCGACCTTCCCCAAGGGTCTGCACATTGTTCCTTTCATTTGAGGAAGTGTTCTATGCATTTAGGTCTGATATCTGTGAACACGTTACAGCTCTTCATTAGAGTTTGTGACCTTCCTTGGCCGATGCAGAGGAATTTATTGGTCCGGAGATGATATATATTGATGTAATAGATCCTTAGGAATGTAGTCATCAAGTGGTAAGCTATTCACATAAGAAAGATCTGATAGTTTAGATTTTGTACCAAGGAGCCTCAAAGCCTTATCTTGCACATGTATGTAATCAGGCCTGTGAGCCCTAATTGTAAGCCTGCATGTTGCCGACTAGATTGTATTTGAATTCTATGATATACTGAATGACTAAATCTGCATTTGTTCCATTTCTTTGAGTTGTTTCTGTTGTGTTTACTTTGGCTGCATGGTTCGGATAGTTCATTCTGTGAACCCTCCTACTGTGACTGCACCAAGTAGTATCAGAGCGAAAGTTTGAATCTTGGAGAGCAAAAGTTTAATTCTTTGGAGTGAATTGGCGAAGGGGATTCTGTAAGATCTTGTTGTAAGTAAATCCCCTATCCAAGGTAGGTTGCTTGTGCACAACTGATCACCGATTGAGAGGCAGTTGTCTCTTGTAGCTTGATTGTCAAACCTAAGGTAGTTTGCACTTGATCCTAGGAAGATGCCACCACGAAGAGTTCCTCCTGTTGGTACAATGGCTAATAGAATGGATGAGATGATAGAATTAATGAGAACAATGCGAATCTATTTGGATGCTATTGAAGAAGATAGGCAAAGAGGGTTGACACCTAGACCTAATGCTGAAAGTGATGATGAGGAAGAATTTCAATCTGTTGAACATACTGGCAAAACCCTAGGAGGTGATGAAGAAGAAGAATGAGATCAAATAAAGATGTTGCGAGCTATTTCAAAGATTGGAAAGAGACCTAGAGTTGATGTTCTAAACTACATTGGTAATTTGAATCCTGAATAATTGATTGACTGGATAAATGACATGGAAGAATACTTTGAATATGAGGAGATTGAAGATCCAGAGAAGGTGAAATTTGTAAAGACAAATTTGAAAGGACATGCTGCTATATGGTGGAAATAAGTTCAGTTGGAAAGAAATAGAAGAGGAAAAGAAAAGATTACAAAGTGGGATCGGATGGTGACAAAGTTGAAGAATCAGTTCATACCTATTGACTATGAGTTAGAATTGTTGAAAAGATCAAAAAACCTGAGACAAAAGGAGAAATTTGTGAAGGAATACACTGAAGAATTTCATAAGATGATCATAAGAATAGGACATAGTGAAGCAAGCAAGGAGAAAGTGGCTAGCTACATCAATGGACTGAGATTGAACATTCAAGAAGAACTAAGTTTGGTAAGGATGACATCTTTGGAAGAAGCATATCAATTTGCCCTGAAAGTTGAAGAAAAGATGAATAAGAAGCATGATCAGAGACAGAAAGGTAGAGGAGG
The DNA here is from genome assembly GCA_027924645.1 of Cunninghamia lanceolata. Classification (NCBI taxonomy): domain Eukaryota; kingdom Viridiplantae; phylum Streptophyta; class Pinopsida; order Cupressales; family Cupressaceae; genus Cunninghamia; species Cunninghamia lanceolata. The sequence goes on along the minus strand of BSBN01001770.1, from coordinate 1,765,689 downwards.
TAAATTTCAGAGAGGAAGATCATTTTCTAGATATGATAGATCATTTGTGGAGCAGAACAAATTTGACAGCCCAGTTAGAAAGGATGACAGAGATAACAATGCTTACTGGAGAGATGACAAAAAAATTTACTAGAGAGGAAACCCTAGTGCATACCAGAATGAAGGATACAGAAGAGAAGGAAGAGGATTTGATAAGAAAAAATTCAAAGGTACTTGTTTCAAGTGTGGAGGTGAAGGACATAGAGCATTTGAATGTAGTCAAAGTAGTACAAGCAAGAAGATAGAAAATAGTGGGAGAGCAGCCTATGTGGAAGAAGAACCTATTGGATCACTTTGTTTAGTTGGCAATCTAGAGAAAGGAGAATCATTGGTGATGAGGAGAGCACTATTTCAAGTAGAGACCAATGAGGAACCGTCACAGAGGAAAATTCTGTTTAGAACTAGATTCAAATCCGGAGGTAAGTGTTGTAAAGTTGTAATTGATAGTGGTAGTTCAAATAACCTAGTTTCAAAGGAGATGGTGACTAAGCTAAAGTTGGAAAGATTGAAACACCCTAAGCCCTATTAGATAGCATTGATTTAGGATGATCATAAGGTACTGGTGAGTGAACAATGTTTGGTGAAATTTCATATTAGATCTTATCATGATGAAGTCTTGTGTGATATTATGCCTATGGATGTTTGTCATATCTTGTTGGGTAGACCTTGGCAGTAATGATAGAAAAGCTATGCATGATGGAAGAAAGATAACATATACTATAATAGCAAAGGGGAAAAGAATTACTTTGATTCCTTTAGAAGATGAACCTAAAAATGTGGTATGTGGGAATGCTAGAATCTGTTTGGTAGATGTAAGGAAATTTTTGGATGGTTTGAAACATGAAAGTATGTGCTATGCCTTGATTCCTAAGAAGTCAGAAGCAGTGAAGAAATAAATTGAACTGGAGGAGATAAGAGAGTTGCTGACAGAGTATGAAGACATTATATCAGATAATGTACCTAATGGATTACCACCTATAAGGAGTATCAGTCATCACATGGATCTTATACTAGGAGTAAGTTTGCCTAACAAAGTAGCACACTGGATGAAACTGACAGAAAATGAAGAACTAAATAGATAGATACAAGAGTTGTTGATGAAAGGTTTGATCAAAGAAAGCTTGAGTCCTTGTGCAATACCTGCAGTGTTAGAACCTAAGAAGGATGGAGAATGGAGAATGTGTACTGGTTCCAGAGCAATAAATAAGATCACAGTTAAGGATAGATTTCCTTTACCTAGGATGGATGATATCATGGATTGTTTGAGTGGAGCAAGATATTTCACAAAGATAGATTTGAAGAGTGGATACCATCAAATCAGAATCAGAGAAGGAGATGAATGGAAGACTGCTTTTAAGACAAATGAAGGGTTGTATGAGTGGTTAGTGATGCCTTTTGGATTGACAAATACACCGAGTACTTTCATGAGGCTGATGAATGAAGTCTTGAAGAAATTATTGGGTAAGTTTGTGATTGTGTACTTGGATGATATTCTGATTTTCAGTAGGACAAAAGAGGAATATTTGTTGCATATTAGACAAGTTTTGCAGAAGTTGAAAGAGGAGAAATTGCTGATAAACATCAAGAAGTGTAGTTTCATGAAGGAAGAATTGGTATATCTGGGATTTGTGATTTCTATGGAAGGATTGAAGATGGACCCCAAAAAAGTGAGAGCAATTGCTGAATGGCCTACACCAGAGAGCATTGGAGAGGTTAGATCATTTCATGGATTGGCTAGTTTCTATCGGAAGTTCATTAGAAATTTTAGTTTAGTTTGTAACTCTATGACAGAGACAATGAGAGGTGACATAAAATATTTCAAGTGGACAGTAGGAGCAGACAAAAGTTTTGAGTTGTTGAAGCAAAAAGTAATAGAGCAATCTATTTTGGCATTACCACATTTCAATAAGGTATTTCAAGTTGATTGTGATGCTAGTGGAAATGCAATTGGAGTAGTGTTAATTCAAGAAGGTAGACCTGTAGCTTATTTCAGTTAGAAGTTGAATGATGCAAGGAGAAGATATTCAGTTTATGATCAAGAGTTCTATGCCATAATTCAAGCCTTGAAGAAGTGGAGACATTACTTGTTGCCTAAGGAGTTTGTGTTGTATACAGATCATCAAGCTTTGTGATATTTGAATAGTCAAGGAAAGTTGAATCAAAGATACATGAGATGGGTAGAGTTCATGCAGAGTTATACCTTTGTGTTGAAGCATAGGAGTGGTAAATCAAACAAAGTTGTTGATGCCTTGAGTAGGAGAAGAAACTTGTTGACAGAAATGAGAGTTGAAGTGTCAGGTTTTGACAAATTGAAGAACATGTATGAGGGAGACACTGATTTCGCAGAATCTTGGAAAGCATGTAAGGGACCTGTTGTGACAGATAGAGTTAGTGGTTGGATTATTTCATTCAAGAAGAAATGTTGTTCAAAGGAAGTCAATTATGCATACCTAGAAGTTCTATGAGAAATAATTTGATCAAGGAAAAGCATAGTGGTGGATTTGCAGGACATTTTGGCATTGATAAGACAGTAGCCTTGGTAAATGAAAATTACTTTTGGCCTCAGATACATAAGGATGTTAGGAGATTTGTGCAGAGTTGTAGAGTTTGTCAAGTTGCAAAAGGAAGTAGTCAGAACACTAGATTGTATAAACCTTTGACAGTTTCGGAGAGACCTTGGGAAGACATTAGCATGGATTTTGTAATGGGATTACCTAAGACACAGAGAGGATATGATTCAGTATTTGTAGTGGTTGACAGATTTTCAAGGATGGCTCATTTCATACCTTGTAAGAAGGTAATTGATGCAGTGCATGTAGCCGACCTATTTTTCAAGGAGATTATGAGATTGCATGGATTACCTAAGAGTATAGTTTCAAATAGAGACATAACGTTTGTTGGATATTTTTGGAAGACACTTTGAAAGAAGATGAAGACAAATTTGAAGTTCAGTTCTACTTTTCATCCATAGACAGACGGACAGACAGAGGTAGTGAATTGGAGTTTGGGAAACTTGTTGAGATGTTTGGTTGGAGATAGAGCCAGAAGATGGGATTTGATTCTTTTACAAGCAGAGTTTGCATACAATAATTCAGTAAATAGGAGTACCGAAAGAACACCTTTTGATATACTGGAGTGAATCCTAGAGGAGTTGCGGAATTAAGAGACATCAGTATAGAGGAAAAGAAGAGCGTAGAAGCAGAAGAATTTGTAGATCATAGGCAGACAGTGCATAATTAGGTGAAGAAGCATTTGGAGGATAAGAACAATAAGTATAAGGAAAAGGCAGATGAGAAGAGATGACATAAGGAGTTTGAAGTTGGAAATGAAGTAATGGTATACTTGAGAAAAGAAAGATTTCCCATTGGGACATATAACAAGTTGAAGATGAAGAAGTTTGGACCTTGTAGGATACTAAGTAAATTTGATTCAGGAAATGCATATGAAGTGGAATTACCAGAGACATTAGGTATTTCACCTATTTTCAACATTGTAGATCTTTATCAGTATCATGAAGCAGAGTTCAGTGATAGCATGGGAGAAAACTTGAAGAAGCAGTTGCCACAACAAGCACCAGAATAGATTGAAGGCATTTTGGACAGCAAAGTTGGATGCAGCACTAGAGGAAGACAATACAGAGAATATCTTGTGAAGTGGAAAGGCTGACCAGAAGAAGATTCATCTTGGATTTCTCAAGTTGAGGTGGACTGTCTTGGTTCTCTCCTAGCCCCAGCAAAGTGAGGAACTCACTTTTTTTCAATAACCCCGTATGTCTGATGCATGAGCATCCCTAGTTCAAGAGAAATCTTACATCAACCAAAAAAAAACATTTGCATTTCAGTTTGTTTGCATTTCAGTTCTTTCATTTTCTAGTACAGTTTAGGCAGTTTAGTCAGTAGCAGTTCTCAACTTGTGGTCCGGTTTTGGCATTTCACATCTTGCAGATCTGGACTTAGCATCTACATCATATCAAGAATTTAGAGCATTTGGACCAGTTATCGGAAAGATATCACTTTCAAAAGTTGACTATTTCTTAGAGCAGAGCATTCTAATAGTTCCTGATAACCAGTTGAAGGAGAAGGCTTGTGAATCATTCCTTAACTTACAGATCTCATCGACACATCATTCAATGTTCTTTGGTTCATGGCCAACCTTCCCCAAGGGTCCGCACGTTGTTCCTTTCATTTGAGGAAGTGTTCTATGCATTTACATCTAACCTATCTGTGAACATGTTACAACTCTTCATTAGCATTTGTGACCTTCCTTGGCTGATGCAGAGGAATCTATTGGTCTGGAGATGATATATATTGATGTAATAGATCCTTAGGAAGGTAGTCATCATAAGAAAGATGTGAGAGTTTAGATTTTTTACGAAGGAGCCTCAAAGCCTGATCTTGCGCATGTATGTAATCAGGCCTGTGAGCCCTAATTGTAAGCCCGCATGTTGCCAGCTAGATTGTATTTGAATTCTATGATATACTGAATGACTAAATATGCATTTGTTCCATTTCTTTGAGTTATTTCTGTTGTGTTTACTCTTGCCGCATGGTCCAGACAGTTCATTATGTGAACCCTCCTATAGTGACTGCACCATTTCATTTCAAACTATGCTGCCAACTAAGACTTAAAATCAGAAATCATATTCTTACCCTTCCTAATGAGAAACATATCATCAACATATAATGCAACAATGAGAATACGATCACCATCAACTTATAATACACACAGTGATCCGATTTCGATCTCAGATAACCAATTGACAACACAAAGGCATCAAAATTCAAGTACCACATCCTAGGAGACTTCTTCAAACCATACAAAGACTTCTTAAGCTTGCAAACCAAATTTTCTTTACCTTTCTCTATGTAATGCTCTGGCTGTGACATGTAGATTTCTTCCTCCAAATCACCATGAAGAAAAGTTGTCTTCACATCCATCTGTTCTATCTCTAAATCATAAGCAGTGGCAAGAGATAACATAAATCTAATGGATGTTAGCTTTGCAACGGGAGAGAAAATTTCACCATAATCAATTCCCTCCACTTGTGAGTACCCCTTCACAACCAATCTAGTCTTGTACTTTTCAACACTGCCATATGCACCAAATTTCTTCTTGAACACCCATTTACAACCAACGGGTTTCTATCCATTAGGCAAAGGCACCAAGTCCCATGTTTTGTTCTTTTCCAAAGAAGCCATCTCATCTTCCATGGCCTCCTTCCAGGAACCTGCATCTCTCATGCCCATAGCCTCTTTCATAGTTTTAGGCTCATCAGTGTTAGAAAGTAAAGCAAAAGCACAACTAGAATCAAGTAATGAATAACCAAAACTATCAAGTTGCTTTCTTGTTCATGTAGACCTCCTCAATGGCCGAGGTTGAGGTTCCGCTTCTTCTTCTTCACTTCCAAATCTATTAGAGCTCTCCTCATCATCAGGCCTCACAAGGTCTGTCAGTTCAGTCTTCTTAGGGGTAGAAGGAAACTAAACCACATCTTCTTTCTTTTCTAACTATTCTGGCTATAGAACAATGGAAGAGGGTGTTAGCTCTCTGAAGATAACACTTCTACTATACAACACTTTCTTAGTCACGGGATCCCAAAGCTTGTATCCTTTCACACCAACACCATAGCCAATGAAGATACATTTAATAGCCTTGTTCTCCAACGTAGACCATTTCTCCCTAGGCACATGTGCATATGCCTCACAACCAAAAACATGAAGATGGCTTACTGAAGGCTTCTTACCAGACCACACCTCCATTGGTGTTTTTCCAACAAGAGCTGATGTAGGAGATTTGTTTACCAGATAGCAAGTAGTGGCAATAGCTTTAGCCCAAAACTTTTGTTCGAGGCTTGCTCCACTAAGCATACTCCTAGCCTTCTCCATCAGTGTCCTGTTCATCCTCTTTGCAACTCCATTTTGTTGCGGGGTATATGGAGTTGTCTTATGCCTTTCAATCCCTTACTCTTTGCAAAACTTATCAAACTCTACCGAACAAAACTCACCACCGTTGTCAGTTCTTAAACACTTAATCTTTTTACAAGTCTGATTTTCAGCAAAGGCTTTAAACTCCTTAAACTGACTAAAGACTTCAGTCTTGCTTTTGATAAAATAAACCCATGTCCTTCTACTGTAATCATCTATGAAAGATACAAAATATATAGATTTTGAAATGGAAGGAACATTCATAGGACCAAACACATCAGAATGAATAAGATCCAATACACCAAAAGACTTGTGAGAACTAGAGTAAAACTGAACATGGTTTTGCTTTCCATAAATGCAATGTTTGCAAAAGTCAAACTTGAGATTACAATCATTTAACCCCTCAATGAGGTTTTTATTTTTTAGGGTACGCAGACCCTTCTCACCAATGTGGTCATATCTCAAATGCTATAACATAGTATTTTCAGCAAGAAGCTTAGCTTCCAAAGCATGTGCACAACCATCGGAACCGGTTACAACAGATTTCTTCACTACATGTTCAGATGGTGGGGATGAAGTGACAATAGATCATTTCCTTAAGTCAGAAGAACTATTGTACTGTGAAGTGCATGCCTCCAGCTGAAACAAAGTACCCCTCTGAGTACCCTTTGCAAGCACCATAGATCCTCTTGTCATCTTACATCCATCCTTCGAAAAGACAACCTGCACCTGCATCATTCAACATACTTATAGAAAGCAGGTTCCATGCAAAGCCTAGAATGTGCATAACTCTGATGATCCCCTTCACTCATCCATTAGGGAATCAAATTGAGACTCTTCCATGACCAACAATCTTCAGATGAGAGTCATCACCAAGGTACACCCTTCCACCATCAAACTCTTCATATTTGGTAAACCAGTCTTGATGCAAGGTCATGTGGAATGATGCACTAGAATCAATCAATCACACATCATCAGATGCATGGGTGGTGATGGCTACGATGAAGGCATCACCATCATCTTGTGACTTGTCAGAATCTGAATCAAGAGCTTTCTTCTTCATTTGCTTCTCCTCTTTGCATTCCTTTCAGAAATGCCTAGTTTTAGCACAGTTCCAACCAAGAGCCTTAGACTTTCTAGGAGATTTGGATCTCCCATAGGATTTGGATCTACCCTTCTCAACTTTCTTATCTTTCTTCTTCCCTTTCTCCTTGGGTCTTCCATGAACTGCAAGAGCCTCTTTGGCTGATTCAGATGTCTTCCTCTACATTTCTTCAGATAATAGCAAGGACACCACATCTTCCATCTTTAAGGTGGTAGTAGTGCTTCCGATTGCCATTACAAGATGATCCCATGAATCTGGCAAAGAACAAAGTAGGGTCATACAACGCTCCTCCTCCATTTTCACACCCATAGATGTCTACTGTGTAATGATCATGTTGAAAGCATTCATGTGGTCCACAACAGATCCTCCATCTTCCATCGTCAAAGCAAACAACTTATTTTTTAGGAAGAGTTTGTTCACCAAGGACTTGGCCTGATAAACATCACCCAACTTCTTCCAAAGATCCTTCATTGTCTTCTCCTCATTGATGTTCAACAGAACAGAGTCAGCTAAATAGAGTCTAATGAGACCCTTAGCCCTCTGATCTTTGAGGTCCCAATCAGCTTGTTGCATTGCTTTGGGTTTTACACCGGATACCATTTCCCATAGGTCATGATCAACAAGTAGGTCCTCCATCTTTAATTTCCACAACACAAAATTAGTGCCATTGAATTTCTCAACCTCTAACCTTCCGGATGTGGTTGCCATCTCCTTTCTATAATAAGATATAGAATACTCTGCACAAGACTCCCACTCAACCTAAGATTAGCTCAAAAAACCCCTACCCAATAGCTAGAACCAAAAACTGGCCAAGCTCTGATACGAACTGAAAGGAAGCTAGGTGTGCGGAAATCGCTTCCTACACTAATCTAATGAGGGGAGGAGAGTGCAAATTCAAATTTATCCTACCTATTACAACAACATTAAACCATTAACATGAGATATTGTAGCAAACACATAACAGAGAAGGTGAGACAGAAGAAGAGAGACACAAGATATATGCGAGGAAAACCCTTATCGGGTGAAAAACCCCACACTCCAAAACCTGCACAATGTATTATCAAAACAAAGAATGTTTACAACACACTTACAATGCAAGCTCTCAGGAGTCTTCGACACTCATATCTAGAGACAAACTGATAGCATAATAGTACCTATCAAACCTGTAATACATCTCCTTCTCCAAGCACCTGTTTATATAGAATATACAAGGCAAAATTGGTCCTATCTTGGAATGGGCATCCAACTTGGCCTCATGGCCCAAAACCCATGCCTAAGGACACTTGGTCAACATTGTAGAATGTGCCTGACACTTGTCCATCGCTCCCATCCCAAAGAGGTCACCTATTTCCAAAATGGGCTATGACAGATGCTCTTACAACTCTTACGATCGTCATAGAATCTGTCATAGCGGTTACAACTTGCAGCTATAAGAGAATCTGTCATACACAAGCTATAAATAGCATATTCTCTTACAACATGTCATAGTCCACCTTGGGACACCCAAATATGCCTTTTTCAATGATGCTTCATGACACATGTCTTCACCTGTCTTATAAGCTTCTATTTCTGACTCTTACATGTCATAACTTCGTCATAGGAATCCGTCATAACCGTTTCGGTTAAACATTTCCTTACACAACGTCCAAGATGCCGACACATGGCAAAATAATGCTACCACAAAGTGGGATGCCTATCTCCTCATGTGAGGACAAAATTACAAGTTTTCATCTTCCATGTAGGATGACACATCACCGTGCCACATCCCACAAAATGACAATATGGAATTTACAATTAATTTACAACATAGGCAATGAATTAGTAAATACAATCATAAATAATGCAAGGAATTATCAAGGTTGAGACACCTTAATTCCCAACAAAAAGCCATGACCATCTACTGAAGATGAAATTCTCACCTCTTCCACAGATTTTCTTTTCACAGAAGTACTATTGCACTCAACAATGCATGCATCACGCTTATATAATGTGCCATATCTGACACCTCTAGCAATCACCATAGCACCTCTAACCATCTTGCATCCTACATCAGAAAATACTACCTACACACCTGCATCTATTATTTTTCTCACAGATAACAAATTTCATGCTAATCCAGGGATATGCAACACACCATTAATCCTTTTTATTCTGTCATCAGGAAACCTGATTCTAACTTTACCACGGCCAACAATATTTAAATAAGAATCATCAACCAAGTATACCTTACCTCTATCAAATTCTTAATATTCAGAAAACCAATCTCTATTAAAGATCATACGGAAAGATGCACGAGTCTATTAACCATATACCATTACTTGCACAAGTTGCCAAAGTTGCCATGAATGCATCACCATCTTCCTTCTCAGACTCAAAATCATAATCAAATCTCTTCTTTTTCTTCTTCTTTTCTTCTTTGCATTCCTTACGAATATGTCCAAGCTTACCACAGTTCCAACAAACAACTTTGGACTTTCCAGGGGATTTGGATCTCCCCTTGGACTTGGATTAATCACACTTCTCATTCTTCTTACCTTTTTCCTTAGGTCTTCCATGAACATTTAGGGCCTCCTTGGCATTGATGGATACCTTCCTCCTCATCTCTTTAGAAAGCAAAGAACCCACCACATCTTCAGTCTTCAATATAACAGAAGTACTCCTAATAGCCATAACAAGAGAATCCCACGAATCAGGCAAAGAACAAAGCAATATCTGACATTTCTCCTCCTCATCCATTTTGAAACCAATTGATGCCAATTGAGCCACCAACATATTGAATGCTTCTAGGTGGTCTATAATTCAACCACCCTCTTCCATTCTTAAGGAATATAATTTCTTCCTTAAGAAAATCTTGTTCACTAAAGATTTGGCTTGATACATCTCACCAAGCTTCTTCCATAGTTTCCATGTAGAGGTCTCTTCATGGACATTGATTAAAACAGAGTTTTCCAAACATAGTTTGATTAGACCCTTGGCTTTATGGTCCATAACATCATATTGAGCAACCAAAGTAGGATATGTAGGCCATGAAACCTTCTCATCAATGGCATCCCACAGATCTCGATCTATCAACAGATCCTCCATCTTCAGCTTCCACATTTCAAAATTATTTCCAAAAAATTTATCCACCTCTATTCTCCCTGATAAACTTGCCATCTAAAAAATCCTGCAACAAGATCATAAAGTGTCTTCTACACAAGCTCCCTTTCAAATCTGGATTAGTTCAAAAAACCCAACAACCCACAACTGAAACCAAAGGTGTTACACCCCGTGTGTTTCTAACTATTTACTATTTACCTTGACTAGTTAATTTGCTTGAATAAATGAATGGTTTATGAATCTTTGCATTAATGTGTATTGTGAACCTTGAATTGAATATATTGAATGATTGAATGATGCAATGTGATGTATTATAAGTGATTCTAGTTATGAAATGTATGAAGCATATGATTATATTGTGATCGGTTAACTACTGTTGTGATGATGTAAGCTAAATGGAGGAACAAGTTGTTCCTCCATAAATGAGGGGAGTATCACTCAGGAGAAGGACTTGGGCTGGTAATCCTTAGAGAAGCATAAACTAAGCAAGCACACACCACCATCCTACTTTATCTAGGTGATGTCGAGTCTGTGTGGGTAAAGGTAAGTAATATGTGGTAATGATCTTGAATGTTTATTGGGATATGATTTTATGAGTGTTTTGAATGAGGAATGTGAATTAGTCTGAGTGTCGATTGAAGTCTTCTTTGATAAAGTTTGGAATTGCAAATGACAAGGTATAAACATGAAATAAGTATATACACATATGTCAATACATGTACACGATAAACTCATACATATGAGAAAATGCGTGCATGAGTATACGTAGGTAGACCTATCTACGCATGCTCAACGTATTGCTCGTAGGCATAAGAGTATTGATTGGATGAGGGATATCTATATGTATGTGTGTATATATGTATTTCATACATATACATCATCGGTGGATATGTGGTTAATGAGTTTTAAGTTGTTTTCAAGTAACGATAATATATATGTGTGTGTGTATAGTACGTATATATATTAATATATATATGTATAGACGTTAATGGGAATGTATGTATATATATTTGAATTTACATACATATATATATGTATATATATATTTATATATTATATATGTTAAAGTTTCTTAAGCGTTGATTTATAGTGCGTAGCATTGAAACCAATGTAAATGTTATACTTAGCGCATAGTCTATAAGACTATTGCGCAGCATGTTTTTTATGAATATGGTGCTAGAAAGGCAGTGCATACAGGTATATTGTTTGGGAATTAAAGCACATAAGGTGTGGTATGATGTGAATATGGACAATGTTCCATAAAGCGCTTGATAACTGATTTCCAATGTGAAAATATTTGACCTGTTCTATCCAAACTGCTAGCATGAGAATAGGGGGGCGTGGTGTTTAAGTGGCACCATGATTGAATGGTGCAAACCAAATAGGAGTCTTGAATCTGCATTATGAATTCCTTGCATTTCTGAATTTGGTTCTTGCTGTCCACTTATGTGTTCGTTGTGCAATAACTTCTACTGCCACCTTGAATTCCTTTTACTAAGTCAAATTTCTGAGTGGGAGTTGTGGCGAATCTGGGAGCTTGTTTGTTCTTGGAGGAGATACTCAGCTAGTTTGAGGGATTAAGAGCAAGGAATCCAATTGAACTATTGGACCATAGCTTTAACAGGCATGCTAATTTCTCCTCCATTGTGCATTTTATGTTTGAAAAGATTATATGTTCTGATTGATTGTTTGGAAATAAGTTTGGGTTACTTTTCTGTATCGAATTGGATAATTTGTTATATGTTCAATGAGAGGTATATATATATCTAATATGGGAAATATTATGTATTGAATGTATGAATAATCTCCATAGTAGAGATTAGTATCTATATTGGAATTATGCACTATATTAAGTTAAGTATGAATAGTTATTGCTACGTTATGAAAGGTTAAGTTATGGAAACTATGTACTATAACTTGTATTACTTCATTAGAAGTGTCATAGTAAACTTGGAATTGTTATGTGAGGTTAATCTTGGGATTAGTTGATCCATGGGTAAGGGAGTAACCTTTGTATAGAGAATGATGTCATACCAAATCAAGCTAGGAAGATGGGTGAACGTGTGACGTCCATTAGATGAATTAGGGGTGATGAATACTTTGGCCAAAGTAGTGTAAGTAGCCACTGTTTACACTATCATTTCACTATGATCCAGGTTTACATACTAGGCATGGATAATCATACTTGTAGGTTGGAGCCACAGTATGACAATTCTAGTTATGTAGGACACAACATCATGCTCAGAATAGGCTAATCTTTGAGGTTACCATACCAATCCCTTCATCGAAGGGTAGGGCTGTTACCAGTTTGGTAAATGTGCGGGAGACTACAGTTAGTCCGTGGTTGGCAGAAAAACACTTGAGTGATGCTTCTCCTCATGCAGTTGGCGACTAGGATTTGATGAAGGACATCAAAACTATTTGTATCTCTACTTTTAGTTTAGCTCTTGAAACTTGTTTGTAACTTTATATCCATCTTAAGGAATTTTGTAAATGAGAAATATTCAATACTTGTAATGTTGAGATGTAATTTGATTATGCAATGGTAAAGTTTGAAATATGTTACAAATGTGGATCATATCATTTTAAAAGAAAGAAAATTTTTATTGCTCATATTTTTGGTATGAAGAACTATTTACTTTTGGGTTAAATTTAGTAAAATTTATTTGGTAGAACTCTGGGCATGTTACACATGGTATCAGAGTTAGGTTTAGCTCTGGAACCTATGTGCTCACTATGCTTTCCCATCCAACCTTATGAGAGTCTAATGTTTGGAATTCTTGTTCCAGGATGGTGCATCTCAAAATGACTACAAGGAAGTTAGTTATTGGGAACAAACACTACCTAAAGGCCAAGAAGGAGAGAGAGGTTATTGTTCATACCATTGAGGGAACAAATGATGATTACGACATATGGTTAAGTGACACAAAGACATTGAGTCATGCCCTCACTCGAATTAGTCAAGAGAAAAGAAAGATGAGAGAGGTTGTCAACTTCAACCATCTGCCTTTTGTCACTCCAACCAAGTCAAAATCCTTATCACTATCTAGGATATGCCCTTCGAGTGTAGTGTGAGTCCCATCTTGTTGTTTAGAGATGCTTGTATCCTTCCTTTGGTAGAAGTGATTGTAATTTCCTTAAGTAATGATTCAGAGGAGTATGTTCCCCAAAATTACATGTTAGAGGATAAGTCTGAGGGATACACTCCACTCAGTTATGTATCTGAGAGAGAATTTGATGGATACTCTCCATTAGACTATCTTAATAGTCATTCTATGTAAGGTACCTAAGGATATTTAAATCCTTATTGATATTAATAAAAGAAAGTGTTTTTTTATCAAAAACTTTTGTATATGTACACTTTTATGGCAAATACTTTAAATATGAATAAATGATTCTATTTGAAATGTTTAATGTTTTAAGAACATTAGGTAAACATTTGTAGAATCTAACCTTAATAGAAACCTTCAGGTATAAACTTTCTTGAAAAGAATGGTTCATACAAGAACTAATCTAGGAAGAAGTGAAGTAGGACAAGGGTCAGAAAACATGGATGCTAAGTTGGACCAAATCTTAGCAATATTGGAAGAGACAAGAAAGAGAGTAGGAAACTTGGAACAAAAAGAAAAAAGGAAAAGAAAGAGTGGAAAAAGAAGTACCTATCAATAAAGATGTTCCTATTATTAATGAAGTCCCCAATAGTGAGAATGAAGGAGAGAATTCTCATGACCACTCACAAACCAGTGAGCATGAGAATGAAAGGTCACAATCTCAATCTCAATCACGATCTGAAGGAACCAAGAGGAGGAGAATGGAGAAAGAGCTATCCTGAGACATGAGGGAAATTACACCTCCTAAGTTCAAAGGAAGTACCAGTGGGGACGCAGTTGAGGCTTGGCCACTGAAATGGAAATGTACTTTAAGATTAGAAACTACACTGAAGTTACCAAAGCAGTTTGGGGAACTTTCCATTTGTTGGGTGAAGTGTCCAATTGGTGGATGAGTAAGAAGATGGAGCTAGGGCTTAGTTCTATTATGCTCACATGGATTGAATTTGTTGAAATATTCTGAAAACATTGGTTACCCCAACTTTTCTATGACCAGAAGCTCTCAAATTTCCAGAGTATCAAGCAAGGAGATTCTTTGGTCAATGAATATTGGGAAAGGTTTACACGTCTTATGATATATAGCCATGCATCAAGCTGATGTACAGTTTCATATTAGGAATTTCATCATGGGATTGAATAATCAGATAGGTGGGGAGGTAGATATGCATGGTCCTACCACTATGGATCTTGTATATGAAAAAGATTTTAAACAAGAATAGAAGCTTAAGTTTGCCACCAATTACCATGAGAAGAATAGAAAGAGGTTTAATTGGTCTCAAACCAATCAAGATTCTAGGAAGACAAATGAGGTGCAAGAGTTTCCAAAGCAAGGGGAAAAGGATTCTTAGAATAACTGGAATGAGCCTAGGAGAGATCGAAGAGGAAATAATGGCAATAACTTTAGCAATGCCACCAGAAACAATGGTAACTCTAGAAGAACTTCAGGAAGGAAGGGACCGATTAAGGGATGTTTCACTTGTGGTGGAGATCACTTTGCTTGTCAATGCCCCAATAAGCCACCAGGGTCACAATCTCGTGGTAATCCTCTTCCACCGCAATGGGATGTCTTTCAACAAAGGATACATGCTGCAGTTAATAACTGACAAGCATAATATCAAATCACTCTGGTGGAAGTCATAGGTACTTTATCTGGCATACCCATCTCTATTTTAATAGATATTGGTGCCATTGAAAATTTTATTTCCCCTAGAGTAGCTAGTAAAGTGTCTAAGAGAGATGGCTATATGGAAAAGTCTTGGGTTGTTGAATATGCAAACCAGACAAGAGCAAAGGTGGACCAATGTCTATTCGAAGAAAGGGTTAAACTTCCTAGTTTCTCTATGGAAGTTAATTTGTACATAGCTCCTTTAGGGTCTTATGATGTCATCTTAGGGATGAATTGGTTATGGAGACATAGAGCCAAGGTTGATTGTCATGCTAAAACAATAGAATGCCTAGGTGATCTCGGGAACTGGGTATCTTTGCAAGGGACGCCTAGAGAAATTAGGCTATGGTAAATATTAGTTGTGCAAATGCATAGAGCAAATAGGAAGGGTTGTCAACTCTTTGCAGTTAAAATAGGAAAACTTGAAGAATACAAAGAGTTTATCAATCAAGATGATGTGGCATATTTTAGACCACAAGATCTCCAAGAAGATGAGGATGGAGAGATTGAGGATGCAGAAAAGATGGATATGGAGAAATACCCTATACTAAGAGATTTTGTGGATGTATGTCCAGAAGAACTACCTGGATTGCTTCCCAAGAGAGTGTTCGACTTCTCCATTGACATAATTTCAGGGTCAAAACCTATACCCAAAGTACCATATAGGATGACAACAACAAAATTGATGGAATTAAAATCACATCTTGAAGAATTATTATCCAAGGGATTAATAAGACCTTGTGTTTCACCTTGGGGAGCGCCAGTGATCTTCGTAAAGAAGAAGGATGGGACACTGTGTTTGTGTATAGATTCTCAGTTGCTCAACAAAGCGATGATAAAGAATAAGTATCCATTGCCACGTATCAATGATCTCTTTGATTAGATGCGGGGTGTAATAGTGTTTTCAAAGATTGATCTAAGGTCAGGTTATCACCAGTTAAGGATCAAGGATGAAGACATTTCCAAAACTACTTTCAGAAAAAAGGTACAACCATTATGAGTTCACAGTCTTACCATTTGGGTTAATGAATGCACCTGCAACATTCATGAACCTTATGAATAGTGTATTTAGAGACTACTTGGATAATTTTGTGTTGGTCTTCTTGGATGATATTCTAATTTATTCCAAGAATGAAGAGGAGCATCTACAACATTTATAAATGGTACTCCAATGGTTAAGAGAGCATAAGTTGTATGGAAAACTTTCCAAGTGTACCTTCTTTTAGAAGGAAGTATAGTATCTAGGTCATGTGATTTCAGTAGAAGGAATTGCAGTTGGTCCAGCTAAGATAAAAGTAGTGCTTGAGTGGCTAGTACCAAAGAATTTTCCTGAAGTTAGAAGTTTTATGGGTTTGGCTGGGTATTATCGTAAGTTTGTAGAAAACTTTTCTAGAATAGCTTTTCCTATCACTTCTTTGCAGAGGAAAGGGAAAAGGTTTGAATGGTCTAAAAAATGTCAAGAGCCATTTGATCTCCTGAAAGAGAAGTTGACCATGGCTCCAATATTGAAAGTGCCAGGTCCAGATGGTAACTTTGTTGTTATCACATATGCATCAGGTGAAGGTTTGGGTGGGGTGTTAATGCAGGAAGGGCTAGTCATAGCCTATGAATCAAGACAGCTAAAACCTTATGAACAAAATTATGCTTCGCATGATTTGGAGTTAGCAGCAATGGTTCATGTATTACATATGTGGATACACTATCTATTGGGAAAACCCTTTGAATTAAAAATAGACCATCATGGTTTGAAGTATCTATTTACTCAACCCAATCTGAATGCAAGGAAAAGGAGGTGGTTAGAACTGATATCAGACTATGATTTCAACATTAGCTATATCAAGGGAAAATAGAATAGAGTTGCTGATGCTTTAAGTCGAAGAAGGCATATATCTTCAATGGTATCTATCCAAACCGACTTCAAAAGTCAAGTATTGCAAGGATCCAAGGGTGATGAGTTCTATGAACAAGTCAAGGAAGCACTCTCAGATAATTTGCAAGATAAAAGGTATGAAGGTTTTTACTTTGAATCTAATGGGTTATTGAGGTATAAAGGAAGAATTTATGTACCTAATACTGGTTAGTTAAGGAATTTGGTATGGAAGGAAGTACATAATGCACCATACTCAGGACATCTTGGTGTTACTAAGATGTTAGCATATGTGAAGTCGTTAGATTTCTGGAGGGGAATGAAAGGGGATGCTGCAAGATTTGCAAGTTGTTTAGAATGTCAAAGAGTAAAGGCAGTACATCATCATCCTGCAGGTTTACTATATCCCCATGATGTACCAGAAAGTAAGTGGTAAGTTATTAGCATGGATTTTGTGCAAGGTCTTCCAATGTTGAGGAATAAGCACAATGCCATTCTAGTAGTTGTAGACAAGCTTACAAAAGTGGCGCATTTCATACTAGGTAATTTGACGGATGGAGCTCCTGTAATAGCTCAGAAATTTATGCAAGAGGTTTTTAGATTGCATGGAATTCCTAAAAAGATTATTTCTGACAGGGATGCTCGTGTAACTTCTAGATTTTGGCAAACCTTGTTTTCTTCACTTGGAACTCAGCTAAACATAAGTTTAGCTTACCATATGGAAACAGATGGGCAAATGGAAAGAGTAAATCAAGTGTTAGAAGATCTTCTAAGGATGTATTGCATGGATCAGCAATACAAATGGGAGGATTACCTACCTTTGGTCGAGTTTGCATACAATAACTCCTATCACCTTGCAATAAAGATGGCTCCATTTGAAGCATTGTATGGCAGAAAATGTCAGACTCCTATAAGGGCATGTGCAGGATCATCGTGGGTCAAACAATGGCAATAGAAAAAAATCGCGTCTTTACTTAGCCAAATTTGTGAATTGGCTAACTTTGACTTTCATAGGCATGTTAAGAATATCTGTTTTGGTTTGGATACCAAACCAAAATGGATATCCATTTTGGGGGTCCCAAAATAGATATCCATTTCTGGAACTATACAAATGCTATTTTTTGTTATTATTTTCATTGGTTTATGCTTAGAACTTATAGAACTTACAATTCAACTTGCAAATTTTTATTGTTACATGGTTAACATCTTTTCAACCAATCGATAAAGTTGCATCTCTTTAAAATTTGAACCTCTCTCTCTCTTTAGTAATCCCTAGTCAGTCTCGTTTGCAATGTGTGAGATGCACTAAGAAAACCTTAGGCCCTTGATGTTGAATTGGTAGTGGTTGGTAAAGCTATGCATGAGATCTAAATTGAATTCATAGAACCAAGTAGTAATGTGTCAAACCATACAAGGGCATATTATATCAATGTGTAGTGAAAGTTCTTAGCAAGGACATAATCATTAATGGTGACAATTGTGGCTTAGACAAATAAGTGTCTCATATGTGCAATGAGATCACCTTGGACATTATATTGTCAAATTTAAGCAAGACCATTTTAGGAGGAGATGGTTGTAAGATGATGTCAATTGATAGTGGTGGTTTAATCCATCCTATTGATGAGGAAGGAGGAGGAAGAGGGTTAAGGTCTTCTAATTGCACTTACAACACCTTGAGTTTTGTGTAGATATAATTATAATTAGGAATATGTGTTAGATAAATGTCACATGGTGGAGGGATGGTGTCAGGATGAGTAATGATTGTTGTGGCAATGCTATGGTCAAATGTGTTATGAAAAGGAGGTGGCATGGGTAGTGGGCTATCAATGTTGGGAAAGCCCACCAAGGAGGATGTAATGGAGGAAGGGATGTGTGTCATGGTATGATGTCTCAAGGAATGGGAAGAAAGGATGGTGATTCATAAGATAATATAAAGAATGATGGTAGAGTGAATTGGCATTGTGGTAACTGTAGCATGTCATGGTGTAAATCATGCATTAATACAGGTTGTGGAGTGAGAAATAGGTCGTATGGGTATGGTTCAATGGAGTAATGTAGTGATTTATTTGGTGATGACCTAGGTGAAGTGATGGGTAAGGTGTCTTATGTGGGATTGCTAGAAAGTATGATTGGTAATGGTGGGGATAGCTAAATGTCATCTTCTAAGGGTTCAAAGGTGAGGAAAGTGTAATATGGGGTTATGGGATAATCCATGGTTTAATGATTATTCAAGGGAGACTCCTTAAAATGATTATCAATGATGGTGTCGATAGGGGGAATGGAGTCTATGAATGTAGGTGTGGGAATGTGAGCTATGACATTGGGATTGTATTGGATGTGTTATCACCCAGATTCACACCCTTGCTGCTGTTGTAAAACTTTAGCAATCTAGAGTAACATGGGAATGATCTTGAAGTGTGGGACCTTGCGAAATGAGATCAGACCTCCGGAGAAGGCCGACTTCCTTGACTAGATATCACCTAAAACTACTAAATCTTCAGAGGAAAAGGGAGAAGGAATGCTTTTTTTTAATGAAAGATGAAAACAGGAAAACTGAAAGTAAGGGTGATGCACCAGACTGATTAAAAGAAACTTTCATAGAACTAAGAAAATGCACAAAATAACCAGATATAGCAAGTAGACATACATAGATTCAAATGATTTTTTAACAGAGGTGAGAAACAAGAAGGTTGAGAGGAACAAAATGTTCACAAACAACCATTTTCAAATTCACACTAAACTAGAAAAATCAGTAAAAAGAGGTAAAAATGACTTGCATGTATTCAATGAGAAGGCACAGTTACAGTAGCAGAAAGCTCTGTTTGAAAACATAAAGCTTCAAAGCCAAAAAATTTCAACCCTATTTACATCTCTTGAATGCATATATATAGTATTTCAATCCAACCTAAGCCGGTTACAAAAATCGCTCCAAAGAGCTGCGGCAAGAAAATATCTCCAAAGGGATGTCCAACTGCAAGGAGTTATGGTGCAAAAGATCTAGAACTAGTGCAGATGGAAGATATTTTTAGTCTTCAATGCAAGCTGCTTAATCATCAATCTGCACAATGAATCGGTGGAAGATATATGGGCATTGAATGCGAGCAGCTTCTGTGTCTACCTTCAATCATGGATATATGAAGTATCTGAAACAGGGCGATGGAGAGATATTTTGAGTCTTTAATGCAAGCAGCTGGATCATCGACCCTCTCTGATAAATGCCACAAATATCTACATTTGCATCACTCAAACTGGTCGCTGAAACATCTAGTCGACTGAGCATACAAATCCAGATCCAAAATTTGAAAGTGAGAAAAAGCCCCTGAAATCCCTGCCAAACAAAAGAGGAGACAAAAACATGCATTTTTGCCTTTTGAATCATGTCAAAATTCACCAGGACGTGGAAGATACATGCGGTCAAAGCTGCAGTCAACTACCTGTGTATATCGTTTTGCATATTTTCTTGTATCGACCTTTGAAACCTCCTTTGAAACTGCCTTTGCATGTACAAAGCGCTTTGTATATGGCCTCTTGCATATCGGCTTTGTATATCAGATTGTATGTATAAACATACAATCACAAATATGCAAACACATGTATATACAATGCGCGGACCCCAACACTGAATTCGGTGAATTTAACTTTACAGTCGGGTCCGCCTTGTATATTTCTTTCTTATACATTTCATTTGTATATCGCAAGATTTAATACATTCAATATACAAGCCGCAGACCTGAACCATTTTATCAACCAGATTGGAGAAATTTGAAATCCAGGCCTTGTATCCTTTTCCCTGCATATACAAACTACTTTGCATGTTGACCTTCGTATGCTCTCCGATATACAAAGGCTTTTGTATGCATTTCTTTGTATGTTCCTGATGTACATTCAACTGTTGCATATGCATTTCCCCTTTGTATGTTTTGCCTTTGTATGTGGCGAATGTATATTTCACTTGCATCTCACACATACAACCCCTTTCACTGTAGTGAATGCATGTTGGCCTCTTTGTATATGCGCCCTGTACATTCCCAATGTATGTCGGACATACGTTCACCTTTGTTTCTTTCTCTTTGTAAATGCCCTTTTCATATCGGCATATACAATGTCGAGATACAAGCCGCAGACTCCAGATGATTATCCGCTATGCCTAATTTCATCGTTGGGTCCGCCTTGTATGTATCCTTTTTTCTCGGATTGTATGTAAGATACAATCACCCACTATACAAACACCTTTGCATCTGCTGACCCCACCTCTTGTATCTCCTGCTTGTCTGGCGCTTTGCATATTTTCCATTGTATATTTCTTTGTATGTTCAAATATACAAAGCAAATATACAAACGCAAAGATACATATAAACTCGACTCACATTTGCCTTGTATGTCGACCTTGCATGTCTTTGCCTTTGTATGTAGCCTATGCATATTTTCCTTTGCATGTTCCTCTTGTATGTAGCCATTGCATGTCTAAACATACAACACAAATATACATGCAAACCATCTCATACAAGCAGGGAATATTCTCAAAATCTGCGATAGATTCCCTTAATGCATATACAAACTCAATATGCATTGCGAAAAGCATACAACCAATTTTTTACTATTTTTGAAGGCCGACTGAGATTTTTTGACCTACCAACATACATTTGATCCTGCATGTACATACAAATGGCCTTGTATATACAAAGACACTTGCATGCAACTGTGTTTTGCATTTTTGAACTGTGAAGGCCAAATGACTTAGAATCTTTTTGGGTTTGGAAGAAGAAATGCCTATAGATGAATAATTGAAGCCCAAAACCTAGGTGGGCACCACCACATACATTAGCGAATGTACATTTGAACATACATTGAAAAATGTATGTACAATTACTAAGTATAAAATTGAGATTTGTCTGCGATGGGAAGCTCTTGAAGACAAAAGGTTTCTGGGTTTTTCTGGGTTTTCTGCAAGGATTCTTCAGGCAAGATTTTTGGGATTTTTTGGCAAAGCATAGCATGAGTATTTGGAAGATTTAAGCTTTGTATGGATATTTTCCAAAGGATTTTCAAGGAAAATACAAGGTGAACTATTCAACTCTGGATAGAGGAAAATAGGTCAACATTTTTGGCGACTCTTATCACCCAAATTCGCACCCTTGCTGTTGTTTTAAAAATTTAGCAATCTGGAGTAACATGGAAATGATCTCGAAGTGTGGGACCTTGTGAAATGAGATCAGACCTCTAGAAAAGGCCAGCTTCCTTGACTAGATATCACCTAAAACTACTAAATCTTTAGAGGAAAAGGGAGAAGGAATGCTTTTTTTTTAATGAAAGATGAAAACATGAAAATTGAAAGTAAGGGTGATGCACCAGACTGATTAAAAGAAACTTTCATAAAACTGAGAAAATGCACAAAATAACTAGATACAGCAAGTAGACATACACAGATTCAAATGATTTTTTAGCAGAGGTGAGAAACAAGAAGGTTGAGAGGAATAGAATGTTCACAGACAACCATCTGCAAATTCACACTAAACTAGAAAAATTAGTAAAAAGAGGTAAAAATGACTTGCATGTATTCAATGAGAAGGCACAGTTACAGTAGTAGAAAGCTCTGTTTGAAAACATAAAGCTTCAAAGCCAAAAATTTTCAACCCTATTTACATCTCTCGAATGCATATATATAGTATTTCAATCCGACCTAAGTTAGTTACAAAAATTGCTCCAAAGAGCTGCGGTAGGAAAATATCTCTGAAGGGACGTCCAACTGCAAGGAGTTATGGCACAAAAGATCTGGAACTGGTGCAGATGGAAGATATTTTCAGTCTTCAATGCAAGTTGCTTAATCATCAATTCGCACAATGAATCGATGGAAGATATATGGGCATTGAATGCGAGCAGCTTTCGTGTCTATCTTCAATCATGGATATGTGAAGTATCTGAAATAGGGCAGTGGAGAGATATTTTGAGTCTTTAATGCAAGCAGCTGGATCATCAAGCCTCTCTGATAAATGCCACAAATATCTGCGTTTGCATCACTCAAGCTGGTCGCTGAAACATCCAGTCAACTGAGCATACAAATCCAGATCTTGAAAGTAAGAAAAATCCCCTGAAATCCTCGCCAAACGAAAGAGGAGACAAAAACATGCATTTTTGCCTTTTGAATCATGTCAAAATTCACCAGGACGTGGAAGATACAGGCGTTCAAAGTTGCGGTCAACTGCCTGTGTATATCGCTTTGCATATTTTCTTGTATCAGCCTTTGAAACCTCCTCTGAATCTGCCTTTGCATGTACAAAGTGCTTTGTATATGGCCTCTTGCATATCGGCTTTGTATATCGGATTTCATGTATAAACATACAATCGCAAATATACAAACACATGTATATACAATGCGCGGACCCCAACACTGAATGAATTTGACTTTACAGTCGGGTCCGCCTTGTATATTTCTTTCTTGTACATTTCATTTGTATATCGCAAGATATAATGCATTCAATATACAAGTCGCGGACCTGAACCATTTTATCAACCAGATTGGAGAAATTTAAAATTCGGGCCTTGTATCCTTTTCCTTGCATATACAAACTGCTTTGCATGTTGACCTTCATATGCTCTTCGATATGCAAAGGCTTTTGTATGCATTTCTTTGTATGTTCCTAATATACATTCAACTATTGCATATGCATTTGCCCCTTTGTATGTTTTGCCTTTGTATGTGGCGAATGTATATTTCACTTGCATCTCGCACATACAACCCCTCTCATTGTAGCAAATGCATGTTGGCCTCTTTGTATATGCGCCCTGTACATTCCCAATGTATGTCGGAAATACGTTCACCTTTGTATCTTGTTCTTTGTATATGCCCTTTGCATATCAGCATATACAATGCCGAGATACAAGCCGCGGACTCCAGATGATTATCCGCTATGCCTAATTTTGCCGTCGGGTCCGCCTTGTATGTATCCTTTCTTCTCCGATTGTATGTAAGATAAAATTGCCCACTATACAAACACCTTTGCATTTGTGGACCCCACCTCTTGTATCTCCTGCTTGTTTGGCGCTTTGCATATTTTCCATTGTATATTTCTTTCTATGTTCAAATATACAAAGCAAATATACAAACGCAAAGATACATATAAACCCGACTCACATTTGCCTTGTATGTCGACCTTGCATGTCTTTGCCTTTGTATGTAGCCTATGCATATTTTCCTTTGCATGTTCCTCTTGTATGTAGCCGTTGCATGTCTAAACATACAACACAAATATACATGCAAACCATCTCATACAACTAGGGAATATTCTCAGAATCTGCAATAGATTCCCTTAATGCATATACAAACTCAATATGCATTGCGAAAAGCATACAACCAACTTTTTACTATTTTTGAAGGCCGACTGAGATTTTTTGACCTGCCAACGTACATTTGAACCTGCCTGTACATACAAATGGCCTTATATATACAAAGACACTTGCATGCAACTATTTTTTGCATTTTTGAACTGCGAAGGTCTAATGACTTAGAAATTTTTTTGGGTTCAGAAGAAGAAATGCCTGCAGATGAATAA
The DNA here is from genome assembly GCA_027924645.1 of Cunninghamia lanceolata. Classification (NCBI taxonomy): domain Eukaryota; kingdom Viridiplantae; phylum Streptophyta; class Pinopsida; order Cupressales; family Cupressaceae; genus Cunninghamia; species Cunninghamia lanceolata. Next base: position 1,741,332 of record BSBN01001770.1, on the reverse strand, counting down.
TTGAAACCCAAAACCTAGGTGGGCACCACCACATACATTAGCGAATGTACATTTGAACATACATTGAAAAATGTATGTACAATTACTAAGTATAAAATTGAGATTTGTCTGCGATGGGAAGCTCTTGAAGACAAAGGGTTTCTGGGTTTTTCTGGGTTTTCTGCAAGGTTTCTTCAGGCAAGATTTTTGTGATTTTTTGGCAAAGCATAGCATGAGTATTTGGAAGATTTAAGCTTTGTATGGACATTTTCCAAAGGATTTTCAAGGAAAATACAAGGTGAACTATTCAACTCTGGATAGAGGAAAATAGGTCAACATTTTTGGCGACTTCTATGGGATGTTTGCCTTCTAAACAATTAGACCAGTGGCCTTAAGCATCCATTGGGCATGGAGTCATACATAGACTAAAAATATACTTTGACAAACAATTATGACTTTAGCAACTCAACATATTAGCAGTGAAGAACATTGGAAAGACCAAAACAGAACCAAAAGCCTGAAAGCAACCCTCTAACTGTGCTAGACAACACTTAGGGAAAACAAAAGGGATCTAAACTATTGTGCAGCAGCACTTATTGAAAACATAGAAACCTAATCTACTGATTTACAAGGTAGTCATACCTCAAAACACCTCTTTAGGTGCATCCCATTGACTGGGATAGGCAAATTTTCTCCATCCATGATTGATAACTGAAATGCATTGTGCTCCTTGCATTCAGTAATGACAAATGGGCCACCCCAGAAACTATCAAATTTGGAGTGCTTTCCTGGTCTGCTTTTCAACTCATCCCATTTGAGCACCATATCACCCTCCCTAAAGATTCTGGGAGTGGCCTTCTGATCAAAACTTCTTTTGGTCTTAAGTTGATGATACTCCATAGTTTTCATAGCCTTATCTCTGATTTCTTCAAACTCCATAAGTTGAGCATATCTGATAGCCATGGGGTCTTCTTCTTCAAACATCTCTAGCTGATTCATGATGTCTAGTGCTAGCATCTCCACAGAGACAGACAATCTTGCCTCCTTCCCATAGACTAACATATGTGGAGAGTTTCCAATAGATCTCTTCGGAGTTATTCTATCTGCCCAAAGGCAAATTTCATATTAGTGTGTCAGGTCCTTTGGTTGTCCTCCATTGATCTTTTAATAATCCTTATGAGATTTTTGTTTGTAGATTCAGCCAAACCATTACTCTGTGGGTAATAATTTGAAGAAGTGTTCAGATAGATCCCATTCTTAACAGCCCAGTTAGTTATCCTCAATCCAACAAACACTAAAGCATTGTCTGAGATAATTGAATCAGGCACCCCAAATCTGGATACCAAATCATCATAGAAGCTCAAAACAACATTCTCATTGGATTCTTTCAGAGATACTGCCTTAGTCCACCTTGTGAAATAATCTATAGCTGTAAGTATCCACATGTGGCCTGCACTTGATGGTGGGTTAATGGGACCTATAAAGTCAATGCCCCATCTCATAAAGGGCTTCTCTACTTGAATTGGCTGCAGAGGTAAAGATGGCAGCCTTTCTTTGCCTGCAAAAATGGCACATTTTATACATTTTCTAGCCCATGCATGGGCATCCTTAAATAAGCTGGGCCAGTAATATCCAGCTCTCATTATCTTCCAAGCAGTAGTCTTTGGGGCAAAATGACCCCCTGCTGTTCCATCATGAAATTCATGCAGCACTTTGTCAGTCTGACGATTATCAATGCATCTTAACAACACACCATTAAAGTCTTTTTTGAAAAGGATGCCATTTATTAAAACATATGGAATGGACTGCAGTCTATAATATCTTCTTTTGGTTCTATCTAGACCTGCTGGACATATACCATTTTGCAAAAAATGAGTCATGTTATTAACCTAACTTGTGCTCACTGTTGCTATATTATCTTGGGGTGCATCCTCAACGGTCAAAAGCACCTCATCCTCCTCTATTTCGTTCTCAAAACTGGTAGCAAGTTGTTCGTTGAGTCCTCTGCCTCTGACAAGCTTGGTTATCTTGATCTCCACGTCATATTCCATGACTTTGGTGATCCAACTAGCCCTTTTCTCATTAACATCTTTACTTAATAGGAACTCTTTCACGCTAGGGTGAACAACCATCAAATGTATCTTGTTATTAGAAACAAGATGCTGAAACTTCTTGAGGCTCCTTACTACTGCAAGGGCATGCTTCTCAATGAAGCTATACCTCTGCTCATACTCCTTCAGCCCCTGGCTAAAGAAAGCAATTGGCTGTTCAAAGCCGCCACTCTGCTATTGTACCAGAATCACAGAGATTTATCTAGACCACCATAAGCATACACGATAAAATCTTTGGAGAAGTCAAGATTTACCAGAGTTGGCACAACTAACAATGCTTCTTTTATGGACTCAAAGTTGAGTTTGGCCTCTTTCGTCCAACTGAAAACTGTATTCTTCTTTAACATGGATGTCAAAGGCTTCAAAAGATTTGCAACGTTAGGTATAAATCTTCGCAAAAAATTAATTCTGCCAATAAATCTTTGAAGCCCCTTCTTGTGGCTGGGTAAGGGTAGCTCCAGAATAGCTCTTACCCTTTCAGCATCAATGGTAATGCCCTCCTTTGATACAATGTGCCCCAACAGTTTGCCTTCATGCACAACGAAAATGCATTTCCTGGGATTGAGGGATATCCCAAACTCTTTGCATCTCTCAAAAACTTGTCTCAAGTGGGATAAATGTTCAGACGCATTATTGGAAAAGACCATTATGTCATCAAGGTACACCAGCACTAGTTTATACAACAAACCCTTAAAAGCCATATCCTTAGCTCTCTAAAAAGTTGAGCCAGCATTTGACAAACCAAAGGGCATCCTTTTGTAGGCCATGGTGCCCCATTTGGTAGTAAAAGCGGTTTTAAACTGATCCTCCTCCTTGACTAAGACTTGATTATAGCCAGAATATCCATCAAGCAAGGAGAATCTTTCAGAGCCAGCCACTACTTGTAGAATGTGCTCCATTGAGGGCAGCGGGTAGTGGTCTTTTAGGGAGGCTCTATTGAGGTCTCTGAAGTCAACACATAGCCTAATCTCTCCATTCTTTTTCCTCATGGGGACAAGGTTGGAGACCCAAGAAGTGTGCTTGATCAGGAAAATGATCTTTCCCTCGATCAACTTGGTCAATTCTTTAATCATCAGGGGCTCTAGCTTTGGATTTAGGGGTCTTTGTTTCTGCCTGACAGGTTTTGTACCTGGTTCTAACTCTATGGTATGCTGGGCAATATGAGGGTCAAATCCCTTCAGGTCTGAATAATCCCAAGCAAACACATCTTCAAACTCTTGACAAAGAGCAATAAAAGCTCTCCTATCCTCAGGCGAACAAATTTTACCTATTTTGAGAAGTTTACCCTTGAAAATTTCCAGCTCCTCATAATGTTCCTCTTTTATCTGCATGCTAGTTTTGGTCTTCTTCATTTGATCATTAGTGCCAAAAATAGATTCCAAGGTTACCAATCCCTTGGGCAGCTTGTTTGTTCTTAGCTAAACAATTTGATCATTGCCATACTGTTGTTTGAGTTTATCCTGATTCATCATGGAAAACTCATCCTCCTCTAACAGTAACCGCAGAATCTGCTCACCGCTCTCAAAAACCTACCAAAGAATATTATTGTTAGGGATAGAGGGTCTATCAACTATTTTTACATGAGGCTGTACCTTTTCTCGTTGAATATCACTAGGGATATCAAACTGAGCCCCAATTGCAGCTAACCTATCAGCATGGGAGTTTTGATTTCTTGGAATAGAGATCAGATTGAAAGCATCAAACTCTTCAATCATGTCCCATACCCTATGCTTATAGCATTTCAAAGTATCATTCTTGGTAACATGCAGCCCTCTTACCTGATTTACAATAAGTTCACTATCCTTGAACACCTGTAAACAACCAATTTTCCTCTTTCTTGCCCACTGCAAACCTTGGATCAATCCTTCATACTCAGCAATGTTGTTTGTACATGAAAAGGCAAAACAGAAAGCAGAAAAATATCTTTCACCTTGTGGAGACACAAGCATTACACCACCACCAGATCCATTTCTGTTCCTAGAGCCATCAAAGTACATTTTCCATACTTCCTCTTGTTGCTCTATCTGCTGTTCTGCATCCTTTACCAGATTTGCAATTGCTGTTTCAGGCTCATGTAGTATGTAAACCCCCATACCAGTTTCTTGAATGTGTGCCTCAAGATCATCTACAACATTTTCTGAGGCCCACTCCCTTAATAGCACTTCTGGGATACTTTCAGCTTGCAATTCTTGAGCAGCAACACGCTTAGGATCATCAGAAATAATGCAATTTGCATTAAAAACACTTGGTGTGTAGGGGTCTATGTGATGTTTGGCAAGCAATTTAGATTTTAGGGTCACTTTGGTGCCATATCTGGTCCTAAAAAAGATATGGGACTAGTTCAAGGATAAATATCCTCCTATTTTGGCTGTGAATTCTCTTGATAAACACATGGTAAAATAAGGAGGCAAATCAATGATGAAGACCTCTTGGAAGATGGAAACATTTGGGCAAGTGTGCAGAGTGAGACCTAGGTCTTTGAATACACCTACAGTATTAATGACTGTGCCATCTAACTGAAGCACACCTTTCTCCAGGGGTTGGTACTTCAATCCTAATTGGTCTGTAATTTGTTTTGGCATCACATAACTGCTTGCACCACTATCCACCATACAGTTATGTACTAACTTGTCACCAATTATTAAAGATACATAAAATGGGAGTGGCTTAGCACTTTTGTTTGGCTGTTTGCTGTTATCCTGGGAGGAATTGGTAAGGACAGCCCTAGTTGGGTCGACATTTGTATCGTTGGACACTTTTAAATTAGATAAGGTAGATTGCAACATCCCCTTTTAGCCTGGGATGGCTAGGGAATCCCACATAGACATTGTCACATTCATCTTCTTCATATTTTCAATGATATTGGAAGGTGGAGTGACACTTACCTTTTGTTGTGACTTTGTAGCAACAGTATCAGCCTATAAATGAGGCATCTCCCTTGCTGTTGCTGGAACATTTCTTTGTAAAATATGGGGAATTTGGGATGTAGAAGCATCAACATGTCCTTTTCCTTTATTTGCTACTTGCTCAATCTCATAACCCCTCTTCTTGGCCCTTGTATTTACTGCGACTGGAGTATTATCTCTATTCATGCCACAAAATTCACCTTCCTGCCAATTCATGAAGGCAGAATCACTTTGAGGTTGCTCCTGCTATTGTACAACCCCATCATGAGGTGTATTTGGCTGTGGGACTACAACATTTTGCACCATCAGAGCCTGATTTATCACCCCATTCGAGTAGGCTGCCTAATTGTGTGGCTGATTGCATGGAAAACACCATTCATATTCAGCTGTAAGGTTATTCTTAACAGGGACAAGGTCCCTCACTACATTAATGGGTGCCGAATTGTAATGCTAAAAAGGCCTCTGGTTGACATTCTGCCTGGGACCCTGATAATTGCCTTGATATGGAGGCCTGTTGGCCTGGTAAAGCTGGTTCTACCCTTGATAAGGTTGATTCTGCCCTTGACTGGGTTGCTGATAAGGCTGCCTGTTCTAGGATTGCTGCTTTTTAATTTTTACCAGCTCATTCCCAAAAGTTTGCAGGATGTTCTCTATTTTTTGTTGGCTATTTTTTATTTCTTTTAACTCTTGAGATGAGCTAGAAACAACAGGTTCAGAGTTGGCAGTACTTGGCAACGCTGCAATAGTAGGCAAAGGGGAAAAATATAGGATTGACAAGGGCATCGAAGCTTGAATCTTAGGGAAGATGGGCACTGGTGGTCTAGGAGCTATTTTCCTAGCCTAAATCAAGCTATTCTCTGCTCTAATAGCTATTTCATATGCATCAAGTAGGCTTGTACCTCCCAATGACTGAATCATCACTGAAATATCACTATTTAGGGCTTTTAAAAAATAAAGAAAAACATATTCTACTAGAGGCCTTACCATGGCAGGAATTCTATCCCATGTCTTCTGGAATCTAAAGTTGAAATCCATCATTTGCTCCTAGGGGGCTCTCTTTATTGTAGTCATCTGTTCAACCAATGATAGGTTGTCTAATTTATCTTGAAATTTTTTGTTTAACTTATCACCTAGATCATCCCAGGTTCCTATGGTCTGCACTGGTAAACTTCTAAACCATTGTAATGCTTTTCCTTTGAATGAGGCAGCCAGCAGCTTGATGGCTACATTTTCTTGGGTTATATGATGCACTCCACATAGAGAAGCTATGTCTCTAATGTGCTCGATGGGGGTAGTTTGATTCTCCCCTATGAAATAGGGCAGACTCTTCAAAGCCTCCATAGGTATGACGTCATGTACTGTTAAGTTCAATGGACTGCCCCCATCAAAAGCCACGAATGGCTAATTTCTTGCCATTTAAACAGCTAGAGGTAGGTTTGTTTGAGCTGGTGTAGGAACTACGGGTGCAACTAGTCTGAAATTTGGTGGAGTTGATTGTATTCTCTTTGAAACTGAAGTCCTTACTACAGCTCTACTCTGTCTTCTAGGTGGAGATAGCTACAAATAGTCAAATGAACTTGAACTCCGAGTCTGAATCTTTCTCATAAAATGTGACAGCAGCACTGATTTGCTTGTCTTTCCTCAGTATGAGTCGCCAGATATGCAAATTTTAACCTCTTACAGGTCAGAAAATCACTGGCTGCACATCAAAACCAACAATAAAATGCAGGGTCCCACCGGGCGTGCCAGAAACTGTTATCACCTAGATTCGCACCCTTGCTGCTGTTGTAAAACTTTAGCAATCTGGATTAACATGGGAATGATCTCGAAGTGTGGGACCTTGCGAAATGAGATCAGACCTCTGGAGAAAGTTGGCTTCCTTGACTAGATATCACCTAAAACTACTAAATCTTCAGAGGAAAAGGGAGAAGGAATGTTTTTTTTAATGAAAGATGAAAACAGGAAAACTGAAAGTAAGGGTGATGCACCAGACTGATTAAAAGAAACTTTCATAGAACTGAGAAAATGCACAAAATAACCGGATACAATAAGTAGACATACACAGATTCAAATGATTTTTTAGCAGAGGTGAGAAACAAGAAGGTTGAGAGGAATAGAATGTTCACAGACAACCATCTGCAAATTCACACTAAACTAGAAAAATCAATAAAAAAAGGTAAAAATGACTTGCATGTATTCAATGAGAAGGCACAGTTACAGTAGCAGAAAGCTCTGTTTGAAAACATAAAGCTTCAAAGCCAAAACTTTTCAACCCTATTTACATCTCTTGAATGTATATATATAGTATTTCAATCCGACCTTAGTCGGTTACAAAAATTGCTCCAAAGAGCTACGGCAGGAAAATATCTCCAAAGGGATGTCCAACTGCAAGGAGTTATGGCGCAAAAGATCTGGAACTGGTGCAGATGGAAGATATCTTCAGTCTTCAATGCAAGTTGCTTAATCATCAATCTGCACAATGAATCGGTGGAAGATATATGGGCATTGAATGCGAGCAACTTTCGTGTCTATCTTCAATCATGGATATATGAAGTATCTGAAACAGGGCGTTGGAGAGATATTTTGAGTCTTTAATGCAAGCAGTTGGATCATCGACCCTCTTTGATATATGCCACAAATATCTGTGTTTGCATCACTCAAACTGGTCGCTGAAACATCCAGTCGACTGAGCATACAAATCTAGATCTAAAATTTGAAAGTGAGAAAAAGCCCCTGAAATCCATGCCAAATGAAAGAGGAGACAAAAACATGCATTTTTGCCTTTTGAATCATGTCAAAATTCACTAGGACGTGGAAGATACAGGTGGTCAAAGCTACGGTCAACTGCATGTGTATATCGCTTTGCATATTTTCTTGTATCGGCCTTTGAAACCTCCTTTGAAACTACCTTTGCATGTACAAAGTGCTTTGTATATGGCCTCTTGCATATCGACTTTGTATATCGGATTGTATGTATAAACATACAATCGCAAATATACAAACACATGTATATACAATGCGCGGACCCCAACATTGAATTCAACAAATTTGACTTTATAGTCGGGTCTGCCTTGTATATTTCTTTTTTGTACATTTCATTTGTATATTGCAAGATACAATGCATTCAATATACAAGCCACAGACCTGAACCATTTTATCAACCAGATTGGAGAAATTTGAAATCTGGGCCTTGTATCCTTTTCCCTGCATATACAAACTGCTTTGCATGTTGACCTTCATATGCTCTCCGATATGCAAAGGCTTTTGTATGCATTTCTTTGTATGTTCCTGATGTACATTCAACTGTTGCATATGCATTTGCCCCTTTGTATGTTTTGCCTTTGTATGTGGTGAATGTATATTTCACTTGCATCTCGCACATACAACGTCCCTTTGTATGTTTTGCCTTTGTATGTGGTGAATGTATATTTCACTTGCATCTCGCACATACAACCCCTTTCACTGTAGCGAATGCATGTCGGCCTCTTTGTATATGCGCCCTGTACATTCCCAATGTATGTCAGACATATGTTCACCTTTGTATCTTGCTCTTTGTATATGCCCTTTTCATATCGGCATATACAATGCCGAGATACAAGCCGCAGACTCCAAATGATTATCCGCTATGCCTAATTTCGCCGTCAGGTCCGTCTTGTATGTATCCTTTCTTCTCCGATTGTATGTAAGATACAATCACCCACTATACAAACACCTTTGCATCTGCGGACCCCACCTCTTGTATCTCCTGCTTGTCTGGCACTTTGCATATTTTCCATTGTATATTTCTTTGTATGTTCAAATATACAAAGCAAATATACAAACGCAAAGATACATATAAACCCGACTCACATTTGCCTTGTATGTCGACCTTGCATGTCTTTGCCTTTGTATGTAGCCTATGCATATTTTCCTTTGCATGTTCCTCTTGTATGTAGCCATTGCATGTCTAAACATACAACACAAACATACATGCAAACCATCTCATACAAGCAGGGAATATTCTCAGAATCTGTGATAGGTTCCCTTAATGCATATACAAACTCAATATGCATTGCGAAAAGCATACGACCAATTTTTTACTATTTTTGAAGGCCGACTGAGATTTTTTGACCCACCAACGTACATTTGAACTTGCATGTACATGCAAATGGCCTTGTATATACAAAGACACTTGCATGCAACTGTGTTTTGCATTTTTGAACTGTGAAGGCCAAATGACTTAGAAATTTTTTGGGTTCGGAAGAAGAAATGCTTGCAGATGAATAATTGAAACCCAAAACCTAGGTGGGCACCACCACATACATTAGCGAATCTACATTTGAACATACATTGAAAAATGTATGTACAATTACTAAGTATAAAATTGAGATTTGTCTGCGATGGGAAGCTCTTGAAGACAAAGGGTTTCTAGGTTTTTCTGGGTTTTCTGCAAGGATTCTTCAGGCAAGATTTTTGGAATTTGTTGGCAAAGCATAGCATGAGTATTTGGAAGATTTAAGCTTTGTATGAACATTTTCCAAAGGATTTTCAAGGAAAATACAAGATGAACTATTCAACTCTGGATAGAGGAAAATAGGTCAATAGGATGAATAATGGAAAGTAGGGGCACTTGTCTAGTGATGGAAGGAGCCACATGATCAAATGATGTTTGGGGAAGGGATTTTCTTAGGAGAGTAAGGATTTGGGTGAGGGTCTAGGGTTTGGTGGAGAAGAATTTATGGAAAATTTGGAGGTCATTAAAACTAACATGAATAGAAGAAGTACAAGACATGGCTAAGGATAAATGGTAGGCTCAAAATAGGATAACTAGGACTATGATGATGAAGATAGAAAGATAAGTCAACAACAATAGTATGATATAGGGATAGGATTAGAAAAAAAGAGTACTACAATTAGCAAGAGGAAAGTGAGGACATAATGCAAAGTTAACATGGCATGAACTCTCTTGGAAGGCTAAGCATGGACTATAAGAAGATTGAACTAGTTGGATCTGTTAGGCTCACCAAATAAAAGAACCTCAAAGGTTAACCTTAATTAGGTAAGGTTATTTTTTAGTGTGGTTGTTTGTGCAACAATGTGTAAATTAATGTTACCTAAGGATAAATCTAACTATACTAACATTTTAATAACTATGAGAGCTAGGACTAACAATTAGACTAAAAACTTGACAAACAATACAACTTAGACACATGTAGGACTTGGAAAATGGAAAAGAATAAGTATTAAATGTGGAAAACAATGAAAAAGTGGTATTAGTTGCACTTATGTAGAGAAGTGGTCTTTATGAAAGATGCTTAAAATTATGCTCTATATCTATTTGTGAAGTTTGGAGGTGATTGGACCTAAAGGATATGACCACCATATGCAAAATAGCCTACCTAATGGGTATGTGCATGGACATGGAGAGAGAGAGAGAGAGAGAGAGAGAGAGAGAGAGAGAGAGAGAGAGAGAGAGAGAGAGAGATCTCTAATGCATAAATGAACTTTCTCTACATTATTTCTCTTATTCTCCAATTTGCAAAAACATATGCTTTAAACTCGAGTTACAACTCCCTTTTAGAGAATTTTGTGAACATCAAGTTTCTTCTGTAGCCTAGAAGAATTCCTGCACACGCTGGAAGTTAATATGGCCACTATTCAATTCAGATTCTAAATTTGAAGTGCTCATTGTTAGTGTACACTACCATGGTTGTGGTCCTGACCAAGTCACTACTACAATTGTGGTCCTGTCCACTTGTGGTTTGCAATCAGTTTCTATTAATAAACCTATCTTGGTACCTGGATTCATTTTACTATTCAAGTTTCTGCTTCTCATGAATTTTCTAGATTCAGTATGGATCAAGTGTGAAAACACTTTCCATTTCCTCATCTCAAGTGACATAAATAAAAATGCCATTAGGTCTGTCAATGGGGTAAGAAACTCTTAAGTATTGTTAGTGTTGATACTTATATATTTCATTTTGTATTATGGTGGAGTGTATGAAGTCAACTAAGAGCTTCCTTCAAATTATATAGAAATAGTGACCATAAATGGCATCAATCAACAAATAAAGGTTTGCAATTGAAGGTTTGTTTGGAATCTTGGACTCACCGTATTTCCTTTAGTAAAAGTGTATGTTGATCTAAAAGAAATGTCACGCTGAACCATCACTCTCCCCCAGTTGATCAAGTGTTGTTGTTTGTTAAAATTGTAGTAATAAATTAGGTCTCCTTTGCATTTAAGGTTTGGGAAACAATTTATAGGGTAGTGGCATCTAATATTTATGATAAAAATCAATTGGTAGTGAAAACTTCATGCAATATTTATCACTTACTCAATGAAATTGAATATTGTACTGAATGTGTTGTGTTCATGGTGTCAGAAATGGATATCTGTTTCTGGGCTCCCCAAAACATTAAATAACGGATATCCGTTATTTAAATAATGGATATCCATTATTAACGGATATCCATTTTGCTTCAGTTTTTCCTTGTATTTAGGCTCAGGACTGTCATAGTTGACTTTCCATGAATTCTAACGTGTTTATTGGTTTCACTCTCTTCTTTGAACTTCACCCTTCGTGTTGACGACTTTTTTATGCAAAATTGATAAAACGAAAAGGGTTTATAGAAAACATTGTCAACTTTCTAAAAATATAAGATTTGTTTGGTTATCATTTTATTAAATAATTATTAATAATTTTCTATATAGTGTGTGTCTGAAATCCTGATGGACACACTGATTGAAAAACATCCATAACTTTCAAACCGTTTCACCTTTTTGAGATCCGAAAGCTGCATCGTGCACTCTATGCTTTTTTGGCTATAGTGTAAAAAAAATTTGAATTCTAATTTTTTTATCGAGTTAGGTTGGCTGGAAAATTACTTTTTAGTTTTAAAAAAAAAGTCAGTAAAAAAATCATAATTAATTATTTTATTAGAAAAAAAATATAAAAAAATATGCGTCACATCCGAGCATGAGTCTTCTACTTATTTTGAAAGTTTCAAAAAAAATTTTTTTTTTGCTCATAGTTAGGTTCGCTGGAATGACACCCACTTTTTATTTTTTCTGAAAAATTTAATAGTTGTTCATTGAAATTGTTAGTAATAATTTATGTATGGGGTTTTGAGTCAGGTCTCCTCCCAAAAATCTAAAAATCCTGACACATTTTGGCCTCTGCAGATGTGAAAAATGCAAGAAATCAGTTGTGTGTAGGTTAAAATGGCAGTGGCGGGTCGAGAGATCCTATCGACCCTCTAAAAAATAAGTTGCATGCGTTCCAGAAGCTTATCAGGCCACTGTTTCCAGTTTCTAAATGTTTCTATCAGTAGCCGAGAGGGTCTCATGTTGCCAGTGCCGCGGGTCTGCCAAGTGTTGAGCCCCTGTTCATGTCACACTTTTGTTTTTAACAAGCAACTTCAACGCAGAAAGCGCCACATGGCAGAGGTTGTTTCTTGTGTTACTTTATGTTGCAAGCCGCGGAACTTGACATGTGTCAATATCTGCTTGTGTTTCATGACCCTTTAAGTGTTTCCTTTGTGTTTCAGGCTACTCACCGTGAAAGGCGCCACGTGTCAGCTTCCGCTGAAGTTTCGATAAAGTTTCTTTTATGTTTCGGAAGTTGAAGTTTCAATAGAGTTTCCTTTGAGTTTTGAGAGTGGCGCGGAAGGCACCACGTGGAGGCACCCGTGAGACACAAAGAAAGTAACTAAGGCCCTGCGGACGATGCCAAGTGGCAGCTTCTGCTTATGTTTCAGGAAAGTTTCAAAAAGTTTCTAAGTTGCTGTGGAAGTTGACAAGTGTCAGCTTCCGCGTGAGTTTCTATTTATTTCCCACAGTGCAGAGTATTGAATGGTGGTGGGTCCCGTTGATGAGTCCCAGATGCGTGGAAAGCGCCAAGTGTCAAGGTTCGGCGGGGGCAGTTTCTTTATGTTCTAGCTTGAGCGCGGAAGGTGCCACGTGTCGACTTTTGCCAAGGTTTCTTTGCAATTTCTAAAAGTTTCATGTGCGCGCGGAAGGCGCCATGTGTCTGGAGCGGTGGCTGCGGAGTGTGACAAGTGTTGGCCCCCGCGTAACGTTTCATTTCCTTTTTGATGCTAAGTGAGGACGCGGTGGTGGGTACCAGTAAAGTTTCTAGGCAGGGGCAGAGCGTGCCACGTGTCTTTTGTAGCTGCTGCGGAGGCCAACACATGTCAGACTCCGCGTTGTTTCTAATAGTTTCTCTAGTGTTTGAAGAGGTGCCGTAGAGCTTGACAAGTGTCAACTTCCGTGGACTTGCCCCTATTTTCCTTTTGCGATGGTGAGAGGGGGTTGTGGGACCCTTTCATTGTTTCTAAGTGTGGCAGAAGGTGAGGCGTGGCGGAGAGTCCCAGAACTTAGGAACTATTTCTCGTTAGTTTCTGTGTGTTTCAAGGTGAAGCGGAACCTGCCACGTGTTCGCTTCCGCCTGAGTTTCTTGGTGGGTCTCTATTGTTTCAAAGGGGATGCGGAAGGTGCCAGGTGTCACTTTCCGCATGAGGTTCTGACGGAGGCTCTTGGCGGGAAAAAAGGTAAAAAGAGTAAAACGTTGGCCCAGCGATGGAAACCTAAAGTGCCTGCATGGCACGTTTTCACTGGCCAGCGACATTTCATTGTTTTTGGGGCTGTTGGATCTCTGCGACAGGGTTTTGAGTGACGGCCGTATTTTGAGCCTGCAGCAGTGGGTTTTTCCCACGTTTGCAACTATTTTTGGCAGGAAACTCCAAGGAAACTTGTTGTGGCTGCTCTCTGGGGTTGCGGGTTGGTGAAACTGTAATGGCGATTGTGTAGGAAGGCATGGGTCGAGTTGATGGCTCAACCACCATTTTTATGATGCATATCTTTGAGTGACGGCCCAGATCCTGATTCCCACCTACTCCTTCCTCTTTGTCCCTCTGCTGCATTGATGATTTTGAGTGCCATTTTTCAGTGCAATGTATCTGGCGGGATTTTTGGCCTCTCTTGTAATTAATTTGTTCAGTACATAGTTTTGCTATAAAAGGCAGACTGTGTGACCCGTTTCAAGGTTGTTGAAGACTTGGGCATTTTTTTGTGTAAATAATGAAGAACAGGGCATGATCTTGGCTGTTTTATCCCATTGTGGAGTTTATGTGTTGCAGCATGCATGTATTTTGCACATGTGTTCAGTTTTAGTGTTGATTTATATGAGAAATGCTTCATTGCATGTGTCTATCTGCTTGTCTCCATTTGCTGCATGTTATTCTCCTTCTTTTGAATCTAGTTGCTAAGGGTTTCATAGATTCTAGGGTATAGATATCTATACTGCATGTTTGATCTTAACTTCCATTCAAGGAGTGGATTAAATTGTTTTAGGTTGAGCATGGAGAAGGTTGCATGTCTGCAGGGATATCTGTAAGTAGAGGCAGTTAGATACCCTTTCTTGGGTGATGTTTGTAAGGTAAGCATCAGTTCAAACCCCCTGAAACTTGAGTGAAAGTTGCAAACCATCTGTTGTGTACGTCTAGTTGACTCCTTGCCCAATGGATAGGCACCAATTTGTTTCTGGATCAGTAGTTATGAGCCAAAACCCCTTGTCTTGCATCCGGGACATTATGTCCACCCATTTCATCTCTTCCACCTGTTAGTTGTAGGAGTAGGATTAGGAACCCCCTGCATACTCTCATACCCAACCAGACAATATGTCTAAGAGTGTTGCCAACATTGTGATCTATTATGTAGATCTTGGTCCATACATGAGAGTATTCTGCCTGTTGTTGTAAAGCTAAATCATTGTGTTATTGGTCTAGTCAAGGTTATATCTTTAGTTATAGGGATACCCCCCTTGGTGTGGCAGAACCAGAAGTGAAAGGGAGGCAGCTCACGCAACCTCTCATAATCTGTTGGCCGAATCCGCCCGTGCATTGGAACTGGCAAACCCTTTGCAGATTTGGTAACCAACAGAAATATTCATTTTTCACTATGTAAATTTAGTTTTAAAAAAATAGTGGCCCATAAACTAGATTCAATTCTCTACAAATTTCATTCTTACATCTTTTCCAAATTGTGTAGATAATCCATTCAAATTTTCACATGAACTTGATTAAGTCTGATTTTTTGTATTTTCATTGCCACTTAGAGGTATAGTTTGGCCCATCATGATCTTGCACATACCCATAAGCTGGGATAAGCTAGAAGATAGGATAAGTCTTGGACCAGAAATGTTATCAGATATGGAAGAACAAGTCAAGATTATCAAGCAAAGACTGGCAGAAGCTAATGATAGATAGAAGAGCTATGCAAATGCCAAATGGGTTCCTAGGAATTTCTTTGTTGGGGATAAGGTTTTGTTGAGATTGAAACCCCATAAGAGTTCTATCAAGTTTGGAAATTCCTCCAAACTAGCTCTGCGCTATGTAGGTCCATTTGAGGTCCTAAAGGAAGTCAATCCTGTTGCGTACATAATTGCTTTACCACCAACTATTGCTAGGATGCATAATTTCTTTCATGTCTCGTATCTTAAGTATGTTCCAGAGGATAACCATGTTATTGATTGGAATGCTTTACAGGTACAGGACCCAGGAGTGGTAACAATTGAGCCTCTCAAGGTGCTTGAAATGTGTAAGCTTCACTTGCGTAACAGAGAGGTTCTGCAATGCAAGGTCCAATGGGATCAGTATGTAGAAGATTTTGCCACTTGGGAAGATTATGCTGAGATGAAGTTGAAGTTTCCACAAGTTTTTCTGAATTTTGAAAACTCTTGAGAACAATGTGTTATGTGATATGATACAAGTTTTATGTCTTTCTTATGTTATGGTCATATTTGATACTTAAAATTCATCAGGGATGATGATTCACAAGGGGGGAATATGTTACACCCTGTGTGTTTCTAACTATTTACTATTTACCTTGACTGGTTAATTTGCTTGAATAAATGAATGGTTTATGAATCTTTGCAATAATGTGTATTGTGAATCTTGAATTGAATATATTGAAAGATTGAATGATGCAATGTGATCTATTATAAGTGATTCTAGTTATGAAATGTATGAAGCATATGATTATATTGTGATTGGCTAACTACTATTGTGATGATGTAAGCTAAATGCAGGAACAGGTTGCTACTCCAGAAATGAGGGGAAGTATCACTCAAGAGAAGGACTTGGTCTGGTAATCTTTAGAGAAGCCTAAACTAAGCAAGCACACACCACCATCCTACTTGGTCTAGGTTATGTTGAGTTTGTGTGGGTACAGGTAAGTAATCTATGGTAATGATATTGAATGCTTATTGGGATATGATTTTATGAGTGTTTTGAATGAGGAATGTGATTTAGTCTGAGTGTTGATTGAAGTCTTCTTTGATAAAGTTTGAAATTGCAAATGACAAGGTATAAATGTGAAATGAATATATACATATATGCAGATACATGTCCACAATAAACTCATACATATGAAAAAATACATGCATGAGTATACGCAAGTAGACGTATCTACGCATGCTCATGAACGTATTGCTCGTAGGCATAAGAGTATTGATTGGATAAGGGATATCTATATGTATGTGTGTATATATGTATTTCATACACATACGTCATTAATGGATATGTGGCTAATGAGTTTTATGTTGTTTTCAAGTAACGATTATATATATATGTGTGTGTGTGTGTGTGTATAGTATGTGTATATATATAGACGTTAATGGGAACGTATGTATATGTATATATAAGCTCTATTTAAAATGTCATTTGATATTAGAATTCACATATTCATATTTGCATATTCCATCATCTACATATGTTTACGTATACCATAAACGATTATTTTTGTCAAATGGCCAAAGGGTAAGTTAGAATACAGGGTTGTATCAATTGTTACCTATACCAGAGAGACCACATGGATTTTGTTCTTGGTTTGCCAAGAATACAAAGAGGACATGACTCCATATTTGTGGTGGTTGATAGGTTTTCAAACATGGCACACTTCATTCCATGCCATAATCTACTAGTGATGATGTTCATGTTGCAGAATTATTTTTCAAAGAGGTGGTAAGATTACATGGTCTACCAAAAAGCATAGTTTCAGATTGAGATACCAAGGTTGTTGGGTATTTCTGGAAGACTTTATGGAAGTAGTTGAAGACTGATTTGAAGTTCAGTTCTACACATCATCCATAGATTGATAGATAGACAGAGGTGGTGAAAAGTCCGTAGACTATAGGATAGACAAAGGTGGCAAACAGGAGTTTAGGCAACCTACTGAGATGCTTGGTAGGAGATAAACCCAAGGGATAGGATTTGATGTTACCACAGGTGGAGTTCGCATACAACAATTCCATCAGTAGAAGTATTGGTAAATCTCCATTCCAAATTGTGTATGGTAGTAGTCCAAGAAATGCTTCTGAGTTGAGGAAGATGGATAGAGGAGAGAAAATAAATGATGAGACTGAAGTCTTTGCAGAGCACCTAAAGAACTTGCATGAGGAGGTAAGAAAGCATATCAATAAGATGAATTCACAGTATAAGGCTAAGGCAGATCAAAAGAGAAGATTTAAGGAGTTCAAGATTAGAGATGAAGTCATGGTTCACCTAAGGAAAGAAAGGTTCCCAATGGGGACATATAATAAGTTGAAGATGAAGAAATTTGGGCCATGCAAGATCCTGAAGAAGCATGATTCAGGAAGTGCATATAAGGTAGAGCTGCCAAGTGGGATCAACGTTTCCCTTGTGTTCAACATTGCTAATTTCAAAGAGTATCATGAAGGTGGCACAAAGGATGGACCAACAAAAGAACAATGGAGTATCCTAGCATCTACTTCAAAGGAGGAGATAGAAGAGATCTTGGATATTCGTGTGGGAAGAAGTACTTGGAATAGGCAATATGAAGAATACCTGGTGAAGGGGAAAGGAAGGCCTATCAAAGATTCTTCTTGGTTGTCTAAGGCTTGTTGTCTAAGGAAGAGGTTGACTGTTTGGGTTTTCCTCAAACACCTGAGATTGACAAGGTCACTTCTCGAAATACCCTGGGTGTCTGATGCAGAAGCACCTAGTGGTGTAAGAGCAATCTTGCATCACCCAAAAAATGATGATTTTATTTTTTGTTTTTTTCAAATTTTGTATTTTTGGACATAGAACATTTAGTTCTTCCAACCTGCTAAAAATAGTCAACTGCTATTTTTAGAAAGTTTGCATTTGAGCACATATGGAAGAAAAAATTTACACAAGGCTTTGGAATTGAAAAATATAACCTTTGGTGAAAGAATTGGCCACAGATCACTTGTGGGATGAAAGATATTAAAGTTTTTGTTTCTTTAAAAACCCCTGAAAATGTTTTAAAGTCAAATATGAGGCACTTAGAGGCCCCGTACAACCCCGAAAATGGGCAAAATTGATAGAGTGGATTCATAGCATGTAGAGCACTTCACAAGCTTTCCAACGCATCAAACGATTTGTCAATCAGACGCCTGAATCAAAAGTTATGGCTCCCAAAACTGACCTATTTTTGGAGGGAGTTATGAATTTTGAAAATTTGGCTGGAAGGTGCCAATATGACCATTTTTGGGGATCCTTTGGGGTATTAGAGAAAAGGGGGAAAGTGGGGAGTCAAGAAAAGGGAGGGAAATAGAAACCCTAGTCAATTTGAAGCTACAGAAGGCAGAAGATTCCTGAATCTAGAGAAAAGAAGTTGTAGTGTGTTGTAGCCTGTTGAGGATTCATCCTCTGATTTGATTTCAATTCTGTAATGTAATGTGTTGTCCAAATCAATAAAAGAATATTCCTATTTTCTGTGTACAACTTGTGTTATTATGTGTTCTAGGATTGACCCCCTCATCAATAGCCTTGAGGAAATTTTTTTTAGTAGTACCTTAGAGGAAGCCGAGGAGTCTATGGACATTTCAGATGATAAAATTAATGCCAAATAAGGTTATGAGGAAACACAAGATGATATTGAGGAGTGTTGCAAGTATGAGGTTAACCAGTGTTGTCATTGATGTCAACATACTCATATTGCATTGATAAGAAGGATTGGATGAGCTGTGTGTTGAGGATATTGAGAAAATTAGTCTCAATCAGGAATAGTGAAGAACAATGATAAGAAGAAGGCAAAAGTACTCAATAGGTTGAGAATTAGAGGATACGGATTAAAGGGTTTGTAGATATGAGTCTTTAGATGTTCCAGTCAAGATTTTAGAGGTCCGCATGAAGATCTGAAGAAGTTATGTTTGCTCAAGTAGAACCGGTTCCGGCAGGTGTTCAGTGGTGACAGAGTGTCACAGATTGGTCCGGTGAGTTCCAGAATTACATTCTCTCATTCTGCGGATTGGAGGGAGTGTTGAAGAAGTCAGTGTGAAGTGACAACTTGATTTGTACATTGTTTGGAGGTCCGGAAGAATCCTTTGCATTATGACAATAATGATAGACTGTGTTCTTGAAGTTCCGGATGAAGGAGAGAAGGATTCTAGTAAGCAGATGAAGTGTGGATGTTCTTGGTGATTCAGGAAAGCTTGTGGTGATCTGTGGATCATGTCCAATTCATGTTGGTGGTCCGCATTGAAGTTAGAGTTTGTATTTGAAGAATAACCATGGATTTTGGTGTTCTTCTTAAGACTGGCCGACCGGATGTATTACACGTCTTGCGAATGATCTTGCAGGTGTTTACCGACTTAGATGATTGTTCCTAAGTTGATGCCTTGTATAAATAAGGGTTTGTGAATTCATTTTGAAGTGTGTTGTGTTGTGATGAGAGTGATATAGCGAAGTGAAGTGCGAAAGGCAGAGCAGGAGCTTTTGGGCTTAAATGGAACTGATCCAGGCATGGTAAAGATGTCAATCTCTAGTTCAAGTTTGTAATACTTGTTATCTTGTAGATAGTGTGTCTCTTGTAGGCAGTGTGCCTCCTTGTGAGCAGTGTGCTCGGGCAGTGAGCCCTAAATGGCATGTGCCATCTATTTTTCTTATTCTTCTAATAGAGAATAATCCTTGGGTTAATCACCCCCCGTGGTTTTTCCCTTAACTGGGTTTTCCACATCAAAATCTTAGTGTTTCATGTGTTGATGTCTATCTGCTCTGGTGTTTATGTCTTATGCTTTCATGAATGATTAATTGCTATGCTATTGATTAATAAAGTGGATTTAAGTGTTTGAACTGGAAGCAAATTAAGGATAACTGATTCACCCCCCTCTCAGTTATCAACAATTGGTATCAGAGCTAAGTTCCCCTAAAAAGAGCTTAACCGCTTGAGGAGATCCAAGATGTCGTCATATAAGAAGGACAGTCCGAAGTTTGATGGAACCAACTTCACTCTCTGGAAAGGCCGCATGAAATGTCACTTGGAGTGTATGGGAAAGGCGTACTTATCCATGGTCACAAAAGCATATAAACCTCCACAGGGTGGTCTGACAACTCTAAATGAAATCACAGATGCTGAAAATAATCTATGGACTAAAGAGGCTCTTCTAAGTGCATTAACTGACTCAGAGCTCTCAAATGTTATTAACCTTCCAACTACCTATGAGATCTGGATTAAACTGGAACTTCTGCATGAAGGAGATAAGTTTGTTAAGAGTGCAAGGTTGCAGAGTCTCAAAGGGAAATTTGAAAGATTGAAGATGAGAGATGATGAAAATATCACTACCTTTATGCCAAGAGTAAATGAGCTGGTGTGTGGAATAAGGAATGTTGGTGGAGTTTTGGATGAAAATGAGATTGTTTGCAAAATTCTCAGATCCCTTCCTGCTGCCTACAAAATCAAGGTTGCTGCCATTGATGAATTCAGAGCCCATACAACTGTCACTAGAGACCAATTGGCTGGCAAGCTGGCTGCATTTGAAATGACCGAGTTTGAAGATGATCCCCCCAAGACTGAATCTACATTCAAAGCCAGTGCCTATGTGAAAGGCAAACAAAGATTTGATCCGGGAGAAAACTCTTCAAGGAAGCTATCATGGTATGATCAAGCAAGAAAAGATATGGAAGAGGAAGAAGCAGAAACAACTCAACTTGAAGCCCTCATTACAAAAAGACTACCAAGGGGATCCGGTAAGTATGAAGGAAAATTACGCTTTAATTGCTTCAACTGCAATAAGATTGGTCACTTTGCCTCAAGATGTCCGGAAAGATCCACAAGATCAAATTCTAACAGACAAAGGTTCCAAAAGAATTGTTATTATGTTCATGAAGAAGCTGATAATGGAGTAACAGATGATGAATCAGAGATAGGAGACAAATCTAGAAATGAATGGTTGTTCATTGCCATCAAGGAAGAAGATCCAACATTCCCTGAATCTATCAATCATAAGGTTATAGAAAGAGCTTTGGCTACCCAAGTTGAAGAAAAGGATGATTGGGTTATTAACAGTGGATGCTCTCACCATATGACCGGTGACAAGAACAAGTTCTTAGATTTGGAAAGGTATGAAGGAGGAATGGTAAAGTTTGGTGACAATTCAGCTGATAGAATCAGAGGTAGGGGAACTATCTCTTTTGATGGAATGAACGAAACCGGTAATGTACTGTATGTTGAAGGATTGAAGCACAATCTTCTCAGTGTTGGTCAGTTGGTGGACAAAAGCTATGATCTCCAGTTCAAGAATGGAAGATGCAGGATCTTTGAAAGCTCCGAAACCGAGATTGCATCCAGTACTCAAACAAAAGGTAATATCTTCCATCTAGTTGGTACTAATAAAAGTTGTTTGTTTGTTCAAGTGGATCAGAGTTGGTTATGACATAGAAGGATGTGTCCTGTAAATTTTGATAACATCATCAAGATAAGCAATAATCAGGTTGTAAGAGATCTTCCAAAGTTGGTAAAACCTACAAATAGTTTGTGCAAAGAATGTCAGCTGGGTAAACAGAGCAGAGTCTCATTCAAGAGCAAGGATCAGTCCTCTATTGGAGTTAGTTCATATAGATCTATGTGGTCCGACAAGAATCAAGAGTATGCAAGGTGATAGATATTTCATGTTATTGATTGATGATCATTCCCGGATGATGTGGGTTACCTTTTTGAAAGAGAAATCAGAAGCTTTTGAGAAGTTCAAAATCTTTAAGGCTATGGTAGAGAATCAAACCGGATTAAAACTGAAATGTCTAAGGTCTGATAGAGGTGGTGAATTCACATCCGGTGAATTCATAGACTTTTGTGAGAAGCATGGTATAAAGAGACAGTTGTTTGCTCCTAGGACTCCACAGTAGAATGGAGTAGTTGAGAGAAAGAACCGGACCATCCAGGAAGCATCCAGGACAATGATGATGGAAGCAAATGTTCCCCAGATGTTTTGGAAAGAAACTGTCAGCATTGCAGTCTACACTCTCAATCGAGTTCAAATCAGAAGCAATACCGGTAAGACTCCTTATGAACTGTGGTTTGGCATCACTCCTATTGTGAGATATTTTAGAGTATTCGGTAGCAAGTGTTACATTAAAAGAGATGAAGATCTAGGAAAGTTTGATGCTAGAAGTGATGACAGAATTTTCTTGGGTTACTCCACTCAAAGCAAAGCATACCAATGTTACAATAAGAGACTGAGAAAGATGATAGAAGGTACAAATGTGAAGGTTGATGAAGGTATTGAGAAGCCCCCAAGGTTTTATGAGTATGATGAAGATGATTAGAATGATGTTCTGGTTCAAGGTACTCCATCCTCTCCTGAAAGACAGATTCAGACTGATCCGGTAAATCAATAAGAAGAGACAGGTCTGAATGAGAATGATCAAGAAGTAGAAGTGCAAGAAACTCCCAAAATTCTAAGGTATGTAAGACTGAACCACTCTGAAGATCAGATCATAGGTGACAAAAGCAAGGTGTACAAACTAGAAGGAATGTGGCTCAAAATTCAGATGAATGTTGTCTGATTTCAAAGATTGAACCTAAGACAATAAATGAAGCATGCAATGATGAAAATTGGACAAAAGCAATGGAAGAAGAATTAATGCAAATTGAGAAAAATCACACTTGGGATCTTGTTTCTAGACCTAGAAACAAGAATGTGATTGGAACCAAATGGGTCTTTCGGAACAAACTAAATGAAGTTGGTGAAGTAATCAGAAATAAGGCCAGATTAGTCTGCAAAGGCTACTCTCAAATAGAAGGGGTTGATTTTGAGGAAACCTTTGCTCTGATGGCAAGAATTGAAGCAGTCAGACTATTTCTTGCATTTGCTGCCTTCAAAGATTTCAAAGTGTATCAGATGGATGTCAAATCTACTTTCCTGAATGGTGATCTAGAAGAAGAAGTGTACGTTGAACAACCGGATGGATTTCAGTTATCTGAACATGGTGATATGATCTGCAAATTAAAGAAGACACTGTATGGTCTAAAGCAAGCCCCAAGAGCATGGTATGAGAGGCTGGACAAACATCTTTTGAAGATTGGTTTCAACAAAGGTATTGCTGATAGTAAACTATATTTCTAAATTGATCATGAAAACATCTTGATTGTTGAAGTATTTGTTGATGATATCATCTTTGGAGGAAGAGACAGTATGTGTAAAACCTTTGCAAACTAAATGAAAAGTGAGTTTGAAATGTCAATGCTCGGTGAAATAAATTTCTTCTTGGGTCTGCAAATTACTCAGACAGAGAAAGGAATCTTTATCTCTCAGACCAAATATTGAAGAAATTTGGAATGGAAGATTCAAAGCCAATGAACACTCCCATGGCTACCAGATGTAAGTTGAGCAAAGATGATGACTCTCCTAAGACATATCAGACAAGGTACAGATCAATGATTGGTGGATTACTGTATCTCACTCAGACTAGACTAGATATAATGCAGGCTGTTGGTCTTGTGGCGAGATTCCAGGCTGATCCCAGAGAATCTCATGTCATGGCAATCAAAAGAATTTTTAGGTACTTGAAAGGAACAGGTGAGTATGGCCTATGGTATCCCAGAGATCATGACTTTTCTCTTCATGCATATACAGATGCAGATTGGGTAGGAGATGTGGATGATAGGAAGAGTACAAGTGGAGGAGCATTCTTTTTGGGAAAAAGGTTGGTTTCTTGGCTAAGCAAGAAACAAGAAGCAATATCCCTGTCTACAACAGAAGCAGAATACATTGCAGTAGCAGGTAGTTGCACTCAACTTTTGTGGATGAAGCAAATGCTAAGAGATATTCAAGTAGAATATGAGGAGCCTATCACAATTTTCTGTGATAATTCAAGTGCAATAAATATTTCTAAGAATCTGGTATTGCATTCTAAGACCAAGCATTATCTATCAAATTTCACTTTTTGAGAGAACAAGTGAACAAGGGTGAAGTCAGATTAGAGTATGTGCCCTCCAAGGATCAGCTTGCAGATATTTTTACTAAACCTCTTCCCAAGGACTCTTTTGAGTATCTCAGGGAGAAGTTAGGGGTCATGGTCCCTCCGGTGATGAACTAGGATGCACTGATGTGCATCAGTCCAGTGGATATCATAGACATATCTTGTGATCCAGATTGATGACGGGGAGCTGCTACTAAGGGGGAGCAGCTGATATGATTCTGATGTGTTAGAATTGTAAGTATGAGCCCTTTGCCATTGATGTCAAAGGGGGAGAGAAGACATGTGAAAAACAAGTGGTTGATGATCAAAGGGGGAGCAGTAAAGGAAGAGAAGACATGTGAAGAGTTGTTGCTAATAGGGGGAGCTGTGATAGAAAGGAGAAGTTCTTGTCTTGATGGTTTTTCACATCACATGTTGCCATCAATGACAAAGGGGGAGATTGTTGCATGTATGAGGTTAACCAGTGTTGTCATTGATGTCAACATACTCATATTGCATTGATAAGAAGGATTGGATGAGTTGTGTGCTGAGGATATTGAGAAAATTAGTCTCAATCAGGAACAATGAAGAACAGTGATAAGAAGAAGGCAAAAGTACTCAATAGGTTGAGAATCAGAGGATGTGGATTAAAGGGTTTGTAGATATGAGTCTTTAGATGTTCCAGTCAAGATTTTAGAGGTCTGCATGAAGATCTGAAGAAGTTATGTTTGCTCAAGTAGAACCGGTTCCGGCAGGTGTTCAGTGGTGACAGAGTGTCACAGATTGGTCCGGTGAGTTCTGGAATTACATTCTCTCATTCTGCGGATTGGAGGGAGTGTTGAAGAAGTCAGTGTGAAGTGATAACTTGATTTGTGCATTGTTTGGAGGTCTGGAAGAACCCTTTGCATTATGACAGTAATGACAGACTGTGTTCTTGAAGTTCTGGATGGAGAGAAGGATTCCAGTAAGCAGATGAAGTGTGGATGTTTTTGGTGATTCAGGAAAGCTTGTGGTGATCTGTGGATCATGTCCAATTCATGTTGGTGGTCCGTATTGAAGTTAGAGTTTGTATTTGAAGAATAACCACAGATTTTGGTGTTCTTCTTAAGACTGGCTGACCGGATGTATTACACGTCTTGCGAATGATCTTGTAGGTGTTTGCCAACTTAGATGATTGTTCCTAAGTTGATGCCTTGTATAAATAAGGGTTAGTGAATTCATTTTGAAGTGTGTTGTGTTGTGATGAGAGTGATATAGCGAAGTGAAGTGCAAAAGGCAGAGCAGGAGCTTTTGGGCTTAAATGGAACTGATCCAGGCATGGTAAAGATGTCAATCTCCAGTTCAAGTTTGTAATACTTGTTATCTTGTAGATAGTGTGTCTCTTGTAGGCAGTGTCCCTCCTTGTGAGCAGTGTGCTCAGGCAGCGAGCCCTAAATGGCATGTGCCATCTACTTTTCTTATTCTTCTAATAGAGAATAATCCTTGGGTTAATCACCTTGTGGTTTTTCCCTTAACCGGGTTTTCCACGTAAAAATCTTGGTGTTTCATGTGTTGATGTGTATCTGCTCTGGTGTTTATGTCTAATGCTTTCATAAATGATTAATTGCTATGCTATTGATTAATAAAGTGGATTTAAGTGTTTGAACTGGAAGCGAATTAAGGATAACTGATTCACCCCCCCTCTCAGTTATCAAATTAATGCCAAATAAGGTTATGAGGAAACACAAGATGATATTGAGGAGGAGCTAGAAAATGAAAGGGTAAAGAGAAAGGTTGGGTAGAGCCAAAGGCAAGGCTAGAATTCCCTAATATCCTTATCCCTTTCTCTTGAACTTATGAAGAGAACATGGTAAGCACTTGTGATAAAATATCTAGATAGTGTTATTAGTGTTATAAACCAATTGGTGGATCAATCTTCAAGACTCGTGCAAGAAACTAAGATCCATCACCTACTAAAAAAATGGTTTTTCATGGAAATTATCGCCTCAACATCAAAGTGGTTATTCTAGGTTAGAAATATGAGGGTGAGATTTTGGTGCCTAAGGAGGAGGACAAGCTAGTTCTTTGTTATTGGGATGTGATGAGGGAGATTCTCATCCTCAATATGGAGAAGGAAAAGCAAAATTTGCTAGGATGGAGGTGATGGAGGAGGAGCTTAAGGAGCTTAAGGAGATAAATGTGAGCCTAAGGAGAAATCTAGTGTGGAAAGTCTAAAATTCCTTGGGGAAAAATAAACAAGAGACCAAGGAAGGATCTCAAGGGGAGAAAACTAATTACCAGAAAGGAAGTAGATACAACACATGGGGAAACACTAACAAAGGTAAAAGAGGTAAAGGAAATTATAGTGCTAATGAGGGTGGATTTCATACAAATTTCATTAATGTCAAACTTCAAACCATATGCAGAAGTTCATACAATGTTTGTGAATGTAAAATTTTAAAACACTCTACATACAAAGCTCATCAATGTAAAAGTTTAGAACACACCCCATACAAATTTCATGGATGCAAAAGTTCAAAAACAAACCCCATACAAAGTAAATTATAAATAATAGGTTGGTCAAATCTAAGTAAAACTCAAGGTTCAGTAAGTTACTTCACACAAACAATGACGAATCAAATCTAAGTGAACACCAAAGTTCTAATACACACTTCATACAAAAATGCATGAATGAATTCCTAGTTAATAAAAATCATACTTCTAAGCAAAGTTCAACCTCTCTTCATAAAAAAATCATGAATGACAAAATACAAATTGAATATTAAATAATAAGTGGCTCAAATAAAAGTTTAAAATTTACTTCGTACAAGTCACTACATGCAAAACTTGAAAAATCACTTCATACAAAGTTTGTGAATGTCAAAACAATTAAGTGAATTGAATGCCAAAGTTCAAAACAAACTACACACAAAATAAATTGAATGCCAAAGTTCAAAATAAATTTACAACAAGTGGATGGGTGAAAGTTGAAAGTTGTGTCACACTTTTATAAAGGAAATGACCAACATTTATCTAAATTTTTAACCTAAAATGGTGTAAACTAATAAAATTTAGATTTTTAAGTGTATTTTATTGTTGTATTAAAAAAATTATTTGAATATAGTTTTTTAATAAAATTAACACACTATAATTTAGTTGTTAATAAAATGCTAAAAAATAAGGTTAAATGATACATTGCACTTTATATAGTAAACTTCATTTTTTTATATATTCATAACTTAAAACTTTAGTGCTAGATTAGTTTTTCCCATGTGTTGATAAATATATATATTTTAAATAAACCTTATAAGTTGTGTACAATAAAGACAATTACTTTGATGGGACATCACCTTGTATTTTAACATGGAATCTTTCCTCTACTATAATATTTTTTTCCAATTTTTTAAAGAAGCTTTAGTATATTTTCTTAGAGGACAATCAACATTATATTTTGGTGTTGATGACCTACTTTTATTAAAAAAGATTAAAAAAATATAAACACCACTTGAAATGTTTAAAAATTTATATTTTTACAAACTACATAAGGGTATTTTTAGAAAAAAAAAATTTAAATGATTATATTTACATGAATATGAGTTGTTAGAACATCAAGTTTTTCAAAAAAAAAAATTGGGTAATTAGCCACAAAGTATATGTATTTGGTGGCCACTTCTATTTAGAAAAGTTGTGGCCTAGACCTAATTGTCTTTTAGTTGGAAATACTTAAATTTATTTAAGCTGATAAGTAGACCTGAAGTGTAACAAAACTTTGATCTTTTACCCAAATTCCTAGTACAAACATGCTTCACACAATCAAACAATAAGTTGTTCATGAAAAATGTTCATAGCTCTATTAATACAAAATTTATGAATGCCAAAATATAAATTTCAAACATTAAGTGGATCAAGAAGAAGTTTATAAAATTTCACTTATACAATTTATAAAATTTCACTTATACAAGTTAGTGAAATGCAATGTTCAAAACTCACTTCACACAAAATTTGAGAATGTCAATCAAAATAATTAAGTGCATCAAATCTAAGTGAATGCCAAACTTAAACATACTTCAAACAAAAATTTACAAAACACACACACACACACACACACACACACACACACACGTGTGCGCGCACATACACACACATTTTTTTGAGAACAACACAACAAATGCCATAGATAAAAATGACACTTCACACAAACGATAGTTAGCGAATTCTAAAGATCAAAACAACACACACACAAAGTCACACAAATAACTTGAGAATAACATACAACAAACACTATAGATTAAAATGAAACACTTCACACAAATGATCACTAGCGAATGCCAAAAATCCAAACAACACACTTCACATAAACGATAGATAGTGAATGTCAAAGATCAAAGTAAAACACTTCACACAAGAAATAGTTGGTGAATGAAAAGTATCAAAGCAAAACACTTCACACAAACAAAAAGTAGTTTAAAATAATCAAAACAACACACAATAACTAAGTCAAAAGACACACTAGTAGATCAAAAAAAAGATCTCACAATAAGTGGATTAAAAGTCCAAAGTTCAATCACTAAAAAGATAGTGAAACATACTTCACTCAAATAATAAGCAAATTAGAAGTGCCAAAATTGACTTCACAAGACAACACTCTTAACAAAAACAATAAATGGAAAACACACCATTTGCCTTATACAAACCATAAAATCAAAAATAAAAAATAAATTAAGAATGTTCAAAAATAAAATTTATAACTAAGAAAAAAAGATTTGGTGCAACATAATTGAAATATCATCATGATAAAACTAGACAAGTTAAAAAAAAGTGTAGTTTATCTAATTTTTAAGTGAAAAAATTAAAATTAATTTAGTGAAATACAAAGTGTGTCAAACAATAAGTGGATGAAATAAATGTTTAAAATTTACTTCATTGAGGTCACTAAATGCAAAACTTGAAAAATCACTTCATACAAAGTTCGTGAATGCCAATCAAAAAGAGATCACACACAAGGAAAATGAATGTCAAGGTTCAAAATAAATTTACAATATGTGGATGCCTAGTACAAACATGCTTCACGCGATCAACCAATAAATGAATTGAATTAAAAAAAAGGTTCAAAACTCTATTCATACAAAGTTTGTGAATGCGAAAATACAAGGTTCAAACATTAAGTGGATCAAATAGAAGTTTAAAATTCACTTTATGTTAATTTTTGTGTAGCTTGGACAGGTGTTCTAGTCTCGGGTGGAGATTACGAGGCTGGAAACACAGCTGGAATAATTATCTCCATACCTAGATAATTGATTTCTCGAGAGACTTCTAGATATTAGGGTTTAGAGTCTAATTAATCCTAGCCATTGATTAAAATTAAATCATGGCCATTGGTTTCCAATGAGGGGATTATAAAAGAGGATCAATAGGCATTTGGAAAACACAGATCCGAGAAGTATTTGCAGCGATAGCAAATAAATAAATTTGCGGTGATAGCAAATTGATTTGCAGTGAAAGCAAAGGGCGCAGTGATAGCGTTGGAGAGCAGTGGAATTGCCGGAGAAGGAAAATATTGCCGGAGCAATTTCAGCAGGAACAATTGAGGGAAGGGAATTTACAGGAAAGAAATTTCCAGAGCTCTGCCAGTAAGAGGCAAGCAATTTTGTATCTCTTGATTTTCTGCAGTTGAATAAAATTCATATCTGCTGACTGGTTTTCCCTTTGGGGTTTTTTCAGGGACAATTTGTCCAAAACATTGTGTTGATTTTATTTTTCTATTTTCGTGATTTTTCCGTGAAATTGCAGCCGTATTATTATTTAATATTTGCTGTAAATTATTTAATTTTTCGGCAGCCAAATAATCTTATAAGATAGGAAATTAATAATCAGTAGCTGCAATAGATTTTTCACATGGTATCAGAGCAGATCTGAGTGCAGAACAGGCACAGGGAGAAAGGAAAAATAATCTAGGGTTTATAAAACCCAGTTTGACCTCTTCAAATTATTATTGTCTTTTGAGATGGCCTCAGTAGGTTTAAGAGATCAGGACAGATTGGATGGAGCCTCAAATTTTGGTGTCTGGAAAGTCAGAATTTCTTTATTGCTGGAAGAGAATGGTATCAAGGATTATGTGACCACTGTTGTACCTGTACCTACAGACGCAACACAGCTCGTAGCATATAAGAAGGAAGATGCCAAGGCAAGGAGGCTGATTCTTGACGGTGTTAAGGATCATATTGTTCCGCATATTGCAGAGTTAGATACAGCAAAGACGATGTGGGATGCCATTATGAATCTGTACCAGAATGCTACCCTTAACTGAAAGCTGATTCTCAGAGAAAAGTTAAGGAATACCCGGATGAATAAGGGAGAAGACGTCACAAGTTACCTCACCAGACTTAGACTTGTCAAGGATGAATTGGCAGCTGTTGGAGACAAACCAAAGGATTATGAGCTAGTACGAATAGCCCTGAATGGGTTTACTAAGCAGTGGGATGTCTTTGTTCAAGTTATTAATGGACGAGACACCTTACCGAGTTGGGATCGACTATGGAGTGACTTCACTCAGGAGGAGCTTAGACTAAGTCTTGTCAATGGAACCAGCAGTAATAGTCAGAAAAGTGAGGTGGAACAGGAAAACGTTGCCCTAGCAGGAAAAGGGAAAGCGAAGAAGGGGTCTGGCAAATGATCAAATTCAAAAAGTGAGAAGAAGAAGGACTTATCTAAGATCAAATGCTATGGCTGTCACGAGTTCGGCCACTATGTCAGCGATTGCCCACAAAGGAAGAAAAATGAAAAGAAGGGCAAGAAGCAGACGGCAGCTTCAGCAAGTGTAGATGAGCTTTCTAGTAGAATGGAGGATGAGTTTGCACTCATAGCTTGCCTGACTAGCTCAACCTCACAGGGTGTTTGGTATATAGACAGTGGGGCGTCATTTCATATGACAGGAGTTAGGGAGTACTTCTCCAGATACAAGGAGGAGGACATCAGATTCCAGATTCAGATGGAGAACAAGTCCAAGTGCAATCTAGTTGGGAGAGGGACTGTTCTATTTCAGAGGGAGAATGGCAAGCCTATTTCCATTCATGATGTGTTGTATGTGCCAGGCTTGGGCATGAATCTAATTTCCGTATCTGTCCTTCAGGATAAAGGCTACAATGTACTCTTTAGAGGGGCGCATGTTTTAATCAAGCATAAGGATTGGAAATCACCCATAGCTATTGGAGTTAGGAGCGGCCGACTTTATAGGTTACAGTTTGATACTCCTAAGGCACTAGTGAGCAGCAATAATCCTAGAGATCAAGGAGAGCTATGGCATAGAAGGATGGGCCATATACATCATGAAGCACTTAAATTGCTTCGTGAGACAGTGACAGGTGTTCCAGACGTGAGCACAGAGCATGATGATGTATGTAAGGGATGTGTATTGGGGAAGTTTGTGAAAGCAGCTTTTCCAAGGAGTGACACCAGATCCAAGGGGGTTCTTGATCTAGTACATTCAGATATATGTGGACCAATGTCAACGAAGTCTCTCAGAGGATATGAGTACTTTGTTACTTTTATTGATGATTTCTCCAGGAAGACCTGGATATACTTCTTGAAGACCAAGGATGAGGTCTTCAGTCACTTCCAGGAGTTCAAAGCTCTTGTGGAGAATTCGACAGGCAGGAAGGTAAAGGTTCTTCGGTCAGACAATGGAGGCGAGTACAAAGGGAAAGAGTTCCAGGAGTTCTGTACCAGGGAAGGAATCAAGAGAGAGTGGACCGTTCCTTACAACCCGCAGCAGAATGGGGTTGCTGAGAGGAAGAATCATTCTATATCGGAGGCAGCAAGGGCTATGTTGTATGACCAAGATATGCCACGATACTTATGGGCAGAGGCATGCAGTACAGCAGTATACATACAGAACAGGGTTCCACATAAGGTATTGGGCAAGATGACACCAGAGGAGGCATTCTCAGGGAAGAAGCCAGATGTTAGTCACTTCAGGATATTTGGGAGTTTGGCATTTTGTCACATTCCAGGGGCTACACGTTCCAAGTTAGATCAGACTGCAGAGAGAGGGTACTTTGTGGGGTACAGCGAGACCTCAAAGGCATATCGGATATTTATTCCAGGGACCAAGAGGATTATAGTCAGGCGTGATGTCAAATTCATGGAGGACAAGGCATATAGGAGGTCCAGAGATTTGCCAGCAGATGATCAGAATGAGAAGCCAACAGAAGCTCCAAGGATTGTTCAACCAGAACAGGGGCAGCGAAGCACGAGTACAGTTACTAGTACAAGCACAGGCTCAGGTGCTGAGAGTTCGCAGAGTATGGAGCAACAGATACAGCAAATCCAAGAGATGCATCAAGAAGATATGAAGTTTGATATTTCATCCTCTATAGTTGACAGGAGGAACCGTGAGGTTCAACAGACACATAAGGATACTCAGGAGTTTGTGGGAGCTCCTAGGACGAGTAATAGACAGCGGAAACAACCAGCTAGGTATAATGACTATGTGGCATTGGTTAGTCAGTTGGTAGATAGTGAGCCTTCTAGCTATCAAGAGGCTGCACAGCAACAGGTGTGGCAAGATGCGATGGTTGAGGAATATACCTCAATAATGCAGAATGATGTGTGGGAGGTTGTGCCTAGACCGACAGATAGGGCAGTGGTTGGATCACGTTGGATCTATAAGATTAAGCATGGTGCAGATGGTAGCATCGAAAAATACAAGGCAAGGTTCGTGGCCAAGGGGTTCTCTCAAAAGGAGGGAATAGACTATGAGGAGACATTCGCTCCAGTGGCCAGGTATACTTCTATACGAGCCGTAATCTCACTTGCAGCGCATATGGGATGGCAGATCCATCAAATGGATGTCAAGACGACATTTCTTAATGGTGAATTGTTAGAAGAGGTATACATAGAACAACCAGAGGGCTTTGTAGCACACAGCAGCGAAACCCACGTGTGCAGATTGAAGAAAGCTTTGTATGGACTCAAGCAGGCTCCCAGGGCGTGGTATGAGCGCATTGATAGATACTTGCAGGGAATAGGCTTTGTGAAGAGTGAGGCGGATGCTAACCTCTACTACTTGGTGGTTGGGGGTGAAATTCTCATTCTTGTTCTATATGTGGACGACTTGTTTTTAACAGGTTCACTGGGGCTTATAGAGGAGTGCAAGAGGGACCTTGCAGCAGAGTTCGAGATGAAGGATTTGGGGCTTATGCACTACTTTCTAGGCATGGAAGTGTGGCAGACAAATGGAGAGATTTTCCTTAGACAAGGGAAATACTGCATTGAAATCTTGAAGAGGTTTGAGATGCAAGATTGCAGAGCCATGTCTACACCTATGATCACGAATTGGAAGAAGGTAGACACATCCAAGGAAAAGGATGTAGACCCCACCTTATACAGGATGTTGATTGGATCTCTCATGTATTTGGTCAACACTAGGCCAGATATATCCTTTGCAGTAAACTCTCTTAGTCAGTTCATGGTTGAGCCGAAGAGAGTGCATTGGATAGCGGCAAAGCATGTGTTGCGGTATTTACGTGGTACAATCGAGTATGGGATCAGATATGCTCGAGGTGATGGTATCAAGTTGATAGGCTATACTGATGCAGATTGGGCAGGTAGTGCGGTGGACAGGAAAAGCACATCAGGGTGCTGCTTTAGTTTGGGATCAGGAGTTGTCTCTTGGTATAGCAGGAAGCAAAAGTCCGTGGCTCTGAGTTCTGCAGAAGCAGAATACATAGCAGCTAGCATGGCAACGTGTGAGGCTATATGGCTTCGGAAGTTGCTAGTAGCCTTGTTTGGTCAGAGGGTTGAGACTACAGTGATACACTGTGATAATCAGAGTTGCATCAGATTATCTGAGAATCCAGTGTTTCATGATAGGTCTAAACATATAGACATCAGATATCATTTCATCAGGGATTGTGTACAGCGGAGGGTTGTTCAGCTACAGTATATACCTACAGATCAGCAGGTAGCAGACATTTTGACAAAGGCATTGGGGAAGGCAAAATTCATCTTCTTCAGAGGTAAGTTGGGTGTTATGCAGAACACCTTCCTCGCTAAGAGGGAGTGTTAATTTTTGTGTAGCTTGGACAGGGTTCTAGTCTCGGGTGGAGATTACGAGGCTGGAAACACAGCTGGAATAATTATCTCCATACCTAGATAATTGATTTCTCGAGAGACTTCTAGATATTAGGGTTTAGAGTCTAATTAATCCTAGCCATTGATTAAAATTAAATCATGGCCATTGGTTTCCAATGAGGGGATTATAAAAGAGGATCAATAGGCATTTGGAAAACACGGATCTGAGAAGTATTTGTAGCGATAGCAAATAAATAAATTTGCGGTGATAGCAAATTGATTTGCAGTGAAAGCAAAGGGCGCAGTGATAGCGTTGGAGAGCAGTGGAATTGCCGGAGAAGGAAAATATTGCCGAAGCAATTTCAGCAGGAACAATTGAGGGAAGGGAATTTACAGGAAAGAAATTTCCAGAGCTCTGCCAGTAAGAGGCAAGCAATTTTGTATCTCTTGATTTTCTGCAGTTGAATAAAATTCATATCTGCTGACTGGTTTTCCCTTTGGGGTTTTTCCAGGGACAATTTGTCCAAAACATTGTGTTGATTTTATTTTTCTATTTCCGTGATTTTTCCGTGAAATTGCAGCCGTATTATTATTTAATATTTGCTGTAAATTATTTAATTTTTCGGCAGCCAAATAATCTTATAAGATAGGAAATTAATAATCAGTAGCTGCAATAGATTTTTCACACTTTATACATGTTAGTGGATGCAAATGACACTTCACACAAACAATAGATAATGAATACCAAAGATCAAAGAAAAATACTTCACATGAGCAATAGATAGCGAACGACAATTATCAAAGAAAAAGACTTCACCCAAACAAAGAGTGGATCAAAAGAATCAAAACAACACACAATACTTGGGTCAAAAGACACACTAGTAGATCAAAAAAGCAAGATCTCACAATAAGTGGATTAAAAGTGCCAAAGTTCAATTCATATCAAAAGATACAAAAATCACTAAAAAGATCGTGAAACACACTTCATCAAATAATAAGTAGATTAAAATTATTGAAAGCTAAAAGAAAGTTAGTTGAGACATAGTTAATACGCACAAAGTACACTAAAGTTCAAACATAAACACACAATTTACAAATCCAAGTGAGTGCCAAAGTTAGTTCAACCACACAATTTACACATATACACAATAAATGTTGAAGATCAAAGATGCCAAAGTTCAAACAAGCACATAAATTGAATGTCAAAGCTTACACACTCTTCACACAAAGTGAATGTGAAAGTTCTAACATAACATAAGTAATAAGAATATAAAATCTAAGTAAATCGTAAAGTTTAAACACACTTCATACAAAGTGAATGCTTAAGGTTCAAAAATACACACATACACAAGGTGAGTTCAAACAAACAAAAACACACATAAAAGGTGAGTTCAAGCAAAAAAAAATGCATACAAAGTGAATGCTAAAGTTATTTCAAACACATGATTTACATATGCACAAACACACACAAAGTGAACCTTAAAGTTGAAACATCTCAAAGTTCAAACATAGTTAGTACAAACACACACTTGCCACACACAAAGAATGTTTAAGTTCAAATATGCCAAAGTTTAAAGATAGTTCACTCAAACAATAAGAGGATTCTAAAATTCAAATACACACTTGAAAAAAATAATAAATAGATCTGCCAATGTTAAATACACTAAACAAAATGAATGGCGAAGTTTAGCACAATCATTTTACACAAACAATAAGTCTAAACAAAGTGAATGTCAAATTCAAACATACACTTCACACAAACAATAAGTGCATACAAAGTAAATTCAAAAGTTCAAACACTTGCTTCCTACAAATTTCATGAATGCCAAACTTCAAGTCACACTTCACACAAAGTTTTTGAATGCAAAAGTTCATACAAAGCTTGTGAATGAAGAAGATTAAAACACTCTACATACAAAGTTCATCAATATAAAAGTTTAAAACACACTCCATACAAATTTCATTGATGCAAAAGTTCAAAACACACTCCATATTCAAAACAATAGGTGGATCAAATCTAAGTGAAATTTATAATTAAGAATAAGAAGAATTGGTGCAATGTAATTGAAATATCATCAAGATAAAACAAGACTTGGAAAAAAGGTGTAGTTTACCTAATTTATAAGTGGAAAAGTTAAAATATTATTATATTTTATTAAAACTATAATTAATATTGTAATGAAGATTAATTGCATTGTAATTTGTGATGGTTCATTAATTTGAGGTTTTCCTTAATATTAAGAGTGCTACTTGATTGCCTTATGATTTGTTGTTTCTATTACTAGAGTGCTAATTATATATTGTTAATATTATGATTATAATAGAATACTAAACATTAAGCACTATAAAATAAAGACAGCACACTAACTATAAAAGACACTAGCCTTTTAAGAATGACCATGGCCAATAGCCATTCCCTCCAGCCTTTGGAAGGGGCAATGTCACCCCTTCCCCCTAGAAAAATTATTTTATTAAAACTGCAAATATCTGTACTTATTACATTTCTAGAAATCAATCTGACTTCAACAATTTATTTTACTTGTTACATAATCTGACTTCGACAATTTATTCAAAATTTCCAAACAATTTTGAGGTGAGTTCGCCACTATAAATGCGCTCCTTCCATATTTTTCTTAGTGAAGTGGTTGCTCACATATATCCCCTGTACATTTGTTTCCCTACAAATATAAAGTACAGTTGTGAGCAATATTTTGATCAGAATTTAACTAGTAGTCAAGAAAATGAATTACTGTAGTAAATGAAGTCCATTACAAATGAAGTCCATTACAAGGAAACAATGGAAATAAGTTTACATCATAAAAAATTAGCCATGTGTAAAAAAAAAGATAATACAAAGTGCATAAATTATAGCAGCACATACAAAGTGCATAAATCATAGCAGCACATGAAAGCCAAACAAATGGCATTCTACTACATTGGCAGAATGCTTTCATACGTTCAAACAATATGACAGGTATTTACTTCCAACCAAAAGAAACAGCCATCAATGATATAAATAACTCTCAAAATTCACAAAGAATATATTCAAAGTTCATAAAATCTCTTCCATCTTATTTTCTTAAAAGCAACCTACAATAAATTTTAGTATAAAATCAAATGTGTACTTTAGAAGGAAATAGATTGCAGTTTTCTAGTTTTGTAATGGTCCTCTATATAATATATGACAGTTATCTGAAGCTGTGCCCAGAAATATATGACAGTTTTCTAGTTTTGTAATCGTCCTCTATATAATATATGACAGTTATCTGGAGCTGTGCCCACAAATAT
Source organism: Cunninghamia lanceolata (assembly GCA_027924645.1). Taxonomy (NCBI): domain Eukaryota; kingdom Viridiplantae; phylum Streptophyta; class Pinopsida; order Cupressales; family Cupressaceae; genus Cunninghamia; species Cunninghamia lanceolata. The sequence goes on along the minus strand of BSBN01001770.1, from coordinate 1,703,798 downwards.
ATGACAGTTTTCTATATGACAGTTATCTGGAGCTGTGCCCAGAAATATATGATAGTTTTCTAGTTTTGTAATGGTCCTTTATATATAATATATGAGGAATGAAGTTAACTGCATTGAAACATGTTGAGAAAAATTAGATGGCACTTTTCTAAAATTCTATTGCCATATTCCATTTATCACCCAGACATGTTTATGAGAATATGTTCAGAGCTCGCCATTACATATGTATAACTAGTAGTGAATTATAATTTTAGGTATTATATAATTCATGCTGTGCCCAATGTAATGCATGGAAACCATTCATGCTCTGGCAGAGGCAGAGGTTAGAAACTTAGAAAATGAGCTTCAATACTCAAACAAATTTTAGAGGCAGAGGTTAGAAACTTATAAGTCACCATACCTCAAGAAGTAAAGTGCTCTCGGATTGTGCAGAGAAGAGTTTAGGCAAAAGAGGAATAGGCAAGATTTAAATCAGATACGACACAACACCCCATACAATATAAATACTTGCACATATGCCCTTCATACTGCAAGGCATCCTTGGGATTCTCCTACTCTTGCTGCATTTGAATGGAGTTGAAGAATAGAGAAAGGGGAAAGAGCCATTTACTATATTTATGCAAATAAAGGAAATGCATCTGGGCTTAGGTTTAGTGGTGCAGCTACAACCAAATTATAGTGTTCCTGTGTCTTCTGCGAGTTAAAATTTTCAAAGCCCCCTTTGGCCAGTTTGCAATATAAATCAAAATTCAAGCTAAAATAACTTTCTGCGAGTTTAAATTTTCAAAGCCCTTTGGCCAGTCTGCAATATAAATCAAAATTCAAGCTAACATAACTATGTGAACACATGATCTACAAATTATAATAGTGAAGGAAAATGTAGTGATTAATCACAGAAAGGAAAAAGTGAAAGGCAAATTATTCCAAAAGTATAATTGTCCAGCACAACAACTATTTGGAATGTTAAATTAAAATTAGTAACATACGAAACCCTTGGCAAAGATTTGAAGATTAGGAGAAGTAAGCTAACAACATTTAGGAGTGATTCCATGTTTATGTGGAATCAAAGATGCCACTAAATTTCCATTACTGTAGTTTCCAATAATCAGTTCAGGTTGACCTTGTAGCTCTGAAGTTATTTCATTATACACAATCCTAAATCAACAGAGGAAACTTTTTAGTTCCATATGAGGCATTGAAGGTACAAAATAATAAATATATATTTGTGTATCATGCCTTCAATCAATGGGTTTCTGTTCCCTTCTTTTGTTTATTGAATTATAGCATTTAAGAGCTTGACTTTTCAGAAATTATGAAAAAATGATATGTTCATGCAGACCTCAGGCATAAGCATTTACCTTTACATATGTTTTTAAGTAAGACCACGCATCAAATTGAGAAACCTAGTGATGAAAAATGCCCTTCTCAGTTCTGAAGTGCACCTGAAGTATCTGTGAATGTTGTGCTCCACCAGTTCTTTCAACTTGCTGGTTGTATGCAGTCCCATAATCTTACGGAATCAGACGAGTCACCTTAAAAACATGTAAGAAGAAACATGAAAACACAGCTTTACCAAATCAAATTCAAGGTAATGGAAATAAAGAACAATTGTTGCACAAAAAGACACATAATCTAGGCACTTAACTAAATAACATACATATGCCAACAACATGAGCAGTTCACACAGAAAGATTTTACATGCAAAAAGAGCACCTCACCCATAAGCAGGCAAGAGTACAAAGCATTCCATCAAAGTTAATAATTTCAGCATAGTAGGACAATGCTAATATAAATATAGGAGACATAAATGCGGACAACAGAGAAACACTTTACCACAAGATTCTCAGGTGTGATGGCCAAGCCTTGCTATTTTATTCTCAGCAACATTTCGTTCTACAAGGCACGAACTTGATCAAGAATATATACAATCTGTGTTTCAGAAATAAATTATGAGAACACTATATTTGACATTTAAACTTTAGTATTACAATGATAAGCATTTAGCACTGTAGACCTGGGAGAGTATCCAAATAATGGAAAACTAATTTTCTTATAGAGTTTAGTATATTTTACTTTTAAAATCAAAATATACCTGTCCAGCAGTGTCTAGCACTCACAGAACAGCTGCTTGACCAAAATACCCATGGGGTGAAGGATCATAACATTAAAGACTATTGGAATTCTGCCCAGAAACTTTTCTAAGGTGGATGGATCAGGTGCCTGAAGATTCTCCAAAATAAAATGAATCATATCCAAGACATGTTCCGCATTGTCCCCCCATCCTTTTCCCAATCCCATTTCTTGAAATCTGCCTGAATCAGTCATTGAGAATCAAGTGAAGATATACTTATTTTTTCTACGCATATATACTTGAATCTGATTTCCTGGCATATTGCTTTTGCTTGAAATCTATTTTGAATTTTCCCTCAAGGAATAAAAACTAAGCAGTTATTATAAGATTTTGCTCAAAACAGAAGTTACTAATGTTTAGAAAAAGAGGCACAAGTTTAAGCTCAATCACATCATCACACAAACGCTAATTTCAGTTTTCTCATACAACAATACTGTGTAAAATAAGTAAATATTAGAGGTCTAACTTACTTGTGCTCAAACTCTACATATGGCGTATCCTTGGGAGTTTGTTAAGGTTTTCCTCAGCCTATACCAAGGTGGAACGCAACTTTGGCAAGCTTTGTATCCTTTCATTCAGCATGAGCATCTGCAAATTAAATGGCACAGGTTATAACTTTTCCTTGCCCTGTCTTAGGAATACTATATACACTAAATTGAAAAGGACATAAAGAATAAACATCTAGTGCTCACGATGCAAAATCGCATCTCAGAATTTACTGTGTTGATCTCACAACATTGAAGCTACGTATAGCATTCTTTGAATTATCTTCTTTACAACCTGAAAATCAAAATTTACAGTTCCTAGCTCTAATGTGGATATCTGTTCACAGTCCTAGACGGAGATATCTCTTAACAGTCCTATTTGGTTACGGGGAGATAGTTCAAGACGGATAAGAAACTGGATAGAAAAGTAGTGGAAGGGATCTAATAATGGAAAAATGGAGAATAGGGAGGTTCTGATGGTCTGCAATGGAGTTTGACTGTTCCTGTAGACAGACTGATGTAAATCCTATTATACTGTAAATAGAAGTTATTCTGTATACTTTCATGCTTACTGTTATGACATTGTTGTTTCTTCCCTATCGGTCTGCTGTGTTTAGTCAATGACCATTGAATATTCTGAGTTCAACTGGGACGCTGCATCACTATCATAATGAATAGTGGATGCAAAGTAGCAGTTTATTATGAGTTATAACTACAATATTAACTTTATAAATGATAGATCACTCCCTGTCTGAAATTAGTGCTTTTCAACCAGACAAAACACTTTCCACAATATGTATACTCTTGATCCGATTATAATCTCTGAGAGAACAGACTTGCTAGGTGGCATTTTATTTAAATAGTTTTTGAATCTGTCCTGCATCCTATAAGCACCGCTGTTCAAAGTTAGTTCCCCTAATTTTTACATTGTAAAATAAGGAGATTTTAATGTAACTTACCTTGGGGAATGTTTAAATGGTTTGTAGGGGATCTTCATATTCTAAAACCTGGCAAACAAGCATGTTAGCACCCCATCTAGCTAAACTACCATGACAAACTCATAGAACTTCTGAGCTGTCACAGGACCCAAAATTCTGTTGACCTGCATGTAAGAGAAATCCAAATGCAGGATGGTTTGAACGTAAACTACCTTGGATGTACTCATCTAGACTCCTGAGAATTAGTGATTAGAAATATACTTCAAGTCACTCTATTAAAAGATCTATTGACAATCTGTCAATCCCATTGGCCTGAAACAAAAACTTTACTACTAAAACCCCATTCTAATCCACAATATGAAATCCTCAGTCAAACATATCCATAATTGCTCCCTTATAAATATGGATTGTAAATGAGATAAAATAACTATATCATCACAAGATATATTTACTATTTGTCTATCACATTTTGCAGGCTTAGCTTTCTTTGGTTTCCTTTTGAATCATATATAATATAACAATATTGTTCTTCCTTTGAAATGATTTTCATCAATAGGATTCGAATGATGATTCCACAGATGCTGTCAAGGCTATGGTCATACTTTGTGTTTCTCTCCAGCAAGAAGGCAAGGCTCACAGGGCAGTCCCCTGACGGCAGGGAAACAGCCCTGCTTCATTACGATTACACTCAACATGTGTGGATGATGAACACTGACAAGCAGAAGGGCTCCATTCTGGAATCTGTAGTGCAGAGATGTGATCCCAGATTTGGCCTTAGAGCTGGGAGCTTATTGTGGGTATTCGGCCATTCGAATTGCTTCCAAGATGACAAAACCTGATAGCAAGCTGATCTCTATACAAATAAATAAATAATTGCAATGCTGCCAAAGCAATGATAAATCATGCAGGTAACTGTATCTTTTCTTTTCTTTTGGCTGTTATTGTAAACCCATGTCCTTCTATAGTAATGATTTTAGATTGAAGTGCTTAGTAGTTGCCCAAACATTTAAATCTTCCTCTATTTTATATCCAAGTCAATACAGTGAATTTTTTATTATATTATATTTAGGTTGTGTTTTATATGCTAGATGTGCTTTTTAGTAAAATAACACAACCTTTTCTTCCTTTTTTGACGCATTTTTTATGTATCATGTTTTCTATTGTTATCAAACCTGAGGAGATGTTGGATGAAATTACAATGTATATGATAAAATTTTAGAGGCAGAGGTTAGAAACTTGTAAGTCACCATAGCTCAAGTGACAAGAAGTGAAGTGCTCTGGGATTGAGCAGAGAAGAGGTTCCACACTAGATTTTTTATTGATGGATCACTCCAAGCATCGTTTCTTGTCAGATTTCGTCCTGCTTAAGGTGAGAGGAATGATTGTAAAAGGAACTATCATGGGTTCAGATTTCGCTAACTATTTTTGACACAGACATGTCCATGAGGATATGTTCAGACCTCTCCATTGCATATGTATAACTAGTAGTGAACTATAATTTTAGGTATTATCTAATTCTGTAACGTATGGAAAACATTAATGCTCTGGAAGAGGCAGAGGTTAGAAACTTAGAAGATGACCTTCAATACTCAAACAAATTTTAGAGGCAGAGGTTAGAAACTTACAAGTAAAGTGCTCTGAGAAGAGTTTAGGCATAAGAGGAATAGGCAAGATTTAAATCAGATAGGACACAACACCCCCATAGAATATAAATCCTTGCCCATACTGCAGGGCATCCCTGTCTTTCCCACAATGGATTCTCCTCCTCTTGCTGCATTTGAATGGCCAAAATCAAAATTCAAGCTAACAAACACGGTATCTTCAAACTAAAGTGTAATAGCAAAGGAAAATGCAGTGATTAATCACATAAAGGAAAAAGCCAAGGCAAATGTAGTGATTAATTGCCCAGCACAAGAAACTATTTGGAATGTTAAATTAAAATTAGTAACAGAAGAAACCCTTGGCAAAGATTTTAAGATTAGGAGAAGTGAGCTAACCTGAAAAAAGCATTTGGGAGTCTAGATTAATTTGCATATTCCTCTGCGTGACCTTCAAAAGCCTTCAAGCTATCAATTCCATTGCCTTAAGCTTGCACCTCATCGCCTCCTCTGCTCTGTCAAATCAGTGTAGACACCAGTGGCAATTGCACACTTTATATCACACACTAAACTATCCGTTTAGGTGGTTGGATATGGACCAAATTGACTTGTTTTTCCATTCAAATATTATTTCCGTTGAAAGGAGCAGCCTATTCAATAACGGCATACACCTGCTCCAAGCTCTATTGAATGAATCCACGCTACCTACACATAGTACTCAGATCATTTAAATGTTTAATGTTCACTTATTCACAAATATTCTAACGTCATTTTTAGCATTCATTCCCACACACTTCATATCGATTTCTTTATTCTAACTCATTTTTGTAATGCATGTGAACGATCCCACATGATGTAGATCTACCATGGATTTGTTTTTAAAAAAATTAAATTATTACCTCTCACCCTTTCTCACTAATCATTAGGAGCCAACTTTATACATGTTTATGTGATGATTCATTATGTCTTAATATTTAAAGACATTTATTCAAGCATTTGAACACATTCAAGAATCATCTAATCGTCACAATCCTATCCCTTCAAGGAGCATTCATTATAGGAAAACATCGATTTGGAGCATTAAAATGAACAACACTTACCTTGACATTCTCATCTAGGACATTATACTGCTAACTTGTTTACCAACATTCACCACGTGCCTCAATATTCTCATCTAGGACATTGTATTGCTAACTTGTTGTCTACCAACATTCACCAAAGTTGTAAAACTGGTCACCGAAGGGGGTTGACCTAGGATAACTTGACCCTATGGTGGAAGCATAAAAGGTGTGTCCAACTGGTTGGCCTAAGTGGGACACTCAAATCAACATTTTTAGATATCTTGTTTCTTATTCTTTATAGTATTATAATGAGTGATATTTTCCCATCCAATATAACTTTTCTAGAAATAGCATTAATTCATAATTTATTAAATATAGACAGTTAATAGTGATATACAAGGCATGCATTTTTAATAATTTATTGTTGCATATTTTATTTATTATTGAAATTTTAAAATTTAGATTAGTTATAATTTAGAGTAATAGTTATTGACCATCCAACATAACATTTTTGTATATATCTAAATTAATTTATTTTCTTGTTAATACAAGAACATCAATATAAAGGGTAGTTGTATTTTTCAATATTTGTTCCTACATTTTATATTTTTCCATGTGCTTTGAACAAAGACCTTTATGCTTGGTAAGACCCTGTGTTCACTAGAAAATAGCAAAAAATATAATAATAAAAAAATATTACAAATTATATTTTTAGAAAGATTACTTTGAGAGATACAACCATGCAAGATCTTGGGTCATGGTGACTTCATTTGATTGCCCAAAACTTACCAAAGTCAACTTTTTTTGTTGAAATGTGGGTGACCAAAAGGAGGAAGAGCCAGATAATGGGGTTCAAAGGAAGGACCTTAGTTAAACTTATGAGAAATCTATTTTAATATATAATTATTATTAAATACAATGTAGATTAGATTCCATAAGTCTAGTGTAATCATAATTTAATTATTGCGAAATATAATAATTAGATTGGATACTTAAGTCAATTTATCATAATTTATTTATTATTAAATACAATAGCAATTTTATTTTATACTTGAGTAACTTTAACTAAATGCATTGTGAGAAAAAATCAAATATATTGAATCTATATATTTATAATTTAGATTAAGTTTACATTATGATCGATACTAGAAGAGTTATTTAAAAACTACATACCAAATAGAAACATAGATTCCAACGGACACAATATATAGTTCAACTTGAATAATGGGCCAACTTGAAAATCAAAAGGAATGATGTAAGTTTGACCTTAGTTAAACTTATGAGAAACCTATTCTAATATATAATCGTTACTAAATACAATGTAGATTAGATTCCATAAGTAGTGTAATCATAATTTAACTATTGCTAAATATAATAATAAGATTGAATACTTAAGTCAATTTATCATAGTTTATTTATTATTAAATATAATAGCAATAATATTTCATACTTGATTAACTTTAACTAAATGCATTGTGAGAAAAAATTCTAATATATTGAATCTATATATTTATAATTTAGATTAAATTTACATAATGATATAGATTAGAGGAGTTATTTAAAAACTACATACCAAATAGAAACAAAGATTCCAATCAACACAATATCCACACTAGAGATACAAATGTGAGTGTTGAATGCCAAGTAATGGACTATAATGGTTAGAATAATGATATGTTCTTCTATATAGATGGAGAATATCTTCCATTTTTACTTGTCAAGTTGATTTCATTAGTATTATTATAAACTTAGGGATAATGAAATAAGTCATACATAAATCAAAAATTCATGCAAGTGATTGAATAATAGAATAATCATAATGGATGAATTCATCCTAACATTGCAACCAAAGTATAGAAGAGCTTCACAACTAGATTTTGAGCATGATGAAAAAATCCAAGAAAATAGTGGTAAAGAATGAAAAAGAAATGCTTAGTTGATTAAAGAAGGACATTTTGAACATATTGAATGAAGCTAGGACATTCATTTTTTGATCATGTACATAGTGGAAGAAAATACTTTTATAGTCAAAATAAAGTTGTCATCATTGAGCAAGTTCATACTAACAAAATTTAATGGTAAACGCCTATAGCAGAAAAATGATTACCATCCAAGTTTAGAATATTTTGAGAACAACCTTTTATATGCTAAATATTATGGGAAGATTTTTTAATTTCATCTCTATTCTTTGTTCTTTTAGAAATTTTACTAAGTTAGAAGTATTTTTTGTGAAAAGCAAGTATAAAGTTTGCACAAAAGTTTATACACATTACATTTTTCTTGTCTAGTCCTATATGGGAGATCTTTTAAGCCTAGCAAAAATGATTTAGTCACTACCATGCTTCAATATAATTATGCAATTGGCCTTTGCTTTTAGTTTCATATGACGTGTTAAGTAGATATCAAAATAGTTTAGAGACAAACACTCCACAACTATAGCAATGTTACAAATGGAAATGTTCCCTAGGTGGGCATGAATTTGTTTGTGATGGTTGCAACTCTATAGAGGGTGGTGTTGGCTCTAGCACTTCACGATAAATCCTATATTGTAAAGCTCAAGTACAACTCCTAAGATATGAGAATGTCTAATCAGGATAGATGAGCATGGCTTATGATCAAACACAAGATGGTAAAGTGGTCAATGCTTAAGGCAAGATTAGCCTTCTTCACTGTAGACTATGATAAGTTTGGGAGGGTAATCGCTAAAGGTTTTTGGGGTAAAATATATAGAGATAAAATAATTTCATCTAACTTTGAGTGTAGGCTTATCCTATGTTGATAAAGCTCTTGAATAAGTGTCACTAGTGTCAATTATAAAGGCTTGTTAACTCAAATTTTAGAACCTCCTTCAAACATAATAGGGTTGTCATAAATGTAACTATTAGATAAAATTGATCATACCCAGGTTAATGATTTTTCATGCTAGTATATAACTTCATGTGTGACAATCAATATGAAAAACAACAAATAACCCATAAATATATTTTCATATTCATGTTCTTAGGATATAATATTTTATGTAAAACTAGGCTTGTAAGGATACATAAACTAATGTTTGTACTATTATAAAATAGTTTATAATTTATATTTTATGATTTTGATGGTGGTGAACAATGAGTCAAAGAGATTGGTCCCTTCATCCAAGTTAGGCCACATAATCTATTTGAGACAAAAAGGTACAAGAAAGAACAAACAAGATATTCACTCATAAGAACTTAAGAATTTTGTAGTAAGACCTTACGTTCAGACACATAAGTTACACTGTGAGTACACAATAAGGAATTAGACTAATAAAATAAAGTAAGCCTAATTGAATCTTCTTTAGTAATTCAAATGTAAACAACATTGCCCGTAATGTGATGTAAAGAATCCTTGGGAAAATTTTCTTAGAGGTTTTATAAATTCTAAGATAATTAACAAAACATACACATTTCATCATTTAGCAATTGTAAATGAAGGAGAACTTATCAAGACACCTGTTACTATAATAGACACACATGGAAACATTCAACAAAGTACTTAGCATTAAAAATATTTTAGAATTCCTACAATGCATGTATATCTTCTCATATATTAGGGTTTACATTCAAATCTACACTTTTGTTGAAAGAAAATAATGGAAATATAACTTATTTAGTACAACAATGGTGTCTTCACCTCTCACTCAGCCAACAACCACTCACTATATTAAAAGTCTACATATATGCAGTCTATCCCCTATTTTATAGCATGCAGAAGTGAGCATTAACCTATTTCAATCAAATCTAAACTTTTCCCAACATCCCCCTACCTACTCAAAATATCCCATATTTATTTTTCTACAAGTAAAAAAAAGTCAAATCTGGGTGCATTTACCACTTTAACCTATTAAATAATGATGAGAAAATACAAAGAATCCTCTTTAATGTATCCAGAACAATGACAACTATGTCCATAAACCCCAAATCCACCTAGCTTATCTAGATGCATGAATAATCTCTGACTTTGATTTGTATCCCTACTTTAAAACTTAAATTTGAACAAAAAAATATGAGTTAGTCACCTAATAAAGAGATCATATTTTCAAGTTAGATGTAGAGCTTACATAGAAATTTTTATTTAACAACAATCATTCTTCAGTGATAGAGCTAAGTACCCTTGTTTAATTTTTTAAATTTATGTACCTTTTCTTTTAATATTAGAATACCAATTGTCCACAACCCCATTCATTTTAAATATAGGTTAGTTATGCTTATTGATATTTTATTTTTTGGATTAGCATAAAACCTAAACCCAAGGGAAAGTTTATTTTCCTTTACAAAATTGTTTATTTAGAATAACCAACTTTTAGGAAATTTTAAATATACATAAAAAGTTAAAAAAGTTAAATTACATTTGTTTATTTTTGTTTTATCCCATTAGAGTACTTTTGTAATAGTGAAATTTGCATACCCATGCTAATTCCCATTTAGTTTAGGGTCCATTTGACAAAATGTCTTAATAAAATTACATAGTCACATGGGGCACACTTTTATGTTAAGTTTGTCTCCTTCCCACAATCCCTAGCCACACTCATTTACTCTCACTTCTACACATTCCCATGCATTTGACTTCATCTCTTCCCTTTCTACACAAGTATTCACTTATATTCAAATCATTTTTTAGCATTGACCCTAGAGTGGAAACATAAAGGTGTCTCCCACTTATTGGCCTAAGTGGGACACTCAAATCAACATTTTTAGTTAGGTTTTTAAACATTTGTTAGAAACTTGCTCCTTTTTGTGATGGATCACTGAGTGTGATCCAAAATGTGAATGCAAAAATACACACAATTTCAAATCTAGATGCACTTTACATCTTGTTTCGTATTCTTTATAGTATTTTAATGGGTGATATTTTCCCATACAATGCAACTTTTTCTACAAATAAAATTAATTCATAATTTCTAAAAAATTTAGATCATTAACAATAATATATGGGGTGTGCATTTTTAATTATTGTTTTTTGCATATTTTATTTATTATTAAAATTTTAATTTAGATCTGGTTATAATTTAGAGTAGTATTTTACCATCCATCATAATATTTTTGTATATATCCAAATTAATTTGTTTTTTGTTAAAACAAGAACATCAATATGAAAGGCAATCATATTTTTCAAAATTTGTTCCTACCTTTTTCTATATTGCCATGTGCTTTGAAAAAAGACCTTTATGCTTGGTGAAAACCTATGTTCACTAGAAAATAGCAAAAATATAAAAATTAAATAAAAATATTACAAATTATATATTTTTTTAATAAAAGTTACTCTAAGGGATATGATCATGCAAAATCATGGGTAGTGGTAACTTCATTTGATTATCCAAAACTTACCCAAGTCAACATTTTGTTGTTGAAATGTGAGTGACCAAAAGGAGGAAGGCCTGCATCAGGGAGTTTAAAGGAAGGGCCTTATAATGAAGAATCTATGATTCAAGGTCGTTCAATCAAAGGTACCTTTGGTTGAAAGTGGTTTTATGCACTTTCTTTTATTAAACCATTAAAAAACACCTTCATTTGAACCCCCTTAACCTCCATTTGAAGATACCTTCATTTGAACCCTACTAACACATGGAATGAACTATACTTTGAATGAAGATCCTTCACTCGAAGGTATTCATCAATTTTTGCCTCAGGTATGGCTCATTTTTTAGAGATGTCCCACAAGTGTGACATGGCTTTATGATTCCACCTGGTAGAGATCTAGCAATCTCCTTAACATATTTCTAAATACCACTGGTCCATAAGATTTGGTGAGGAGTAGAGATCACATGAATTGGATAATAAGGATTAACACTTCACTAGATCAAGACTATTCATTCAAATTAGGTCGACATGGTACAAAATTGTCTCAATGTTGTGGAATCAACACATATAAACTCACAAGTTTGCACAAAGTGCCAAATTGTTAGCATGCACAAAGGATACCTATCTTTCTATACATAGATGACTAAGTTCTTTGTGGCATCAAGCTAACCTTCATTATAGTTCGAAGAGATTCATATACTTATTCCATTTGCCTTTAATTTCCAAAATTGTCACTAAATAATGCACATTTATCATTCTAAATTGGCACGACTATAATCTAGGTTAATTTACATGCTTTTATGCTTGAATTTATTTAATCGACCTAGATTTACATTTAGGGAAAGTGCATTTTCCAATATAATTTTATATATGTCATCACCATGACTTTATCTTTTCCCAATATAAAAGTATTTAGAATATCCACGGTCTTGGTTTTTTTCTTATATAACTTAATTTATAATGTATTTATTTAATATTCTATAACCTATAAATTTTTATTGCTATTGACTTAAAATTAATTTAGTTTGGAAATTTTATATACTAGAACATAAAAAATCAAATGTGTTAAGGTCACTCTCAAAGGATATGGTAATATTTTTTGGTGAATAGAGACTGTTTCTATGGCTGATTCTAAAGGTTATTTAGGGGGATAATTTATTGTGTGGAACACATCAAAATTACATTGTGATCTAACTAACAAAAAATAATGATAATTTTAAAGGATTGGTTAATTGTGTCTAAAATTTTATTAGTCATAAGGAAAGGTAGGGACCATGTTTTAAGTAAGTTTCTCTTGGGATGTATGAACTTTAGGAGAAGATGACTGATTTGAGGGGAATTTAATACCTCACTAAGAAATGATGAAAACAAAGATGCACACACCCATCCCTTTCTATGAAATGATTTCAATAATTCCTCTCTAATCATTTATAGGATATCAAACATTTAATGAATAAAATTTAACCTTCAACACAATAAACATATAGGAAAAAAATTAATGGACAAAATGCTAAATAAAGTTTACATGGATGATGCTCCACTTCCAATGTTCAAGAGTTGACTAACAACTAATGTTAAATCCTCTCTCATTTCAATTTTTAGTCATTTGCTCTATCCGCCTATCCACACAACATATAAAAACATAGGTTCAATTGCATATAGATTGTGTTTTATTCTATCACAGAATCAAAAGCCTTAAAATTGGTTAGTTTTAACCATTAGGGTATACTTAAGTTAGAAAGGTAAAAAGTGTGGAAGTATCCCCAAGACCAAAACATAAATCTCTAAAGTTGATACTATGTTTTCAAAAAATCATCCTTATACTTCTTACTTTTAATATGTCTCATTTAAGCAATAAACTAATTTAGACATGGTTGTAGAAATTAAATTATCAAGATAGAACAAATATAGATGTGCACTAAGTTATCTAGACACTTTAGGTATTGAAGTCAAACAAGATGATCGCAATAGTGATAGATTAGACCATAATTAAACTTGTCTAATAGCATCAACTACAATCAAACATGTTATATGTAGAGATAGTTGATTGAGATGAGTTCAATTGATCCATAAGTGTATTAATTTAAACTGGGCAAGTGGGGTCATGTTGCAAGACACTTACAATAAGTTGTAAGGGACATGTACATAACAAGGTGGAAGAATGCATACAACAAGTTAATTAACACCCACAACAACATTGTAAGTCTTATGTAACCAATGCCACAAGCATCCAAATTGCTATGGTGGAAGAAAATTTAGGCCTATCTTTCTATTGGGCCATTTTGAAAAAAATAAATTTGGCAAGGTAAAAATGTTGGAACCCCTTCAAATGAAGGTTTTTATTTGTTAGATGTACCTTCTTTTGGAAGGTACCAAAAATTTCACGTCTCTAACCTTTAGTTGAAGGTATGACTTTATATGGAAGGAAAAGACATTTGGCTAAATGTATCTTCAATTGAAGGTCCCTTTTTTAACAATAAAACATTTTTATGGCCCATTTGCAAGTGACTTAAGCACCTTAAATCGAAGGTCACCTTTTAATTAAGGGTCGTTGATTGAATGTTCTTCACTATGAGGTAAATCTAAAGTAGAATGGAATGTTAGAATAAAGCATGAAGGAAAGGAGTCACCATGAGCATGGAAACCCTAGCTTGCATGAAGAGGTGTCACAATTTGACTCAAGAAGTTCATGTAGCCCAGAGATGTAGAGAGATCTTCACAAGACCTGCAAGAAGTTAGTGTCATAGTAATAATCCACAATAGAGAGATTTAGAGAAGAGTAGCAAGCATGAGAGAGAAGAAGAAAGAATGCAAATGTGCATAGATTTCTTAGAGAGCTTAGAGATGTTCAAGTGAATGACTTAAAAATTACTTTTATATGCATTCTCGCTACCAACGATGAATAAAACCAAATGGGGTCTACATGAGGAACTATTTAAGATGTCTTAAGTTGACATGCCTTTAAATTAGGTCATGGCTAAATGAGGGACCAAAGCGCTTGGGTGCCCTTGTCCTTTAGCCCCAAAAACTATGGCATAAGTCCCTCTAAGTGTGTTTAGGTCAGCCTCATAGTTATTTTGTCAAGTTTTATTACCAAGATCAAGAATTAATTGATTTAGGTCCACCCGAGTGCTAAACTAGGTGTAAAATGGCAAGAGTACACATTTTGCTCCATAACACTCACATTCAAAACCTACATACACATATCATAAGTGGATCAAATCCAAGTGAATTCTAAAGTTAATTCACTCACACACACAAACAAAATGGATGTCAAAGTTAGTTCAAACACACACACACACACACAAACAATGAAAGGACAAATCCAAGTGAATGGTAAAATCAAACACACTTCATACAAAATGAATGCTAAAGTTAGTTAAAAAAATAGACATGCATACACAAAGTTAGTGTCAATGGTAGTTCATACAAACTTACACACAAAGTGACTACCCAAGCTAGTTCAAACACATGCTTCAGTCACACAAAAAGACAATGTCAACACACATTTCATGTGTGCATACACATGCACACACGATTACACACACAAACTGAATGCCAAAGTTTAAACAAATCTGGTGCAAACACACACTTTAGTCAAAGTTGGTTCAACCACACACTTCAAACATAAAGTAATTCTAAAGTTCAAATAGAGTTACTACAAACATGTACAAAGTACACTAAAGTTTGAACACACTTCACACAAAATTCAAATGCACACGTCACACACATGTAAACACTAAAGTTCAAACACTCTTCACATAAAGCGAATGCCAAAGTTTTTCACTAAAGTCTAAACATACACACACATAAATAACAAGTGGATCAAATACAAGTGAATGCCAAAGATAGTTCAATAAAGTCTAAACATACACACGCATAAATAATAAATGGATCAAATACAAGTGAATGCTAAAGATAGTTCACTCACACACACAAAGTGAAAGCCAAAGATAGTTCACTCTCACACACAAAGTGAATGTCAAAGATAGTTAAAACACATTTCACACATAAAAAAATAAAAATTAAAGTGCAATGAAACAATAAGGGGATTCTAAAATTCAAATACACACTTGGAAAAAAGAATAAATAGATCTACCAATGTTAAATACACTAAACAAAATGAATGTCAAAGTTTAGCACAATCATTTTACACAAACAATAAGTGTAAACAAAATGAATGTCAAATTCAAACATACACTTCAGACAAATAATAAGTGCACAAAAGGTAAATTCAAAAGTTCACACACAAACACACAGACAAAGTGAATGCAAAAGTTCAAAACACTTGCTTCATACAAATTTCATTAATGCCAAACTTCAAATCACAGTTCACACTGTGAATGAAGAAATTTAAATACTCTACATACTAAGTTTATCAACATAAAAGTTTAAAACACACTCCATATTCAAAACAATAGGTCGATCAAATCTAAGTGGAATTTATAATTAAGAATAAGATTTGGTGCAATGTAATTGAAATATCATCAAGATAAAAGCAAAGTTGGAAAAAGGTGCAGTTTTTCTAATTTATAGGTGGAAAAATTAAAATATTATTATATTTTATCAAAAATATAATTAATATTGTAATGAAGATTAATTGCATTGTGATTTGTGATAGTTCATTAGTTTGAGATTTTCCTTTAATAGTAAGAGTGCTACTTGATTGCCTTATGATGTGTTGTTTTTATTACTAGTGTGCTATTTATATGTTGTTAATATTATGATTCTAATAGAATACTAAATATTAAACAATATAAAATAAAGCCACCACACTAACTATAAAAAACATCTGCCTTTTAATAATGACCATGGCCAATGGCCATTCCCTCCAGCCTTTGGAAGGGGCAATTAAAATCCCTTTAAAATATAACCTCAGGGTAAATAATATCCCTTTTAAATATAACCTCAAGGTAAATAAAATTAAAATAACTATAATAAAAGGTTACCCTAAGATTAATTTAGGTAACATTAAAATCTACTTGGAATAAAGTGTTGAAGTAAATGTAGAAAATAAATAAATAAAGTCACTTAGTTGAAATCCAATGCAACCATGATGTGGCATATGCTTACAATTGATACATCAATATGCAAGAAAATAAGAATTTGATCAAATGAATGATTTTTGAACCAAAAGAAATCATTTTTTGTCATTGTGGATCACTTTTGTGATTATTGGACCAATCTACATGAATTGTAGATCTGAACCAAGTCTATGGATCTTAACTTATGCACATGGATCTAATTTTTGTTAAACTTTGATACTTGCTTTTTGGTTTCCATGGATGTTTATAATGCATGGTGTTTGACCTATCATTTTTAGGACCATCTTTGAGGATTCTTCTAGTGGCATATGTTCTTCCTCAAGGATATTGATTTAATAGTTCTTTCAGAAAAGATTGAAAATAATTAGTGATCTACAAAGAAAGCCCTAGATGCTAATGCATGCAAATAATGTAGTAATAAATGTTATGATAATGTGAATAGATGTCTCTTGAATGCTCTAATATGACTTCTAGGGATCTTATTAGATGACTTGAAATAAATTATGGTTAGTCCTTAAATACAAATCTAGAGGCGGCAAGTCTATGACAAATGACACTAGTAGGAAGGGTTATGTGAGCCCTGAATTTGTATATGAAAATTAAAAGTTTTGGGTTCATTTTTTGTAAATCATGAATATAACCTAGGATGAATCCTATAAATTGTGGATCCACACTCTAATATAAAAGGAAAAACCAAGGATCAATGTTACTCCCTAGGAATAAGTGCAAACAAGATTAGGTAAGGCTTAGATCATGCATCAACTTTGAGCAAAAAAAGTGTCACTTATCCACTTGTCACTCCACAAGGACTAATAAAGTCACAGTGAGTCCAAAATCAAAGGGAAAAGTGAAAGGTATGTAATTTTCATGCTTACATCTCGAATAAATAAATAAATTAAGCATGATTAACACTAAATAAGAAGAGTTAAGCCTCATATAATACAAAATGTAAAGCATAATTGACAAAGACAAAGGGATAAGAGTGTATGTATCTTCCTCCTTTGATCTTGGTGTACAACATAAGATGCTAAACTTGAAGGATGTACATACAACAATGGATAACTAATTTTGGTTTTGTGGATCCCTACATGGAAACTACAATAACTAGGACAACTTTTTGATCTATGATCCTATCTAAAAATAGGTGATCCTTTTCATGCTCCTAAAAATGAGTATTTATCCTAACTTAGTTATCGTACAAGATATTTGATATGGGAGTTGTATGTAATTTTCATGCTTACATCTCAAATAAATAAATCAATTAAGCATTATTAACACTAAATAGGAAGAGTTAAGCCTCATATAATACAAAATGTAAAGCATAATTGACAAAGACAAAGGGATAAGAGTGTATGTATCTTCCTCCTTTGATCTTGGTGTACAACATAAGATGATAAACTTGAAGGATGTACATACAGCAATGGACAACTAATTTTGGTTTTGTGGATCCCTACATGGAAACTACAATAACTAGGACAATTTTTTGATCTATGATCATATCTAAAAACATGTGATCCTTTTCATGCTTCTAAAACTGAGTATTTATCCTAACTCAGTTATTGTACAAGATATTTGATATGGGAGTTGTATGCTTAAGCCCCTATTTCCCCAATGCTATACACTATAAAAAGAATATTCTTATGTTTGAGCTTAGAAATGCAACCGTTTGGACCTCCTCGGATTTGATTTGATAGTTCACGGGACAAGCTTTTTCATTAAAAGCACTTAAATAAATAAATAACCATTGTTAATATTTGAAGAACAAGATTAGAGTGAAAAGACACCCTACGTTGTGTGTTTTTGGTATGTATTTTTGTTGTTTTTAATTTTTAGGTTTTGTTTAATGTTGTTTTCTTTTTCTATCTGATTCAGGGTTTCCATGATGGCAGCAGAGGCGAGAGATGTGGAGATCTTGTTGCTGGTATTTAACATTTCTAGCTTTACTTAACTTTCCCTTTCATAGGTATTTTCATAGCTGATAAGGGTAATGCTTAATTACTAATAGAAAACCCTATTTTGGGCATCACCATTTATCTGCCAGATCATGTGCCAATATAGAGTTGCCTTAAAATTAAATGCTTTATGATGTCTACAAACTTCATCCATTGAGTAGATGTTATAGTAATCTAGTTATAGAAGATGCAAGTTATATTACAAAAGATGTTTGCTACCTACTTGTGGGGACTCGGTTTATGATGCAAGTTAGTTATAGAAGATGTTTTCTCGTAAATATTCTACTCTTATTCTTTCAAATTTTATTTTTCATAGGAGATGTCCCAAATGTGCATTTAAACAATTATTAATGCCCAACATACTCTGTTTTATTTGTGACGAAGGGGGTAAATCACAAAACACACAACAACAGAAATTGCACACAAAAAATAGAATATTCTTTTATTGATTTAGACAACTCATTACATTACAGAAGCTCAAATGCAATCAAAGGAATCAATCCTCCATAGGTTGCAACACATTACAACTACCTATCATGAGGCTCTGAAACCTTCTACCTTCTGTAGCCGCAAATCTATTAGGGTTTATTTTTTCCAACCTTTTCTTGACCCTACACTTTCCCCTTTTCTCTACTACTACCCAGAGTTCCCAAAAATGGTCATAAATAGCCCCTTTTGACGGCCAATAGCTAAATTTTGAAATTTGCATCTCCCTCCAAAAATAGATCAAATTTTGGGAGTCATAACTTTTGATCCAGGTGTTCAATTGACAAACCGTTTGAAGCCCCAGAAATCTCGTGAAGTGCTCTATGCACTAAGAACCCACTCTATCGGTTTTGCACTTTTTTGGGCCTGTATGGGACCATTTAGTGCCTCAAACCTGACTTTGAATAATGTTCAGGGATTTTTGGGAAACTAAAACCTTAATATATTTCAGCTCACAAATGATCTTTGCTTGATTCCTTCACCAAAGGTCTTATATTTCATTTATGAAGCTTCCTATAAATTTTTGCTTCAATTCGTACCCAAATGCAAACTTTCTAAAAATAGCAGTTTGTTATTTTTAGCAGTTTGGAAAAGTTGAAAGTTCTGCATCATTATTCAAGCAATTATGAACTAGAAATACTAATTTTGAAAAGAAATGGAAACAACATCAATGATTTTGAAACATCATCTTTTTTTGGGTGATGCAAAATTGCCATTACACCACTGGATGCTCCTGCATTGGACACCCATGGTATTTTTGAGAAGTGACCTTGTCACATCTCAGGTGTTTGAGGAAAACCCCAAATGGTCCACATCTGCCTTAGATAACCAGGAAAAATCTTCAACAGGCCTTGCTTTCCACTTCACCAAATATTCCTCATATTGCCTCTTCTGAGTACTCCTTCCCACACACCTATCTAAGATTTCTTCTATCTCCTCCTTTGAAGTAGATGCTGGAATACTCCATTGTTGCTCTGTTGGTCCATCCTCTATTCCACCTTCATGATATTTTGATAAATTAGAAATGTTGAAAATAGGGGAAATGTTGATCCCACTCGGTAGCTCTACCTCATATGCATTTCCTGAATCATGCTTCTTCAAAATTCTGCATGGTCCAAATTTCTTCATTTTTAACTTATTATAAGTTCCAACTGGAAACCTTTCTTTTCTCAAGTGAACCATGAATTCATCTCCTACCTGAAATTCTTTATATCTCCTCTTCTAATTTGCCTTAGCCTTGTACTGAGTATTCATCTTATTAATGTGCTTTCTCACTTCTTCATGCAAATTCTTTAGGTGTTTTGCAAAGTCTTCGGCTTCGGCACTTGTCTTTTCTCCCTTCTCTAGCTTCCTTAACTCTAAAGCATTTCTTAGACTATTCCCATATACAATCTGGAATGGTGATTTATCGGTACTCCTATTGACAGAATTGTTGTAAGAAAATTCTGCCTATGGTAAAATCAAATCCCATCCCTTGGGCTTATCTCCTACTAAGAATTGTAGTAGGTTATCCAAACTCCTATTCACCACTTCCGTCTATCCATTAGTCTGTGGATGGTGTGTAGAACTAAATTTCAAATCTATCTTCAACTTCTTTCACAATGTCCTCCAAAAATAACTAATGAACTTAGTATCTTGATCTGAAAATATGCTCTTAGGTAGACCATGTAGTCTCACCACCTCCCTAAAAAAAAACTCTGCAATATGAACATCATCATTAGTCCTATTACAAGGAATAAAATGTGTCATCTTCAAGAATCTGTCCACCACCACAAAAATGGAATCATGTCCTCTCTGTGTCCTCGGTAAACTAATAACAAAATTCATACTAATATCATCCCATGGCTTCTCTGGTACATGTAATGGTTGATATAGCCCTGTATTTTGACTTGTTCCTTTTGCCATCTAACACACTTTGCAACTCTGCACAAATTTCCTCACATCGTGCTTCAGCTGTGGCCAATAATAATTCTCACCAACAATAGAAATGGTCTTATCTCAACCAAATTGTCCAGATAATCCCCCACTATGCTTCTCCTTAATCATGTTTTCTCTCATGGAACTCCTCAAAATGCACAACTGGCGTCCCATAAACAACATGCCATCTTGGATTATAAAATCCAACCATTTCATTCTGTCCAAACTAACAGGTTCCAAACAAGATTTCCAAGCCTCTACAAAATCTAGATCTTTAGGATACAAACTTTTGAGCTCTTCAAACCCAACAACCTCTATCTTCATTTCTGTCAACAAATTTTGCCTTCTGCTTAAGGCATCTACAACTTTGTTGGACTTCCCACTCATGTGCTTCAAAATAAAAGTAAACTATGCAAAAACTCAACCCATTTTAAGTGCCTCTAGTTTAACTTTCCTTGACTATTAAGATATTGCAAAGCTTGATGACCAGTATATAAAACAAACTCTTTTGGAAACAAATAATGTCTCCATTTCTTCAAAGCCTGAACTATTGTATAAAACTCTTGATCATAAACATAATACTTTTTCTTGGCATCATTAAGCTTCTCACTAAAATAGGCAATGGGCTTACCTTCTTGACTCAAAACAACTCCTATAGCACTGCCACTAGCATCACAATCTACCTGAAATACCTTATTGAAATCTGGAAGTGCTAAAACATGTTTCTCTGACTTTCTGTTTCAATGTATCAAATCTCTTGGCTGCTCCTGTAGTCCATCTAAACTCTTTTCTATCCTCTCTCATTGTCTCAGTTAGGGGTGCACAAATGTGACTAAAACTCCTGATAAATTTTCTATAAAAACTTGCCAAACCATGAAAAGATTGTACCTTTGTAGCACTCCTTAGTGTAGGCCATTCAATGATAGCCCTTACATTTTTTGGGTCCATCTTAAGACCTTCCTCTGAGACAACAAATCCCAGGTATACCAACTCCTTTGCAAAACTACATTTCTTCAGATTAATCAACAACTTCTCCAAAACTCTTTTGATATGCATCAGATGCTCATCCCAAGTCTTACTGAAAATTAAATTATCATCTAAATAAACAATAACAAAACTTCCCAAAAATTCTTTCAATGCCTCGTTTATGAGCTGCATGAATGTGCTCGGTGCATTGGTTAACCCAAATGGCATGACTAACCAATCATACAACCCTTCGTTTGTCTTGAAGGTTGTCTTCCATTCATCTCATTCTCTTATTCGAATCTGGTGATACCCACTCTTCAAGTCAATCTTCATGAAGTACTTGGCTCCACTCAAACAATCCATTATGTCATCCATTCTGGGCAATGGAAATCTATACTTGATCATGGTCTTATTGATGGCTTAGGAATCTGTACACATTATCCACTCTCCATATTTCTTTGGTGCTAGTACTACAGGTACTGCACATGGACTTAGGCTCTCTCTTATCAGTCCCTTCCTTAACAACTTGTGAACTTGTCTGTTTAACTCTTCATTCTCTACTGGAGTCATTCTGTGGGTCACCTTATTTGGCAAACTAGCTCCTGGTATCAAATCTATTTGATGACTTATCTTCCTCACTTGTGGTAAAGCTTCTGGTACATTATTAGAGACAATGTTTTGAAATTCTTCCAATAGATCTAAGACTCCTGCTGGTACATCTTCACATTTCTCTTGACTAATTTTAGGAATCAATGCAAAGCAATGATGTTCATCCTTCATACCCTCCAAAAATTTTCTACCATCTACCAAGCAAATTCTAGCAGTACTACATACCTTTTCTTCCACCTCCTTCAAGGGCTTCAACTTATGACGAACTCCATCCTTTATTAGGGAATATGTGTTTGCATGGCCATCGTGGACATCGCACCTATCATACTGCCACGGCCTCCCTAATAACATATGACACGCATCCATCGGTATGATGTCACACAACACCTCATCATGGTAGTCCCCAATCTTGAACTTGACTAAACACTGTTAATTGACCAAAGCTCTATTGATAATTGAGAGGGGGGGTGAATCAGTTATCCTAATAATTTTAACTTTTTGTGCTTTCTTAACAATTAATGTAACATTAGATCAAATAAGCAAGCATAATCATGAAATAGAAATAACACCAATACACATGACACAATGATTTTGACGTGGAAACCCTGTTAAGGGAAAAAACCATGGGGTGATTAACCCAAGATATTATTCTCTATTAGAAGAATAGAAGATACAAAATGGCACTTGCCAATTAGGGCTCATTGCCCGAGCACACTACTCACAAGAGGCTCACTGCCTACAAAAGACTTACTGTATACACGAAGAAAACTTGAACTGATGAGAAGCATCCACACATGCTGAAGTTTAGTTCCGGTTAAGCTCAATAGACTGATCTGCTGCACTTCATTCTTACTGTCCTTAAGTGTTGCTGTCCTTTTACATTCCAAACCTGCTTTTCTGCCTTTTGTTCTTTTCTACTTTTATTCACACTTGAATTCTTACACACCACACCCCTTCACATCTAAATCCATCTTGTATATATATCCGCACAAGTGATTTCAACACTTTTCTAGTCGGCATCCGGAATAGTCAATATTATCTCAAACTTTAGTCTGTCGGCTGAATCCTTGCTTCCCAAGTGAAGCGGATAAAAAAGAAACTTATAAAAGTCATCTAATAAGTTGGCCAATCATGAAAGATACCTTAGGAATCTTTATCACCATCAACATCTCATCTGGAATAACTTCTGATGCTCTGCCTATCAGTTCTTCCTCTGTCTGTTCTATCAAACCGGACCCTAATACTTGAATGCTTATATCTCTTTACTCTTTCATCACCAGAGGCTCAATTCCTGGAATCTATCAGTCAAGGTACTCCTCTTGACTTCCCCAAGTCCACACTTTCCAAAGATACTTCCTCTGAGAGATCCGGACCTGACTGTTGAACCTTTCCACATACTCTGTTCTTACTTACCGGATCATAACACTTCTTCAATCTGACTTCTGGTAGAGACTCATCATGTCTTGCGGATGTGTGGGATAACCTTTGTTGCCATCAATGACAACATTCATGAAGCTCTAATGTGTCTCTTGCCAACAATCTCCCCCGTTGGCATTGATGGCAACACTTAGTGAAAAAATGACTAAGTGTCACACTATACTCCCCCTTAGCTGATGCTCTGTCTCTATGTACATTTTCCGGAGCTCCCCCTTAGCTAAATTCCTCATTTTTCACTACCTTCACTCCCCCTTTGACATCAATGGAAAAGGGTAGGATCCACATACCAAAATTTTCAAAATTCAAACTATACTTGGCCACATAAGTATATACATATGGCATACTTACATATACTGAAGAATGTTTGCAAAAGTTGTCTTCAATTGGACAAATTCTGTTGCCCAACTTTGCTTTATTCTGTCCAAAATTGATATATGACCACTTAACAGGAATGCAAACACATTTGCCCTTTTTAGATCTGTCGGATCACTGGTCTGGGCTGTGATTTGGGCTTCTTTTATGGCCTCATGCATGGCCTCTAACTTAGGGATAATTATCCCTCTGAGTGCACCCAACCTGCTTATTCTATTTTTCTTTTCCTTCTCCAGCTTCTTGATTTCATTCAAGACTGCAATAGTTTGACATTCTTGATTTATTATGGAAGATGAGAGAGGATCAAAATTCTTTGATAGATTTGTCAGTTTGTCCTCCCGTTCTTTTACTTTCTTTTCAATATCCGTTGTTACTGTGGTCCAGGATATACAAAATTTGTATACATCTCCTCCATCCTTAAGAGCATTTTCCAAGCTCTTTATCCCAATATTCATATTTCTCCTATCATTAGCTATTAACCCTTATACCTCTGATAATCTTTTTGCTAAGAATTCCTTCTGGACCTTATCTTCTACTGACTTCTCTAGGGAATCAAAATATGTGCTAACACTATTGACTAGAGATTTGAGATTACCGGATGAACAGGCTGAGGGATCTTTCTGAAAAGATGGCATGATCTTTTCTAAAACGCCGGATGCAGCTTCTATTAGCTCACAGTCTTCCATGTGAGACTTTAGGAGTTTTTCTTTTGCCTTTGCATTGGCAAATGAAGCTATCTTCATTGTTTGAACTGGGGAGAGAGAGTCAAAGTTAAATGGACCTTGAAGTAACTCCGGTTCATCAATCTCCAACATTTATTTTGTGAAGAAGTCCTTGACAATCTCTGCAGTGTCTCTTGCCGGAGATAGAGATTTCTTCTCTTCTGCACTGTCACTTATGTTCTTCTCAGCTTGACTTTCTTCTCTTCCTTTCGCTTCTTCTTTCTCCTCTATTCTTTCTTCTCCTTTAGATCCGAAGATTGTAGGGGAAACTGGAGGAGAGATATTTGTTTGTTCATGTGCCACCTCTTCCGGAGTAGAGGATTCCAAACCCTTGTCTTTACCTTCACCAGAGTCCATTACTTCTTCTGTCATTGCCTCAGTAGATTCTTTTTCAACACTTGTAGCCGAGGGATCAACACCCAAGTCCTCTATAATGGGAATGTTGAATCTTGAGTATGCCTTCCATAGGATTTCTTCTATTTCTTTTGCCACTTTATCAGTCTCTCCAAGCATGAGCTAATTCATTCTAGTCTTACTCCGGAACTCATCCTTGCAATCTTTGAAGATCATATCCATTTGTTTTGGAGTAATTGAAGGGTAGAGCTGAATAGCTATCTGTTCTCTGATTTCTAAGTCCTTAGCCTTAGCATTTTCTTTTCTCATTTCAAGTTCCTTTTCCAAACTTTTAGGAATTAGAGAAATTATTTCAATCAAGGCTTTATTGTATATGTTCAAGTACTTAACTGTGGATTCCTCCAAGATTTTTCTATCTGCATCATTATATGCATCATAGAATTCTGTTATTGGTTGCAGGTTTCCATCCATAGTAACAGCTTTGACTACATCATCTGGGGACAGAGTGGGCTTTTCAACAAATTCTTCTGCTTCTGCTGCCTTATCTACACCAGATACTTTCTTCTTCTTCATCATCTTCTTGATTTCTTCATCAGATTCTGTCTCTTCTTCATCTTTCTGACTGATATAAGACCTTGTGGCCTTTATCTTAGTTCTTTTCTCTGCTTTACCGGATGATTTTGCTTCCGGTTTTGATGTCTTTGAGCTCTTGTCAGTGGTAGGAGTGGACCTCTTAGAGGATCATGTCCAGGTGGGGGCTTCTACTGGACCACTTTCCTTTTTAGCACCTTCCTTCTCTTTCTCTGCTCTTTCCATCTTCTCCCTATTGGCATCAAGTGCCTCTTTTGAGATGCCAAAGCTTTTGGCAATGTTTTCTACTTCTTTTCTTACCTTTCTTTTCATCTCTGGTTGCCTTAGCTCAATATGGATCTTCACACTCAATTCTTCAAAGGTTCCAAACCTTTCTGCCTTGGGATCCTTTGGTTTACTAAGCATGTGCTAGACATGCAGCTCTACGATTTTCTCATCCACCTCATACCCCATTGGCATGATCCACACTGTTCTTGGTTCCACTACCTCCATTAGGCATTGATTAGTCTCTACCATAAAGCATAATGTGTCGTTGTATTTCTCAACTAGAGATTGGGGAATTCTCTCTCTAGCTTGCATCATGTTCTGAAAGTTTTTAAAGAAACCCCAGAGAGCTATGTTTTGTGCTTTGTCATCACCAAGTCCATGCAAATAATCCTTGATTTGTATGGCAACCGGCCTGTCATTTTGCCATACCTATCCACTGGATCTGGGTAGCTCATTTATAAAGTAGAAGAATAGACAAAGTATTAGCCCACCAAATTTGAAGGAATTCTTCTTGTCCTTCTTTATCTTCTGTAGGTTCTCCAAGAGTTGGTTTAGAAGGAGCTCACAAAGGTCATAGTCTGCATTTTTTCTCAACATTTCATAAGCAGTGTAGATAGAAGTTCCAGGTACTGAATTCTCCCTGCTAGAATGATATATCTTGTAACCGATGATCATGGATGCAAATTTGACATCCGGATCAGTGATGTCATTTACTGTCATTGCTCTTTTATCAAACCTAGATCCGGTAGCCTCACTTACAATCAGATTCTTGACCGATTTGAGAATAGGTATACCACTGGATGAGTGCAAGCCGGTAACTGCCCTAAAGGCATCTTTTGTGATCTTGAATGGTCCATTCAACCACATGAAGTTGTCATGTATTTTGCTCAAGACATACTGGACCCATTTGTCCTCAGCAAAACAGGGGAAATGTATACATTGTGCAAAGTGCTTCTCCCAGAGGGCCTTGAATTGGGGTTTGAGCTCAAATGAATCATCTATTAGTTGTTTGTGGTAGATATCCATCAATTTGGACTCTCTGAATTCTTCAATGTTTGCATGGATGTAAACCCTAATATCTTCTGTATGCAAGACACCATGCGGAACACTGGAAAAAGCTCCTAGGGGATCTACTTCCAAGGATTTGTAGGGATGTTTCTTGAATTTGGGGCGAGGCCTATCAGTGATCTTCACAATATTCGGAGTAGACATATTTTAAAAAGATTTGCAAAGAGATATTTAAGAACGGAAAATACCTTTTGCGCATTTAGGTTACACAAGGTGAGCCGGATCAATTGTTGGATGAATCGGATTCTGCAGATGATCTTTGATGGGCTTGAGGAATTTCTATTGCAGAGCTTCTTTTCGTTTCTTCTTGAATGTAGAATGAACAAATGCTTAATGAAAAACCCTTATATGGCTCCGTAAACCCTAATATCAAGTTGCAATAAATGCTCGACCTAAGTCATTCCGGTTTGCCTTATTCGGATTACTTGAGGAACCGGATCAATCTTGATCTTAAACATCTTGCAGATCTTCCAAATCTTAACCATAGTTTATTTAGATGTTTCTCTTATGAACCCTTTAATCCGCAACTCTCCTTGTGCCAGTTCCGGTACCAATTGATTGGCTGGGGAACAAGGTTTTCTTTGTGTCTCCCCCTAAGCCAGAGCTCACTTTTTAATTTTCGGAAGGAATATCAGCACCAGAGTCTGGTGCGGATCCATCCCCTACATTCTTTGTACTTTTCTTCACCCAAATCTTGTTCATCTCACTTTGAACTTCATCTGCATTCACTTTTTGTTTTCCCTTATCTTGATTCTGATTATAATATACTGAACCTCTTTTGTCCTGATTCTTGCTTCTACAGAATTTTGCAATATGACCGGATCTATTGCAAATTTGGCAAACAACATTTCTTTGCATATTTGATTGATATCCTCTTGATCTGCATTGATTAGCCATATGACCCATTCTATTGCATGCAAAGCATCTACCATTGAATGAATTGTTCATTTGCATATTTCTGCATTCATGAGATTTGTGACCATACCTTTTGTAGTTGAAACACTGTTCGGAGAAGGATGTATTAGTCTGATTCATTCTCTTCTGCACTGATTAGCTTTATGACCAATGTTATTGCAGTTGTGGCAGTATCCATTGAAGAATGGATATCTTTGAGCATTAGGTTGTCTTACCAGAGGTCTTCTAGGCCTGTTCCTTAGATTTTCTGATCCAAAATTTTTCTAACCGAATCTGGAGCTTTCACCTTTTTCATACCCCAAGCCACACTTGTCATCTACCCTCTTTTGGCTTTCAAGAAGAACTTCAAATTGAGCAGAGCTTATCTTGAATTTCTCTTTGTATTCATTTGTTGTTTGAAGATCCCTTTTAAGAGAGACAACTTGATCCTCAAGTTTTTCTTCATTATCTTTGGCATCTTCAAGATTAGATTCAAGATGTCTGATTATTCTATCCATCTTGTGGCAGTCTTCTGATTTTTCCTTGAGAGATTGTCTTAGATCATCTTCAGATTTTCTTCTTTCTTCAATTTCTTGGGTGGACTTCATAACTCCTGATTCCATTTCATGTCTTACCATGATGATTTCTTTTGATAATTTTTCACATAACTTGGTTTTCTCTTTTAGATCTCCATTTATATCATTGGCTTCACCTTGACTTGCCAATTACTAAAGTAGCTCCTTTCTCTTTTTCATAGAGAGACTCAATTTGTCTTTTAGTTCTTTTATGAAATGATCAGCCTATTTGAGTCTTTCCTTTAATTCATTGACTTCAGAGTTTGACTGCTCAAGATCATCAAGGGCAGTCTTAAGTTGCTCCCTTATACCATATACATCCATTTGAATTCCCAGATCTTCCTCAAGCTGTTAGGCTCTGTTAGGAGGAACTTGGCTCTGATACCAATTGTTGATAACTGAGAGGGGGGGTGAATCAGTTATCCTAATAATTTTAACTTTATGTGCTTTCTTAACAGTTAATGTAACATTAGATCAAATAAGCAAGCATAATCATGAAATGGAAATAACACCAATACACATGACACAATGATTTTGACGTGGAAACCCTGTTAAGGGAAACAATCACGGGGTGATTAACCCAAGATATTATTCTCTATTAGAAGAATAGAAGATACAAAATGGCACTTGCCAATTAGGGCTCACTGCCCGAGCACACTGATCACAAGAGGTTCACTGCCTACAAAAGACTTACTGTATACACGAAGAAAACTTGAACTGATGAGAAGCATCCACACATGCTGAAGTTCAATTCCGGTTAAGCTCAATAGATTGATCTGCTGCACTTCATTCTTACTCTCCTTAAGTGCTGCTATCCTTTTACATTCTGAACCTGCTTTTCTGCCTTTTGTTCTTTTCTACTTTTATTCACACTTGAATTCTTACACACCACACCCCTTCACATCTAAATCCATCTTGTATATATATCCGCACAAGTGA
This sequence comes from Cunninghamia lanceolata, assembly GCA_027924645.1. NCBI lineage: Eukaryota > Viridiplantae > Streptophyta > Pinopsida > Cupressales > Cupressaceae > Cunninghamia > Cunninghamia lanceolata. The sequence goes on along the minus strand of BSBN01001770.1, from coordinate 1,674,067 downwards.
TTTCAACACTTTTCTAGTCGGCATCCGGAATAGTCAAATTATCTCAAACTTTAGTCTGTTGGTTGAATCCTTGCTTCCAAAGTGAAGCGGATCAAAAAGAAACTTATAGAAGTCATCTAATAAGTTGGCCAATCATGAAAGATACCTTAGGAATCTTTATCACCATCAACATCTCATCCAAAATAACTTCTGATGCTTTGCCTATCAGTTCTTCCTCTGTCTGTTCTATCAAACTGGACCCTAATACTTGAATGCTTATATCTCTTTACTCTTTCATCACCGAAGGCTCAATTCCTGGAATCTATCAGTCAAGGTACTCCTCTTGACTTCCCCAAGTCCGTACTTTCCAAAGATACTTCCTCTGAGAGATCCGAACCTGACTGTCAAACCTTTCCACATACTCTGTTCTTGCTTACCGGATCATAACACTTCTTCAATCTGACTTCTGGTAGAGACTCATCATGTCTTGTGGATGTGTGGGATAACCTTTGTTGCCATCAATGACAACATTCATGAAGCTCCAATGTGTCTCTTGCCAACAAGCTCTATGGTCCTTCTGCAACCATGCAATCTGATATGGATGTGGATGCTTTCTTCTTGTCAACTTCAACTTGTTAACCATCTCCTCTGAAACAAGATTGTCAGTGCTTCCACTATCAATAATAATATCACAACACTTACCTTCACATTTGCACCTTGTGCGGAATAAACTCTTCCTTTGATCTAGTTCTTTCTTCTCATTCAACAAGGTTCTTCTGATAACTAGGGTTTCTCCCTTTTTAGCATCTTCAGAATGTTCAGACTGTGCATCTTCATCTACATGTACAACTCGTGCATTACCTTCAAGTCTTCTATTCATCATTCCTTGATGTTACAGACACTCGTATGCTTGATGCCCTTCTTCTCCACATTGGAAACAGGTTCCTTTGAAACCTCATCTTCCAGGTCCTTGCCCAGGTTTGCCTCTTCCTCTTCCTCTTTGCTCACCATTGTTTTGGTCACGAGAGTGGTAGGCATTATCTCCTCTATGATTTTGACTGGTGCCAACTTCTTCACTTTTCTTTTGATCTTCATTACGGCCTCCATAGGATCTTCCACTAGTCCTTTAGCCTTGACCTCTTCCCCTTTGCTTGCTATCGAATCTTTTATTTAGCTTCTTTTCCACCTTCAGGGAAAAATGGTATGCATCTTCTATGGTGGTCATTCTAACCAGGCTCAACTCCTCTTGAATACTTGGCCTTAACCCATTAATGTAACATGCTACCTTCTCCTTGTTGGCCTCTGCATGGCCTATCCTGATAGTAATCTTATAAAACTCTTCAATATACTCATTAACAGACTTGTTACCTTGCTTCAATCCTTGCAGCTTCTTTAGCAACTCCATCTCATAGTCCACAGGAATGAACAACTTCTTTAGTTTGTCCACCATCCGATCCCATCTGGTAATATTTCATTTTCCTCTTATATTCCTCTCTAACTGGACCTCCTTCCACCAAATACTGGCATGGGCCTTCAACTTTATTTTTACAAACTTGACCCATTCTGGATCTTCCACATCTTCATACTCGAAATATTATTCCATATCATTGATCCAATCAATAAGTTGTTCTGGATTCAAATCTTTAGAATAGGTAGAAACTTTGATCCTGGGCCTCTTTCCAATCTTTGAAATGGCCCTCAACAACCTAACGTATGTAGGATCTCCTACAACTTCTTGTTCTTCCTCAGATAGATCTTCTTCAGCTTCATCTTTGCCTTCTTCTCTCGTTCTTGGCTCAAACCCTCTTCGTCGCTCCTCTTGCAATGCATCGATTTGCCTTTGTAGTGCTCTAAAACTCTCTTCCGTCAAATCATTTCTCTCAACACAATTTCTTCGTGGAGGCATTTTGAACTCTGCAGCAAACCCACAACCTTAGGTCCTAGTACAAATTGCCTCACGGTCAGTGATCTGTCTTAACACTCAGGAAGCCTTGCTCTGATACCACTTGATGAAGGGGGTAAATCACAAAACATACAACAATAGAAATTGCACACAGAAAATAGAATACTCTTTTATTGATTTGGACAACTCATTACGTTACAGAATCTCAAATACAATCAGAGGAATCAATCTTCCACAGGCTGCAACACATTACAACTACCTATCACCAGGATCTGGAACCTTCTGCCTTATGTAGCCCCAAATCTACTAGGGTTTCTATTTTCCAACCTTTTCTTGACACTAAACTTCCCCCCTTATCTCTACTACTTCCTAGGGTTCCCAAAAATGGTCATAAATAACCCCTTTTGATGGCCAACAGCCAAATTTCAAAATTTGCATCTCCCTCCAAAAATAGGTCAACTTCCAAGGGGCATAACTTTTGATCTGGGTGCCCGATTGGAGAACTATTTGAAGCACATGAAAGCTCACAGTGTGATCTATGCACTAAGAACCCTCTTTTCAAATTCTATCCATTTTCAGGTCCGTACAAGACCATTTAGTGCCTCAAACCTAACTTTGAATAATTTTCAGGAGTTTTTTGAGAAACATGTTAGATCTCAAAAATGTAGGTCTTTACACCTTAAGAGGTTGCCAAGCTCTCTTCACGTTTTTGGCTAATAGGCACAAGGATAATAACATCTTCACTTTAGGTTCTGCTAGACCTAGGTGGGTATACCTTTCACAACAAATGCAGATTTTTAATATTCTTCACGGTGGCAAATAGGTGTGAAGTAGCTTAAAAGATAACTGTTCTTATTCCTAATGTTAAGGTCTTAGATATTGTATACACCTAAAATTGGCTCGGGTCGAATTAAGTAAATATTTTAATATTTATCTTAATTCTCATTTTCTTCTGTCAATGAAATAAATATTGTACATTTATTTAATTGGTTCATTGTCCCATAATTAAATAAAAGTCATTTTATTTAATTAAATTCCCTCAACTCTTCTAATGTCTAAAGTCTAAAATCCACCTCATCTCTTCCACCTCACCATGTTGCACATATAATTAAATATTCTTAATATTTAATTAGCTAATATCCTCCATTTTCCAAAATAAATCTTTAATTCAATTATCCTCCACCAAATTGAATATTTAATTCAATGTTCCCCACTAGCCTTCAACAATTGAATTGTTCCTCACTAGCCTTCACCAATTGAATATTTAATTCAATGTTCCCCACTAGCCTTCAACAATTGAATATTTAATTCAATGTTCCCCACTAGCCTTCACCAATTGAATATTTAATTCAATGTTCCCCACTATCCTCCACCAATTGAATTCTTAATTCAATTGTTCCCCACTATCCTCCACCAATTGAATTTTCAATTCAATTCAATTGTTCCCCACTATTCTCCACTCTTCCCAAAAATGAATTTTTAACTCATCCACTATCCTCCACTCTTCCCAAAAAATAAATTTTTAATTCATCCACTATGAATAAAAGATTCACTTTTATTCTTAGCCATTGATCTCATCTTTTGATCCTCACCCTCCATTCTATTTTCAGAAAATCTATAAATAGAACCCTCTTCTAAGCCATTAGAGAGGCACTTCATTTGGCAAGATAACTATACTCAAATTTCTCTTCTTCTTTTATTCATTCTATTTCAAGTGTCCTCCATTATCATGTGTTGAAGCTCACATTCAACACAACACATATCAAGAGCCATTCTTCCTTTGTCATCTTTAACAAGCAAGCAAGCTAGGAAAGCTTTTGAGGGCTTCACAATCAAGATCAAAGAAAGATAGGCAAACAATGGAAAATGATAGGTAAATGGGATTGTAAGTATTCTTACTTGTTTTGATTTTAATCTTCTTTGCTTTCAACTTCCATTGGTGTTTAAGTTTTGTATGTTTTCATTAGTTTGAACTAACCTCATTCTCCCCCTCACATTTTGGCGCCCACCGTGGGGCCCTTGCCCCTTTACTAATAAAAAAAATGAGTGTTTTTAGTTGTAGGTCTGTGCAGGTGAAGAATAGGTGAAAAACAGGTCTCTGACAGCAGTCTTGCGCATTCGACTCCCACAGTTGCGCATTTACCTCTCAGATTTGCGCATATGATAGTTTTGCGCATTTGACCTCCACAGTTGCGCATTTACCTCTCATTTTTGCGCATTTGACCTCCATAATTATGCATATGACCTTTTTGTGCATTTGACCTCTGCAATTGCGCATCCGTCAGAGTTGCACATTTACCCTGTATCGTTGCGCATCTGTTCTGTCAAACTGTGCATATACACTGAAATTGTGCATATGACCTCTAAAATTGCGCATATGTCCTCTAAAATTGTGCATATGTCCTCTGAAATTGCGCATATGATCTCTGAAATTGCGCATATGTTTTTGCAGTGAATTTTAAGAAAGTTGTTTTCTTCGCCAAACGCTCTATGTTTCATGAAATCTAGGTAAATTTGTAGTCAAAATTTATGGAAATGCCCCCCCGGATGCAATGGTGAGGTTAGATTTGAGCTAAGAGATCATCTACATACATTTTTATCCAAATCTTAACAAACTAGGGTTAGAAAACGCAAATTTCTGTAGACCGATTATTTCTTTCTGCGCATATGTCCTCTGATTCGACGCATCTGTTAAAATAGCGCATATATCTCTTGTTACAGTGCTTTTGACACCTGTCTTAGCACTTTTGTAAAACACTGCATGCAATCTCTGTTTCTGCGCATTCAGACTGCAGTGCGATGCTTCTGATTCTGCTTTTTGTCTTTAGGGTTTCTGATTTTGTGTGTTTGAGCTAACGATCATTTTTGCAGGACTAGTGGCTGGATTAGATCATTTAGCTGCTTTGTCTAGTTCATTTAGACTAACTAGGGGTGAAAGTAACAAGTGCATCTCATACAATACTTCACATAGTTTTCTAAACTAGGAAGGAAGTAATTGAACCCAATGGTTATCTATGCATTGTCAAATCTATTTTCCTAAAGTAGGCCACTGCTATCTTTACAAACAGAAAATGAACAATGCTATGTCTTAATCACTTTCAAAGTTAACAAATGGGGAATGAACAATGCTATGATCTAAACACTTCCAAGTTAACAATCGTGTGAATGCACAAGTAGCTTAACTCATATAGTTTTTCTACTTTTAACTAGGTTGGATTAACAAGTGTTTTTTGTGCTTGCGAATGACAATAGGCTTATGCTCTCCCCTTAACTGGGTGATCAAAGTGCCAGACTTGTCATTCTATTTGTCAAACCCTTGGATGCACGCTTGTCCAAGTGGGAATGACCCTGAGTGGTAATAGGCTAAAGCCAAGCCCTATCAAGCCACTTAAAATAAATTGTGCTTGGGGTGAAAACCTCAAGCAACGAGTGCTGCTATGTTACACCAATGGCCAACCTCCCCCAAAACCCTCATAGGCATAACCCTTTGAGGCTGGGAGACTCCATAATGGAGAGTAGTGCCACTGCATGTGTAACCACTCGAACGGTTGCCCTAACTAAGAACAAATTTTTTAGCAATCCAAAATCCCCTACTATCCTATCCAGCCTAGGGTGTACTTGTTTTGAGTCAAAACAGTCCAAAAATACAAAAAAAAATAACAAAAGATAAAAATCATGGAAAACTTCTATGTGTTTGCTGTGTTTTTGCCATAATTAAACATCAGAATTATCACAAACACCAAATTTTTCAAACCAAATCCTGAAAACAATCCAAAATTATCTAAAATTCAGAGAAAACAAACAAAAAAGTCAGAATTGCGCATTTGATTCGACATATTGCGCATATGCGTCGACTTATTGTGCATTTGATTATGTGGCACATTTAAACAAACAAAAGAATTAGAATTGCGCATTCGCTCTGACCTATTGCGCATATGATTTGACTTATTGCGCATTTGATTAAACGGCGCATTTAAACAAACACAGTTAACATAGAATTGCGCATATAATTCAACTTCTGGTGCATCTGACTCTTGTTGTTGCGCATTCAAACTGTTGCGCATTTGAACCAGAGAACAAAAAAAATTTAGTTCTTTCCAAAAGTAAAACGGTCAAAAATCATTTTCAAAAACCCGTTTCAGCTTTTCAAAATCTGATTGAAACCTTGCAAATCAGTCATTTCTCCATCTTTTCTAGTAATCTTTTCCAGTCTTGTGTCAATGGCAAACAAATTAGAATATCTTGATCAAAAATTACAATCTCTGAAATTGCAAATAAACTTAGGTCCCTCGCCCCAAGGTTGTTTAGCAATTATTCAACAAATTGATGTCTTACAACAAGAATTGACAAACTTGCAAGCTGAACGTGCCAGTACTAGCTATGCCTCGCCCTAAACTCCTATGTCTTTTTCCCATACTCATGATAAGGCAACCGCCACCTCAAGAGGGAAATCGTATACCACTTTGGCTCATCATCCTCCTTCACCATATCCTAAAACACATATCCCAAAACATACCAGTCCTACGCCAACACCGCCATCTAGTTCCTCAAATTTTAAATGGCACACCAAAAAAGAATCAGATGAGTGGTGGGAAAAATGTTTTCCACATTTATACAACAAAAGCAAAGCTAGGGAGAAAGCCAAATCCACTCATCCATCCCCTCATTCATCTACCCATACACCTGCGACGGATGTGATCCAAGGGCTACTAGCAGAGAGTCAACCATGTCCCCAAACTCCGGTCCTTGACCTTACCAAAGATTCGTCCAAGGCCATGTCAAATCCTACAACCCCTTCATGTCATCCGCAACCCCTTAAGCTTATCGAAGAGCCTTCTACCATGAAACAAAGTCAAGGTCCATCAACCATCCATATTGCCAACCAAGAACCTATCCACGATCTATCCACTTCCATTCAAGAAGACCAAGAGATATGTCAAGAGCACACTTTAGAGCATGTCGAAACATTAACCCCTTGTCTAAACCAAGATCAAAACATTCCCAGCTGATCCATGCATAACCTATATCTTTTCTTTGATAAAGATACTACTGTTGATGAAGAAGCTATCCATGAGCAACTTGATCCTATGCATGAGCTAGAGATCCAATGGCTTTTCTATGATCAAGATGATATCCATAATAATGAACCTCTCCAGGAGCCACTTGATCCTGTCCATATCCTCACAACTGTACATGAGAAGGAAATCCAATTCCAACCCATCCATAACCTTTACCTGTTCTATGATCAAGATATGCCCTATGAAGAGGATATCCCTGAACAACTTGATCCCATACCCATCCATGAGCAAGAAACCTCCATTACTCCTATCCATATTCCACCTAGTCACATCTGTGATCCAACAACTTCCACTTCCCTTGATGAGACACTTGCCTCCCAAGCAAAGGTAGAAGATCAAACCAGTAATGATCCTTCATCTGTTATTGACCAAGCTGCAAATCCTCCACCATATATCCTTGGTCTTACTACCTTCATGCATGAATGTTCTTTCTTAGAACACCAACAACCATTAGCTGCTATCGCATCTTCCTCATCCAATAAAGAACTCGCTGCTAGTGCACCTATACATAATCCTGTTGTCCACCGAATACTCCAGAATATGAACTATCAAGGTAAAGGCTTAGGCCTTCATGAACAAGGTATTTTGGAGCCCGTCCATGTCAATGTTCCTCCTCCTTCATACGGCCTGGGATACATACCCCAAGGTGAGCAAACTCGAGATGTTGGTACTTCCTCCACTCCTCCAAAGTCCACAACTTTCCATCGCAAATCCTATCATAATCCCAAAACATATGTCGCCATCCCACCTCCCTTATCATACACATCCCAAAAGCATGTGACTATACACCTTCCACCATCCAATATACGTCTGCTACTTCCAACTCCTAATATCTCACCATCCAATCTCCCTCTGCTACTTCCAACTCCTAACACCCCTCCATGCTTGTTACCACCACTTCTTCCAACACCCTATCCATACCTCTATAAATCCTCTAAATATCCCAATCATGGCTGACAAATGCACATATGGTCTAAACAAGGAAGATTCACCAACCTCTATAAATCCTCTAAATATCCCAAGCAGCAAATGATTATTCCCAAAGCTACGCAAAAGCTGCATACACCCATGCACCTTAATGCCAAATTGAAAAAGGTGTGGGTCCCCAAGCAACAAATGATTAATCCAAAAGCTACACAAATGTTGCATACACCCCAACCCATACCTTCACAGGTACTACCTAAAAACAAAATGGTTTGGGTACCCAAGCAAAAAGCCCTAAAGTTACATGAGGCATCCACCTCTCAAGAATCTCAACCATCCACTTTCTCCCATTCCATCCACAAGTCTGAAATTCTTCCATCCCACATGGCAAACAAAAATTAGAAAAATACTAAGTCTATGTGGGTCCATAAATTCCTAAATATTCATCCACAAGCAAAAGTCTCTGTTGCCTCCTACACTACTTTCCCATCACCAACTTCAATATTTACCATGGTATGTGCAATCGTTGGTCATGATTCCGTTCCATTCCACAACATTTTCATATACCTCCATCTCCCCTTCCTTCTACTATTATCCTACATATCTTCCTAATCCTACGCCTATGGTCCATGTTGTTGCATAAGCCTTCCCTCCATATTCTGCATCATAATCCACTATCTACCTACACCATCTCACTTTCATACGATCCCCTACCAACATTTGTAAGAACACTTGACATTGTCCATTCGACAGTATCTATCTAACAGGACTATATCACCTTTCAAGGAACTCTATACTTGAGTCTTTCCATATCCACCTTCTCCTATCTAAATATTCAAAAACAAAAAAAATGAAAATGAAAAAAGTAAAGAGAAATCCCTTCGTCCAATGGTGAAAACTTGGTAAATAGGCACCTTGGATAAGTACCGTGATGAAAACCTGGCAAACAGGCGTCATGTGTAAAGTTGATCTTCTATGTTACCTACACTTGGGGGCACTTTGTCTCATCAGCATATCACTCTTCTCCTACTAGTTTCCTTTCATACCATTTCCTATCATATCCTCTATCCATTACATACCTATCCGGTCCCGTCCATCCATCCAAACTTCCTTTCTTCTATTCTTTGGTCTTGATAAAGATTGGGGGCACAATGTTGACAAATGTTTTGAATGGCTCTTGACATACCTTATCCCTCCATACCATGCAAATCATTCATTATTCTCTCATCCTCCTATCATCATTAGCATTGTCATGAACAATCCTTCGTACTCTACCTACAATGGGGCATGTTACACTTATACGACATAGTCCTTGGAGATCACATCCTTGTTTCCTTCTATCCACTATTGCCCATCCTCATAACCATCCGTATCTACTATCTTCCATCCATCTACATATCCGTGGTGGTTCCTTGTCATTAGTATTGTTTGTTCCATATCTATTCCATGTCATGTCTCTTTTTGTTCCATATCTGATCCATATTGTGTCTTATTTGATCCATATCTGATCCATGTATGTTGCATATCATGTCTCATCCGATCCATATCTTGGGTCCATTAGGGTTCTTGTCGAACTACGTTGCCTCTGCGTTGTCATGTAGGCAAGGTCATTATCAATGCGCCCCTGAGGCTCTGCTTCCCTGTCCATCTCATATCTTGTCATCTATCCTCTAGTCCATCCATGGTCCAAGCCCCGAACTACGTTGCCTTTGCGTCGTCACGTAGGCAAGGCCATTATTCTCATGCGCCCCTGAGGCTCCACTTTCCCCTCCATTCCATGTCTAGTCCTTCTATCCATCTGAGTTCACTCCACTTCCCGTCCATCCCATGTCTTGTTGTCCGTCCCACTAATAAGGATTGTGATACCTTTTGCTAGACAAACAAGAGCAACAAAGCCCGCTTCCAAACAAAAATCTTGACGAAAAACATCAACCTGTCTAAGGCAAAACAGAGCACCATACCGAAACACTCAAGCTAAATCTCATATCAATTATGGCAAAAAGACACATCTAAATGCAAGAATGTTTTGTGTTGGTTAGATTAAGAGTCTTGATTTATGCTATCATGCCTTTCTATGCTACTTGAGGATGCTAAAAGCTAGAGATGCTATGATGGGGGCATGATTATTTTCTTTGTTTGCTGCTTGTGGATTAAATTTTAGTAATGTGATGACTTTTGTCTAACGACATGATCGATAAAAGATCATCGAGGACTCCGAGGTCTAAACATGAAAAGGGGCAATCCTTGTCTGTTGAAAAATGCAAGAAATACTCAGGTCATCTAGATTCAATTTTGACTAGATGCTTGTATTAACTTGCTATATCAAAATCCATGTAAGTAATACTCAGGTCATCTCGGTCTAATTATACCTAGATGCTTGTATTTTCTTACAACATAATAAGGCCCAATGATGAAAGTGCTTCAAAATACTTGCTATATCAAGGTGACAAATATCCATATCCATACCTTATCCAACTGCACTTCATATCCATTTCCATATCCATACCGTATCTAATTGCAAGTCTATCCTTAATCCATGCCAATCAAGTCAAGTCAATCTTGTCAAGTGATCTGATCACAATCAGTGGTCTTGATCCTTGTCCAGTCGTAAACCATATCAGTCAGTCATAACTATCCTTCATGTTGCTCTAGGGATACATCACTCCCCGCCATGACAACACTATCGTATATCGTTATCATATGTCTTAGACAGGATGTTGCATTGTCGAAACCAGACCTGGAGTCTTATACGACATATCTCATTCCTGAAACCAGACATCATCGACCTATATCATTGGTTTATCACTTGACAAGGGCAATACCTTGGTTGTTCCTGTATCATTTGTGCTTACTTGCTTGTGTGTGTCATCTTTTTATCTTGCATTCCATATCATTCATCCATTTCTTCTGCATCCAACCATTTCATCTCCTGTCAACCTATCTCATCGTGAGATTGTCCGTCTCACGCCTTCCACCTTCTCCCCGTCCAATCTCCCGAGGGGGCATCCTATCATCATAACCTGTACCAGGGGCAAACTGGGGCATGTATCATTATCAGACTATTTATTCTTTGAAACAACGTGATAAAACACATTGCTTCAAATAGGGGCAAAATGTATACACCTAAAATTGGCTCGGGTCGAATTAAATAAATATTTTAATATTTATCTTAATTCTCATTTTCTTCTGTCAATGAAATAAATATTGTAAATTTATTTAATTGGTTCATTGTCCCATAATTAAATAAAAGTCATTTTATTTAATTAAATTCCCTAAACTCTTCTAATGTCTAAAGTCCAAAATCCACCTCATCTCTTCCACCTCACCATGTTGCACATATAATTAAATATTCTTAATATTTAATTAGATAATATCCTCCATTTTCCAAAATAAATCTTTAATTCAATTATCCTCCACCAAATTGAATATTTAATTCAATGTTCCCCACTAGCCTTCACCAATTGAATATTTAATTCAATGTTCCCCACTATCCTCCGCCAATTGAATTATTAATACAATTGTTCCCCACTATCCTCCACCAATTGAATTTTCAATTCAATTGTTCCCTACTATCCTCCACTCTTCGCAAAAATGAATTTTTAACTCATCCACTATCCTCCACTCTTCCCAAAAAATAAATTTTTAATTCATCCACTATGAATAAAAGATTCACTTTTATTCCTAGCCATTGATCTCATCTTTTGATCCTCACCCTCCATTCTATTTTCAGAAAATCTATAAATAGAACCCTCTTCTAAGCCATTGGAGAGGCACTTCATTTGGCAAGATAACTATACTCAAATTTCTCTTCTTCTCTTATTCATTCTATTTCAAGTGTCCTCCATTATCATGTGTTGAAGCTCACATTCAACACAACACATATCAAGAGCCATTCTTCCTTTGTCATCTTCAACAAGCAAGCAAGCTAGGAAAGCTTCTAAGGGCTTCACAATCAAGATCAAAGAAAGATAGGCAAACAATGGAAAACGATAGGTAAATGGGATTGTAAGTAATCTTACTTGTTTTGATTTTAATCTTCTTTGCTTTCAACTTCCATTGGTGTTTGGGTTTTGTATGTTTTCATTAGTTTGAACTAACCTCATTCTCCCCCTCACAGATATGAATGCTTGAATAAAACTATGTAGAATTTCTAGAATGAATTTGGAATGACCAGTGCCTACCTTATTGGGCTATTCGGGTTAGTGGATGGGTTAATGGAAACAGATGTATGTGATAGGTGAATTTATCTCCTAGCTTAACTCTAATAGTTGGGCACTTTTTGAATGTTAGCACCTTATGCAGACGTGCAAGTTTGCTAGTTACAACATCACACAACAATAGCAAATGTGTTTTGACAAATACATATAAATTTGAATAATAAGGGAAAACCACTTTGGAGACAACACAATAACATGTAATCATGAAAAATAACACAACTATTGAACACTGGAAATAAATCACCATATGAAAGTATTATGCTCCATTGTACTTCTTCAGAAAATAAGCATATATGATATAAGTTTTTTAAATGGACAAGAGATGGCAATCTATCTTCTTATAAAGTCTTTTTTAAAATAAGAGAGAGATATATCCTACTACTGATGATGATTTTAGACCATCATATGTTCATATTTTATAGCAATAGTTGTGAAGAGGACATATCTCTTCATAGTGTCTTTTGGGAATTAACAGAATCAACATAACAATAAACAAAGATAATTAACACTAAGCTCTATTGAGCCATAGGTAGATCTAAGCAATATGATCTAAATACTTTTGGCTCAGATGTGTATCAGTGAATTCTATGGCATTCCTTGTGACCACCTCTATCGAAATCATCCTCTCCAAATGCTTGCAGGCCTCCCAAGATGTTGAGTCTTTATCTTTGATAGTCACTAGAGCCTCCTATAATATTACTTGGCATTATTTAGTCCATTCATCTTTGCTTTTCAACTCTTTCTCACTTCTGAATAACACAGGTACACCCATCTTGGAAGCATCAATACGCTCCTTTGCATCAGCTTGAAGCTTGTCATGATATTTCTTATGTTGCTTGATCAGATCTTCAACACTGGAGATGCCTGCACTATCAGGGGTATCTTTACTTAGTATCCCATGGAGCTTCTCTTGGACCCTGTTATTTAATCTCTCGTGCTCTTTGATAACTTTATGATTCTGAGAGTAGACATCCAGAAATTTATTCATCCAATGCATCATATGAGCATGCCTGTTCTGCAGTATTGTAACAAGTGTGTCAATTTGGATCTGAGCTATCTGATCATTCGATGGTGGTTCAGTACTCTGTGGGCTCTCTCCTTGGGTTAATCTCTTAGTTGATCCTTCAAAAGCACCTTTGACTGTATCTTTCAAGAAATTGTTCTCCTTGGTCATTCTCTCACAACTCAACTTATACATGTCTCTTTCTTTGATCAACATCTAGATTTGGGCCTTGTTCAACTTTGCCGCATTAATCCCAATATCAACAGTGATTATGGGATCTGTTTCTCCCGCTTTCAATGTCATCACATGCCCAAATGCCTTTTCATTATCAATGACTACAATCTTTTTGTGAGGCAGATACAAAGCCTAGATCATAAGTGAGTTTTCATCATTGTTATATTTTGTTCCCATGTATACTTGTGTTACCCCTTCTCGAGTGAGCTTATATTTGTCATCAGTTTTATGTAAGAAACTATCAAATACCAATGCATAATTCATATCCAATCCTGGAAATATCATCACACCAGCTTGTTTTAGTAGTTGTCTACCTTTATCAGGGGTCATATTCCTTATCTCATTATCCATGGTTGTCTTTAGTACACTTAACAATTATTTTTCATTATCAGGTGTGACATTTTCAATAGATTCCCTAACTTCTTTTCCTTTGTATTTGTACAAAAAGGACTTAAACTCTGGAGAATAAATAAATTGGTCATCAGAAATAAATGAATCATATGCCAATTGTTTGGCATCTGTATCAACTAGTTCTTCAACCTCATATTCCTTGCTAGGAGGCTGGTATTCAATTCTGCGTTTGGGAATTCTATCCTTTTGTGCATGGGGTTCATCTTCATCTGAGGATTCTTCAGTACCCGAAGACAATAGTTCCACTTCTTGTATTGCCTTCCTCTTCTGATCTATCTCTCTATTATATTTATCAATAGCTAATTCAGCCTTTGCTCCCTCCATATTCCTTATGACATCATCATGTGGACAAGTTATGTGTGCATACCCACCGAGATTCTGTTTCTTCCTTGCATAATCTATAAAACCTTAGGGATCAAACCCCTTCCTCTATTCTGCATATTTCATGTTGAAATGTAGCAATTTATCCCAAATAAGATCATACCCATCTTTTGACACTATGGTGAAATCTCCAAAACATAATGTGCTTGGCATAAACGATTGTTTATCATAAGCACCTAGATTCATTACATTGGAGTAGTCCATTTGTCTGACGATCTCCAAATATGCTATCCTATCTGGAATAGTCTTAGGTAACAAAAAAGGTGTGTCCTCAAAGCCATAGACTCTAATCATGGTAGAGTCAAGGAAACAATACTAGTCTCCCCAGTTATGTGTCACAATTGGAGGACCATTGAAGTCTTTTGGCCTAAGAAATCTCTTAATTTCATCAGATAAAGAATAATCACAGGGGTGGTTAAAGAATCTGTACAAAATTTTTACAAAATACTCCTCAAAGTAAACATAATCAGAATGGGCAAATCTACTATCCCACACACTAGTCCATAATTGCACAGGTCATGGTTGTCCTTTCTTGTCCAATTGTGTAATCCCCAACTCTTCTGGCCACATCCCAATTTCCTAACCATAATATAGTATCATGTGCATAAACAAGCAGTAATGCTCGAAGTGCAGTATGGGAGAGTTGTTTTTAATAGCCATTAACCCAGAGTCAATTTCCTTGAAGACATATGCAGCATAGTCAAAAGGCCTAGCATTATGACATTGTATATCAGCTACTATCACCATTGCTCCTATTGTCATGAATTCAGAAACCTCTAATCCTAAGACCTGGCCAACTGAATAATAGGTGTATTTCATATATGGCTCAAACATATCAACATGAAATGGAGGCCCATCATTGTCCTCAAGGGGCACTGTGCTTCCTTCTACCCTAGGCCTGTGAAGTGGCAGCCTCCACCCTTTGTAGGTGGTATCCATCCTCCAATACTCCTTTTCCAAGTCCTCATATATTATGGTTTCATTGCATAGGTCGTCTAAATTAAATACTTCACACATTGCATTTTTTGGCAAATGTATAAAAGCCTCACCCTGTGGGTTACATATAGCCTTAATATTCTGATCGTAATGGGTGGCTAAGAGTTTCAGAAGATCTATGTTTTCAAACACATCTGGCACAACCAATTTCCCCAAATTGAAGTTCCAAGGGTTGCAAACAGGTGCACTCATAATTCTTCTATTGTAATGAAACTTAAACAATTCATACGCACGGATGGGTGTCCATATATTGCCAATGTGTTCACATTTATCTTCTAATTTCTCTATATTAGCCCTAAGCTATGTGGACCTTCTTGCCTTAGGACCTAAACTAGGTAATTGATCTATGAGGTCCTGGTTTAGTTTTTGCTCTTTCACCTTCTCTTTTTGTCCTTTCTCATTTTTTTGTTTCATAGCTTTACTTGTTTCCCCTTGTTTTCTAGCCTTTGTTTTGGTGGGTGTCTCCAATCTACCCTACCCGGAATAACAGAGACGGACTTCAATTTATCAATCGTAGAGGAGTTTATGTGCTTACCTATGGTTGCAGAGATTGTTGAATCCTTTCGTGCTTGTTTTATCCCCGCACTTTTGCCGTGCCTCCAGAAAATCTCTTTTGGTTTCAAGTGCTTTGATTTGGAATGTTTTTACAGGGGATTTTATTCAAGTTGCCATTAATGTCTTCTCCTGTGAATTAATGTGGCCAACTTTTCAAAATTTGAAATGTTAAATCGACAAAATGTTCATTGTTGGTGAGACTTTCCTGACTTTATGCCGATCTGTATGCTTCATCTGGCACCATTTTTTACCTATATGTTTCATAACTCAATCGCTATGACCAACCCAATGTCCTTTCGATATAGTATATCACTATTGGGAATTCCCTTTAATCCTCCTATGGATAGATTTAACCTTTTTTCCTTTGATTTCCAACGCTTCGGGGAGACATTACAAGGCTTACCCGATGCAGGAGTGAGTGTTTACATTGTCATCAGCTTGACTGGAACCATCGCTATGAGGCTATCATGTGGTCCCAATGTTTTGCGTTTCTCTGATAGGATCATTGCATTTACTTTATCAGAATGAAAGTGTGTCTCTAACTGAAAACCATTCATCGCCATGACTAATGAACTCAGTGGGACATAAGGACTTTACTCCGATCTGTCTACTTATACCGATGAGTACCATTTGTTGTTTTATACATCGGTACAACTTTCTCTAAAGGTTCTTTATGATCGTTGTGACTTACAAATTCAGCAAGACTTAAACCTTGTGCTCTGACGATGCTAGTCTTCTCGATATACATACTTTTCAATTATCATTTTGTTCTTTAACAAGACTTTTGTCAAAAATGTTTCTTTGGCTTTCGCCATCAGAGTGAACTATGCTATCAGAGAGATTTCTAAGGTCTTTCCCGATCATATACTTCTTCCTGATGCAATTGTATTTAACTTCATTGGTGAGACCAAGTGCTTATCCCTCTGAAAAAATCTATCTGTATGACCTTTGCTATTGGTATGTTTTGGAAATTTCATTCGGACCTCTGCTTCTGCCAAAACACCTTTTCATCGGTGAGATCTATGCTTTGTCTTACCGATTATCCATTCCTGCTATCCTTTAGGATTCTCATCACTGGGACATCCCTTTTCTTTCCCCGATCATGGCTAAAAATGCCTCAATGAGATCTATAATTAATGGGTCGAGAGGAAATATCCAAGGTTTTGCTGAAATTGATTAATCTGAGGTTTTTATCTACCATAATGAAGGAATTGAGATTATTGGTTAATAAAGGTCACAATATGGATCTTGTCACACAAATTGTGGTGATTTATTTTGATCACAGAGTTACATAGTGGCTGTATAAACTAATGGAGGCTAGAAAATGTGAGATTTTTTCTAGTCCCAACAGTGGCTCTAATTGGGGATGCATACCCATTTGTGGGTATGACAAGAGTCCAGATCTCTGGGAGAGTAGACCAAGTGTTTATTTGTTGGATGTGGCAATTAGAAGGAATTTGGAAGTGGATGGGAATGGATGGAAATGGAGTGGAATCATATACTACTGTGCATGGAAAATTTATTTGCAAAAAGGTATCTTTTAAGAATTGTCCATGCACTGGCAATTCTTGACATTTTCCTAGACTACTATGCATGGAAAATTTAAGAAAAGAAATGTTTTAGGAATTGTCCATGCACTGGTGCAATTCCTGATTCTTTCCTGACATATTTTGTAGATAGTAGGAATCTTCTCCTCCTTTGCCAGTGATAACAAATGGCCCTATCCATAATGCCTCAAATTTACCATGTTTACCCTTTTCTTGTTCTCTAGCATTCCACATGAGGACCATGTCATTCTCCTTAAATTTTCTTTCCTTGGCCCTTTTATCAAAGAGGTATTTTGTCTGTAGTTGCAGCTTCTCATTTTGTTTTTGGGCCTCAGTCCTCACTTCAACTATTTAATCAATTGTTCTAATCTCTCCTCCATGGGTTGGGAGACATCTAAATCCTCTTGAAGAATAAACCTACAAATTGGTATGAGATTATGCATTGGTAACCTGGCCTAGGTTCCATATACTAATTCAAATGGTGACTTCCTTGTAGCCTTCTTTACAGTAATCCTATCTGCCCATAAGGCTAACCTCAACTTTGAATCCCACACCTTTTTATTATTATCCAAGATCCATTTTATGATTTTTAAGATGCTTTTGTTGCTAGATTCTGCTTGACCATTCCCCTGAGGATGATATGGTGAAGTGTAGGAGATTGTTATGCCATAATTTTCATAGAATGATTTAAATTCCTCATATCTGAAACACATACCATTATCTATAATAATTCTCACTAGCACTCCAAATAATGTTTTCTAAGAGGAAATTTATCACCACTTTGCTGGTAGCATGTTTTGTTGGGATAGCTTCTATCCACTTGGTAAAATAATCAGTGGCTACTAGGATCCATTTATGTCTTCCACTTGATTTCTCAACAATTTCTCCTATGAAATTGATTCCCCACTAGTGAAATGGGGCCTCTATTTGCATGGATCTTAGTGGCAGGGCTCCCTGATATTTGAGCTTACTAGAGAATTTTTGACAGGCTTCACATCTTTTGACATAACTATAAGCATTTTTTAACACTTCTGGCCAATAATACCCAACTCTCAAGATTCTATGGGAAGTGGTCTTCATTGAGAAGTGTCCTCCACATGCACCTTTGTCTGTCTCTTGCAACACCCTTTTAGCCTGTGTCTTATCTAAGCATAGTAGCAAAATACCATCTCTGTTTTTCCAATATAAGTCTCCGTCCATGAAAATATATTTTGATGCTTATAATTTTAATGTTCTCTTTTGATTTTTACTTAAGTTTGCAGGACATTTTAGATTCTTCAAATAAGATATTATATTGGTATACCAAGATGTATGCTCTATGCTTGTAGCTCTGTTGTTTTCTTCATCATCTATATTGTAGACTTGTGCTACCTCCAAATTAGATTCAGTCATCAGTTTTGCTAAGCCCTGTCCCCTAACCAGTTTAGTGATCTGAATGTTTATGTTGAACTCTTGGATTCAATTAATCCACCAACACCTTCGTCCAGTAACCTCATTTTGAACAAATACATCCTTTGTTGCAACATTCGGCACATATGCTATCACCTGAGCTCCCACTAGATAAGGTCTGAATGATTTTACTGCTTTCACTAAGGCATAGGCTTGCTTTTCCATTATGTCGTATTTTAATTCAGCCCCCTGAAGTGACTTGCTAAAGAATGAAATTGGTTGTTCAAATCCTTCAGTGTTCTTTTGCAACATTACTGTAGCTACTATGTGGTATGATGCAAAAGAGAATATTCGAAACGGTTTGTCAAATTCACGGGACTTTAATAGATGAGCCTCTTTGATCACCTTTTTAATAGCTCCAAAAGCTTCAATTGCATCCTATGTCCATTCCACTTGTTCACCCTTCTTTAATATCTTGGAAATAGGTTTTACTATTTTAGCAAAATTTGGAGTGAACCTCCTGACAAAGTTGATTTGGCCAAAGAAATATTGAATAGCCTTCATAGTTTTAGGGATGGGAATCTAGTCAATGGCCTCCAGTCTTTCGGGATCTATTCTTATTCCATCTTTTGAAACTATGTGGCCAAGCAATTTACCCTCTATTACAGTGAAATGGCACTTTTTAGGATTCAATGAGATCCCATATTCCAAAGCTCTAATAAAATTTTTCTCCAAGTGTGTACAATGATCCTCAGCTTTCTTGGAATATTCTGTCAAGTCATCCTGATAAACCACCATAATTTCATTAATTAAACCAGCAAAAGCCACATCCATTGCCCTTTGGAATGTTGCTCCAACGTTTGTGAGTCCAAATGGAATTCTTACATAAACATATGTTCCCCAAGGTGTAGTAAAGGAAGTTTTGAATTGTTTAGATTCCTTGACCTTTACCTAGTTGTATCTTGAGAAGCCATCCATCATGGACAATAGTTCACAACTCATGACTTTTTGCAGTACTGCTTCCATGTTAGGAAGGGGGTACAATTATCCTTAAGTGAAGATTTATTCAAATTTCTGAAGTTCACACATAGTCTAATGTCCCCATTTTTCTTCCTGACAGGTACCAAGTTTGAAACCCAAGAAGAATGTCTAATGGGTTTGATAATAGCTCCATCTCTTAGTTTTGTGAGTTCCTCAAGCATCTTAGGGGCCAATGTGGGATTGATAGGTCTCTAATTTTGCCTTAATGGTTTGGCATCTGGCTTCAGTGGTATCTCATGTTGGAAAAGATCTTCTCAGTATGCTTTCAACTCATCATAGGACCATGCAAATACGTGTCTGTACTTTCTGAGTAAATCAATGAGCATGCTTCTAATTTTGGGATTCGGTTTCTTCCCAATATATACATTCTTTGGGATTGTTTGTGTTCCCAGATTTATTGCTTCAAGATCATTTTGTAATATGGGTATGCTCTTTGCCTTGAATCGGTCAAGCCCATCAAATACTTTCTCTAATGCTATGAGACCCTTAGGTATTTTATTTGTTTTTAACTGAACTATCTCCTGACCAAAGAGAGTTTCTTTTCCATCTACTTGCTCCACAAACACATTGAAATCGATTTCTTGGGCTTCATATTGGTCGACATAGTGTAGGAATTTGGTGCAGGAGCACCCCTACCAAACAGAACATAAGTCTATTTTTAGTATGTTTGACTTCATGATGTAATAAGGTCCATTGGACCAATGCATATGTTTTAGGTCAATCTAGGAGGATGTGCAGGTAGTTAGAAGTTTGTTATGCTAGTTGTCTTAGCTGTCTCCTCCCAGCCACTTGGAAGCTCCCAGCCACTGGGAATCGAGTTGGTAGTACTCGCGAAAGATTACTATTTATGCCCTAGATCAGTTTGTTTTAGAAGAGTAGACATAGTAGATACAGTTGATAGTTTGGTGAGTTCTTAGCATAGTAGAAGTAGAGATATTTGTGACACAGTGAGACTGTGAATATTGTATGCATTTCTATTATTGAAAGTAAGAGATCCCATCAGTTTCATTTATCTAGTTTACAAGCTATCTGTGTGTTGATTCTCTTATTGCAGGCGAAATGGATTCATTCAACCCTTCCACCAGTTGATTCTCTGAATCGGTGGAATGGACATGTATAGTAGTTTAGTTTGCATCTTTGTTTTTCTATTTATGCATTTCATGTTCGTGGGATCGATTGTTAGCATGTTGTAAATGAACCTAGCATCTTCACGTGCTAGGGTTTCAAAGAATAAATTCTAACCCTGAATTGCTCAGGAGGTGATCCGACCCGATTGACAGGTTTTCTGTGTGAAATCCCTGTTTGGATACATTCAGCAGATATACAGCATTTGCATGTGACATTACAGATTGTGTATATCTCATTGGCATCCATGCGCATATCACTATCCGGATCGGGACTTGAAACTTATGAAAGTGCATGTTTTGAGGACATCAGGATGATATAGGTTGGGTATATATTTCCTATATATATCATCTGCAGGATCATCATTTTGTGTGTATTCATCATCCTCATGTCGTGGTTGCATGCTGGAAAATACACGCGGGCGAAGGTACAAACAAACGGGTCAACGACGAGTCAAAGTCACATTTGCTAAAGAAAGGAGGAGGATCATCTTTTGGTTGAACATCAGGTAGCCGAGGATCACCTAGGTCTTAGGATCATCATCAGGATATTCCATTATAGCCCGACAATTCATATCATGCTGCGGAGCGCATGAAGGAGTCTTAGATCCGGATGTCGTAGGTAGTGGAGAGAGTAACAGTGCAAGTGCATGTGATATCATCATCATCAGGATGTGTCAATATGATCCGATAAGTTACATCCTGATGTTGGTTGTGTAAGTGGGTCAAATATCAGGGTGACGTAAGCATCCGAAGAGAGGTGCATGAGGTTGTCGTCATCAGGATATTTGGAAGGAACCCGATATTTTATATCCTACTAATAAAAGGTGCAGATGATGCCGAATATCATGATGCTACCGATAGAGTTTAGCGGTAAGGTGAATAGTGACCGTCAGGAGGATAATTGTGCTCTCCGAATATGATGATGATGCTCATAGGTGAATATGATGATCTTGTTGATGGGAAGTAGGATCAGCTAGTTGGTGGGTTTAATGGGTTTTTCACCCTATTTGTAAGCTTTTGCTATGTGGCTCTGCATCATAGTGGTAATGCTGATGGAAGGAAAATAGTTCATGAAAGAAGTAGCAGTAGAAGGTGCAGTTGCATATGCCCTAATTCCATGTCTCACAATGAATAAAGAACAGCAGCAAGAAGTCAAGAAAGAGAAGAAGCAGAGGTTCATAGACCCAGCTGTCCAAGAGTTATTGGATAAATATAAAGGCATCATTTCTGATGGAATGCCAAGATCCCTACCACCTGTAAGGGATATCAGCCATTGCATAGATCTAATCCCAGGATCTACACTTCCAAACAAAGCAGCATATAAGCTAACTCCAGAACAAAATGCCGAAGTAGCAAGACAAATTGAGCAATTAATAGACACAGGTCTGATTGGTAAAAGTTTAAGTCCCTGTGCAGTACCAGCTGTCCTAGCACCAAAGAAAGAAGGCACTTGGAGGCTTTGCACAGATTCCAGGGCTATTAATAAGATCACATTCAGGTATAGGTTTCCAATCCCTAGGATAGAGGATTTACTTGACTGTTTGGGAGGTGCTAAGTATTTTACAAAAATAGATTTGAAGAGTGGTTATCATCAGATCAGGATTAGGCCAGGAGATGAATGGAAAACAACATTCAAAACCAATGAAGGGTTATATGAGTGGAAAGTTATGCCTTTTGGTTTGTCTAATGCACCTAGTACTTTTATGAGATTGATGAATGAGGTTTTGAGAGAATTCATGGGAAAGTTTGTCATAGTATATCTAGATGACATTCTGATTTTCAGCAACACAAAGGAAGAACATCTCAGACATATAGATTTGGTTCTCAAGAGGTTACATGAAGAGCAGCTAATGATAAATTTGGACAAGTGTTTGTTCATGCAAGAGGAGATCACATATTTGGGTTTTGTCATTTCACAAGGAAAGCTGCAAATGGATAAGGAGAAGGTAAGTGCCATATTGTCTTGGCCAACTCCACGGACTATGAATGATGTCAAAAGTTTCCATGGGTTAGCAACCTTCTATAGAAAGTTTATAAGAGGGTTTAGTCATATTTGTGCACCCATGCTTGATACTGTAAAAGGAGGATAGAAGTGCAGATTTGCTTGGACTAAGGAAGTAGATGATTATTTTGAAACATTGAAGAAGAAGGTGGCACAGCAGCCAGTCCTTGCACTTCCAGACTTTAACAAGATCTTTTAGGTAGAATGTGATGCTAGTCACATGGCCATTGGAGCCGTACTCAACCAAGAAGGAAGGCCAATTGCATTTTTCAATGAGAAGCTCAATGATGCTAAAAAGAGGTATTCATCATATGATTTGGAAATGTATGCTTTAGTCCAGTCACTCAAGAAATGGAGGCATTACTTGATGCCAAAGGAATTCATAGTATTCACAGATAATCAGGCTTTAAGCTTTATCAACAGCCAAGAAAAGTTGAACAACAGACACATGAAATGGGTAGAAACTTTACAAGCTTTTACTTTTACATTAAAGCATAAGAAAGGAGTCAAGACTAAGGTAGCAGATGCCTTGAGCAGGAGAGCTCTAACAATCAACCAGATTCAGTTAGAAAGTGTTGGAATTGATTCATTGAAGACCATGTATGTTGATGATGAAGATTTTGGAGAGATATATTAGGTATGTACTTCTTTTGGAGATAAATATCATGCTGAGTTCTCTGAATTTTTGATCCAGGATGGATTATTGTTCAAAGGTGGACAGCTGTGTATTCCAAAGTGTTATATGAGGGTGAACATCATTAAAGAGAAACATTGTGGAGCTATGGCAGGTCATTTTGGTTTGGATAAGACTCTTGATCTTGTCAGAAGACATTATTATTGGCCTAAGTTACAATCAGATGTCAGAAAGTTTGTAGAGACATGTGTGATATGTCAGAAAGCAAAAGGGAGATCAACTAATGCAGGTTTATATCAGCCTTTACCCATTCCTTCCAGACCATGGGAAAGCATAAGTATGGATTTTGTCTTGGGTTTACCAAGGACAAGGAAAGGATTTGATAGTGTTTTTGTTGTAGTGGATAGATTCAGTAAAATGGCACATTTCTTGCCATGCAAAACCACTGCTGATGCTTCATATATTGCATATTTGTTTTTCAAGGAAATTGTCAGAATACATGGATTGCCATTGAGCATAGTGTCAGATAGGGATGTGAAGTTTATTGGTCATTTCTGGAGAACCCTTTGGAAGAAACTGGGCACAAATTTGTCTTTCTCATCCGCCTATCATCCTCAAACGAATGGACAGACTGAAGTAGTCAATCGTTCCTTAGGGAATTTGCTCAGATGTTTGACAAAATAGCATGGAGAAAAATGAGATAATATCCTATCTCAGGCAGAATTTTCCTATAATGATATTGTCAATAGGAGTACAGGGAAATCACCTTTTTAGATAGTGTATGGTATGCATCCAAGAGGAATTTTGGAATTAAGAGATCTACCTGCAGCAGACCCTATTAGTGCAGAGGGAGAAGCTTTTGCAGAAGCCATAAAAGAGGTTCATGATCAAGTAAAGGCCCAACTACAGAAAACTACCTTGAAGTATAAAGCATATGCTGATAAAAAGAAGAAGGATGTATAGTTTGATGTTGGAGATTTCGTATGGGTTCATTTGAAGAAGGAAAGACTTCCTAAGGGCAAATATACTAAACTCATGCAGAGGAAGATTGGACCATGTCAGATTTTGAGAATGCATGGACAAAATGCTTATGAGATACAACTTCCTCCATATCTTGGTTTATCCCCTATATTCAATGTATGTGATTTAACTCCATACAAGCATAATCTAGATGAAGAACATGACCTACTACAGGATACAGCAGTTGATGACATTCCAAAACATGATCCCCCACAATTGCAGAAGGTGTTGGACACAAGAGTGATCAAGCAGACCCGGAACAAAAGCTATTTGGAGTATTTGGTGTCTTGGCAGGGCAAACCTGATTCAGACACAATGTGGATGACAGAAGAGCAGATCCATAAACATGGTGTAGATCTACATACTCTCATCTCAAGTGGACTTGAGATTTCTTCTTCTGGGGAGTATGGTGCAGGCGCACCCCTACCAAACAGAACATAAGTCTATTTTTAGTATGTTTGAATTCATGATGTAATAAGGTCCATTGGACCAATGCGTATGTTTTAGGTCAATCTAGGAGGATGTGCAGGTAGTTAGAAGTTTGTTATGCCAATTGTCTTAGCTGTCTCCTCCTAGCCACTTGGAAGCTCCCAGCCGCTGGGAATCGAGTTGGTAGTACTCGCGGAAGATTACTATTTATGCCCTAGATCAGTTTGTTTTAGAAGAGTAGACATAGTAGATACAGTTGATAGTTTGGTGAGTTCTTAGCATAGCAGAAGTAGAGATATTTGTGACACAGTGAGACTGTGAATCTTGTATGCATTTCTGTTATTGAAAGTAAGAGATCCCATCAGTTTCATTTATCTAGTTTACAAGCTATCTGTGTGTTGATTCTCTTATTGCAGGCAAAATGGATTCATTCAACCCTTCCACCAGTTGATCCTCTGAATCGGTGGAATGGACATGTACAGTAGTTTAGTTTGCATCTTTGTTTTTCTATTTATGCATTTCATGTTCGTGGGATCGATTGTTAGCATGCTGTAAATGAACCTAGCATCTTCATGTGCTAGGGTTTCGAAGAATAAATTCTAACCCTGAATTGCTCAGGAGGTGATCTGACCTGATTGACAGGTTTTCTGTGTGAAATCCCTGTTTGGATACATTCGGCAGATATATAGCATTTGCATGCGACATTACAGACTATGTATATCTCATTGGCATCCATGCGCATATCGCTATCTGGATCGGGACTTGAAACTTATGAAAGTGCATGTTTTGAGGACATCAGGATGATATAGGTTAGGTATATATTTCCTGTATATATCATCTGCAGGATCATCATTTTGTGTGTATTCATCATCCGCATGTCATGGTTGCATGCTGGAAAATACATGCGGGTGAAGGTACAAACAAACGGGTCAACGGCGAGTCAAAGTCACATTTGCTAAAGAAAGGAGGAGGATCATCTTTTGGTTGAACATCGAGTAGCCGAGGATCACCTAGGTCTTAGGATCATCATCAGGTTATTCCATTATAGCCCGACAATTCATATCATGCTGCGGAGTGCATGAAGGAGTCTTAGATCCGGATGTCGTAGGCAGTGGAGAGAGTAACAGTGCAAGTGCATGTGATGTCATCGTCATCAGGATGTGTCAATATGATCCGATAAGTTACAACCTGATGTTGGTTGTGTAAGTGGGTCGAATATCGGGGTGACGTAAGCATCCGAAGAGAGGTGCATGAGGTTGTCATCATCAGGATATTTGGAAGGAACCCGATATTTTATATCCTGCTGATAAAAGGTGCAGATGATGCCGAATATCATGATGCTACTGATAGAGTTTAGTGGTAAGGTGAATAGTGACCGTCAGGAGGATAATTGTGTTCTCTGAATATGATGATGATGCTGGTAGGTGAATATGATGATCTTACCGATGGGAAGTAGGATCAGCTAGTTGGTGGGTTTAATGGGTTTTTCACCCTGTTTGTAAGCTTTTGCTGTGTGGCTCTGCATCAAAATTTGATTAGATCTATGTCATCATTAAAGATTTGCCAATTATGGATGTTATCTGGAATCACTGGTCTAGTTTTAAATTCTATTTCAGTAATGTTTGCTAGTGTGATATCATCCCTTTTCAATGCTATGTTTGCTAGGAAATCAGCCATTATATTTTTTGACCTATCTATCCAGTTAATTGAGAAGGCATCAAATAACTCAACATAGTCCCAGACAACATTTCTATATTACTTCAACCTTTTGTTCTTGGATGAATACTTCCCTCTGACCTAAGATGTAACCAATTCGGAATCCCCATATACAACAAGACATTTTATTTTATGCTTTTATGGCAATGTTCAAACCAATGAGCAGATCCTCATATTCTGCTACGTTGTTAGTGCATTCAAATGTCAACAGGAATGAGTACTTGAAGGTGTTACCAGTCGGCGAGATAAATAATACTCCCGCTCCATTACTAGCCTTACTACATGCACCATCAAAATACATTTTCCATATACCACATTCATCATTCTGGGCTTCTCATTTTATTGGATCAGTGTTCTGTAATTCTAGTTAACTTTTTTCAATTTTGAATGCACCTAGGTCTGTATCACAGAAGAAATTTACTTGATTCTAGTCAATGCATTCAATGATGTTTTCATACCTCGGTTCTCTGCATAACTTAATTTCCTTTGCTCCCACTGGTATAGTGGCATAGGATAGATCTAATTGAACATTCCCTCCTGCCATTGCAGCCCATTGTCTTGATAATAGCATCTCGTAATATGGTGGGATATCAACCACAGTGATGCCAACATTATATATTGCTTTAGGGTAGGTAGCTAGCTTTATCTCTACATCCTTCATAATGCCCACAAATGGAATGGACCTATTGTCCATTGCATAACACTTGTCATATGTAATGTCAACCCACATTCCCAGCTCCTTCATAACCACTACTGGCATAATATTTATTGTTGCACCTGAGTCAATCATGCAATTTCTTACTAGTCTATTTTTTATCAACAAAGTGGTGTAGAAAGGATCTACTTGTGAGGGATTTTTTGTTAGAGTATCACCCAGCTATACCTCAGGAATTTTAATAGTCTTTTGTTGGATATTGTTTATTTTACTTTCAGATTTCTGGTGTTCTTGATTTGGTATATCTAAAATTATTTTGACCACTGTATTTCTGTATTTGTCTACCTTCATCATTTCAAGGAGTGGTATTGATATCTTTAACTGAGATATTGCTTGGGCAATGTTAAATGAGGGAGTTATTGTTTGATCATTCTTTTCTATTTTCATATGCCCTTTTTCTTCAACTGGCATTTTATCCTTTGTCTTATTTTGCTCAGTCTTTCCTGGTTCTTTATGTGAGGATTTCATGTTATTTTTATTATAATTTTAATCTTTTATAAAGACACTCCCAGGTGTTCCTTGATCTGCGTTGACTGTCCTAATTCTTAGATTATAATTGTTCTTAGCCTGTGCCACCGCAACCATTGTAAGAGCTCTCCTTTCTTCTTTAGTAGGTTTGCTCCATTGACAATGTGGTGGCTTGTTAGGATTATAAGTACTTCCCCTATAACTGTCCTCCTGATCTAAGAAGACTTCTTGTCTTCCCATATTAACATTATATTTTTGGTTCCCCACATCATACTCATACCCGTCTTCTTCTGCAGAAGAATACTCTTCATCTATCTAGTAAGGTGTAACTTCTAGCATATTTATGTTATGGCTGTCTCTTTCATAGCCATAAGATACTTCTTCTTGTTATGCTAATTTGGCCATTATACAATATTCAGGTGAATGGGGCAAGTTGCATTCCAAGCACCATGGATTATCTTCTACCACGTGTGCCCCATTTCTTTTTAGAGGGTCAGGAGTATCCTTGCCATAATTTTTTCTTCTATTATTCTCCACAGGTCTTCCATCTTTCTAATTGGTTTTATATGGTATGTCATGCAACCTTGGTCTTTCATTCCTATACTGGTATTCTTGTTTATTTTGGGGGTTATTAGACTATTGAGGCATTCTGAGGTTATCCCTTTTGCCAGTCATCCCTGTGGCCTTCTTATTATTTTCAATACTTATAGCTACCTTTTGTGCCTCTGTCAAGGTTGTGGGAGCCTTATTCTTGAGTTCATACCCAGTTTTTGGATCAAAAGCCTTTAAATAAATACTCAGAGCTGATGAATCAGTCAATTTGGATTCATTTGGTATTTTATTATGTAGTTTGGAGAACCTTTGATTGAAGTCATATACTGACTCATTCTGGTATTTTTGGATGTTTATTAGCTCATGCAGAGCAAACTCAGGGGCATACTGATTTCCATATTGTTCTTTGAATTGGTCGTGGAAATCTCTCATAGAATAAATTGAGGCATTTGGTAAATTATTAAACCAATCCCTCGCATCTTCAGTTAGAGACATCATGAATAATCTCATTTTTATGTCCTCGTGTTCTATACCAATATCTTGTAAAAAGGCATTGAATTTTCTAATATGATCTTCAGATGATATTACATTATTTCCAGTGAATTTGGGGACCATATTTCTCCAATTGTTATCTATAGGGTATGGATATAATTGATATCCTGTTAAATCAAATTGTCTACATACACTCACGCAATTTTGTGGAGGCATATTCATAGGTGGTGGATTGGGGTAATACTGATATCTATATGGAGGCTGATGGTAAGCATGTTGCTATATGTGTTGCTGAGGGTGTATATTCTAAGGTGGTATATGCTGCTGATGTTGTGGGAAGCCATGATGACCTGGTGGTGGGTGATATTGGGGAACACTACCAGTATTTGGGGGTTGGGGTCTCTGTGATGGCATGTTATATTGAGCGAACTGCCTTGAATTACCTCCTACATTAGGAGGCATTCTTGAAGTACTCGAAGCAATTGTATTCTAAGATATCCCATGTGAACTAGCATTATTACTTTGTTTGTGTGGAGGGACATATTTTGGAGGTTTTATTGTCTAGATATTTAATTGTCTAGATATTTAATTGTACCATTTTCTAGTTTATCTCATGGCTTTCCTGTATCCTCTATTATCTCCTCCTAAGATGTTGTCTCTGCCACTTCAAATGTATTGTAATTTCCTGGTTACTCATAGCATCAAAATCAACAATATGGTCTATAGACCCCTCTTGGTTTTCTTCTCCCTATTGTGATAAAAATCCCCTATCAAACTCTCCATGTTTCTGCCTCCTTTCTTCATTCAACCTTTCCTCAAATTCAGTTACTTCTTGAGAATTTGTCTTGTAACTGAGGATATTATCATTTGTATTGATCTTTTTAGGAGGTGTTGAGGGATTTCCACCATCATTGTATACTAGGGAGTTGAATACTATCAAAGGCCATTCTGATGTGTTTATACTATCTTCAGGTTGTTTGGGTATTGCTTCACCCTTATTTGTATTGTTCTTTCCTCAAGGAGGTCCCTGCTTGTCTATGAATCTAACATTGTTTTTCTTGGGACTTTCTTGATGCATAGATCTCCTTCCATTCATGTTTGATGATATAGTATACCTTTGATGTCTATCATCTATCTTCTCTGATATGATATCTATTTCATCAGTCATAACTTTTATAGTCTCCACCTACCCTTTTGTAGGAAAGTGATTGTAGTTCTTCCCAGTAGAGTCTTAAATATGTTATGATGCTTTGAGATAACTCTATGATGGAAGGTTGAAGTTCAAAGTGGGCCTATCCCTAGTAGAGTCGCCAATTCTGTTAGGTCTCAAAACATAGGTCTTTACACCTTAAGAGGTTGCCAAGCTCTCTTCACGTTTTTGGCTAACAGGCACAAGGATAATACCTTCTTCACTTTAGGTTCTGCTAGACCTAGGTGGGTATACCTTTCACAACTAATGCATATTTTTAATATCCTTCACAGTGGAAAATAGGTGTGAAGTAGCTTAAAAGATAACTATTCTTATTCCTAATGTTAAGGTCTTAGATATGAATGCTTGAATAAAACTATGTAGAATTTCTAGAATGAATTTGGAATGACCAGTGCCTACCTTATTAGGCTATTGGGGTTAGTGGATGGGTTAATGGAAACAGATGTATGTGATAGGTGAATTTATCTCCTAGCTTAACTCTAATAGTTGGGCACTTTTTGAATGTCAGCACCTTATGCAGACGTGCAAGTTTGCTAGTTACAACACTCTTCTTAATAATCCCAGTGTTATTCTCCCAGATTACTGTGATATTATGGAAGGATATTTAATTCTTGACTTGAGGGAAACCAATCAGGACAATTAGCTTAAAAAGGTATTAATCCTATGGAACCAGTTAAGTCAAATTACTTGAAAGGAATTTAATTCACCCAAGCAGAACCCAGCCACAACGTCACACAACAACAGCAAATGTGTTCTGACAAATATGTATAAATTTGAATAATAAGGGAAAACCACTTTTGAGACAACAGAATAACATGTAATCATGAAAACTAAAACAACTATTGAATACTAGAAATAAATCACCATATGAAAGTATTCTGCTCCATTGTACTTCTTCAGAAAATAAGCATATATGATATAAGTTTTTTAAATGGACAAGAGATGGCAATCTATCTTCTTATAAAGTATTTTTTAAAATAAGAGAGAGATATCCTACTACTGATGATGATTTTAGACCATCATATGTTCATCTTTTATAGCAATAGTTGTGAAGAGGACATATCTCTTCATAGTGTCTTTTGGGAATTAACATAACAATAAACAAAGATAATTAACACTAAGCTCTACTGAGCCACAGGTAGATCTGAGCAATATGATATAAATACTTTTGGCTCAGATGTGTATCAACAAATTATATGGCATTCATTGTGACCACCTCTATCGAAACCATCATCTCCAAATGCTTGCAGGCCTCCCAGGATGCTGAGTCTTTATCTTTGATAGTCACTAGAGCCTCCTATAATATTACTTGGCATTCTTTAGCCCATTCATCTTTGCTTTTCAACTCTTTCTCATTTCTGAATAACATAGGTACATCCATCTTGGAAGCATCAATACACTCCTTTGCATCAGCTTGAAGCTTGTCATGATATTTTTTATGTTGCTTGATCAGATCTTCGGCACTAGAGATACATGCACTATCAGGGGTATCTTTACTTAGTATCCCATGGAGCTTCTCTTGGACCCTATTATTTAATCTCTCATGCTCTTTGATAACTTTATGATTCTCAAAGTAGACATCCCAAAATTTATTCATCTAATGCATCATATGAGCATGCCTGCTCTGCAGTACTGTAACAAGTGTGTCAATTTGGATCTGAGCTATCTAATCATTCGATGGTGGTTCAATACTCTATGGGCTCTCTCCTTGGGTTAATCTCTTAGTTGATCCTTCAAAAGCACCTTTGACTGTATCTTTCAAGAAATCATTCTCCTTGGTCATTCTCTCACAACTCAACTTATACATGTCTCTTTCTTTGATCAACATCTAGATTTGGGCCTTGTTCAACTTTGCCACATTAATCCCAATATCAGCAGTGATTATGGGATCTGTTTCTCCCGCCTTCAATGTCATCACATGCCCAAATGCCTTTTCAGTATCAATGACTGCAATCTTTTTGTGAGGCAGATACAAAGCCCAGATCATAAGTGAGTTTTCATCATTGTTATATTTTATTCCCATGTATACTTACCTGTGGTTGCAAAGATTGTTGAATCCTTCTGTGCTTGTTTTATCCCCGCACTTTCATCATGCCTCCAAAAAATCTCTTCTGGTTTCAATTGCTTTGATTTGGAATGTTTTTACATGGGATTTTATTCAAGTCGCCATTAATGTCTTCTCCTATGAATTAATGTGGCCAACTTTTCAAAAATCAAAATGTCAAATCGACACAACGTTCTTTGTCGGTGAGACTAAATCCTAACTTTATGCTGATCTATATGCTTCATTTGGTGCCATTTTTTACTTATATGTTTCATAACTCAATTGCTGTGACCAACCCAATGTCCTTTCGATATAGTATATCACTGTTGGGAATTCCCTTTAATCCTCCTACCGATAGATTTAACCCTTTTTCCTTTGATTTCCAACACTTCGGGGAGACATTACAAGGCTTACCCGACGCAGGAGTGGGTGTTTACATTGTCATCAGCTTGACTGGAACCATCTCTATGAGGCTATCATCTGGTCCTGACGTTTTGAGTTTCTGTGATAGGATCATTGCATTTACTTTATCAGAATGAAAGTGTGTATCTCTCATCGAAAACCATTCATTGCTTATACCGATGAGTACCATTTGTTATTTTATACATCGGTACGACTTTCTCCGAAGGTTCTTTATGATCGCTGTGACTTACAAATTCATCAAGACTTAAACCTTGTGCTCTGATGACGCTAGTCTTCCCGATATATACACTTTTCAATTATCATTTTGTTCTTCGGCAAGACTTTTGCTGAAAATGTTTCCTTGGCTTTCGCCATCAGAGTGATGTATGCTATCAGAGAGATTTCTGAGGTCTTTCCCGATCATATACTTCTTCCCGATGCAATTGTATTTAACTTCATTGGTGAGACCAAGTGCTTATCCCTCTGACAAAATCTATCAATATGACCTCTGGTATTGATATGTTTTGGAAATTTCATTCTGACCTCTGTTTTTGCCAATACACCTTTTCATCAGTGAGATCTATGCTTTGTCTTATCGATTGTCCATTCCTGCTATCCTTTAGGATTCTCATCGCTGGGACATCCCTTTTCTTTCCCCGATCATGGATAAAATGCCTCAATGAGATCTATAATTAATGGGTCGGGAGGACATATCCAAGGTTTTGCCGAAATTGACTAATCTGAGGTTTTTATCTTCCATAATGAAGGAATTGGGATTATTGGTTTAACAGAGGTCACAATATGGATCTTGTCACGTAAATTGTGGTGATTTATTTTGATCATAGAGTTACATAGTGGTTGTATAAACTAATGGAGGCAAGAAAATGTGAGATTTTTTCTAGTCCCAACAAAATGAAAACTTTAATATCTTTCAGCTCATAAATTATCTCTACTTGATTCCTTTGCCAAAGGTCTTATATTTCATTTACGAAGCTTCCTGTAAATTTTTTCTTCAATCCGTGCCCAAATGCAAACTTTCCAAAAATAGCAATTTGTTATTTTTAGCAGTTTGGAAAAACTAGAAGTTCTACATCATTATTCAAGTGATTATGGAACTAGAAATACTAATTTTGAAAAGAAATGGAAACAACATCAACAATTTTGAAGCATCATCTTTTTTTGGGTGATGTAATATTGCCCTTACACCACTGGATGCTCCTGCATCAATCTGTAGGCATCAAAATCTCTTTTTTTATATACTTTTTAGGTCATGGTAGTTTGATTTTGTGGTAGATTTCTAGTTTTCTCTTCCCTTCTACACCAAAAACATACACGATTTTGTTTCAAGAAAAAACAATATTCTTTACTGTAATAAATTGTTATGGTAGTTAGTGGAAACTACCTGAAAAGCATCTAAAAACCAATATTCTCTTTATTTTATCTGCATAAACCAACATGCTGCTCTACAAAGCATGCACTTTATTAAGTTTGTGTGATGTGTTTGAATCTAGGTGTGTTCTTGATTTCAATTTTTTTTTGTTGTCTTGTAAACAGATGTATTGGTAACAACTACAGAGAGTAATGAATCCTACTTTTAAAAGGGTTTCTCAAAATTTGTATTTGACTCTTGGGTTTTACTTAGCTTCCAATTTTGACAAGGATTACAGTTCTCGTTTTGCCTTGATAGCAACTTAGTTTAGAGCCTAAGTCAAAATCATAGGAATATGTAGGTTGAATCTAAATAGTTCTCTCTCACTTGATGAACTACAGAAATATCAAATGTTACAATTGTTAGAATGTTGTTGATAAACTTAGGTATGCATTGATTTGTACCAGTCTAGAAATTGCACATGCAGGTCATCTCTAGGAATGTTGTAAATGAAACCGAATAAGATATTGCATTCAATTTTTTGTCTACGTAGGCATATCCATGAGGTCATCCACAAAAGAGATAAATCAACCTCAAGTGCATTCACCAAATTGAAATAATAAGAAAAGAAAAACTACACATTAAGAAGATTATATAATTCCAAAAAATACATTCAAGGATAGAAATCTACAATGTACATTTTAGTGTAATTACAATAATAGGAATCTCTAATTTGAATTTTTAGAGGTTGTTTGTTTATTTTATTTATTTTTTATAGCTTATTGCTAGAGAATGAGAGCATCCGAGTTCATTGGCAATCCTGTGTCACCAAAAAAATATATGTTATTTTATTTGTCTTTATTTTTATTTTTAAACTAGGAGATTGCATCCTCTAAAACTACTTATATGCTTATGTTATTCGCAATAATTCATTCACCGGTTGATTTGTTAAAAGAAAAATGTTTTATTTATCATTTGATTTATCAAACAGAACAAATGTACATATTACTTGATGGTTTTAATTATGAAGATTTATTGAGATTAGGTGTGAAATATATAATGTACAGTAATAAAGGATGTCATATCTTATTTAGAGAGGGAAATGTTGATTAAAAATGCCACTCATTGTAAATATTATTACTCAAATGTCATATCTTATTTGGAGAATGAAAAGTTGATTAAAAAAGTCTCAAAAAAGGCCATTCATTATAAATATTATTACTCAACAATTATTAATAAAAAAGATGTATTGTTTTTTGAGGAGTAGAAATACCCCTCCACAAACTCTCAAGGATGGCCATGGAATTCTTTGAGGGGCCTCTTGTTTTTCTAATATTTTATTAATTTTTAAAAGTATTAAATTACAAGGTTAATCAAATACATATTCTAAAAGTTATTTAAAAAATGTTATGTTAGTCAAGATATATATTTTAAAGTTAACATAATTTATATTTATATGTGATTAAGTACTCATAGTTTGATTTTATCACTCATAATCACATTTCAATTATATTGCCCCAAATTTTTTTATTGAACATTAAATGAAGGTTTTTTTTTTTAATTTTTAACTTTTGAACATGAGCTTAATTTATTTTCATTTTATGGGTTTGTACTTATGAAGTGAATAATTAAATTCAACTCATGGATTTGGAGTAATAATTAAATGCATGGTGGAAGGTAAAAATTGAGGTGTGGGAAGATAGCTATATTTCATTTACAATTGCACCCAAGTTTTATAAAGAAATTGAAATTGTCCTATAAAACTTTGTCCTTTACTTTTGTGCTTGCTTGAATAAACTCTAGCTTAAACTTGATTCACTATGAAGCATGTTTGTTATCTTTTGATTGACTTAT
This sequence comes from Cunninghamia lanceolata, assembly GCA_027924645.1. Classification (NCBI taxonomy): domain Eukaryota; kingdom Viridiplantae; phylum Streptophyta; class Pinopsida; order Cupressales; family Cupressaceae; genus Cunninghamia; species Cunninghamia lanceolata. The sequence goes on along the minus strand of BSBN01001770.1, from coordinate 1,638,375 downwards.
TGTTTGTTTGTGCCATCTTGAATAAACTTTGGCCCAAACTTTTGATTCACTATGAAGTGTAAGATATTTTGATTTACTTATTGATTTTTTTACCTTTTGATTGTTTGTGTGAACTATGTGTTATGTTGGCATTCATGAACTTTTTATGAACTGATTCTTTTAAATTTTTGTATCCATGAACTTTGTATGAAGTGATTTTTAAATTTTTTGCATTCACGAACATTGTATGAAGTGAATTTTGATCTTTTGCACTTTTTATTTATTGTGTATTTAAACTTTGGCATTCACTTTGTTGAAATGAGGTTTGAACTTTTGCACTTATAAATTTAGTTTGTATGTTCAATGCATTAAAAGAACGTTGGCATATGTTTTTATTTGATGTGCTTATTATTTGTGTGAATGTTTGTTTAAACTTTGGAATTCACTATGTGTGGGTGTGTGGGAGGGTGGGTGAGTGTGTGGGTGTGTGTTATTGATGTAGAGCACACAACGGAATTGGACCAAAATAGATCAAATCAACTCATGTACATCGCTAAACTAGTTGTTGACGGTGGACACATGTACCGATTCACCATTAATCCCGGTCACTGCTTGTATCTGGTGAAAGATACATTCCCAATATGCATTCATCATAGGCAACCGCAACATACACTCTCTTGCGCGTTGCTTGCGATGTACATTCACAATGTACATTCGAACCACACTCGTTGGTGGGACTTGGATTATCGGTCGGGCTTACCACGGGATTCGTTGTTTCACCATTCATGCCGAAATCACTTTCAAACACATTCGTCGGCCATGTTTCAATCATTAGCAAACACTAGGGTTTCTTATGCCACTACTCCCACACACTGTTGCTCAGTCTGCCTTCACCAAACCCTAGCACATGGAAATGCTAGGCGAACTACTGAGTATAACCCACGATCTAGAACATCTGTGCTGCCAAAATAATGAAACAAATAGGAAATAGAAACAAACATATATACAATGAAGCCATTCCACTGATTTCAACAGAAATCTCATCAGTGGAATGCTTCAAATCGTCATTTTGCAACAATGGGAAAACATAAAGGAAAGAAAATCTACAACTATGCAATTTCATATTTACAAAGAACAGAAGCAAATTGAAGAGATAGAAAATAGTTCAATTCTCCTTTGACAATGCTTGATTACATTCAATTGATCTGACTACAATATTGATCATCATGCGTGATCTTGTTCATTCCTTGGTTCTTTATAGATTCGCCATAGGAACAACAACCCTATTCCCAGCGGCTGGGAGAATGATTCCAAGTGGCTGGGAGTAAAACTAACTAACTCCAAGTGGCTGGGAGCAAACCCACCATCTTATTTTAATTTGACAATTGCAACCTAAGTACTTTGGGACTTACAAACAAAAATTACATGCATTGGTCAAATAGACCTTATTACAACACGATTTAAAACAAAACATGAACTTAAATGACTTGTGTTAGATGCCCTTGCACAAGTTATTGTGTGTTTAAATTTTGGCATTCACTTTCTATGAAATGAGGTTTGAACTTTTGCACTTATTAATATAGTTCTTATGAAGTGTGTTAAATGAACTTTGGTATTTGTTTTTATTTGATCCACTTATTATTTGTGTGAATGTGTGTTTGAACTCAATCATTCACATTGTGTGTGCATGTGTGTTTTAGAAAATAAAATTTGACATTCACTTTGCATGAAATGAGTTTTGAATTTTTATGTTCGTAAACTTTGTATTGAAGTGCAAAATAAACCTTGACATTGGTTTCTATTTAATTATATATAGTGTGTGTTTACCATTCACTTTTCGTGAAGTGATATGTGTGTTGAGTGAACTTTGGAATTATGAATACCATTCACTTTTTGTAAAGTGATATGTGTGTTAGAGTGAACTTTGGAATTCATTATCTATAGTGTGTGTGTATTTTGTGTGAAGTGAAGTATGTGTGGGATTTTTGGCATTCATTTTGTGTGAAGTGAAGTGGTGAAGTGGGTGCGTGTAAACTTTGTCTTTCACTATATGAAGTGAAATTTACATGAGTTTTTGAACATAAGCATTCTCTTTGTGTAAATTTAAGATTAATTTTAAAACATGTGTGATAGATAATTTACTCAAAAAATAAAACCCAAAATCAACAAATTTTAAAACACATTTTAACTAAAATTCCAAGTGTTTTTTCTTTACCTTATTTATATCAAAAATAAATTTGTTGAAATATCACTCCACTTTATCATCATATTTTTAATGTTTGCATCCTTTTTATTCTTAGACATTTAGGATTTTCATAACATGTGGGTTACGTATAAGATATAAAAAAAACTAAATCCAAATTTAAATCTTTATTAAAAAAATATCATTATATAAATAAATTTGTAGAAATATCACTCCACTTTATCATCATATTTTTAATGTTTGTATCCTTTTTTTCCTTAGACAATTGAGATTTTCTTAACTTCTTGTTAGTGCATAAGATAGATAAAAAGAAAATAATCTAAATTTAATAAAAATAATTTGTTTTACTTGATCAAATAACAATAAACATGGGTAAAGTTGTATCCATGTATTTTTTTAAATTTATATTTGATTAACATTAACAAAATCTACATTTTTAAAATTATGCAATTGAGATTAGGCATAATCAATCAAATACAATCCTTCATGGTCAAGCTACATGGTTATGGTGACTAAGTTAGGGAGGAATGGATTGGAAGCTAAATTCACACTATTAAATTTATGTGATTGCGATTAAGTAAATCCACTTTTTGTAAAGTGTGTTTAAACTTTAGTGATCCCTCTCTCTAGGTAGTTTGGGTGCAGGTGTGCATGTGTGTGGGTTGGTTGTGTGGATATGTGGGCAGTGGGGGTGGGTGTTAGAGAGAGGAAGGGTGTAGGTGGGTGTGTGAGGGGTGTGGTTGTGTCGGTGGGTGGTGTGGGTGCAGATGTGTGTGTGGCTATGGGTGTGAGGATGGGGGTGGGCGTGGGTGTGTGGGTGGGTGTGGGTTTGGATATGTAGATGTGTGTGTGTGTGGTGGGTATGTGGGGTTGGGTGTGTGTGGGTTTGGGTGTGTGGATATGTTTGGGGGTGGGTGTGGGAGGTACATGGTGTGGGGTGGGGGGTGTGAGGGTGACGGTGAGGTGTGGGTGTGGGTGTGTGGGTGAGGGTGCATGTGGGTGGGTGCGTGTGGGAGGGTGTGTGTGCGTAGGCGTGGGAGGCAGGGTGTGGCATGGGTTTTGGGGTGTGGGTGTGGGTGTCATTGTGTGGATGTGTGTGTGGGGGTGAGTGTGTGGATATGTGGGTGGGTGGGTGTGCAGGTGTGGTTGTGCATGTGGGTGTGGGTGCGAGTAGGTGGATGTGTGGGTGTGGGTATGGGTGCAAATAGGTGGGTGTGTGGGTATGGGTGTGTGTGTGTGTGCATGTGTGTGGGTGTGGGCGAGGGTGGGTGTGTGGGTTTATGTGGGTGTGGGTGTGGGTGTGGGTGTGTATGTGTGTGTGGGTGTCAATGTGGGTGTGGGTTTGTGTGGAATTGTGTGTGTGGAGAGGTGTGGGTGTTTGTAAGTGTGGAGAGGTGTGGGTTTGTGCATGTGTATGTGGGTGTGAGTGTGTAGATGGGTGTGGGTGTCCATGTGTGTGGGTGGGTGTCACCCCCCACACACTCACGCACACCCACCCACCTTTGCACACACACCCATACACGCACATGCTCACACACAGGCAAACACAACCACATAGACAAGCACCCACACATAGACATATGCCCCCACATATACACACACACATGAATGTGTGCATACATGATCAAAGATGCAAAAGTTCAAACATACAAACACATATATAGAGACAAGCACACACACATAAACACATACCCCCACATGCACACACACCCACACGCATGTGCTGATGAAAGTAGATTGTCATTGATGTCAAAAATGTGTTGGTATTTACAGGAGTTGTTCATATACTTCAGGTTGATATGTTGCTTCATGGCTATGTCAGGAAATGCTAACTTGTTTGATCAGTTTGTGTACATTCTTGATATTCACAAGACTGCAGGATCAGAATCATCAATCAGGATAAGTATGATACAATGCATATGTTTTATGATACAAGGTTGCTGTAAAGTTCATCTTACCATGCTTGATCAAAGTGAGGCATTAATGTTTATTAATGGTTGAATCAATGGTTATCAAAATGCCTAAAATATTAAAATCCTAACTATAAGCTCTAAGTGTATACAAAGAGATTAAATGTCATAAAGTATGCACTTTATGTTATAAAGTAATGTTCACCTGCAAGAGCAGGTTATACTACTTAGAGCAACCTACTAGAGGGTTTTAATTCATGACACCTACTAGCCCCTTCATATTCTATTTACCATTTGAATTTGGTTGAATATCCTTATTTAATTTATGAAGAGCTTGATTTAAAAAAAAGAAGAAAAAAGAAAAAAGCATGGAATATCATTTATATTAGAAAGTCTTATTTAAAGGGGAGCATTAAAAGGTTTCCAATGACTTTCTATAAAGCTTTTTATAAAGCTTTAAATATAAAACATTTAAAAAAGAAAAAGCATTAAATATGCTTTAAGAGGGGAATGTGAATAAGCCATTTTATGGCTTTATTTAAAATATTTTTATGAGCTTTTGTTTTTTTGTGCTATTTTCTAGGGGGCACATTTCAAGGAGAGCTTTAAGGAGATTTTGGAAGATTTTAAGGATATATTTTTTTTGGGAATGAAAGATTTATTTCTAATTTTTTGTGGCATGGAAGCTAAGAAGGTGGAGGATATTAAAATGTTTTTTTGGGATTTATTTTGTGAGTTTTTAACTCATTTTTTTGGAGATGGATTTTTTAATGAAAAAGTTAATTTTGTGCAGAGAAGAAAATGATGAATGATTTTTTTGTGAAGAGAGGATTTTTATGAAAGAGATTTTATTCTTTTTCTAAGGGCAGACATTTTTGTGAGAAGATTATATTTTTGAGAAGATGATGAGATTGATTTTTTATTGAAGATTTTTTTAATGCAGAGAGGATTTTTTTTTTAATGAAGAATATGAAGTCTTTTGTTGTAGATTGAAGAATTTTTTTTAAGAAGACAAAGAGATTTTTTACAGATTATGAAGGGTCAAGATAATAAAATGGCAAGAGAGATTAAGAAAATATAGAGAAGATTTTCATATTGGAATGATGGACGGAAATTGTTTTGCAAAGATTGATTTTATTTTTGCAGATGGATTTTTGATAGAAGAATTTGAGGTGATTTTCTTTTGAAAGGCAGATTGGATAAAGAATTTGAATGCAGGATTTGCAGAGAAGGAGATAAAAATGAAAAGACTAAATCTTCAAAGAGATTTTATTTTTCTCCTACAGGTCCTGATTGAAATGTTAGAGAATATGAAATGATCTTGTCAATAATGTTGCAGAGAAATTAGATTGAAGAGATTGAAGAGTCATCTTCAAAGGAATATAAAGAGATTTTGTTTATACAGAGAATATATTTTCTTTGTAGGATTAAATGATTTCAATGAAGGGGTTTGACTTTGCACATGGAGATCAGAAAGAGATTTTATTTTCTCTTTCAAAAGCAAATTGAAAAATCTTATTTCAATTAAAGATTTTTCCTAATTATTGTTTTAGATGATTTGTCTGTGTAGAGTAAGTGAAAGGTTTCGAAATTTTTGAAGAAGATTTACATTTTTTTTACAAGGGATAATTTGAGATGTCAAATAATATGAAAGGGTTCTAAAATGGACAGAGAAATAATATTTTTTTTATTACAAGAGATTGATTTTTGAAATAAGAAAAATTGCAGAGAGAAGGTGAAAAGTTTTTGCAGGTTCTTCATTGAGAGAAGATGAAAATGTTCATACAAAAGAGGAAAGGTGAAAAGATATTCAACTTGTATAAAGTTGTTTTTCAGGTGCATTGATGAATGAATTAAGAAGGATAGAGATGCAATATACAGAGTTGTGAAGTGTTGTTGAAAATCAAGCAGTGTTGTTGAGAATCAAGTAGTGTTGGTGTTGTAGAGTGGATCATGATACAGGATTGAAATATCTGAGTTTGTATATGAGTTGGGAATGATCATTAACAGACACATGAGAGAGAATAAATGTTATGTATTGAAACAGAGAAACCCTCTGAATTTGTGTTTTCAATTTGTTCTGTAATAGGGGTTGGTGCTCCTTGAAGCTGGTGCTTCTAAACAGTATGCCAGTGAGGCTTGTAGGTTAGTGAGACCTTAACATTTGTCAGTGAGACACATATTGTAGCCAGTGAGGCTTCTTTGTAGCCAGTGAGGCATGTTTGATCAGTTAAGCCAGTGAGGCAGTTTAGAGTGGTTTTTCTACCCCTGGAGGGTTTTCCACTCATGCAATTCTTGTGTCATAATTTTTTCTGTGTATGAAGTTTTGTTCTCTTTCTGTTTTCACAGTCATGTGCATATGTATTTGACAGATCAATGCTATCTTTCTCTCCTTGTGCTCTGAAAGTTAAAGTGTGTAAAAAGATTTGAGAATTCACACAACACTGATTCACCCCCCCTCTCAGTGTTGATTGTACTCCTACATGTGCATGCGCACACACACATGATAAAAGATGCCAAAGTTCAAACATATGCGACACAAAGTTAGATCAAATGACACTTTTCATGCATACAAAGTAAATGCTAAAGATTAAGCATGTCAAATTTCAAACAAACACATTAAGTGAATGCCAAAACTTACACACTATCCCAACAAAGCTAATGTGAAAGTTGAAACATACATACATACATTAAAAATAATTATAAGAGGATCAAATCTAAGGGAATGATAAAATTTAAAGATAATTTATACAAAGTGAATGCTAAACTTCAAAAATACACACATACACAAAATAAATGTTAAAGTTTAAACAAGGGAACACATATCCAAAGTGAGTGGAAAGGTTAATTCAAGCACACTTCATGGACACAAAAAGTGAATGCCAATAGACACTTCATGCACATGCACACAAACACACACATACAAAGTCAATGCTAAAGTTCAAACACACTTGAGTACACATTAAGTACACTAAAGGTCAAGGATGCCAAAGTTCATGCAAATACTCAACAAAAAAAGAGTTCAAACACATTCAACACAAAATTTGTTCAAACACACTCAATATAAAATTTGTTCAAACACACTCAACACAAAGTTAGTTCAAACACACTTGACAAAAAAATTGTTCAAACACACTCAACACAAAGTTCATTCAAGCACACTCGACACAAAACTAGTTCAAACACAATCAACACAAAGTTAGTTCAAACACACACTTCACACACACAAAGTAAACTCTAAATTTCAAATGTACACACAAATGATAAGGGGATCAAATCCAAGTGAATGTCAAAGTTAGTTCAAACACACACTTCAAACACATACAAAGTAAATGCTAAAGATCAAAGATGCCAAAGTCCAAAAAAACACATAATGTGAATGCCAAAGCTTATACACTCTTCACACAAAGTGAATGCAAAAGTTCAAACGTAACATACACACACACAAATAATAAGAGGATCAAATATAAGTGAATAGTGAAATTTAAAAACACTTAATACAAAGTGAATGCTATTTAGTTTGTTCAAGAATATACATACATACACGGAGTGAGTTCAAAAAAGCATGCACACAAATGATAAGTGAATCAACTCCAAGTGAATGTAAATGTTAATTCAAGCACACTTTTACATACATACAAAGTAAATGCTAAAGCAAAGATGCCAAAATTTAAACAAACACATAAGGTTATTGTCAAAGTTTACACGCTCTTTACACAAAGTGAATGTGAAAGTCAAAACATAACATATACATATAAATAACAAGAGGATTGAATCTAAGTGGATGCTAAAGTTCAAATGCACTTGATACATACAAAGTATGCTAAAGTTCAAACAAAGTTAGTTCAAATACACTTGATACATACATAGTATGCTAAAGTTCAAAAAAGTTAGGTCAAACACACTTGATACACAGAGTATACTAAAGCTCAAAGATGCCAAAATTCAAACACACTTGACAAAGTTAGTTCAAACACATTGCACACACACAAAGTAAACATTAAAGTTTAAACATGCCAAAGTTCAAACACACTTTATACAAATTCGTGAAGTAAACACTAAGGAACAAAGATGGAAAAGTAAACACAAAGTGAATTTCAAAGCTTACATACAAAGTATGTTAAAGTTAAAACAAAGTTAGTTCAAACACACTTGACACATATAGAGTATGCTAAAGTTCAAAAAAGTTAGTTCAAACACACTTGATACATATAGAGTATGCTAAAGTTCAAAAAAGTTAGTTCAAACACACTTGATACACAAAGTATACTAAAGCTCAAAGATGCCAAAATTCAAACATACTTGACACAAGTTAGTTCAAACACATTGCACACACACAAGTAAACATTAAAGTTTAAACATGCCAAAGTTCAAACACACTTTACACAAATGCTTGAAGTAAACACTAAAGATCAAAGATGGAAAAGTAAACACAAAGTGAATCTCAAAGCTTACACACTCTTCACATAGATTGAATGTGAAAGTTCAAACATAACACAAGAGGATCATATGTAAGTGAATGGTAAAATTTAAATACACTTCATGTAAAGTGAATGATAAAGTTAGTTCAAAATACACATACACAAAGTGATTTTAAACCCATGCATATAAAAGGAGTTGAAACAAACACACACAAACAATAAGTGGATTAACACACATAACATACACACACACACAAATAATAAGAGGATCAAATCTCAGTGAATACTGAAATTTAAAAACACTTCATACAAAATGAATGCTATTTAGTTAGGTCAAGAATACACATACATACACAAAGTGAGTTCAAACAAGCATGCACAAAAATGATAAGCGAATCTACTCCAAGTGAATGTAAAAAGTTAATTCAAGCACACTTTACATGCATACAAAGTAAATGCTAAAGAAAAGATGCCAAAGTTCAAACAAACACATAAAGTTAATTTCAAGTTTACACACTCTTCATACAAGTGAATGTGAAAGTCAAAACATAACACACACACACAAATAATAAGAGGATTAAATCTAAGTGAATGATGGATCACAGAGTGTGATCTGAAACGTCGATCTAAAAAAGAAACACATAGTTTCTTCTAGAAGCTCTTAATTATTGAATGCTAAAGTTCAAACAACATTAGTTCAAACACACTTTATACATAAAAAGTATGCTAAAGTTCAAGCAAAGTTAGTTCAAACACACTTGATACATATAAAGTACAATAAAGCTCAAACATGCCAAAATTTAAACACATTGCACACACACAAAGTAAACATTAAAGTTTAAACATACCAAAGTTCAAACACACTTTACACAAATGTTTGAATTAAAAAGTAAAGATCAAAGATGCAAAAGTAAACACATAAAGTGAATCTCAATCAAAGTTTACACACTCTTCACATAGGGTGAATATGAAAGTTCAAACATAACATACACACACAATAATAAGAGGATCAAATATAAGTGAATGGTAACAAACACACACAAACAATGAGTTAAATTAATATGTAATTACCTTCCAATTTGGTAAGTGAATTAACATTTGCTAAAGATCAAAGATGTCAAAGTTCAAAAAAACACATAAGGTGAATGCCAAAACTTACATGGTCTTTACACAAAGTGAATGTAAAAGTTCAAACACAACATACACACACGCACACATAATAAGCATATTAAACAATAAGTGGAAAAAACATCATTTGCATCATACAAACCATAAAATTATAAATTATAAATAAAATTAGGAATATTCAAAATTAAAATTAAAATTTATAATTAAGAATAAGAAGATTTGGTGCAATGTAATTGAAATATCATCATAATAAAACTAGACTAGGAAATAAATAAATAAGTGCAGTTCAATGAAATTAGGAATAGGAATATTATAATGAAAAGTAATGTTATTATGGTTTATCAAACCTATAATTAATATTGTAATGTAAACTAATTGCATTGTAATTTGTGATAGTTCATTAGTTTGAAATTTTCCTTAATATTAAGAGTGCTACTTGATTGCCTTATGATTTGTTATTTATACTACTAGAATGCTTATTATATGTTGTTAATATTATGATTCTAATAGAGAACTAAATGTTTAGCAATATAAAATAAAATTACCAACTAATCGTAAAAGGCACTTGCCTTTTAAGAATGACCATGGCCAATGGCCATTCCCTCCAACCTTTGGAAGGGGTAATTTAACCCTTCCCAAAAATAAGTATTTTATTAAAACTAAAAATATCTTTACTTATTACATTTCTAGAAATCAATCTGATTTCAACAATTTATTCAAAATTTCTAAAATAATTTTGAGGTGAATTCACCACTATAAATATGCTCCCTCCATATTTTTCTTACTTAAGTGGTTGCTCACATATATCCCGTGTACCTTTGTTTCCCTACAAATATAAAATACAATTAATGAGCAATATATTAATTTCCTCCATAATAAACATTGAGTGTTATTACCTTCCACTCACATATAGTCCGTGTACCTTTGTTTCTCTACAAATATAAAATACAATTAGTGAGCAATATATTAATTTCCTCCATAATAAACATTGAGTGTTATTCCCTTCCATTCGCGGGCTATTCCCTTAATTCAAAATATCCAAACAGAAAGCTGCTCAACCACATGTTTATCAACATTGACACGAACATACTCCCAAACACCAAGCAACCCACGGGGCAGCATACATCAAATTTCTTCAAAATCAACAACCAACTTGGTAAATGTCATGTACCAATAACATTAATTTTGAAATGTACCGCTTGCGACAAGACAGTGATAAGGGGCATATCTCCAAAGACTCCATCTTTGAGCTTTTTGTGTTCATCACTTTCTCCTTTAACTTCTACTAGCCCATCTAGCAGGTGATGAGGCTGCAAGATTTTTTTTCCTTGACTATTTCTTCGAAACATGTTACTTTTGAGTCTTTATTTCATGGAAACAAACCATAAAGAAAAATACAAAACTTCCTAGAGTTATTTTCAGACTCACATCTGTATGCCTACTTAACTTTTATTGTTACCTTCGTCAGACACTTCCTTCGTTATCATAATGAATAGTGGATGCAAAGTAGCAGTTTATTATGAGTTATAACTACAATATTAACTTTATAAATGATAGATCACTCCTGTCTAAAATTAGTGCTTTTCAAGCAGACAAAATACTTTCCACAATATGTACAATCTTGATCCGATTATAGTCTCTGAAAGAACAAAATTTGCTAGGTGGCATTTTATTTAAATAGTTTCTGAATCTGTCCCACATCCATAAGCACCACTGTTCAAAGTTAGCTCCCCTAATTTTTACATTGTAAAATAAGGCGATTTTAATGTAACTTACCTTGAGGAAGAACATATTGCACTGGTTAGCTATATACGATTTACATAGGAATGTTTAAATGCCTTGAGGAAGAACAGATTGCACTGGTTAGCTATATATGATTTACATAGGAAAGTTTAAATGGTTTGTAGGGGATCTTCATATTCCAAGACCTAGCAAACAAGCATGTTAGCACCCCAGCTAGCTAAACTGCCATGACAAACTCATAAAACTTCAGAGCTGTCACAAGACCCAAAATTCTATTGACCTGCATGTAAGAGAAATCCAAATGCAGGATGGTTTGAACGTAAATACTTATCTAGACTCCTGAGAATTAGAATTAGTGATTAGAAATATACTTTAAGTCACTCTATTAAAAGATCTATTAACAATCTGTCAATCCCATTGGCCATGCCTGGAACAAAAAACTTTGCTACTAAATTAAACCCCATTCTAATCCACAATATGAAATCCTAAATCAAATGTATCCATAATTGTTGCTTTATAAATATGGATTGTAAATGAGATAAAAGAAGCATATCATGACAAGGTATATTTACTATTTGTCTATCACATTTTGCAGGCTTAGCTTTCTTTGGTTTCCTTTTGAAGCATATATAATATAACAATATTATTCTTCCTTTGAAATGACTTTCATCAATAGAATTCGAATAATGATGCTATCAAGGCTATGGTCATACTTTGTGTTTCTCTCCAGCAAGAAGGGAAGGCTGACAGGGCAGTCCCCTGATGGTAGGGAAACAGACCTGTTTCACTATGTTCTTAAGAAGGCAAAGGAAGGAAATGCAGAGGCTGTGTTGGGTGCCATTGATGATTACACTCAACGTGATCCTAGATTGGCCTTAGAGCTTGGAGCTTATTATGGGTATTTGGCCATTTGACTTTCTTCCAAGATGATAAAACCTGATAGCAAGCTGATCTCTAAACGAATAAATCCAAATAATTGCAATGTTGCCAAAGCAATGATAAATCATTTAGGTAAGTTATTGTAGCTTTTCTTTTCTTTTGGCTATTATTGTAAACATGAGGATGCTGACAATGTCTGAAAGTGTAAATTCACCCCCAAAGACTAAACAGGGATTTTCTCTCAGGCACTTTCTTTCATTTGACATTATAGAGAAACTACTATATTTAACATTTTTTTCCTTTTCCTTTTCTGGTTTGGCTTGGTCTCAGGGCTTTCATCAAAGGTGGAAGTCGTGGAAGGAACACTAAGTGACAGATTGGAGGACTTATGTGAGATCTGAAGGGGTTCCACACTAGATTTTTTATTGATGGATCACTCCAAGCATCGTTTCTTGTCAGATTTTGTCCTGCTTAAGGTGAGAGGAATGATTGTAAAAGGAACTATCATGGGTTCAGATTTTGCTAACTATTTATGACACAGACATGTCTATGAGGATATGTTCAGACCTCTCCATTACATATGTATAACTAGTAGTGAATTATAATTTTAGGTATTATATAATTCTGTAATGTATGGAAAACATTAATGCTCTGGCTCTGGCAGAGGGAGAGGTTAGAAACTTAGAAGATGACCTTCAATACTCAAACAAATTTTAGAGGCAGAGGTTAGAAACTTATAAGTGCTTCGGGATTGTGCAGAGAAGAGTTTAGGCATAAGAGGAATAGGCAAGATTTAAATCAGATAGGACACAACACCCCATAGAATATAAATCCTTGCCCATACTACAGGGCATCCCTATCTTTCCCACAATGGATTCTCCTACTCTTGCTGCATTTGAATGGAGTTGAAGAATAGAGAAAGGGGAAAGAGCCAAATACTATATTTATGCAAAAAAAGGAAATGCATCTAGGCTTAGGTTTAGTGGTGCAGCTACAACCGTTTTATAGCGAGTTTATGTTTTCAAAGCCCTTTGGCCAAAATCAAAATTCAAGCTAACAAACACAGGATCTTCAAACTAAAGTGTAATAGCCAAGGAAAATGTAGTGATTAATCACATAAAGGAAAAAGCCAAGGCAAATGTAGTGATTAATTACCCAGCACAACAAACTATTTGGAATGCTAAATTAAAATTAGTAACAGAAGAAACCCTTGGCAAAGATTTTAAGATTAGGAGAAGTAAGCTAACCTGAAAAAAGCATTTGGGAGTCTAGATTAATTTGCATATTCCTCTGCATGACCTTCAAAAGCCTTCAAGCTATCAATTCCATTGCCTTAAGCTTGCACCTCATCGCCTCCTCTGCTCTGTCGAATCAGTGTAGACACTAAAGTTTAAAGTTTAAACTATCACACGCTAAAGTTTAAACTATCCATTTAAGTAGTTGGATATGGACCAAATTGATTTGTTTTTCCATTCAAATATTATTTCTGTTCAAAGGAGCAGCCTATTCAATAACGGCATACACCTGCTCCAAGCTCTATGGAATGAATTCACACTACACAGTCTTGAGATCATGCTAACAATGTGTAATGGGTATGCCCATAGCTAGATGGAATGAGTGTAATTTTTAATTGACTAGAAAATTACGATGAATTTTAGACATTAATTTTTTGTCTAATTTAATCAGAAAAAATATATGTTGTCAAAACACTGTACACATTATTAAGGTCAGATTGATGGTCGATGTTTTCTCATGGTTAGTCACATTCTTATGCTAGATTTTGTCAAAACACTACACAATATAGTAAATAATGCTCTTCATTTTCAATAGCACCACACCTAGACCTCAGTTTTAATTCCCTCTTATAATGGTTGAATTTTATGCCATAAAAAATAATTATAGTGTTTTAATGTTTTTTCTACAATTTGCATGAAATTGTAGATATACTACTTCTTTAAACGATTTACTAGGCTTCTTTTCTCTACATTAGAGAGGACGTAATTTGGTTCATTAATAAATGTGAGGGGGATAAATAGGTTAGTTCAAACTAATGAAAATATAGAAAACCCAAACACCAATAGAAGTTGAAAGCAAAGAAGATTAAACCAACACAAGTAAGAATACTTAGAATTTCATTTACCTATCTTTTTCCATTGTTTGCCTATCTTTCTTTGATCTTGATTTGTGAAGCCCTCAGAAGCTTTCCTTGCTTGCTTGCTTGTTGAAGATGACAAAGGAAGAATGGCTCTTGATAGGTGTTGTGTTGAATGTGAGCTTCAACACATGATACTGGAGGACACTTGGAATAGAATGAATGAGAGAAGAAGAGAAATTTGAGTATAGTTATCTTGCCAAATGAAGTGCCTCTTTAATGGCTTAGAAGAGGGTTCTATTTATAGATTTTTTGAAAATAGAATGGAGGGTGAGGATCCAAAGATGAGATCAATGGCTAGGAATAAAAGTGAATCTTTTATTCCTAGTGGATTATGACAATTGAATTAAGAATTCAATAGTGGAGGACAGTGGGTTATGACATTTGAATTAAGAATTCAATAGTGGAGGATAGTGGGGAACATTGAATTAAAATATTCAATGGGTGAAGGCTAGTGGGGAACATTGAATAAAATATTCAATGGGTGAAGGCTAGTGGGGAACATTGAATAAAATATTCAATTGGTGAAGGCTAGTGGGGAACATTGAATAGAATATTCAATTTGTGAAGGATAATTGATTTAAAGATTTATTTTGGAAAATGGAGGATATTAGCTAATTAAATATTAAGAATATTTAATTATATGTGCAACATGGTGAGGTGGAAGAGATGAGGTGGATTTTAGGACTTGGGACATTAGAAGAAATTAGGGATTCTAATTGACAGAAGGAAATAAGAGCCAATTTTAGGTGTATACATTTTGCCCCTCTTTGAAGGAATGTGTTTTATCACGTTGTTTCAAAGAATAAATAGTCTGATAATGATACATGCCCCAGTTTGCCCCTGGTACAGGTTATGATGATAGGATGTCCCTCGGGAGATTGGACGAGGAGAAGGTGGAAGGCGTGAGACGGACAATCTCACGATGAGATAGGTTGACAAGAGGTGAAATGGTTGAATGCAGAAGAAATGGATGAATGATATGGAATGCAAGATAAAAAGATGACACACACAAACAAGTAAGCAAGTATGCACAAATGATACAGGAACAACCAAGGTATTGCCCCTATCAAGCGGTAAACCAACGATATAGGTCGATGATGTCTGGTTTCAAGAATGAGATATGTCGTATAAGACTCCGGGTCTAGTTTTGACAATGCGACATCCTGTCTAAGACATATGATAATGATATACGATAGTGTTGTCATGGCAGGGAGTGATGTATCCCTAGAGCAACATGAAGGATAGTTATGACTGATTGATATGGTTTACGACCGGACAAGGATCAAGACCACTGATTGTGATCGAATCATTTGACAAGATTGACTTGACTTGATTGGCATGGATTAAGGATAGACTTGCAATTGGATACAGTATGGATATGGATATGGATATGGATATGGATATGAGACGCAATTTGATACGGTATAGATATGGATATGGATATTTGTCATCTTGATATAGCAAGTATTTTGAAGCGCTTTCATCATTGGGCTTTATTATGTTGTAAGAAAATACAAGCATCTAGGTATAATTAGACCGAGATGACCTGAGTATTACTTACATGGATTTTGATATAGCAATTTAATACAAGCATCTAGTCAAAATTGAATCTAGATGACCTGAGTATTTCTTGCATTTCAACAGACAAGGATTGCCCCTTTTCATGTTTAGACCTCAGAGTCCTCAATGATCTTTTGCCGATCATGTCGTTAGACAAAAGTCGTCACATTACTAAAGTTTGATCCACAAGCAACAGATAAAGAAAATAATCATGCCCCCATCATAGCATCTCTAGTTTTTGGCATCCTTGAGTAGCATAGAAAGGCATGATAGCATAAATCAAGACTCTTAATCTAACCAACACAAAACATTCTTGCATTTAGATGTGTCTTTTTGCCATAATTGATATGAGATTTAGCTTGAGTGTTTTGGTATGGTGCTCTATTTTGTTTAGGATAGGTTGATGTTGTGCGTCAAGATTTTTGTTGTTTTGAGAAGCGTGCTTTGCTGCGTGCGCCTGTCTAGAGAAAGGTGGAGACACTGATAGGTAGAGGAACGGACGACAAGACATGGGATGGACGGGAAATGGAGTGGACTCTGATAGATAGAAGGACTAGACATGGAATGGATGGGAAAGTGGAGCCTCAGGGGCGCATTGATAATGGCCTTGCCTACGTGACAATGTAGAGGCAACGTAGTTCGGGGCTTGGACCATGGATGGACTAGAGGATAGACGACAAGATATGAGATGGACAGGGAAGCAGAGCCTCGGGGGCACATTGATAATGGCCTTGCCTACGTGACAACACAGAGGCAACGTAGTTCGACAAGAACCCTAATGGACCTAAGATATGGATCGGATGAGATGCAATATGGAACCGATATGGATCAGATAAGACATGATATGGATCAGATAAGACATGATATGGAACTGATATGGATCAGATATGGAACAAACAATACTGATGACAAGGAAACACCACGGAGATGTAGTTGTATGGGTGATAGTAGATACGGAGGTAGAAGTAACCAAGGATGTGATCTCCAAGGACTATGTCGCATAAGAATAATGTGCCCCATTGTAGGTAGAATACTTCAGATTTTTCATGGCAATGCTAAGGACGATAGGAGGATGAGAGGATAATGAAGGGTTTGCCTGGTGTGGAGGGATAAGGTATGTCAAGAGACATCTAGAACATTTGTCAACATTGTGCCCCCAATCTTTATCAAGACCAAATAATAGAGGAGACGAAGATTGGATGGATGGACGGGACAGGATAGGAAATGGTATGAAAGGAAACTGGTAGGAGAAGAGTGATATGCCGATGAGACAAGGTGCCCCCAAGTGTAGGTGACATAGAAGATCAACTTTACACATGACACCTGTTTGCCAGGTTTTCATCATGGTACTTATCCAGTGCGCCTGTTTGCCAAGTTTTCACCATTGGACGAAGGGATTTCTCTTTACTTTTTTCATTTTTTTTTAATATTTAGATAGGAGAAGGTGGATATGGAAAGACTCAAGTATAGAGTTCCTTGAAAGGTGATAGTCCCGCTAGATAGATACTGTCGAATGGATAATGTCAAGTGTTCGCACAGATGTTGGTAGGGGATCGTATGAAAGTGAGATGGTGTAGGTAGATAGTGGA
This sequence comes from Cunninghamia lanceolata, assembly GCA_027924645.1. NCBI lineage: Eukaryota > Viridiplantae > Streptophyta > Pinopsida > Cupressales > Cupressaceae > Cunninghamia > Cunninghamia lanceolata. The sequence goes on along the minus strand of BSBN01001770.1, from coordinate 1,620,808 downwards.
TTGTGTTGCAGCATACAGAAGGACTTATCCAAAGATGGAAGGAAGGTTTTATGCGAAAGCATGGACCATAGGATGAGGAAGATATGTAGGATAGTAGTAGAAGGAAGGGGAGATGGAGGTATATGAAAATGTTGTGGAATGGAAGGGAATCATGACCAACGATTGCACATACCATGGTAAACATTGAAGCTAGTGATGGGAAAGTAGTGTAGGAGGCAATGGAGACTTTTGCTTGTGGACGAATGATTTAGGAATTTATGGACCCACATAGACTTAGTATTTTTTTGATTTTTGTTTGCCATGTGGGATGGAAGAATTTCAGACTTATGGATGGAATGGGAGAAAGTGGATGGTTGAGATTCTTGAGAGGTGGATGCCTCATGTAACTTTAGGACTTTTTGCTTGGGTACCCAAACCATTTTGCTTTTAGATAGTACCTGTGAAGGTATGGGTTTGGGTGTAGATAGCTTTTGTGTAGCTTTTGGAGTAATCCTTTGTTGCTTGGGGACCCACACCTGTTTCAGTTTGGCATTGAGGTGTATGGGTGTATGCAGCTTTTGATATGGATAATGCTTTGATTCTTGTCTTTGATATCCTAGGTCATGAGGACTCTTAGGATTTTTGACTTTATAGGTAGAGGCATCCACATCTTTGTTATTGAATTCTCGTGGGATGGTAGGAGTGAGGTTGGTGAAAGCTCCTTGTTTAGACCATATGTGCATTTGTTGGCCATGATTGGGATATTGAGAGGATTTATAGATGGATGGATAAGGTGTTGGAAGAAGTGGTGGTAAACGACATGGGGGGATATTAGGAGTTGGAAGTAGTGGAGGTAGATTGGATGGTGGGATATTAGGAGTTGGAAGTAGCGGAGGAAGATTGGATGGTGAGATATTAGGAGTTGGAAGTAGCGGAGGGAGATTGGATGGTGGAAGGTGTATGGTCACATGCTTTTGACAATTGTAGGATGATGGAGGTGGAATGGCGACATATGTTTTGGGGATATGATAGTGTTTACGATGGAAAGTGGTAGACTTAGGAGGAGTGGAGGAAGTACCAACATCTTGAGTTTGTGCAACTTGGGGTATGTATCCAAGGCCGTATGAAGGTGGAGGAACATTGACATGGATAGGTTCCAAAATACCTTGTTCATGAAGGCCTAAGCCTTTACCTTGATAGTTCATCTTCTGGAGTATGTAGTGGACAGCGGGATTATGTGTAGGTGGAACACTAGACACAAGTTCTTTATTAGATGGAGAAGGCGAGATAGTGGATAACTATTGTTGGTGTTCTAAGAAAGAACATTCATGCATGAAGGTAGTAAGACCAAGGATATATGGTGCAGAATTTGCCGCTTGGTCCATAACAGATGGCAAAGGAGTATTACTGGTTTGAGCTTCTACACTTGCTTGGGAGGCAAGTGTCTCATCAGGGGAAGTGGAAGTTGTTAGATTTTGGGTAAGACTAGATGGGATGATAGGTTTAGGACCATGGAACACATAAAGTGGGCTAAGACGATCATCATGGTCTGCTTGATTGTAGATAGGCTCGTCATCATAGATGGCATCTTGATCATAGATAGGATTTAGCGTGATGGGATTAATGTTTTCTTGTATAGGTTCGTCATCAATGATAATATCTTGATCATAGGAGAGATATAGGTTATGAATGCTTAGAAATTGGATGGGGGTGCTTTGATCTTGATTTGGACAAAGGGTGGATGTGTCCACATGCTCTAAGGTGTGCTCTTGACATACCTCTTGGGTTGCTTGAATGGAAGTGGAAGGCTCTTGGATAGGCTCTTGGTCAACAACATGAGAACATGATGACTCTTGGCTTGGATTCATAATAGGAGACTCTTGAATAGGCTTGATGGCTTGTTGGTCACATGATGGGCTTGAAGGGCTAAGAATGTTAATTAAGGGCTCTTGGATAGGCTCTTGGTCAACAACATGAGGGTGTGATGGACCTTGACTCTGGGGCATGGTAGAAGGCTCTTTGAGAAGCTCAAGGGGTTGTGGATGACATGAAGGGGTTGTAGGATTTGACATGGTATTGGAATAATCTTTGGTAATGTCAAGGACCAGAGTTTGGGGACATGGTTGATTCTCTGCTAGTAGCCCTTGGATCACATCCGTTGCAGGTGTATGGGTAGATGAATGAGGGGATGGATGAATGGATTTGGCTTTCTCCCTAGCTTTGCTTTTGTTGTATAAATGTGGAAAACATTTTTCCCACCACTCATCTAATTCTTTTTTGGTGTGCTATTTAAAATTTGAGGAACTAGATGGCGGTGTTGGTGTAGGATTGGTATGTTTTGGGATATGTGTTTTAGGATATGGTGAAGGAGGACTAGTAGATAGAGTGGTATATGATTTCCAACTTGAGGTGGTGCTTGCCTTGTCATGAGCATCATTAAGACAAAAAATAGATGTATGAGTTTGGTGCGAGGCGTAGCTAGTACTGACACATTCAGCTTGTAAGATTGCCATTTCTTGTTGTATGACTTGGAGTTCTTGAGCAATTGCTATACGGTCTTGGGGCGAGGGACCTAAGTTTATTTGTAATTTGAGATATTGGATTTCTTGATCAATATATTCTAGGTGGTTTGCCATGGACACAAGACTGGAAGAGCTTACTAGTTTGGAATGCACAGCAGTAAATGTGCCATAACAGAGTACAGATGTGTCCCAAGGTGAGACAAGTGTGCCAATTCTAGTTTTTGATTGGTTTGGCAATGTTCAATGATCACACATGTACAATCATGAGTCACTCACACAAGGCACAAGAAGCAATTTTGAATTTGGAACTTGAAGAATATGCTGATTAGTAAACAAGCACATGTGGAAGACACATCAACATGCCCTAATGTCTAGTTTGATGGGGTATGGCCAATTAGGTTTTGGGCAATGTTTACACGAGGTTGACTAGGAATTGAAAGTGAAATCTTGTCACACAGCCGGGAGAAGGGGGTAACCCACCCTTCACCTTCACTTCCCAAAGGTAGAAAGTTCTTTGGGGCTTAGCCAAGAGTGACAAGATTTTGATTTCAATGAGGGTGTCTTTCGATTCAGCCTCAGATGAGGTCATCCCTAGGGGTGATGAAATCCCCTAGCAGGCCTCCTAGGAAAGGGTAGACAATAGTAAATCAAGTGAGGTGTTTTTGATCTCCAAGGTCACCTTGTGGTGCAAGGAGAGAGCATACACATGCACGCTTGACTCACGCTCACACTTGTAAATTGACCCTTAAGAAATTGAAATGTGTGTGTGTGAAAACTGAATGGATAAGAGGTGTTTTTGATTCTCAAGATCATACGAAGCGCATGAGAAGAGCATACATACCCCTAATCGCATACAAATTCACCAAACAATGAAGACACTAGTTCTTTTTATAGCCCAAGTCTAAATGTGTGATGAAAACACTTGTTGATTTTATGCCCAATTTGATATGTGATGATCAATCAATGTTCATTTTAGAAGCCCAAATATAAGTGTGTATGCAAACAAGGTTGAAGATGAAAGATTAGAATGAGTGCACCTGGATTGTTTTCACTATCCAAATATCCATATTTTTTGATCTTGATGTTGTTCCAGCCCCGAATGATCACCTGCAAGTCACAGAATCGAAAACGAAGCAAGTAGACTAGCCAAGACGATCATTATGCAAAAATTGAGAATCTGATAAAATCTGATGCAAAATGAACTGATATAGAAAAAATAAGTTCATAAACAGATTTTGCACAAAATTCCATGCAATTTGAAAAAAAAAATTCACTGAAAAATGATCAAATTTGCTATAGATATGAGCATTTGAAGTTTTGAAGCATCTTTGACTTTGACTGTGAAAAAAAATGGTCAAAATGGTACAGTCACCTAAAAATTTCTTCACAACTATGTTGTTTGCCTCGTCCTCTTTTCGATGAGTGTTCGTTTACGAAATTTTGCCACCGTATGACCAAGTTATGAGCGAGAGAAAAAAAAATGCCTATTTTGGTATGTAGGAGCATAAGAGGCTAACTGAGTGTTTAGCTTGACCGCTTGTGGTTTAGAAAATTTTGGTCACATGCTGAATGTTTTCCTCTAGCTGTTAAGTTAAATGTTGAAGTTAAAACAGACCCCTGGTCCTCCATGTGACCAGGGGCTGAGTGCCTAAAAAAAAAATTATTTTTTTATTTTTTTGTGTTGATTTTTTTTTGGTTTATTTAAATGTGATGTGTGTGCAGAGAGGTGGTGGGTTGGATGTGGTGGTGGTGGTGGTTGGGAGGCGGTGGCTAGGCAGAAGTGTTGGTGGCGGTTGAAGCTATGTGTTGGCGGCGGCGCGGCGTGGGCGGCGGCGAGGGAGGCCGAGCTGGGGATTGGGGGTCGGGGGTGGAGGGGATCGGGTGGCGCAATGGGCAGGGGTTTGGAGAGGCGCGGCGAAGCAGGGGATGGAACGCAGGGGGCAGGGGGAGGGAACGCAGGGAGTGGGGTAGGGAGGACAGCGCAGAGGAGTTGCAGGGGCGGCGCGCGGGGTGGGAGACGGGGGACGGGTGAACGCAGAGGGGTGTGGGAGAAGGGGATCGGGGGGTTTGGGGAGGCCGAGGGCTTGGGGATCAGGGGGGAAGGGGAGTGTGGAAGGGGGTACTTAGGGGTGGGGGGATTGGGGGGGTCATGGGGTAGGCAGGGGTCGGGAGGGGGGTTTGGGGTAGGGGGTGTGGTGCAGGGAGATGGGGGAAGGCCGTGTGGCCTGTGTGCAGGGGCTCCCTGCCACAAATTTTTTTTTTTTTTTTTGTGTTTTTTTTGTTATTTTTTTTTTGTATTTTTTTTAAATTTAAATGTTAAAAATAAATAAATAAATAAATAAATAAACAAATAAAACCTAATGTGTTTTTGTTTTTTTTTCAAAATTTTTATTTTTTAATTGAGAATGTTAACATAGAATAAAAGATAAATCCTAATGCAACATTTTTATATATTTTTTTTGTTTGTTTTTTTTTTTTTAAAGTTTTTTTTTGCAAAGAAATACTTTGAAAAGTTAAAAAAATTCAAAAATTTTCAAATAACAAACTAGGGAAATGATAGGGGATTTCTTACCTCCGAAGCCTCCTGGACTCAACGGTGAGTTCGATTTTCACGTAGGAGGTTTTTTGCGAGAGTTGATGCCCGAATGGTCTTTAAAACACCTGAATCTGCAACAAGAACTTTCAAAGCCAAACACTCACAAACAAGATATGGGTTAGATCATGGTGGTCACCAAAATGTGAATGGGAAAATAGATTTGATCAATAATGATAAATAAACCCAAACAACAATGAAATATGAAGGAAAAAGAGATTTAAACCAACACAAGTAAGAATACTTACAATCTCGTTTACCTATCTTTTTCCATTGTTTTCCTATCTTTCTTTGATCTTGATTTGTGAAGCCCTCAGAAGCTTTCCTTTCTTACTTGCTTGTTGAAGATGACAAAGGAAGAATGGCTCTTGATAGGTGTTGTGTTGAATGTGAGTTTCAACACATGATAATGGAGGACACTTGGAATAGAATGAATGAGAGAAGAAGAGAAATTTGAGTATAGTTATCTTGCCAAATGAAGTGCCTCTTTAATGGCTTAGAAGAGGGTTCTATTTATAGATTTTCTGAAAATAGAATGGAGGGTGAGGATCCAAAGATGAGATCAATGGCTAGGAATAAAAGTGAATCTTTTATTCCTAGTGGATTATGACAATTGAATTAAGAATTCAATAGTGAAGGACAATGGGTTATGACATTTGAATTAAGAATTCAATAGTGGAGGATAGTGGGGAACATTGAATTAAAATATTCAATGGGTGAAGGCTAGTGGGAAACATTGAATAAAATATTCAATGGGTGAAGGCTAGTGGGGAACATTGAATAAAATATTCAATTGGTGAAGGCTAGTGGGGAACATTGAATAGAATATTCAATTTGTGAAGGATAATTGATTTAAAGATTTATTTTGGAAAATGGAGGATATTAGCTAATTAAATATTAAAAATATTTAATTATATGTGCAACATGGTGAGGTGGAAGAGATGAGGTGGATTGATGAGGTGGATTTTAGGACTTGGGACATTAGAAGAAATTAGGGATTCTAATTGACAGAAGGAAATCAGAGCCAATTTTAGGTGTATACAATAAATATGAAGAACTTTTAATAACTTAGGATACACATTCTAAGGTCTATTGTATTTAAGAGGAATACAAATAAAAAAGCTTTTAAGGAGAGTTATTTAATTTGATTATTCATTTGGGTGAAAATAGAAATTTAGGAAAATAATTATAAGTAGTTGGATATAGAAATTCATTTTGAATATTTATTAGTTTCTCAGTTCATGTGACAACTCCAATTAATAAATAGCATACCCTTGGATTGTGTAGAAAATGGTGTTTATACTATCCATTATCGTTGCATAGAGTATCATAACTCTCCCAAAAATCACTAATATACTATTATACCAATTTTCTCACTCAAAGTTAAAAATTACAATATAATGCTCAACAATCTCATGTCCTGGATGCACATTCTCCCTTCCTCCTAAGAGAAAGATATGCACTATCTTGTATTTGGGCATATCACTTGTAACCGAAGCTCAAGGAGGTATATAGATTTGCTTAGTGCCACACCTACAATATTGTAGTGATTGTGACACCCTAATGAGCAAATATCTCATATCAATTGTCATTCTTTTAGGTGTTAGACCTTGGGATTTATGGATTGCCAAAGTCAACATCATTTTGAGCGGGAGTTGATGATGACTACCATGAGTAAACAAGACAACTACCAATTTTTTTGACAAACAAATGGAAACAAGGAGCAAAGGATTTGACATATTTTGCACATTACCTATGTTGACATGGATGCTCAAATCTTTTTTGTAATATGTAACTCCAAAACAACTACATTGTTGCTACATGTTCTCCCTTTAAAGTCTAGTTTCAATCAATTAAAATACGTTGATATAAAATGTGTAAACACTAATAACTAAGTTATATTATTTTCTACATTAGATTGAGTGGGTATGGTAGGTGGGTAAGATTCATTACATTGGCTAAAAATTGAGAATTTTCTTTGGCTTCCCAAAGGAAGTGTCATGGACAAAAATTATGTCTTGCTTGATTGTAGCATATCTAAAGCACAATCCTTTAATCTACATTCAGTTCAGGCATGCACTTTATTGTTTTTGCATCATTGTACATTGAATAATTACATGCTTTTCATGATTTAGACAAGCAAGATTATCTAGAGCATGTCTTATGACATTAATGGAATGAAACTACTAGCGACTTTTAAAGATGAATTGCCTTTTTCTTAAAATTAGATTAAACCTACAATTCTAAGAACAATAGAGATGTGATGTTCAAATTGAGTCAAGTCATTCCCGTGGCTACTTGTAAAGAAAATAAAATGATATTTAAAAATTTAAATCCAATTTAATTAATTAAATAATGCATTTTATTAAGTTATAATTAATTTAAATAATAGAGTTGGGACTGATTATGAAAAATTATACAAAATTAAATGTTTAATTAATATGAAAATTAATTAAAATACATGTATGCATACCTAGTTTTATTTTATTTTTTTGTATGCTTAGATTCCACAATGGTCATGGTAATAATGTTTGCTTGCTATGGTTTAGCATAAAGTGCTCATGTCTTGTATACATTTTACAAGCTCATTGTCTTTGGTTACCCATCAGACAAACTCTTTCTATTTTTATAATTATTAGGTTTCATTTCATTTGAAACACTACACATGTTGAACTATTATACCCCCACAGACAATACCAACATGATTTTTTTACTTCCACCTTGCATTTAAAAGAATATTTGTAATATTATGTGCCAAAAATCCATACCCACATGTTCAAATTGTACATTTTAATTTTTGGAATCAAATGCCCCCTCTTGCTTCAATGCAATATGGCATTGAAGCAAATGTTGGGCTTTTTTAAGACTATTGCTCTGCCTGAATAAAGCCTTAGAGAAAAATCAGTATAATCAATCCAAAATCGGTAAGAATTAGTCATTAATGAGAAAGATCAATAATGTACAATACCAAATTGAAATATTCAATAAGGTGTGGTACCCTATGGAAAAAATCAGTAAAGGACAATACCCAATTAAAGAACTTAATAAGGGACAAATTCCAAATGCAAAATTCAATAAGAAGTATCCAATTGAAAAGTCCAACATGTTTGAACATGGAGATAATATTGGTTTGGGTGTAAACAAGTTATGTAAAGAAGAGATAATGAAACAAACCCTAGATGCTTTGGCACATTTTGGCATTATATAGAGGTTTTAACTCTCCTTTACTAGTACAATATATCTAGAAACTTCCCACTTCTTGAAACCTCATAAGCCTTATCTGGAAAATTTCTTATCTTATCCCATCTAAACACTTACAAGTTTCATCCTTCTATTAGAAGCAACTTATTAGTTTGTCTTCTACTAGAAGTTTCCATTTACAACTTATCTTTTTCATTATTACAATATTTAATTTATTTTGATGGGAGAAATTACTCACCAATACCTGTTACTAGATTAAACACTATCCATTTGTATGCCTATTGTCTATCAAAATTCATACATGCCCTTGTTATGGAGGAAAAATTGGACACCTGCCTTTTTACCTCCTAGTTTAGCTCCTAGGTCCCCGTAATGACATTATGCATTATAATTAATCATCCCGAAGAGATTTCCCAACGCCAATGCAAATTTGGGACCTTGGGCCTTTCCTAGATCTCACCCCGGACTGAAAAGGGGGTCCTAGACTTGAGCGCCAACTGCCCAAGTCTCCCTTGATTGGTTGGGGCTAATTAATGATATGTCAGCATAAGACCTTTAAAAATGTTCCTCTTTGTTGGCTCTTGTGATTTAATTTCATGAATGTTAGTAGGAAAGCATATATAAGTGTGTTTTTGAATTCATTTATGACAAGGATGGAGATTCCAAACTTATGATATTGGAAAAAAGAACATTCAAGGCATTTATTGTGCTATTAGAGAAAATTTGTGTTCGTATTGTGTGTGTTGTTGCAGATTTGGAATCATCATCCATCTCCTTATGAGTTGAAAGATCTTCATTCTCCTAAGGACTTCACCTCCGAGGTGACATCATTGCTATTTGAATCATTTCATCATTTGGTTTATCTTTAGCCTCTGCCCTACAAGGGCACACACTCTCTAACAACGGTGTTGGGAAGCTTGAATATTATCCTAGTATTTGACTGAGGCAAATTCCTAAGTACCACAACCCCCAAACCCCTCTCTTGTCATCTTGTGTGTAGGTTACAGGTATAGGTTTCAAGGAAAGTGAAGTTACAAGAAGACTGTGCAAGAATCAAGGTTTTGGGATCTGAAAGAAGTTCTAGAATATTCCTCTAAAGAGACTTGGGTGGTTTTCACCCTAGTCTTTTGGGATTTCAAGCTCTGGATCTGGCATATATGCACTAGTTACAACATTTTCTCATTTTTGACCTCTAGAAAATTCTCACTTCAGGACTTCTAGGTGGTCCCCTATTTCATCCTCCGACACTTCATCTTCTGAGACACAGGTTTTGATATCCCCCTAATCTTCCTTGCGCATTCAGATTCTGAGTTTCAATTGTTTTCTGTCTGTTATGATCTGATTATCCTAAAAGTAGGGTTCTATGCATATTTGACCTAGGGTTTGATAAACGGCTTAGTTAAATCATATATTTTCATAGAAAACAAGAGCACAGGATTTGTAGCTAATTCCATCTTCTCCTTTGTTGTGATTTAGCTCAATCTTGTCCTTAAATGTTATTGTGGAAGAGGGTTTGATCTAGTGTGAATGCTAGTCTTAATCATTCATCTTTTTCACACATAACATTTTGGTGAACCCATAGATCTTACACTTTGGAATCCTTCTTGCATAAGATATGAGTGATTTTCCACCCTAGATCTAATTGGATTCAATTCATTCATCATTTGGTATAGTTTCCTAGCTTAATTTCATTGTTAAGGTTTCAAAAGTCCTTGCATTTTTAACAATCTAGCCAGGGTTTCAAGATTGGCATGTTGTGGTAAATCTTGTTGCATTATTGGATTGATTAAAGGATTTTAGGTTGTTGTACTTTATCATCCTTTCTGTTTTGAGACATCTTTTGCATATTTGCATTGGAAAAAGTGAAAAAATCAAGCATTTTAGGCTTGCAAAAAGGCATAGGTTTGCATTGTTTCATTGCATATATTATAAATCATCCTAGAAAGTTTTAAATCTATGATTTTTACATCAGATCTGATTCATATTACAGAAAACAATCATTTCATCATATTATATCTTACATTTGAAGATGTCATTTCCTAGGGTTTCGTTGAAAACTTGCATTTTTCTACAACCTAGTCAATTTCAAAAGCTAGGGTTTGTAGTCAAAATCTTCTTTCAGATTTTTCTACTCTCATAAACAATTTTAAAATAAGATATAGCATTAATTTATAGTATATTTTCATTCTTCATTTGAAAATCTTGCATCATTTCATACCTTGGTTTAAAAATTCACATGTTTGTAATTATGCATTGTCTATTTCAACATAGGCAATTTGACATCTATTTAACATTTATTTGCAAAAAATATTAAAAGTATCTATATTACCTTTTGTGCACCACTTTTAACATCTTCATCACTCCATTTGTGGTGACACTAGTGTGTTTTTCTTCCTTGCAAAAAGCTTCAAAAACCCGGTTTTCTCAACTAGTGTTGTGGTGTACAAAAGTCCCTCATATTGGTTGTATGTGATAAATGAATAGATCTTATTGTACATTTTTGTTACAAGACATTTAATTATGGCATCCTCATGTCATTTCTCTTTGGTATCTTTGCATGCATATGTCAAAGATCTTGATTTTCATAGATTCATAACCTTCATGGGTGAGCATCCTTCAATATTAGACAATATATCTGAATTCATCTCCATGAATACTCATAAGAAATATGATACTAAATTTTTTTCTTCTATTACTACTATAAATCATAATAATGCCTTTGATCTAATATCTAAAATATATGATGATGCTGATGATTTCATAAGTCATCCTATTCCCCTTTTAGTTGAATGTTCAAACACCTTGGATATCACTAGGGAAGTGAAGACCCTCGATCTTCCTCCTTTGATTGAATGTTCAAGTACTTTGGACATCACTAAGGATGTGAAAACCATGAATAGTTCTCCTTTGGTTGCATGTTCAAACCCCTTGGACATCACTAAAGAGACAATCATTGACAATTCTTCTAGCAACACTTTACCTTACCTTCATTCCAATGCTCTCCTTTCAAAAGATGAAGCATTGGTGGATGAAGAAAGGTCTCTCACATTAAATCCTTTAGGGATGGATGTCGAGCTTAATCAAAATACCAACAATGTTAATTTAATCATCACTAATAGACTTATCCCACCCACTAAGGGAATATTGGATAAGTGTACTAATGTTCCAAAATTTATTGTGAATGGGGCACATAATGTGCCTCCTCGCTTCAAACCAATGATCACAGTTCAAGGTGCTCCAACACTACCTAGACCCCTGGGTTACATTCTTAATTTTGTAAAATAAATTACTCAAGAAAATCAAGTGTATCAAAATGTGTCGCAACAACCCTATCACAATGCGGTTGCTCACACATATAATTCATGAAATAATAAACAAAGTAAACAACAATTGAACATTATGATTACTTTACCAACCTCTCAACCTTTGCTTCCTCAACCACCTCGTCTTACTCATTGGTCAAGATTATGACCTTGTTGAGCAGCTTCACGCTACTCCCACTAAGATCTCTCTATGGGAACTCATACAAACATCACCTACATACCACAGAATGCTTCAGGAAGCTTTACAAAAGGTGATTGTACTACCTTTTGTTAAGCCTAATGATGTAGTAGCTCTATTAGATTGTATGCATGCGACAAAAATGGATATTCTATTTCAACAACATGAATTACTATCAATTGAAGTTCAAAATCAATATGATCCTCTTCTAATCTTTGTAATAATTAGCAAAAAGTTGGTAAAATGAGTTATGATTAACAATGGATTGGCTCTTAATGTTTGCGGCATTGATTTGCTACACAAAATCAAGATTGACACATCTTTAATAAAATCAGATAAACTTAGCATTTGTGGCTTTGATAATGTTGGGAGACAATCCCTGGGTACCATAACTTTACCCATAAAGGTTGGACCCGTGACATTATCTACCCTTTTCCATGTCATGCCTAGTGCACTTTCATCTAATATGATTCTTGGTAGACCGTGGATTCATACTATGGGGGCAATTCTGTCTACCCTACATCGATCAATAAAGTTTCTTTATGAAAATAAACTTCAAACAATCAAAGCTGATTCAGAGCCGAAAAGTTGTTTACACGTTGAAACACAAAAACAAGTCATCAATCACAAGATTCTCAATAACTTAAAAGTTGACTCATCAATACCTCTTGCTATAGATAATGATGTGCAAGATTCAACATCGAATGCATTTCTTGGTGACGATTGGGTTTTATTAGATTTTACTCCTACTATTATAGGGGAATATAAACTCAATAACGCTGAAACATCGAAAGTTGCCTCAATCTCATCCAAGCAATCTTTGGAAACACCTAAGAAACCTAAGGTTTCTTTAATAGAAAACAAAGGCAATGCTCTTACTTATACTACAGAATATAAGACCTATGAGGCTCCATCATCTTCTAAAGAGATGGACTCTCTATGGTCATGGATTTCAAATCCTTTACAAAAATTGTGACTACATAGGCAATGGTTATGGTGTAAACCAACAAGGAATCAGAGTCCCCTTAGAAGTTGTGCCACATAGCTCTTCGGCTGGTATTGGATACCGTTCTTTGGAGCCCACCAAATCTTATCATCGTCCTGTTGGATTTTTCCCAAACTGGATGCTTGTATCATAAACTCACAAAACACCCAAAACAAAGCCACCAATGAAGTTGTATCTTATCACAGCACCAAAATTTGTCCAGTTTTCAACAACAACAATGAGTAACACAGTTTTCCCTTTATAGCAAGACTGTGTACTCAGCAAATTAATTACATGGCAAATCAAAATTTCTGCCAGATACATTGCACCAAAAATGGCCCCCAAAACATTAAAAGCACAGGCAAAACAAGAAGGAAAAATAGGTGAGCTCGGGAGATGTGCCGCCGCTCGTGGATTTTCCTCATAAATCTGGTAGTTAGCCCATCAACTCCATCGACCATGCCTCTACAAATAGCCAATAATGCTCACCTACCCGTGGCTTCTTGGAGTGCAGCAGCCTGCGAGCCTTAGAACTTTTCCCGCCGAAAAATGACTGCATATGCACAGGAAAATCCTTCGTTGAAGGTTTAAAACACAACCTTCGATCTTATTCTCCTATCGGTGAGATCAATGGCGTCAAAACATGTTGAAAAGTCACCCACCAATGATATCATGCCACGTCAGCACCCTATGCATCCATCGCTGACTTTTCCACCATCCATTTTGCCCTTTTTGCCCTTGTATATGCAGTTGAAAGTGATATTGTATATACATACAATCACTTACATCCAAGGCGGATCCCAAGACACTATAGAACAAATTTGAACCTGCATTCGGATCTGGGCCTTGTATGTATACCCCCTTGCACATCGACACATACAACACACCATACATACAAGCCACGGATTTCAAATTATGACGAAGCATATAGCAATTGCCTTGAAGTCCAACTTGTACCTAAACCTTTGCATCTTCATTTTGTATACACGAACATACAATCGCAATATACATTATGTGGACCTCAAATGACTATGAAGCGCTTTGAAATTCAAATCGGGTCCGGTTTGCATCTCTTTACTTGTATATTTCCTTGCATATCGCATCATACAAATGCAATATACATACAATGGACCCCAGTCATTTATCCATCAGATTTGAAAAACTTTCAAATCTGGGCCTAGTGTCTCCTTTTGTTTGTATATCAGCATATATAATGCCATATACATGCAAGCTGCGGATTTCAACACCTTATCTGCTAGATTGGAACATCCCTTTGGAATCCACGTTGTATCCTTCTCATTGTATCTTGTTGTTGTATATCACATATACAACGCATAACATGCAACCTGTGGACTTCAACCTGAAATCTGCCAAAACATACTCCTTCTCGCGTTCGGATTGTTTATTCCTTCTTTTGTATATCGGCATAGACAATGCCATATACATACAAGCCGTGGATGCTAGCCATCTTATCAATCAAATCGCAACAATTTTCAAATCCGTCTTGCACTTTACTCTTGCATCCTTTGAATGTATTTCAGCATGTACAACATAGACATACAAGCAAATCATACATACAAGTAGAGAACTTTATCCCTTATCAACCGGATTGCATGTTCATTCTAGATTCTGGCTTGTATATTAAGAATGTATATTTGAAGATACAATCGCAAATATACAAGCGGTGGGCCCCAGTTTCGTAACCTGTCTTGTATGTGTCTTCTTGTATATCACCGCCGATGCATCTAACCAACATACAATCCACCTTGTATGTCCACGGGCCCCACCCTTTATATGTCGGCCCCTTACAAATTTCCTTTCATATGGAGAATGCACATTTGCCTTGTACATTTTGCTTTGTATGCGAGATACAAACCCCTTTGTATGTGAGGCAGACCCCACCAAATGTTTCTCTGCCACCTTGTATAATGCCGAACATACAAGACCATTTATACATTGCACTGTAGTGAATGCATGTCTGCTCCTTTGTATGTAGCCGTTGCACGTTCAAACATACAACACAAATATGCATGCAAACCTGATATACATTCAAGGAATATTCCTAGAATCTGCGATAGATTCCTCAATGTATATGCACCTATTTGGGACCTGATATGCATTCAGAAATGCATACAATTGAATTATTCCATTTTTTGAAAGCTGACATGCATTTTTAGGCCTGTCCACATACATTTACACTTGTACATACAAAAACCTAGCATTTTTTCTTTAGTGCAACGGGAAAAGGCGGTGAAACATTGCATGGGGGCCAGTCAACCTATGAGCACAAAGGCATGAAGATGAAACTTAACAACCGGGAACCCACTGCAGGAGGTCAACATCAAAATAGAAAAAACAATACAGAAGGCCGAGGAAAAATAAACCTAAGGCACCAAGGGTTTGAAATAATAAGAATATAGGCTCACAAACTCAATTCAAAACCTTAACCCTAGGTGAGCACCACCAAGTCCTAAACTTAATGTTAAAATGATATCAACAACTCCAAGATTAAATATGATATATCCTAAGATGATAAATATAGATTGTCCGCTAGGAAATATCCTGTTGAAACAAGTAAGTATTTCTCCCTCATTTAGCCACACTTGTTGTAGAACCTATTCTAGTTTCTCTCAAGGGTGGCCTCCTCCTAGATATATATGTTGTTAGCATTGTGTTGTGTTCCCTTGTGTTGTGTTAAATTGTGTTTAGGTCTCCTTGGATGACCCATAATACTCTTGTAAGGTCTAGGGTACAAGGAGACTGCCTCTGTTGTGACCATTCTTCTATTTGTTTCTCTATTCTTCTATTCATCCCTCTCTTATTGTAATTGTTGTGTGTGATGCCTTGGAGGCATAACATTGTGGAGGATGACTTGGGGGCATTTTCCCATGTTGTGAACCTAAGTTACTTTTGTCTACTCTCTCATTTTTAGTGTTTCCCTTCTTCAGTGGCTCTACTAGGTGGCGGATGACGAAACTAATTAAATATTGATACAGATCGTGTGTCCCTTCAGCAAGAAAGCAAAAATGGACGTAGTCCATATATTAAAATGGGGTTGATATATTACTGCCACTTGACTAGTAGAATCACTTCGTGTGATCATGTGTCATGTTTTGAAGATTCTTGTAACAAGCCTTTGTAATACTCTAAATCTACTTCTATGCACTTTGGATTGTTTTGTATCTCACCTTGTAGCTACACTCGATTCTGAGATAATTAAAGTATAACCTCATGGCTATACTCAGTTCCAAATCCATAAGTATAGCCTTGGTCTATTATGTGATATGATAAATGAGTCTTTGAATTGATTTGGTTGTTATCTTAGAATAGATTTCCTAACCAAAGCTTATATATTGTTGAATAATGATATTGATGTGTGTGTGGGAACATTCGGCGATTGCAAGTGCATGTCACTTTAGGGCATGGGCTTTCCGAAAGCTCTTGTTCCCTTGCATGTTTTCACTTTACCTTAAATGTGATTGATACCAACAAGTGGGATCAACCACTTTAAGGAGGGGGTACATAGCATGGTAACTACTTGATTATTTTAGACATTGATAAAGCAAGTTTGTGTATGCTTCCTTTTCACCGTAAGGCATCTCTGAGATGTGGGTGGGGTTATATACTTTGAGCACATGCTTCCTTTTCATCGTAAGGCATCTACAGATGCAGGTGGGGTTGCATTTTGAAAGCCCGTCCGTGGAAGGCAGGATTGTGTCTTCCCTTGAGTGGTTGCACATCCTTTTACAAAGTCCTTTGCGTGAGGCAGGGTTGGATCTTAAGTTATTCACCCTTAAGCGTGTCTTTGGTGGATGTGGTAGTGTAGCTCAACCATCAGGTGTGTTTGGCATGTCTTGGATAGTGGAGTGTAGCGATGAGCTCCTCCCTATCACCCATGATTGTTCTGTATAAGACATATAGTGTGTCGATGACTCACTCTACGGTGCTCATGTATTCCATGTGTCTTCCACATGTCTTCCCTGTGTGTCTCGCATGTCTTGCATGTTTTATGTGTGTTTTTTGTGCCTTTAATGGTGGCGCGTAGTGATGAGCTCCCCCCATCGCCTAGTTAGAGTTATATATGTGTGTGTGTGTGTGTGTGTGTGTGTGTGTGTGTGTGTGTGTGTGTGTGTGTGTGTGTTAATCATGTCTTCTCTTCATGTATACTTTGTGTATTACATGACTGTATTCATGTCTTCTCCATGTACTGCATGCTTCACTATCTTCTCCATGTATTGCATGCTTTCTTACTATATTCATTGTGTCTTATGTGACTGTTAAGTGTTTTCTTATGTTTGCTTAAGTTTAGAAGCTAGAAATAGTCTTCCAAACTTAGGGTGTGTCTTTACTCTTGTGTTTGATGTGCTTTGACCATACTTTAGTGCATGTATGGATTGTAAGATCATACACACATTAAAGTGGGGGATAAATGTTATGGAGTAAAAAGTGGACACATGCCTTTTTACCTCCTAGTTTAGCTTCTAGGTCCCCGTAATGACATTATGCAGTATAATTGATCATCCCGAAGAGATTGCCCAACACCAATGCAAATTTGGGACCTTGGGCCCTTCCTTGATCTCACCCCAGACTAGAAAGGGAGTCCTAGACTTGGGTGCCAACCACCCAAGTCTCCCCTAATCAGTCGGGGCTAATTAGTGATATGTTGGCATATGACCTTTAAAAATATTCCTCTTTGTTAGCTCTTGTGATTTAATTTCATGAATGTTAGCGGGAAAGCATATATATGTGTGTTTTTGAATTCATTTATGATAAGGATGGAGATTGTGAACTTAAAAAAAAGAGTATTTAAGGCATTCATTGTGTTATTAGAGTAGATTTGTGTTTGTATTGTGTGTGTTGTTACAGATTTGGAATCATCATCCTTCTCCTTATGAGTTGAAAGATCTTCATTCTCCTAAGGACTTCACCTCTGAGGTGACATCATTGCTATTTGAATCATTTCATCATTTGGTTTATCTTTAGCCTCTAGCTTGCAAGGGCACACACTCTCTAACAACAGTTTTGGGAAGCTTTCAAATGCTATCCAAGATTTGCTGAGGCAAATCCCTAAATACTACAACCCCAAACCCCTATTTTTGTCTTATGTGTAAGTCACAGGTACAAGTTTCAGGGAAAGTGAAGTTACAAGAAGATTGTGTAGGAATCAAGGTTTCGAGATCTAAAGTTCCAGAATATTCTTCCGAAAAGACTTGGGTGGTTGTCGCCCTAGTCTTATGGGCTT
Organism: Cunninghamia lanceolata; assembly: GCA_027924645.1. Lineage (NCBI taxonomy): Eukaryota > Viridiplantae > Streptophyta > Pinopsida > Cupressales > Cupressaceae > Cunninghamia > Cunninghamia lanceolata. The sequence continues at coordinate 1,602,785 of BSBN01001770.1, read as the reverse complement.
TCAGGCTTTGGATCTGGCATATGCGCACCAAATACAACATTTTCTCAATTTTGACCTTCGGCAGATTCTCACTTCAGGACTTCCAGGCGGTCCCCGATTTTGTCCTCCGACACTTGGGTATATGCACAAAGATGATGGACCAAAAATTCACCACGTGACTTTTTGGTCCCATGCACAGCAAAACACGAGCACATTATAACATGCTTGCATTATTTTTTGCTTTAAAGTGTAAAAAATAGTCATTTGCCTCATTACCCATGGCCAAAAGACTGAGTTTGGAGAAAAATAGATATTATAGTGTGAGCACGTTCAAGGAAGGTGAAACCAAGAAAGTGCAAGAGAGAAATCAACATTTTCATGATGCCACCTCACCAAACCCACTCCTAAAGATGCCATGAAGCAAATGTCAAGGGTCTAGTAGTCGAAGAAGGTAGGCTTTGATTAATGTTTGTAAGTTTAAAAATAATTTTTGACTTTTGCAATGTTTGATTAGTTTTTTATATTGCATTTATAGTTAATGAGGTAGGAGAAAACACAAATCTAGTTGAGGAGGGTCAAAAAACCCCCAAAACCCTCCAAACCCTCAAAACCCACCTTCATGTCCTCACAATGCAAGAGATACTCAAGAAAACTACTTAGGGAAAATAGAAGAAAACAAAAGACATCTTCAAACCCTTATTGAAATGTTAAACAATCCAAGTGCAAGCATTAATCGTAGGAGAGGACTTGTGAAGTCATTAGAGATGATTGTTTCCCACACCAAATTGGTGACAAAACAAATCACCGAATTTCATGACTATAGGGAGAGGTGTTGGCAATACTATGCTGCAAATTGTCTTATGAACAAGTGAGGAATGAAAAAATTGCAAAATCTGCATTATGTGCACACTTTATTAATCCTAAATCTGGTCAAAGATTAGAAGAAACTTGCAAATGGTTCCCTATTCATTTGTGTAGGAATCAAGATATATCCCAAAATTTTTGGGATAGATGGTACATGGTCTTTGATGAGCGCCCATGCAACAATAATGAGGTACCACAATATTTCGTAAGGAATCTCCATTGCGAGTTCATCCTCAAGAAGATTCCCAATTATTTTGACATTCGAGAGTTCCAGAGCAGAGGTGGTGGCTCTACCCAGGATAGAGAGGGGGCTCAGCAAAACCAAAACTATGTACCTAGACCCCTGTTGAGGCCAAAATGTGTGTCACTCCCTTCAAATTTGAAGGAGAATGTTGAGGTGGAGACATTACATTCATTGACTTCTCTCATGCAGTCGCTAGCATAGCACACTGATGATCTCACCCAGGCCGATGAGGGTGAGAGTAGTAGGTGTCATTTGTCCCCACATGTATGCAGTTCATGTGGGAACTTGTGAGATTATGGGACGCGGGACTCATGACATGACTTTCAGCAGGATGCTGCAACGTAGGAGCAACATCCAATGATGGACACATCCATATTGGATGATATTTTTCTCATTGATGATGTCTTACAATATACATTTGGTATTGACTCTTAGTTAATTTTTTACAAGTTTCATCTTGATTTAATAAATTCTTATTTGAAATTTGTAATTAATATTATATGACTATCTATATTATAAGTCAAAAATAATGTATGTAATTATCTACGCAATGAAATTCCAGCATCAGAGTCTTCATCCTGCCTCCATTAGCTATCCATTGGCGGGTTATGAGAGGAGGTCAAGTCAACAGGTATGTAATTTATCACATGATCGTAATTATTGTACATATATCAATGGTAATATTATTTTGTGACAATTTGACGATTTCAACAGGGAGCTTCACCAACACCTCCATGGTTTCCTTGGTCCCCTGGACACAAAACCACTTATACAGAGGTAAATTTAACCATTTCTAATCATTATGCATTTAAATAATGTTATGTATTTATTTTGGTTTTGATGGGCTATAGAATTAGTCTCTTTTATCCTACTTTTATACTTCAAAGACTTCTTTCATAGCATCCTTTAAGACATTTATCCATGTTTGCACTATGATATGTTGACCTTCTTTATACTTCTAAGACCTGAACTTATAATATTAATATGGAATGTGATGATCATATTATCTAATGAATGAATTAGATATAGATATGTATAAAAGTATAAATGAGATGTTTTTATGGTTAGTCATGGAGAATGCTTGTGGTATATGCTTTGGGAACTAATTCTATGTGTAGAATTGAACATGTCATGATGAGATCGAGCATTTGTAGTAGGTTGTAGGCAAAGGAGTTAATAGAAGTGTGAATTTTAACGCTAAGAATGGAGAGACAGTTGAAGACAATTATGGAGCATCATGGATAGTAATAAATTAAGGAGTGGATTTGTTTCAAATATGATTATGGACATTGTTCATGTATTAGACTTCTAATTTGATTTGAATTCTTCTTCTTATAGTCAGTTAGAATAAGAATGTGATCTTGACTCCACGACCTAGTATCTAGGCGCAGTAAAGGATCAGAGTCAGTTAATTAATAAATAAGGCTCTCTCTCCATTTTTGTATAGTAAGGGGAAGATGAGATATATAAGGTAGCATAGTCAAGTTGTTATAAGTTCAGTTATCATTTCCTTTTCTATGTGTAAAGACTCAAGCATGTTACATTTATGGAATACAATCTGGATATGACAGAGAAGATTTCATTGTTGAACAATTTTTTATGAGTTGATTATGTGCATGGAATAAGTTAAGCTTTGATATGTGTTACAAAGATACGTAGAATCTAGATTAGATTTGGTTTCAGTTAAGGAAGACAGTCTCTTGAGTTGGCCACTCAAGGTACTGATTCTCTCCTTGTTTATTTCATTTCAGTTAATGTTGGTTTATTAGTTTTCTGTTAGTCATAATTTGAATTCAAGTTAGTATTATGTTTTGATAAAATAGATATAGTTCATGAACAAATGCATATTAGTGTGTTTACAAATCCTCTAGAGGTCAGCAGTTAGTCATTTCATTCTTGTCAATTCATTAAGTTAATTCTACAGTTTCCCTATTGTAATAATTATTTACAAACCTTACTGTAGGTACTCGTAGCAACTAGGATTCATAAATGTTTTCACTATTTTATAATTATGTCAATTCCAGCAAGGTAGATTTGTTTGTTTAAAGTTAAGATAGAATGATTTAGGAACCATATGAGCCCTTAAGGCATATACTTTGCAAGTACTATCATAAGCTTACACTCCTTGGTCGATAATTCAATGTAGGAATGCATAGTGATAGAGTGGACTGTTCAGATAGGTTTCCCCTGAATTAGTTAAGTCTACAACACATTAGTTTTCCTCTACATTTTTTGCATAATTGCTAGGGATGGTACTAACTTCTTAGGCTCATTTTGTTTTTACATGTTTTCATAGTTTAACTTTTCTTTGATTCCAGCATTAGAGTTAATCAAAACACCTTTCAGGAAACACCAGGCATTCTATTAAGATTGTGCAGGGCCGCTAAAACATAAAGCTCAAAACACTATATGCGGAGGCAGAGAGATATTTAAGATAGATTCCTCCCATCAACTTCTCAGAACAATGAGGGTACAACTAATTTCAACAACTACACAATAGGAAGTGTTGAAGGAGAGTTTCCTTTTACATCTTCTTCAACACCCCCTACATCTCCATCAGCTTCCTCTACTGCCACAGAGGGAACTTTCAGAACAAAGGAAGAAGCAGTAGAGGATCCTCCAGGACAAGCCACATTTGAATTCCCTGTACCAGACCTAGCATGGGCAGCTACCCTAAAAAATATACCACCATCTGCATTGCTTGTTTTCTATGGTTTGATGACTAAAGATCCTAACACTTTCCTGTTTGAGTTTGATGTTCTGTGTAGGAGTTATGATTATACAACTGATCCTTACAGACTCAAGTTTTTCCCTATTACCCTAAAAGATGCTACTTTAAGGTGATTTATGGGACTAGGGAAAGATGCCATTCCAGACTGGGATACCATGAAGATAAAGTTCTTGAAAAAATACAAAGACTACTTTAGAGGACATGATAGGAGGAGAGATGACATCTTTAGGATGTCACAAAAGGAGGAGGAGCCATTAGAAGACTATGTCGAAAGATTCTAATTTGCCTTGAAGAAAAACCCTCAGAATAAGTTGTCTGAAGAATCATTGAAGCTAGTCTTTTTAAGAGGGGTCAATGATGATTACATGGATGCCCTAAATCTCATTGGAATAGGGGATATCTCCCAATTACCCTTTGAAGATATTTGTACAGCTTGCAGGAACCACTCCAGGACTTTTTCCAAAAATCCCAGAGGAGAAAAAGTAGCTATTGCAGGCAAGGCAGTTAATGGAGTTTCTCGAGTGGAAATTAGTAACCTATTGATGAATATGAAAGAAGAAATCATTAGCCATATGGCTACACAGTTGGACACCCTCCACATTAAAAAGAAACAAGAAGAGGTAGATGCAATGCTCACTGAATACTGCTCAAGCTGTAGACAAAGGAAGGCCAATTGTAAATGCAAAAGGGTAGCCAATATCGAGCAAGAGAAGATTGAAAGGCCAGAACTTCAACCATTTGAAGGTGACGATGGGAAACTATTCTTTATTTCTCAAAGAAGACCTTGGCAGCAAAGGCAAGGTATACCCCTTGATCCACTTAATTATAATTCATCTTTTCCTGCTACCAATCAAATTTTTTCTGCTTGGAATAACCAGCCCTGGCTTGCTAATCCAAATGCTTGGCAAAACCCACCATGGTCTACTCCACAAGCAGGGTGGAACCAATAGCAACAATGGCCTCAGTAGACTTTTCGAGGCCCTACCTATAACCCCCAATGGCCTATTCAACAACAGCAATGGCAACCTCAATGGAACAAGGGCCAACCTTGGCAGCCAAACTCCCAATATCAGAAACCTTTCCTTCCACCTCAGCCACAGTAGCAAGCCATCATGCCTCCACCAGCACCTCTAAATCAACCTCCTAGACCTACCCAAATTCCTTCCCAACCTACACCTAACCCTAACAACAAGCATGTTCAATAGGCTTATACTAATGTGGTGATGCAGTACCCCACCTATGGAGTTGAGGTAAGTAATGTTCACCTTAGATCAAGGAAACACCTTGTAGGTCCTTCATCTCCCCAAATCATGGAACTACAGGATGGAGAACCCATGGAGGAATCCTTAGATGAATCACCTTTGGAACCTGAACCAATTCAACAACCTCAATCTATATCACACCCTAAGCCTCCTTTCCCTGAGCGCTTGGTTATCCAAAAATAGCCAGAACAACCTACCAATGACCTTATAGGACAGTTGCAAGATAGAAACATAAAGATACCCTTGATTCAGGCCATCAAAGATATTCCTATCTACACTAAGACAATCAGGGATCTCTGTATCAAGAAACTAGGGAGAAAAAGAGTAGACCCAAAAATAGTCCATGTCTTAGGTAACCTTGCGAACATCATGTTGGGAAATATCATTGTTCCTAAGTATACCAATCCAGGAAGTCCAGTGGTTGATGTCAAGATCAATGGAGCCCTAATCAAGAATACCTTAAAAGACTTGGGTGCAGCAATCAATGTCATGACTAAGGACACAATGCAAATGTTGCAATTAACCAATCTTAGACCTACTCAGACTGTCCTACAATTGGCTGATAGGTCCATAGTAAAACCTGAAGGTATCATTGAGGACTTAGTCATTACATTAGATTCCTGGGAATATCCTACTGATTTCATTGTATTACAACCTAAAGTTAATCTTTTTGGTTACCCTCTTATCCTAGGCAGACCATGGCTTGCTACAACTAATGCATTTATAGGTTGTCGGTCAGGGAACATGATTATATCTAATGGAACCATTACCAAGAAATTGGTGTTGTATCAACCAGCCCAACCGTATCATGAACTTGAGCAAACTATTTGGCCTACTCTATAAGAAAAGGATAATTATTCTTTGCAAACCCTAATGACCATTGAACGTAGTCCTTTGTTGGATATCCAAGATGAAGATGAGTTACTGGAACACATTATCCAAAATAATTGTGGGAGGCACCCACAATAGCAAGATTGTCTATCCTGTCTGTAGGATCCATTAAGTAGTATAATACCTAGCAGCTCCACAAAAGAAATCTCCTAATTGTTTCATGCCTTACTACCCCATCAGCATCTACCGATCTTTCCTAGCCTTGATGTGTCTTCCATTCAACCAATGACTAAACCATTAGAGATACAACCTGGAAAGATGTTGACTATCAAAAATGCCTTGCCTAAAGAATAGGAGCAATCCCTTCAAAATGTCCTACAGTCCAATTCAACAGCTTTTGCATGGGATTACAGTGATATGAAAGGCATTGACCCAAATCTATGCATGCACAAGATCTATATTGATGCATATTTTAGACCTATCAGGAAGCAACAAAGACGTATGAACCCTACTCTAAGGGACATAGTCAAGGCTGAGCTTCAAAAACTTCTGGATGCAGGTTTTATTTACCCCATTTCAAACAGTGAATGGGTTTCACAATTGGTGATAGTTCCTAAAAAGGGTGGCAAGTGGAGAGTTTGTGTTGATTATAGAGAGCTCAACACTGCCACCAGAAAAGATCACTTTCCATTGCCCTTTATTGATCAAGTCCTAGATTATTTGGTAGGAAAGAAGGACTTCTCATTTTTTGATGGTTTTAGCAGATATAATTAGATAAAGATTGCTCTAGAAGATCAGGATAAAACCACATTTACCTGTCCCTGGGGGACCTATGCATACTCTGTTTTGCCATTTGGACTATGCAATGCTCCAACTACTTTTCAAAGGATGGTCCTTAGTATTTTTTCTGATTTTTCTCATGATAGCATGGAGATCTATATGGATGACTTCACCAAATATGGTGAAGCATTTGATGAGGCTTTGCAGAATCTTGAAAATGTTTTGAAAAGATGCACAGAGCACAATTTGTCCTTAAGTAATGAAAAGAGTTTTATGATGATGACTGAAGGAGTGGTGTTGGGACATTTCATTTCATCTACAGTTATCCAAGTTGACCCAAAGAAGATAGAAATAATCTCTACATTGCCTATTCCACAAAAATTGAAGGATGTTAGAAGTTTCCTTGGGCATGTAGGTTATTATAGAAGGTTTATTCAAGATTTTAGCAAAATTGTTGCTCCCTTGTTTGCACTTCTATCTAAGGATATTGAATTTTCTTGGATAGTTGAATGTCAGCATTCTTTTGAAAAATTGAAAGCAGCCTTGACACATGCCCCAGTCTTACGAGATCCAAATTGGAAACTACCCTTTCATATTCACACCGATGCATCAAATTTTGCCATTGGGGTAGTTTTAGGCTAGCAAGAAGGCAACAAGGAATATGTAATTTACTACATCAGTAAAAACTTGCAAGGAGCTGAGCTAAACTACACAGTAACAGAGAAATAAATGTTGGAAGTTGTTTATGTCATCAAAAAGTTCAGACACTACATAATTGGCTACAAAGTATTCATTCATACCGATCACGCAACCATCAGATATCTGATGAACAAACCAATAGTGTGTGGTAGGCTGGTTAGATGGTTATTGTTATTTCAAGAATTTGATATCACAATTGTTGACAAGCCCGGTAAGGCTAATGTGGTTGCTGACTTTTAATCTAGATTGCCTACTCAATCCTCAGATCGTGTGGTTGATGATTCCTTTCCTGATGAGCATCTATTTTCTCTCACTATACACACACCATGGTATGTAGACATAGCAAATTACTTGGTTACAGGGCAGGTTCCAGGATATTTTTCACCAAGAGAAAGGAGACAACTTGTTCACAAATGCTTTCCTTACTCTTGGATTTTAGATTTTCTCTTCTATATTGAACCAGACAACATCATGAGAAGATGCATCAGAGAAGATGAAGTGTTTGATATCATGAAGGCTTGTCATGATGAACCATGTGGGGGACACTTTGCAACAAAAAGAACCTTTAAAATTTTGACAACAGGGTATTATTGGCTGACACTTCATAAGGATGCTATCAAATATAGAAGAGGCTGTGATAGGTGTCAAAGAATGGGCAAACCAACTAAAAGTGATGAAATGTCATTGCAACTACAAATCTCATTAGCTCCTTTTGACAAGTGGGGACTGGACTTTGTTGGTCCTATTTCTCCAACCTCCAACAATAAGGAGTATATTCTGGTATGTATTGATTACCTTACAAAATGGGTTGAGGTCAAAGCATTGCAGTTTGTAAGAGATGGTAATGTAGCTAAATTGTTATATGAGGACATTTTCACCAAATATGGTGTGCCAAGGGAAATAGTAACAGATCAAGGTCCTTAGTTTACCTCTTATCTAATCACAAAGTTAGTGGAGGAGTATCAAATAAGGCATAAAAGTCTACCCCTTATCATCCTCCAACCAATGGATAGGTTGAGGTAACCAGCAAAGAACTAGAAAACATCCTGACCAAAATAGTACAATTCCATAGGCGAGACTGGGTTACTAGGTTTCCAGAGGTTGTCTGGGCCTACAGAACCACTTGGAAAACCACCACAGGGTTTACCCCATATGAATTGGTTTATGGAAAAATAGCAGTCCTCCCAATTGAATTTGAACATAAAACACTAAAGATAGCTGTTGAGCTTGGGATGGATTTGACAGCAGCACAACAAGATAGGCTTCAACATCTTAATGCTCTGGATGAAATAAGGCTAGAGGCACTCCACCATACTATAGTTGTCCAGAAACAGAGGGTCAAATGGCATGACAGTCATATCAAGAACAAAGTATTTACAGTTGGTGATTGGGCACTTTTATATGACTCTAGGTATAAAGACTTCAAGGGCAAGCTCCAATCTAGGTGTCTCGGACCATACAAAATCATGCAAGTTTTCCCAAATGGAGCAGTTCAGTTGCAAACTATAGATGAGGTCTAATTTTCACTCTTAGTAAATGGACATAGGCTAAAGTTGTATAAAAAGCCATTACAGAAGGAAGACTTTATTGTTTCCTTATCTACTACATATGGTACTTCTGGCACTCTTGATGAGGATACTATGACACCAGTTGATACAATTTCAAAGGATGATCCACACGGCCTGACTAGTGATGCAGAGGTTGAGTTGAAATACTCAACCCCTGTAGCTGAGGCCTAATTTCTTTTGCTTTCCAAACACATGCACACACACCACCACATGTACACACACATCACCTTTACCATGATGTTCACAACTTTCAGTTGGGACCTAATACAACTTTCAACTGGGACTTGTTTACAACCTTTAGCTGGGACCTGTTTACAACCCTCAGCTGGGACCTGTTTACCACTTTCAGCTGGGACCTATTAATTCTATACCTGTTTTGATCACTATCATAATCTACACTTTGGAACAATGCTGCAAGCACCTACAACAACTGCCAATGTCTTCCATGCAATGCACCACCAATCCACTCAATCCGTACACTACGCCTTGCTTCATCACCATGCCTATACTTCACATGCCGAATTTCAAGCAATTCAATCAAATCACACATGCCGGTGTGCCACCTCACCATTCATCCGCATGCATGACCTTACAGTTCTAGTGAATTAATTGCATCGTGCACAATATCTCCTTTCGAAGAATGCTCCCACATTTCTTTTCGAGGCATTGTTCCAAAGGTAACTTTTCATGATTGCCATTAAAGTTCTTTTTTATGCATTTATCATTATCCTTATTTACTTCATGCATGCGATAATATTTCAAAACATTCTAGTTAATAATTGCAACTTCCTACCATTTCCTTTGCCACGTGAGTGAGGTCACTTCACATTTAGTTGGGAGGAAGGGTTGTCATTCTTGATTTTTTGACTAGTTTTTAAATGAGTTGTCATCCCTGTGTATTGTGTAAATAACCAGTGAGAGTTACCTTCCTAATATCTTTGCTTAAGTCAAATTGAGTTAACCCTAAGCAATAAGAGGAATTGAAAAGAGATATGAATAAGGGTTAAGTCTAACAAGGTGACAAAGTGGAATCATACAGAGGATTATAGACATGGGAGGTGACTTAGTAAGGAGAGAGCCATCTGTGCACAAGGAGATTCTTGAAGATGTGCTAGTTTTACCGCTCTTCACCAGAGTAGGATGGCTCGAGTACTTCTTAAAATTGACAGAGTATGACAATGATATGGCTGCAGAATTTGCAATTACATTGCAAGGTGACGAAGCATTAGTGAAAGAGTTAATGGTTGATGCTTCTGAGGTATATATAGCCCAAGTGACTGGACTGCCACACACCAGGTCAGAATACCCAGTCTGAGCTGATGTAGCCATTGCTAGAGAAGAATTCTATGAGCGAGGCAAGCATTTAGACTCCACAACTCAAGGTACAGAATGCCTATCTCTACCATTTTTTTGGGGCAAATTTGCTACCTACATTATCAAGTATTTCACTTGTGATGGGAGGTATAATATGATGTACACTATGCACTTTGAATTGTTAAACCATCTTCATCATGAGAAATTGGTGAATGTTCTGAACTACCTCTACAAACTCTTAAAGAGAATGGCTTTAGAATACCAAAAGAAGCCAGTAGATACTTCGGTGTCTCATCATTGTCTAATTGCACTAGTGGTTAAGAGGAGTTTGTGGATACAATACCAATAAATTGATTGGGGGGCCTTTAAGGATTGTGTTGATATTTCCACCTTGTTGGAGCAACCTCATGAGGAGGAAGAAGAACCCCCTTACAATGCTGAACCTGAAGATGAACTTGTTCATGAAGAGCCGAAGGAGGAAAATGTCCCTGAAAAAAGACTTGAAGAAATAGGGGAACCTTCATTCTCTCCTCCTGAACATGTGACCCTAAAACTTGTAAGCAAGAAAGGAAAGAAGAAGAAGGCAGGAAAGGATATTAGTATAGAAAAGACAAAAAGGAAAAAGAAAGAGAAAAATGTCAATGCAGGGGAAGCAAAGGAGAAATAGAAGGGGAAAGGTAAAAAGCAGAGAAAAAGGGTTGTTGAACAAGAAACCACTACCCCGAGGAGATCGGACAGATTGAGAAATAGATGGCTGAAGAAAAGATTGTTGAGTAGGGACAAGATTCTAAGGAAAGAAGAAATGCTCCTGGGAATGTTCCTATTGATATACCTAAAGATGATATCTCTGCAAATAAGGATGATGTGAATGTTTCTTCAAAGAAGAAAAGGTATGTTTCTTCTTCTGACTCTAACTCAGAAGACCCATTTATTGCTAAAAAGATGAGAAAACCAACCCCTGGTAGCCCTGTTAAAGAAATTTTTAATGCTTCTGATAACAACGATAGTGGTGATGTCAATTTTGAGCAAAGAAATGAATTGTTAGAAGAAAGAGACCTCCGAAAAGAACTTTAAGAGGCATTGAACAAAATCAAAACCCTAGAGGATCAGGTAAAGAGGTATGAAGAGAGGGAGATAGAAAAAGAAAAGAGGATACATGAATTAGAGGAGAGGATTCAGACACAGAATCAAGGGTCTAAATTGGACTTGTTAGCACAATTGGCTGTAAGCAAGATCATCTCAGATGAGCAGAAGGAACCTCCTCCATCATTTCCTAAGGTAAGAAATCCAACATACCATACTACTATTTCATTAGGTTTTGAGTTGCTGAAAGTCACTAGTAGGTCAAAACAAGACACATAGAATTGGGATAAAGAAAGGAAAAAATTTAATGAAATAATTGAGAACCAGAATCTTGAAATTAAGAAATTAGAGGTAAAGATGGTAGGCATAATTGACAGGGACATGGAAATCATTGAAATACAGACCACCTTCAAGGGTTTATGCATTATTTTTAAAGGAGAAATTTCTTAGTTTTGAATTCAATAGATTTGTTAGTGACCAACCAGCTCTGCAGTCTAGACACAATTTCTTTAGTTATTTTCAAAAGGTTAGTCTAGAACAACAAGATCAGCTATGTGAGCTTTGTTTGCACAACTACCTGATGGAGGAAGATACAGAATGGAATCCCTCCATAAATGTTTGAGATTTGCAGCTGAGGGCAGTAATATCATACCTAAATAATGAAAAGTTGAGAGGAGAATTGATGGATAGGTATGAAGATTATGAGAAGAAGGTATCACTACCAATCAGACAAGAGGTACTTAACCCTGAAGATATCCTCATAAAATGGTACAGACTTCTCTCTCATAAGGGCCTAGGCAAAATCATTATGGACTTAAGAATAAGAGATCACAGAAGGATACAGAGAATGATGGGATCCATGTTACAAGGTTGTGTTAGATATGTGCAAAGCAGATGGATCAGTTTGATACCTACTCTTCAATGGAAAGAACCTCATTCCTTACATAACTTTATGAACATGTCTAAAAGATTACGTAGGTACATTCAAATTTTAGAGAATCAAGGCGTGGCATGGTTGCCTCTTACCTACCATCCACCTCTACTCTTATATCCAGTTCCATACTGGACAGAAGAAAAGGGAGAGGAATGCAGGACTGCAGAAACTATCAGACTGCAGAGGCTTTCATGCTATAATGGGTTCTATTTGAAATAGGGTGAGGGTGTCAGGGTAGTTATGGACTTGAGGCAAATAGTTTTACATTATAATTCATTCTCCTAGGTATCTGTTTTAGTAATTTTGCTTGAGGGAAAGCAAAAGGTTAGTTGGGTGGAATGATGGGCTGCAGAATTAGTCTCTTTTATGCTACTTTTTATACTTCAAAGACTTCTTTCATAGCATCCTTTAAGACATTTATCCATGTTTGCACTATGATATGTTGACCTTCTTTATACTTCTAAGACCTGAACTTATAATATTAATATGGAATGTGATGATCATATTATCTAATGAATGAATTAGATATAGATATGTATAAAAGTATAAATGAGATGTTTTTATGGTTAGTCATGGAGAATGCTTGTGGTATATGCTTTGGGAACTAATTCTATGTGCATAATTGGACATGTCATGATGAGATCGAGCATTTGTAGCAGGTTACAGACAAAAGAGTTAATAGAAGTGTGAATTTCAATGCTAAGAATGTAGAGACAACTGAAGACAATTATGGAGCATCATGGATAGTAATAAATTCAGGAGTGGAATTGTTTCAAATATGATTATGGATGTTGTTCATGTATCAGACTTCTAATTTGATTTGAATTATTCTTCTTATAGTTAGTTAGAATAAGAATGTGATCTTGACTCCACGACCTAGTATCTAGGTGCGGCAAAGGATCAGAGTTAATTAATAAATAATGTTCTCTCTCCATTGTTGTATAGTAAGGGGAAGATGAGATATATAAGGTAGCAGAGTCAAGTTGTTAGAAGTTTAGTTATCATTTCCTTTTCTATGTGTAAAGACTCAAGCATGTTACATTTATGGAATACAATCTGGATATGACAGAGAAGATTTCATTGTTGAACAATTTGCTATGAGTTGATTATGTGCATGGAATAAGTTAAGCTTCGATATGTGTTACAAAGATACGTAGAATTTGGATTAGATTTGGTTTCAGTTAAGGAAGACAGTCTCTTGAGCTGGCCACTCAAGGTACTGATTCTCTCCTTGTTTATTTCATTTCAGTTAATGTTGGTTTATTAGTTTTTTTTTAATCATAATTTGAATTCAAGTTAGTATTATGTTTTGATAAAATAGATATAGTTCATGAACAAATGCATATTAGTGTGTTTACAAATCCTTCGGAGGTCAGCAGTTAGTCATTTCATTCTTGTCCATTCATTAAGTTAATTCTACAGTTTCCCTATTGTAATAGTTATTTACAGACCTTGTTGTAGGTACCTGTAGCAACTAGGATTCACAGTTGTTTTCACTGTTTTATAATTCTGTCAATTCCATCAAGGTAGATTTGTTTGTTTAAAGTTAAGATAGAATGGTTTAGGAACCTGTTGATCATGATGTTAGTCATAAGCAAACATGAAATAAAAGTTACACAACAACCTTTATTTATATTGAAAGATATGACGAATTCAAAGAATTCATGATCCCAAGTCTCTATTGATTAGTTCTTACTCTACTGACGTTACTCAGTGGTTGATGTGTGTTGCTGTTAATCATTTAGGGGCATTACGTTGATCAGTAAATTCTGTTTCTTGCAAATGTACTACACATAAAGTTTACTCTACACAGTATATTTCTTCAAATAATGTGTCTGTACTTAGATCTTTGCATGATATTTATCAATTTAACTCTAAATATGCTATGTATTTCCAATTATCTATGAGATGTTAGCATATTTCATATTATTTGCTTCTGATTATCTGTTATTTGCAATTATGATGGTGAAATGTTATGAAATTCAAAGAAAATTAAAAGAATGTTTCAAATTTTGGTGAATCTTTAGCTATTGAACCACATACACATGAGATACAGTCATAAGGAGAAGAAATCAAACCATATTTTCATCAGGATGTTCCACATCTAGATACAGATGATGCTAACTTCAAAGGATGAGGAATGAAAACAACACATACAGACTAGTAAGCACTCCAAGGGACGCAGCTAATCAAAGCATGTATCAAGAATTCAAACACAGATTACTCAGGATTTATGATGATTTGTAATCAAATTGGTCTTCTCTTTCATTAAGTATGCAAAAAGATGTATGTTTACAACTTTGAAATAAGTCCTGATATTTCAGCAATCAAATTTCAATTAAGCTTCTAAATATTCAAAATATGGCATCCATGCACCTTATAGAATAAGGTGAGGGAGTGGTTACAAATGACCTACGGTCCAAATTTGTCCATTAGGATCAACGGTATACAATCATTTCTTGACTTAGTCAACACCTTTCATGTGGCATAGGTTGCCAGCTAGCAACCATCTGGATAACTTATTATCTTCTAAGTACCTGATGCATATGTCGCTTTGGGGATGCATCTTCCTTTCATTCTTCAGGTTCTTCCTCATCATCATCATGATCATCAGGATCAGCACTTTCTGTATCATCATTGATGAATATCATCCTGTATATGGACCTTTACTGTTGTCCTAATGTTTTCATATGTTTGTACTATCTTATTAACTTCCCTGCCATCCTAAGTTTTGGCTTTATTGATGGCATGCTTATGGGCCTAAAATTTATCTTTGAGTGACTCTAGCTTGGCTCTTCTGCTGTTCAGTGTCTCATTATACTTCTCCACCCTAACCTTGATCCTCATGATCTTATCCATCACTTCTTCTGTCAGGTGGGTGAGAGGGTTCTCAGCTACTAGCCGAAAATTATTATGCAGTGCCTTGATGGCGAAATCTGCATCTTGGTTTCAATCTTCCCCTCTACTTTTCCTTCCAAAGCTTCAAGGACTCCTGCCTCATCTACCATCATACTATGCATCTTGATAATGATATCTCTTAACATGCCAATGCACTTCTTCAGGACATCACATTCGAACCTGATGTCCTCATACCATACATCTACTAGCAGGGCAGTATTATTATTTAATACCTGATTATTTATCATGACCTAAGGATTAATCCTCTTTATTTCACTTAGAGCACTTAAGGCTTTTTCCAATTGGAACGATCTCTTTCCCGTTTCATTATGCATTTTATCCACCTTCCTCTTCAAAGTGCTCAAGGAATTCCACCTCTGTAATGAGGTTCTTAAGATATCTTCTACTCCTGTAAGGGCCGTTAGCATCCATTTATACATGATCATGGCTTGATGCTCTATGAGGTCCAGCTTATTAACTTCCTCCCGTGATATAACAATCAATGGGACTGTAGGATCTGCTGGTGTACTATCAGGGTTAATTAACCCCTTTATATATGAATGCAGCTAAGCAATGTGCTCTTTATGCTGTTTATTTTTCTCCTTTTCTTTCTTTACCCTTTGGGTTAAAGAATCTATGATATCCTTCCCCTCTTGACCCTCTTGGTCTTCATTGGCAAAGTCTAAATCAACTATGGTGATTTAGAATTCTTCCAAGGTTATTTTTCCCTTTTCCTTTTCTACCATGGGAAGTGCTACCTGAGCAGTCCTTCTGCTTGTAGCAGGATCTCTTCTGATAGCTGAGGTTAACCTGGGTTTCCTCTTTGGTTTCATGATGCTCTCTGCAAACAAGGTTGAAACATCAAATTCTTGAACTTCAAGGCCTTGTTCCGTACCTATTTCCTTCTCCAGCCACTGAGGTACTTCATCTCTAGATCCTTGTCATGTTTTATCATCATGTTCACTTTGATCTCTAGTATCTGTCTCTATTCTGAGTGGAGAAGGTGATTTCCTTATTTCTTCCTCATGATGTTCTTCATGAGGGGGATCTTGTTCTATTTCTTCCTCTTGAGGAGCTTCTTTCTGCGGTGGAGGATCTTGTGGTGTATCCATATGATGATCATGTACTTGATCTTGTACCTCTTCTTCTTCTGTTTCATCCACCTTATTATGTTCCTCCCCTTGAGGCATATTTGTATCCGTGGATGTCTTTGTGTTTAATCCTAGTGCATCACCCTGATCTTGAGCTACATTTTGTTCAGTACCTGATATATTGACCTCTGGCATCTTAAGGTCCTCATGACCTGATGTATCTTTATCTCCTGTAGTCTGTTGAGTCTAGACAACATCATCACCTGATGTTTCTTTATCACCTTCGCCCTTTTGTTGGACTTCAACTATCTTAGGTTCATCAAGTATTTCTTGTTGTTGCTGGCTTATATCTAGAGTATCACTCTCTACTTCTGTCTGCTTGACTACTTCAATATTTTCTGTTACATCAAGTTCACCTACCTTATCTTTGGGACTCATATCTTCCCTATATGTCAAGTCTATCACTGCAGGGCTAGTTACCTGATCTACTAATTTGTCAAGCCCTATTTGTTGGACTGCTCTTTCTAGGCTATTTTATTTCTCTTCTTGCTCTGAGGCTTCAACTCTTCCAGTACCACCATCTATGTTGATGGGGTCCCATGTGGGGTCATGTGAGTACTAGAAGCAAGAGTTTCCATCTGCTGAGAAGCTACGTTTTGCACCACCTCATCATTTGATAGGTCAACGGTGTCCTCCAAGGAGAAAGTACCACCTTGACCTGCCCTAGAGGATTCTTTTGCTTGCTCCTGAGCCTTCTCTGTCTTGAATTGGATAATGGTGGGAAGTGGCACATCATGTTGCATTTCTTTTCTGAAGACTTCACCACTAGCCCCCCTTAATACTATAGGGTTTGTTCTGATCTCACCCCTCATATGTGTTCTCTATTTTTTGGGTGCTGACATCAGGGATGCTGCCTTCCTCTTCCTAGTGACCATCATAGGATCATCACCTGAAGGCTCTTTACTTACCGGCTCTTCTTCAATAAGGATATCTTCTTCCACATTCTGCTGTGAGGCTTGGACCTCATCTTGTACTTCTGCAGTCTCTATAGCTGGCCTCAGGATCCTTTTTGTACTTGGTTTATCCATCAAAGGTGGTCCAGATGAGGTTGATGCCTATCCTGATGCATATGCACCTACAGCTGGTATTGCAATTCTCTTGATTATCACCCCTTTAGGACTATCATCAGTACTCTTTCCTCTAGGGGGTCTTTTTCCTTGTTTTTGTGTAGGCAACCTTTCTCCATTAGATTTTCTTTTCTCAACAAGAAAGTCATCATATTCCTCATCAGGGATATCCTACCTTTTTCTCTTGTTATCGACTGTGATGGCCACACCTCTCTTCTTAAGTGTATTTATTTGTTCATCTACCCATGATTGGATTAACTGCAGCACCCCACCTGTAAACTGATCCAAGGATACATCCTCTAGCTATGTTAGATTAGGGGCTGAGATGGTGTCATTATACACCTTCTTATCTTCATATTCATTTGACATGGTCTTTCCATCATCTTTCTTTAACTGTGCAGGCACTAAGATGCAGTCAAATGTCCTTATCTGATTTAAGGTGAGCCTTTGATATTTTCTTCTTCTTACTTCTGCTTCATCCTCACAATCAGTCCAGAAATCTTCTAAGTGCTTCTGATGTATGGGCTTCCCCATTATCTTCTGCATTCTACCATAGGGGTCATATGATCTAGCCAATGGAAATGACTGTAGGTACATCAGGTTCAGACTCCCTATGACATTCTTTATACTCTGTGAATCAGGGCACATGTACCAACCCATATTTACTAGAAACAGTACTGGAGGAATCCTATTATGTGCTTTATATGCATCCAGTATGGTAGATATCTCTCTCAGAAACTCCATCAGGACTACCCCATCAGTAGTGTACCGGGGTAACATAAAGGGTTGTCCTTCAAAACCTTCTATTCTGATATATGAAAAAGTGGCATACTAGATGAACTAGGCACCATGCTTGTATATAACTTCTTGAGCTTCCATGCTCAATCTCTTGGTTCTATCCTCTTCCATAGTTCTAACCAGATGCATGGAGAATGCATCATTCACCAATTTGTGATCAAAGAGATAGTTCCTTCTCTGTAACTGAGGATAATGATCCCATATATGGGCATCATCAATACTGCCTCCAATCTTTCCAACTAGTTAGTGCATTAAATGTTCCTTTGTAGGCACATGAATAAACAACATATGAAGTCATGTGGAATGAGCATTCCAGACCTCCCAAGTTCGTCATCTATTCATCCATTGCATCACTGATGATCTTCACCTATAATGGCTTGCTTTCTGTATAGAGGACCATCTGGATGATTCCAAACATCCAATTCTTGAAATTCCCAGTGTGAGGCTGGCCTGTCATCCTGCTGAGCAGGGCAATCATGTATTGATATTCATCATCAAAATCAAATTTGTATAGATACACTAGTAACTTGGCCGAGGCAATATAGGTGCTATTTTTAGACCTCCACTAGTAAATCCTCTTCCTGGCACTCTTCTTATTGTTTTCATATTCTGTCTCCAGTTTGTACAGATCCATACTGACTACCTTCTTTCCAACTGGGAGATTGAAAGTAGATGTAATCCCTTTGATTGAAAAGTCTACATAAATGCTTCCATGTTTTTCCACCCACCTTGTCTGAGGGTTATAATTTCTGGTGCATTCCACTACCAGCTCTGGGGTTTCCATGGCATAAGGGAATCTGACCGCATGCCACATTCCTGATATAAATATGGTATCCAGTAGGGTATTATCTTTATCATCATGCATCCTGGATGACCATGCTACTAAATCTGTTTCTCCTTGGTGTGTGTCTCCAATACACCATATTTGAATTGTATTCCTTCAGGCTGAACATACATAGGTTTAAGAAATTTTGCTCCAGATCTATTCTTCCTGATGTCTGCCATGGATTCCTGTAATAAACATGACTAGTCTTACCATAAAATTCATATTCATTCATATAACACTATATATCGGTACGACATCATGCATATTATATTCATTACTCATCATGATATGCATATTTACATAATCAAACCAATGGTAAAGCCATACTACCTGGACATGTAGAAAATGACAACAGGAGGGTTTTTTAATTACTTACCTGATAACGCTTTTCTTTTGGATTAGGTTGATGATTATGAAAAAGGGTAGTAGATAATGTTGATCACTCGTTCCGTTGTGCTGCAAGCTATTGTTCGTCCACAGGTAGCTTCGTATGAGGGTTTGACTCTCTGCTCTCTAAATTCTTTATTCTTCAGAAGGTAAATGAGACTAACCTTGGAAACTTACCTTTAAACTCATACGTAGGGCAGATTAGGGTAAAGCTGGGTGAAATCAATTAAAACCATTGATCTTCTGCACACAATCCATGGATGTTGCCAGGTGTTTGAATTGTATTCACAGTTGGCAGGAATCCACCTACTGCATTTATGTGCATTTAATATTATGAAGCAAGATGAGGGGGGTGATCTTCAGAAGATCAGGTGATATCGGAATATGACCCCCTCTGTGTAACATGACCTTCTGCCTTTGTGCGGCAAAAGTAATGTAAGAGACTTGGGCAATGTGGTCAAAGGTTAACCATGTGTATATTGGGTCATGATTTTAAGATCAGGGGATGTTTAAAATATGACCCCATAAATAAAATGACCCCCTTTCAAAAGATGGGGATGATGTCACCGTCATGCTATTGAAAAGGGTGGTCATTGGATACATACCTCCGTGAGGTAAAAAGAATGATGACATCATCATCAAGGTGACTTCCTTCATTCATCAGACTTAGATGACGTCATCATCATATTGGCACTGGGGTGATATTTTGCGATAGGGTGATATTTGTAAGATCGGGTGATATTGAAAATATGACCCCCGCAAAATATATGAAGTTGTTTAACGGACAGATACAGTTATCACCTAAAATTGATGTCCAGAGTTTACGGACCAAATGATTATCGAGTGATAAACTAAAATCGGGGTGATCTTCAGTAAGGTGGCTGATGTTTGGAAATATTACTCCCTTCCCAGAATATCAGGTTTGACCATAACTTTGACTTGTCATAACTTTCTCCCCCTAAGGAATTTCAGGGTGATCCAAAAGACAAACCTGCATGGAATTTCATCTACTTTCCAACTATGAGGTTAATGATATGAAATACAAACTTTGACAATTGACCTCATCATGATGATCTATCCACCCTCTTTATGCAGGGTCACCTGCATGACTTACGTTTACCAAACCGCCGAAAAGTAGAAAAACAACACAAGCCAAAGCAGCAAAAAGTTGGGTCCCTGTTTTGTCAAGTCAAAATGGGGCATGTTGTGTAACCACACAACAAATTGCCACCAAAGAAAACAACTAAATTCCAATGATTCAAGTGATGTGATCACATCCTAACATAGTATTCTCTCTCTTACTAAGTATAAGCACTTACAATCTTTCTGAATGATAAAGTTTTTATCACGGCAACAATGCTAACAAAGGATCAGGTGTGTGCAAATGATTAATTATCCTCATCTTGAAAGTAAGTTGAAAGCATGAGTAACTGATGTTAAACTACATAGTTTGGGAGCATCCCTCATAGCCACCCTGGATAGAGCCTTGCTGCCAGCAGGCATCCATAGCCCAATCCCCCTAAGTAGAGCCCCATTGCCAGTAGGCATCTATAGCCCCGGTAGAGTTACTTAGATGGCCTAATTTTATTTTCTTTTGGATTTTCAATGTTTATACTCTATTCATATGATGTCATCATGTAAGCTTAGTGTGCAAGGTATGGTCACTTGCTGATTTAGGTTGGAGATTGCATTGGTAGCAAGGGAGTCTCTTTAGATTTTTCACTTAACACCTATACTTGTGTGTTCAACAAACCCAAGGCTGTTAGGTGAGTCATTGTGAAAAAATCACTTTGGTCAAGAAAGGGCACCCTGATGAAAAGATATCATAGACCTGATCATCAATACTTCTCAAAATGAGTCATAACCTATATATGAATTTGTTCTCATCACTTGAATCTCAACAACTTCGTTATTTTCTTAGGGTGAGGAGCTGCATCATCTTGACCAGCCAAAATAGAACTCAACAAGCCAATAAACAAAACAAAACCAACACTGTACAAACAACTATACAAATATACACACTATGATACACATGACTTACATGAAGCTGACTTAGGCTTGGAAATAATGTTTAAGGAACTGTCCATTAATCGGTAATGGAACATCCTAACTTGTCAAGGTTTTAAGCATGTAAGTGTTGTCTCCTAAAATTTTTGAAATTTGGAAGGGACCTATCCAGAGTTTTATCAAATTTACCATGATCTCCCTTTCTTTCATGTGCTTTGTCCCACATCAAGACTAAATCTGAGATTCTGAAGGCCTTGACCCTGGTTCTTTTGTCAAACCAATGCTTGACAACAGCCTGATGTTTGGCAAATTGATCTATTGCCTGACTTCTTTTTTCTTCTAGGTGCATCAACTGAAGCAACTTGACTTCCTGTGTATTAGCTATGCCCAGGTATTCTTATGCAAACTACAGTGTAGGAATCTTTAAGTTAATAGGGAGGATGGGATCCACCCCATCTACTAAGTGAAAAGGTGAATTTCCTAATGCAACCTTATTCCTAGTTCTATCTACCCACAAGGCATAATTTAGTAGGGTGTTCCACTCCCTAGGGTTCTTTTCTATTAACTTTTTTATGATATTCAATAAATTTTTATTTGTCAACTCTACTAATCCATTCCCTTGGGGATAGTAATTTGAGGAAAATTTCAAGATGATCCCATAGTAAAAAACCCAACTGGATAATCTTGTAGAAGCAAAGGCAGACCCATTATCACATACCAAAGCATAGGGGACTCCATATCTGGTTACTATATTGCTTTCCAAAAATTTGATGACATCCTCAGCATTACATGTCTTACTGCTGACAGCTTCAGTCCACCTGGTACAATAATCAATAATAGTCAAAACATACCTGTGGCCTGAAGATGATGGAGGATTAATTGGTCCTATGAAGTCCATTCCCCATTGAGCAAATAGGCGCGTCTCCATCACTGGCTGCAAAGGTTGAGCAGCATATCTTTGTCTATTTGTAGCAACCTGACACATATGACAACATTTAATGTGTTCAGCAGTATCCTTAAAAATAGTGGGCTAGTAATACCCTTCCCTGAGGATAGCATGAGTGGTGGCCAAGGATGATCCATGTGCAGTCCCAAACTTATCATGCAACTCTGCTAACACCTTGTCTGCTTCTTGCCTCTCCAGGCATCTAAGGTATATCCCCTCATAATTCTTCTTAAAAAGGACTCCCCCTTTTATCATGTATTTCTGTGACCTTATCTTTAAGGCTCTCCTTTGTGAGACCTACAGTCTTGAGGGACATCTTCCAGTAATCAAGATGTACCTGATGTCTGAGTACCATTCTCCATCATCTTTTGCATTTATAACATACTGTTGGCTCATGATATTTGGATCAATCTCTTATATCATCTGGCTCAATGCATGTCCCCTTACTAACTTCATGGGTATAATGTCCATATCATATTCTTGTAGGACAGTGATCCACTTAGCTCTCTTCTCACCTGGCTCACTCTGCATCAAGAGCATCTTTACTGCTGCATCAGGTACCACAACAATCACTTTACTTCTCAGGATGTAATGCCTGAATTTCTTGACTGCTTGAACCAGAGCAAGTGCCTGCCTTTCAACATCCATATATTTGAGTTCTGCATCTCTGAAAGGGCAGCTCATGAAGGCTATAGGCTTTTCTTCTTTTTCTTCATTTCTCTTTGTCAACACTATTGTAGATGTATGCTCTGAAGCAAATGAATAAATGTAAAAGTCCTTGGTATAGTCTGGACTGATCAGAGCTGGACCATCAAATATGGCTTTTTTAATATCTTCAAAAGCTGCTCTAGCTTCCGATGTCCACTCAATTTTAGCATCCTTCTTGAGCATGCCATTCAAGGGTCTAACAATTTCTGTAAAGCCAGTGATAAATTTTCAAACAAAATTAATCTTACCGAAGTAAGATTTGAGCTCCTTTTTGCTTCCAGGAAGTTGTATCTTCATGATGGATTCCACCCTGTCAGGGTCAATGATGATCCCATTTTCAGTTATCAGGTGACCTAGTAATTTCCCTGTGGTTACCCCAAATATGCATTTCTTGGGGTTTAGGGATATCTCATACTGTTCACATTTCTTTAGCACCCTTTTGAGGTCCTCTATATGGTTTCCTCTATCTTTAGAGAAAACAGTTAAGTCATCCATGTATATGACTATGCATTTACCAATCAAGCCTCTGAAGGCTATGTCCCTTGCTCGCTGAAATGTTGCTCCAGCGTTTATTAACCCAAACGGCATGCGCCTGTAAGCGAATATCCCCCACTTTGTGGTGAATGCAGTTTTCAATCTATCTATTTTGTCCACCATCACTTGATTATAACTTGAAAAACTGTCTAGAAATGACATCATCTTGGCACCGTTCACAATTTGTAGGACCTCATCTAGAGAGGGAAAAGGATAATTATCCTTTTCAGACGCTCTGTTTAAGTTCCTGAAGTCTACACACAATCTGATGTCGCCATTTTTCTTCCTTACTGGGACTAGGTTTTCCACCCATGTGGAGTGTCTCACAGGAAATATGATCCTGGCATTAAGTAGTTTCTTAACCTCTTCAAAAATGATAGGCTCCAGTAAAGCATTGACAGGTATTTGCTTCTGCCTAAAAGGCTTGGCATCTGGCTTCAAAGGTATAGTGTGAGTGATGACTGATGTGTCGTAAGTTTTTAGCTCATCATAAGTCTAGGCAATGACATGGATATAATCTTTGAGAGCTTGGGTTATTCCTTCCAACTCCTCTTCTGTACAAACTTTCCCAATTAGGATATTTTTCTTTTCATCATCCTGTCCAATGTTAACCTGTGAATATTGTCCTCCATCAGCTTTTGGAAGATCCTTCTATTTTAGAATGTTGTCTAGATTGAATGCTCTTTCCAACTCAATCATTCCCTTAGGAATCTTTTTACTAGGCAACTCTGAGATTTCTTCTTCTTCCTAGATATGGTCCTCCACATTCCTCTCATCTATGATCTGTGCATCAAAGACATCCCTGTTGGAAATGAAGTCTAGAATATGCTGATCATCATCAAATACTTGGAGGTTAGTTACATTATCTGGCACAGAAGGTACTGATACTAATTCTACTAAAAATCTTTTCAGACCAGATATGGACAGTGGTTCCAAAGTGCTGGCAGCCTGGGCTAAGGCATCTGCCCTGTGATTTTGTTCTCTGGGTACATGGGTGATATTGAATGCATCAAAATTTTCTATCAAGTCCCATACCCTATGTCTGTAATTGGACAGTTTCTTGTAATTGCAAGAGTATATACCTCTTACCTGTCTCACAACCAATTCTGAGTCTCCATAGACATGCAGAATTTTCACTTTATTAAGTGCAAACAATATACCATGAATTAGAGTTTCATACTCTATCACATTGTTCGTGCATGGGAACTGCAATCCGTATGCTGCTAAGTAGGATTTTCCAGATGGATCAACAAGATCTATCCCTACTCCAGCTCCTTGTTTTGACTTGGATCCATCAAATCTAAGGAGCCATGGCTTATCCTTAGCCAAAGGCTTTTCTGAGCCTTCCTTTTTCTTTTTGGCTCTGGCAGCTGCACCATTTGATATCCACTTCAATTTTGGTATCTCAGCTTTCTCCAACTTCACCTTTTCTGTCTTATGTGAAGCTGATATTTCTTCTTTCCTTTTACCATCAGAAAGAAAATCTTCTAGATTAGGCAACGTCTGCCTTTTCAAAATATGCAGACACAATGAACAAGCAGTTTCTGAGTGAGGTGCTTCATGTAACCTACACCAGCCTTCAATCAAGACATCCTGTGGAGATCTCTACTGCTGTGTCATTTTCTGAATCTCTTTTGATAAAAACTCTTCAAACTTAGACAGATTCCTGCCTCTATCTTCATTAGATAACTCATAATCTGATTCTACTAAACAATCACTCCCTAGGGTGATTCTCTTGTTTCTTTTAATATTACTCTTGTTACATACCAACATCTCTTCTGTCATCTGAATATGACCTTCATCCTGGTGTGTGGATTCTCCTGTTCCTGCAGACGACAAACAACAATCAATGTCACTATCACTGTCTGCAGAACTTACCACAGATGATGATGATGATGCTGATGCATCACTATATGCTTGTTCTAGCTCCATCATGTCTATGCAGGCATCACAGGTTTTTTTAGAATGGGCTTCATTGTGTAACCTACACCATCCATCAATTAGAATATCATGAATAGGCATTTTAAACAACTGACATCATTTTACCTCTCTAGACAAGTGCATCTCAAAATTCTTGAAATGATCCACCTCATTTTCATTCACAGGGTTACAATCAGATTCTAAAACTATTTTGTCATCCTGAGGGTCATCATCATGATGATGAACATCATACATTAGGATTTCTTCTATCCTGACAATCTGTGGCCTGATGGAGTAAACTCTAGGTTCTACATCCACACACATGATCTTGTTGGTTTTATTATATTCGGTGATCATGTGCTTCATACGAGGCTCAGCATCTATCCTTATTTGATTTGGTATTCCTTTCCAGGGCAACCACATATGACTAAAATCAGTTGACATGTATCCATTAAGGGTTTTTGACCAGTCTCTACTGAGTAACATCCCATAGGTATCAGGTATATCAACTACCTGAATATCAATATAATACTAGATTTTGGGATCCGATGCTAGCTATGAATGTGAGTTAGTTCTCCTACCACACTCACCTCTGTTTTGTCTAATTATCTTACTTTCTTTAATGATTTAGTAGGATGCAACCCTAAAGCATTGCAAATGGACAGGGGCATTACATTGGTAGATGCTCTTGAATCTACTAAACAATTGTTCAAATTTTTACTAAACATCCTTATAGTAAGGAGGAAAGGAGGTGACTCACTCTTGTCTCTGTACAGGGTCATGTGGGAAGTCTCTGCAGCTTGAACAGTAGCTAGCACTTTCTGTTTAACATTAACGTCCCTAGCAGCATGATCTTTATTTCCAAACTGACCTGAGGGGTGACTATCCTCTCTTGGAGCAGGATCATCCAATGATTTCAGGAATGCTTTCTTGATAGCAGGGGTTTTAAGAAATTTTGATAATGACAGGCTAATTTTAATCTTCTTGATTTCATCTGCCAAATAAGTGACCAACTTATCAGACTCAGGAGGCAGATTAGCAGTTTTTGGTGCTGTATTTGGTGATGCTAAGTATTAAGCATTAACCTTGGGAAATCCAGGGTTATTACTTGCCTTGGGATCAGGTGGAGTATTGAAATTTTTTAGAGGCAAGGAAGTGGTCAAAGGACCAGTAGGTCTGTTTGAGTTATTGCTCAGATTGTAATTATGCTTACCCTGATATTGTTGTTGATAGGCATGTACCTCCTTATGTTCATTTGAGGGCTCATTCTCATCCTCAAAGGGAAAAACATAGTTAGATTCAAAAGCCATGGCTGATTCCTCACATGCCAGGGTGTAATCTTGGTGAGAAGACACTGTCTGCTGATGAGGAAAATGCATGAAACTTTCTAACACTAAGGCAGAATCATATCCACAAGGGACGATTTCATTTCCTTCTATATGAGGTGGATTTCTTGAAGTATTGGACACTTCAGTCTGGAATATATTGGCAGCAATCCTAAATTGAGGACAATCTAGCTCTGCATGAGCATTGGTGTTATGTATCCTACACCAATTTGTAAGGGCTGCCTCTGCAAGGTTGACTCTAGTGGTCTGTTTGGGATCACTAGGAGGGTAATTGTCTAGGGATGATGGCAAAGAACCATTATTTGGCCTAGTGTTCCACACTCTAGGCTGTCTAGGAGGATTATTATTGGCACTATTATTGTTGTACCCCTTATCAGGATAATTAGGTCTGTCATTAGCATAACCTCTATTCTGATTAGGTTGGGAATAGAAGTTTTGATTCCTCAAGTGAGTGATCTCAGTAGTAAGTTTCCTTAATTGTGCTGATATTTCCTTGATTTCTTCTTTCTCTTCCTGAACCTTGGCCACTACATTATCAGTTTAGGGCTTGAAAAAGGAAGATCCATTGTTCTAATTATTGGACTGGTCTACACCCTAAGGTAACTATGTTTGTCTTGGATATTGTAACATCTGGTCATTTCCATTTGGAGGAGGCATGATACTGAGTGGAGGAATCTATAAAGGACTAGGCATCATAGCCGGAGGTATCATGGCTCCATTAGGCTGTTGTTGGGTAGGATATGTAGGATAACCAGGAAGTGTGGGAAATGCAATGTTAGGAGTAGGAGTGGGAATCAGCTGTTGACTGACTTTGACAGCCTCTTCAAAAGCTCCTATCAAAGTTGTGACATTAGGATGTGCTCTCCTGATAAACATGGAAGTCAAAGGATCTAGAGCTAAATAATATATGCTTCTAATAGCTTCATCTGCTACAACATAAGGTGCAACTAACTTGGATAGCATCTTCTGGAACCTAGCATTGAAGTTAGCAATAGGTTCTCCTTCGAATCGTTTGATTGTGGCAAATAAATGATAATTCATTGAAGGATCTATTGGTATTTTGAACCTATCCTTAAAGGCTTTCTCTAAAGCAGCCCATGAACTGACTGAACCCTGACCAAGACTAATATACCAGTTATAAGCCTCTTCCCCTAAGGAAAATGGAAATAACTTGCATACAACATCCTGATGCTCAATTCTAGCCCTACAATAGGCTTCCTTGAAACTTCTGATGTGATCATGAGCATCCTGATATGGATGATACTTTGGACAAATTTTATCAGGATTCTTTGGCAAAGCATGATATGCCAGGAAAGTCAGAGGTGACTCTGCTGTAAAGAAAGACATAGCAACTAGTGGAGGTTGAACCTGAGGTATGACAGGTTGAGGTTGGACCTGAGGTGTAACAGGTGACCCTGTAGGTGTTTGTAACCAAAGAGGAGTTACAGGAGGATGTTCTGGTGAAGCTCCTTATGTGCTAGAATCAGGAGTGTGATGAATGTCTACAGTTCTAGGTCCAAATCCACTGATAGGTAATTCTTCAAAGAGTCCCCTGGATCGGGACCTGGTATTTGGCTTGAGAGCCAGGATTTCTCAAATTTAAAGAAAATTGGCTGGTTTACTATAAAGATCAGTCGAGACTTTCTAGCAAAGGGTGTATTTATGGTCAAAACTTAAGACTGACTAGATATTTACAGAATATTTGCATAAATGATGCAAATATGAGGTGATATTGAGGCCTAGTGACGCATACAACTCGATATCAGGTTTCTAAAGTAGGCTACCTCAAAGCTTTAGCAAATTTACCTAAAATAGAGCTTATCTTTCCAAATTCATGATGATCGACCATAAAGCTTGCAATATTATGCTCAATTTTGAAATCTTCACAAAGCATTAGCGTGCACAAACTTAAAACAACAAATCTTTGCGTATGACTCGAAATTCAAAGGTATTTTAGTGTTACCTTAAAGTCTGCATCATCAAATCAGACAAAACCTACTGATGACAAGCTGGCCCTCCTTCTAGCGCCAATTTATGTTGATCATGATGTTAGTCATAAGCAAACATGAAATAAAATTTACACAACAACCTTTATTTATCTTGAAAGATACAATGAATTCAGAGAATTCATGATCCCAAGTCTCTGTTGATTAGTTCTTAATCTACTGACGTTACTGAGTGGTTGATGTGTGTTGTTGTTAATCATTCAGGGGCCTTATGTTGATCAGTAAATTCTATTTCCTGTAAATGTGCTACATAGAAAGGTTACTCTACACAGTATATTTCTTCAAATAATGTGTCTGTACTTAGATCTTTGCAAGATATTTATCCATTTAACTCTAAATATGCTATGTATTTCCAATTATCTATGAGAGGTCAGTATATTTCATATTATTTGTTTTTGATTATCTGTTATTTGCAATTATGATGGTGAAATGTTATGAAATTCAAAGAAAAGTAAAAGAATGTTTCAAATTTTGGTGAATCTTTAGCTATTGAACCACATACACATGAGATATAGTCATGAGGAGAAGAAATCAAACCATATTTTCAGCAGGATGTTCCATAGCTAGATACAAATGATGCTAACTTCAAAGGATGAGGAATGAAAACAACACATGCAGACTGATAAGCACTCCAAGGGACGTAGCTAATCAAAGCATGTATCAAGAATTCAAACACATATTACTCAAGATTTATGATGATTTGTAATCAAATTGGTCTTCTCTTTCATTAAGTATGCAAAAAGATGTATGTTTACAACACCTTTGAAATAAGTCCTGATATTTCAGCAATCAAATTTCAATTAAGCTTCCGAATATTCAAAATATGGCATCCCTGTACCTTATAGAACAAGGTGAGGGAGCAGTTACAAATGACCTACGGTCCAGATTTGTCAATTAGGATCAACAGTATACAATCATTTCTTGACTTAGTCAACACCTTTCACGTGGCACAGGTTGCCAGCTGGCAACCATCTAGGTTACTTATTATCTTCTAAGTACCTGATGCATATGTTGCTTTGGGGATGCATCTTCCTTTCATTCTTCAAGTTCTTCCTCATCATCATCATGATCATCAGGATCGACACTTTTTGTATCATTATCAACTTGATGAATATCATCCTGTATATGGACCTTTACTATTGTCCTGATGTTTTCATAGGTTTGTACTATCTTATTAACTTCCCTGCCATCCTGAGTTTTAGCTTTATTGATGGCATACTTATGGGCCTGAAATTTTTCTTTGAGTGCCTCTAGCTTGGCTCTTCTACTGTTCAATGTCTCATTATACTTTTCCACCCTAACCTTGATCCTCATGATCTTATACATCGCCTCTTCTGTCAGGTGGGTGAGAGGGTTCTCAGCTACTGGCTGGAAATTATTATGCAGTGCCTTGATGACAAAATTTGCATCTTGGTTTTCAATCTTCCCCTTTACTTTTCCTTCCAAAGCTTCAAGGACTTTTGCCTCATCTACCATCATATTGTGCATCTTAATATTGATATCTCTTAACTTGCCGCTGCACTTCTTCAGGACATCACATTCGAACCTGATGTCCTCATACCATACATCTACTAGCAGGGTAGTATTATTATTTAATACCTGATTATTTATCAGGACCTGAGGATCAATCCTCTTTATTTCACTTAGAGCACTTAAGGCTTTTTCCAATTGGAAAGATCTGTTTCCTATTTCATTCTACATTTTATCCACCTTCCTCTTCAAAGTGCTCAAGGAATTCCACCTTTGTAATGAGGTTCTTAAGATATCTTCTGCTCCTGTAAGGGCCATCAGCATCCATTTGTCCATGATCATGGCTTGATGCTTCATGAGGTCCAGCTTATTAACTTCCTCCTATGATATAACAGTCAATGGGACTGCAGGATCTGCTGGTGTACTATCAGGGTTAAGGGTGTGTGCAAGAAGTTGTGTCCACTTATTGGCCAAAAAGTGGAAGTGTTTTCCCTGATTTTCAGAATTTGTCACATTTGACCTAAAAATTTAAAGCACTTAACGGTGGAATCTTGGAAAAAGTCACTAAATATGAAATGTAGTACTCGGAGTCTAGTTTCCAAATATGTAATTTTTTTCAATACCCAGATGATAGAAAGTGATTTGAATAGGTGTTTCTAAAAACCACTGTTTAAAAGTCACTTTTTTTTACTATACCATGTACGTGTATGTCATCCATATTTTGACCTAAATAATCGTATTTTTCAAAATCCTTTTGGGAAAAAATTTGTAACTCACTGAAGCACGTTTTCCATATTTTTTTGTAATTTTTTATTGAATATATTTTTTTTTATTAATTTTTTATTGGCCATTTTTGGTCTTTTAAAAAATCATCGTGTACATCACGCATAAGATGACCTAAACTTAACATTTTTTGAAATTTTTTTTTTAAAATTGAAAAGAATTGTCTAAAGTATGTTTTCCTACAATTTTTTTTACAAAAAAATATGTTAATAAAAAGTATTAAAATACTAAAAAACCCTAATAATTCAAGTTTATGGACCTATTTCATCAGAAATTGATTAAAAAATAGAAAAATTAATCCAATTGTAAAAAAAAATACATATTTAGAATCTCCATTGTCTCATCTATAATGGGTTTTAATTTCGTCAAAATATTCTGCAAAATAGACCTTTAGATATATGCCCAAAGTCACTATTTTGTTGTGACATTGACATGACCTTCAAGTTGCAAGTCAAACCTAGTCCAGAGGTCAGGTTTGGGTCCCCAAAGCATTTCTCGAACCGGGTTACAAAGCAAAACCCGAGCTTAAAATTCAAATTTTAAATAACGGGATCCCGTTTCATAAAAGGTTAATATTTTAACGGGATCCCATTTTCAGAACGGGATCCCGTTTTATAAAGGTTAAAATATCAACCTTTTATGAAACTCAAAATAGGAACCTATTTCTTGAAAACGGGATCCTGCTTTTGGCTCGGGATCCCGAAGCAAAACGGGATCCCGTTTTATAAAAAGAGGGATCCCGTTTTGGTTAACCCGATTTCAGATTTTTTTCTAACTCTGAAACTTCCACCTTAAGTGGACACAACTTCTTGCATTTACCCTTAATTAACCCCTTTATATATGAATGCAGCTGAGCAATGTGCTCTTTATGCTATTTATTTTTCTCCTTTTCTTTCTTTACCCTTTGGGTTAAAGAATCTATGATATCCTTCCCCTCTTGACCCTCTTGGTCTTCATTGGAAAAGCCTAAATCAACTGTGGTGATTTAGAATTCTTCCAAGGTTATTTTTCCCTTTTCCTTTTCTACCATGGGAAGTGTTGCCCGAGTAGTCCTTCTGCCTGTAGCAGGATCTCTTCTGATAGCCGACGTTAACCTGGCTTTCCTCTTTGGTTTCATGATGCTCTCTACAAACAAGGTTGAAACATCAAATTCTTGAACTTCAAGGCCTTGTTCCGTACCTATTTCCTTCTCCAGCCACTGAGGTACTTCATCTCTAGATCCTTGTCCTGTTTTATCATCATCATGTTCACTTTGATCTCTAGTATCTCTCTCTACTCTGAGTGGAGAAGGTGATTTCCTTATTTCTTCCTCATGATGTTCTTCATGAGGGGGATCTTGTTCTATTTCTTCCTCTTGAGGAGCTTCTTTCTGCGGTGGAGGATCTTGTGGTGTATCCATATGATGATCCTGTACTTGATCCTGTACCTCTTCTTCTTCTATTTCATCCACCTTATTATGTTCCTCCCCTTGAGGCATATTTGTATCCATGGATGTCTTTGTGTTTAATCCTGGTGCATCACCCTGATCTTGAGCTACATTTTGTTCAACACCTGATATATTGACCTCTGGCGTCTTAAGGTCCTCATGACCTGATGTATCTTTATCTCCTGTAGTCTATTGAGTCTGGACAA
This sequence comes from Cunninghamia lanceolata, assembly GCA_027924645.1. Taxonomy (NCBI): domain Eukaryota; kingdom Viridiplantae; phylum Streptophyta; class Pinopsida; order Cupressales; family Cupressaceae; genus Cunninghamia; species Cunninghamia lanceolata. The sequence continues at coordinate 1,570,017 of BSBN01001770.1, read as the reverse complement.
CATCATCACTTGATGTTTCTTTATCAGCTCCGCCCTTTTGTTGGACTTCAACTATCTTAGGTTCATCGGGTATTTCTTGCTGTTGCTGGCTTATATCTAGAGTATCACTCTCTACTTCTGTCTGCTTGACTACTTCAAGATTTTCTATTACATCAAGTTCACCTGCCTTATCTTTGGGACTCATATCTTCCCTATATGTCAAGTCTATCACTGCAGGGCTAGTTACCTGATCTACTAATTTGTCAAGCCCTATTTGTTGGGCTGCTCTTTCTTGGCTATTTTCTTTCTCTTCTTGCTCTGAGGCTTCAACTCTTCCAGTACCACCATCTGTGCTGATGGGGTCCCATGTGGGGTCATGCGAGTACTAGAAGCAAGAGTTTCCATCTGCTGAGAAGCTACGTTTTGCACCACCTCATCATCTGATAGGTCAACGGTGTCCACCAAGGAGAAAATACCACCTTGACCTACCCTGGAGACTTCTTTTGCTTGCTCCTCAGCCTTCTCTATCTTGAATTGGATAATGGTGGGAAGTGGCACATCGTGTTGCATTTATTTTCTGAACACTTCACCACCAGCCCCCCTTAATACTATAGAGTCTGTTCTGATCTCACCCCTCATATGTGTTCTCTATTTTTTGGGTGGTGACATCAGGGATGCTGCCTTCCTCTTCCTAATGACCATCATAGGATCATCACCTGAAGGTTCTTTACTTACCGGCTCTTCTTCAATAAGGATATCTTCTTCCACATTCTGCTGTGAGGCTTGGTCCTCATCTTGTACTTCTACAGTGTCTACAGCTAGTCTCAGGATCCTTTTTGTCCTTGGTTTATCCATCAAAGGTGGTGCAGATGAGGCTGATGCCTGTCCTGATGCAGATGCACCTGCAGCTGGTATTGCAATTCTCTCGATTATCACCCCTTTAGGACTATCATCAGTACTCTTTCCTCTAGGGTGTCCTTTTCCCTGTTTCTGTGCAGGAAGCCTTTCTCCATTATATTTTCTTTTCTCAACAAGAAAGTCATCATATTCCTCATCATGGATATCTTGCCTTTTTCTCTTGTTATCCACTGTGATGGCTACAGCTCTCTTCTTCAGTGTATTTATTTGTTCATCTACCCGTGATTAGGTCAATTGCAGCACCCCACCTATAAACTGATCCAAGGATACATCCTCTGGCTCTGTTAGATCAGGGGCTGAGATGGTGTCATTATACAGCTTCTTATCTTCATATTCATTTGACATTGTCTTTCCATCATCTTTCTTTAACTGTGCAGGCACTGAGATGTAGTCAAATGTCCTTATCTGATTTATGGTGAGCCTTTAATATTTTCTTCTTCTTACTTCTGCTTCATCCTCACAATCAGTCTAGAAATCTTCTAAGTGCTTCTGATGTATGGGCTTCCCCATTATCTTCTGCATTCTACCATAGGGGTCATATGATCTAGCCAATGGAAATGGTTGTAGGTACATTAGGTTCAGACCCCCTGTGACATTCTTTATACTCTATGAATCAGGGCAAATGTACCAACCCATATTTACTGGAAACAGTACTAGAGGAATCCTATTATGTGCTTTATATGCATCCAGTATGGTAGATATCTCTCTCAAAAACTCCATCAGGACTACCGCATCAGTAGGGTACGGGGGTAACATAAAGGGTTGTCCTTCAAAACCTTCTATTCTGATATATGAAAAAGTGGCATACTGGATGAACCAGACACCATGCTTGTATATAACTTCTTGAGCTTCCATGCTCAATCTCTTGGTTCTATCATCTTCCATAGTTTTAACCAGATGCATGGAGAATGCATCATTCACCAATTTGTAATCAAAGAGATAGTTCCTTCTCTGTAACTGAGGATAATGATCCCATATATGGGCATCATCAATACTGTCTCCAATCTTTCCAACTGTGGTCAGTGCATCAAATGTTCCTTTGTAGGCACATGAATAAACAACATATGAAGTCATGTGGAATGAGCATTCCAGACCTCCCAGGTTCATCATTTGTTCATCCATTACATCACTGATGATCTTGGCCCATAATGGCTTGCTTTCTGTATAGAGGACCATTTGGATGATTCCAAACATCCAATTCTTGAAATTCCCAGCATGAGGCTAGCCTGTCATCCTGCTGAGCAGGGCAATCATGTATTGATATTCATCATCAAAATCAAAATTGTATAGATACACTGGTAACTTGGCCGAGGCAGTATAGGTGTTGTTTTTAGACCTCCACTGGTACATCCTCTTCCTGGCACTCTTCTTATTGTTTCAATATTCTGTCTCCAATTTGTGCAGATCCATACTGACTACCTTCTTTCCAACTGGGAGATTGAAAGTAGATGTAATCCCTTTGATTAAAAAGTCTGCATAAACCCTTCCATGTTTTTCCACCTGCCTTGTCTGAGGGTTATAATTTCTAGCGCATTCCACTACCAGCTCCAGGGTTTCCATGGCATAAGGGAATCCAGCCGCATGCGACATTCCTGATATAAATATGGCATCCAGTAGGGTATTATCTTTATCATCATGCATCCTAGATGACCATGCTACTAAATATGTTTCTCCTTGGTGTGTGTCTCCAATGACACCATATTTGGATTGTATTCCTTCGAGCTAAATGTACATAGGCTTAAGAAATTCTGCTCCAGATCTAATCTTCCTGATGTCCACCATGGATTCCTATAATAAACATGACTAGTCTTACCATAAAATTCATATTCATTCATATAACACTATATATCGGTACGACATCATGCATATTATATTCATTACTCATCAAGATATGCATATTTACATAATCAAACCAATGGTAAAGCCATACTACCTGGACATGCAGAAAATGACAATAGGAGGGTTTTTTAATTACTTACCTGATAACGCTTTTCTCCTGGATTAGGTTGATGATTATGAAAAAGGGTAGTAGATACTGTTGATCACCCGTTCCATTGTGCTACAAGCTGTTGTTCATCCATAGGTAGCTTCGTATGAGGGTTTGACTCTCTGCTCTCTAAATTCTTTATTTTTCACAAGGTAAATGAGAATAACCTTGGAAACTTAACTTTAAACCCATTCGTAGGGCAGATTAGCGTAAAGATTGGTGAAATCAATTAAAACCATTGATCTTCTGCACATAATCCATGGATGTTGCCAGGTGTTTGAATCGTATTCACAGTTGGTGGGAATCCACCTTCTACATTTATGTGCATTTAATGTTACGAAGCAAGATGAGGGGGTGATCTTCAGAAAGTCGAGTGATATCGGAATATGACCCCCTCTGTGTAACATGACCTTCTGCCTTTGAGTGACAAAAGTAATGTAAGAGACTCAGGTGATGTGGTCAAAGGTTGACCATGTGTATATCAAGTCATGATTTTAAGATCAGGGGATGTTTAAAATATGACTCCGTAAATAAAATGACCCCCTTTCAAAAGATTGGGATGACATCACCGTCATGCTATTGAAAAGGGTGGTCGTTGGATGCATACCTCTGCAAGGTAAAAAGAATGATGACATCATCATCAGGGTAACTTCATTCATTGGGCTTAGATGACGTCATCGTCATATTGGCACTTGGGTGATATTTTGCGACAGGGTGATATTCGTAAGATCGGGTGATATTGAAAATATGACCCCCGCAAAATATATGTTGTTTGACGGACAGATACAGTTATCACCTAAAATTGATGTCCAGAGTTTACAGACCAAATGATTATCAGGTGATAAACTAAAATCGGGGTGATCTTCAGTAAGGTGACTGATGTTTGGAAATATGACCCCCTCCTCGGAATATCAGGTTTGAACATAACTTTGACTTGTCATAACTTTCTCCCCCTAAGGAATTTTAGGGTGATCCAAAAGACAAACCTGCATGGAATTGCATCTACTTTCCAACTATGAGGTTAATGATATGAAATACAAACTTTGACAACTAACCTCATCATGATGATCTATCCACCCTCTTTATGCAGTGTCACCTGCATGACTTACTTTTACCAGACCACCGAAAAGTAGAAAAACAACACAAGCCAAAGTAGCAAAAAGTTGGGTCCTTGTTTTATCAATTCCAAATGGGGTGTGTTGTGTAACCACACAACAGAACCATATGAGCCCTGAAGGCATGTACTTTACAAGTACCATCATAAGCTTACGGTCCTTGGTCGATAATTCAATGTAGGAATGCATAGTGATAGAGTGAACTGTTCAGATAGGTTTCCCTTGAATTAGTTAAGTCTACAGCACATTAGTTTTCCTCTATAGGTTGAATAGTCTTGAACTCTATTTTCAGATGCTGAATATGGAGACTCCTCCTCATCTTCGTGAGTCAGCATAGGTAGGCATTGCTGCAGCCATGATGTCTTCAAATCCTTTGTCCGAGGTATGAGCCAATAACATGAAATGTTGGGAAAAAGGTGTTGTTCACCTTGCATAACATTAATTAATTTAATTATGTAAAATAAATATTCTTTTGTGGTGCATCTTAATTGATGTGTTTAGCCATATTAAATATTTATTTGGTATCACTTGTAAAAGTTGTATTTAACATTGGGAGACATAAGGCAAATATTTATTATTTGTACAAAATAATAAATATTAGGGTCAATGGTTTTATGCTCATGGTTTTGAATCACATTGTTTTTATCCAATACCACAAGTTGTTTTTGTGTGAGGTTGAGTCTATAAAAGCAAGCACAAGGTTAGTGATTAGAGTTGGCTCTTATTTTATAGGTTGTGTGAGAGACTATCATTGTATTGAGTTTTCTCTTATGAGTGCACATTGTAAAGCATGGCATGGGATGTGTGGATTCATGCTTGGATACATGGAGGTTGTAGTAGAGGAGCTTGATGTTTCAAAGGTGTTCATGGAGACTTTATGAGTGTATTGTAATTTCTTATTGTTGAATAATACATTGAGTATGGATACTTTTGGAGGTTGGGTTTTTTCTCTCAATGAGGGTTTTCCCAGAGTATATCTTGTGTAATCTTGTTGATTTTCTATTTATGTTTGCATTATGGTAAATATGTGAGATTGTATGCATCATTATCTCCTTTGGGTTATGTGGAATTGGTTTGATCTACTTGTAAATTCCTAACAAGTGGTATCAGAGCTTTAAGTCTTTTTCATTGCTTGCATGTTGCTTGTATGTGCTTGCATGTGATGTATCTATACAATTATAGCTCTGGGTGTTTTCACAGATCCATGTTTTGGTATAACCCTTATTTGTGTAGATCTGGTGCAAAGCTAAATCCATGACAATGCAGGAAAGATTTTGGACAATACAGGATTTGAGGATTTGTGCAGGTTGTTGTGTTGTAGATTTGGGGTTGTGAGTGTTTCAAATTTGTTGCTGTTATTGTAGATCTAAAGGTGAAAAATATTGGCAAAGGGTTTCCTGGTTGTGTGCTTTAATATGAGGGTTTTGAGGAGGAATTTTTGTAGATGACCTCCTGGGATAAAACAAACCTCGCCATTGACTCCAGGAGGCCCGAGAAGCAAAGATTCATTTAAAATTTGACCTATTTTGGTAACCAGAGCTTTAGGAAAAAAATTTACCCCTACCCAGTTCAGTCATACGGTCGTATAGATCTGCAGGTACAGTTGAAAAAAAAATTAAAAATTTTCCTGCACAGTTGTTTTTCTATAGTTGAGAAAATTTAATTTAAAAAAAAAACTATAGAATGAAAACAAAAAAAAAATTGATTTGGGGGGGGAGGGGGGGTATGGGTTTGTAGACCCATATCGTGCCCCTGCGTAGAGGGGGTACCGGTGGGTACCGCGAGCTCAGAGTCGGTCAGCCCTGCCGGCCCCTGGTTGGCCTTTGGGCCAGGCCAAGCCCTTTGCTGGTCGGTGTGGCCCTTGGCCGCCAGTCCGACAGGGGTGCCACCAGTGACCAGCAAGCCCATGGGGCTTATAAAAAATTTAAAAAAAGATTTAGTAGGCAGAAAATTTTGATATGACAGCGAACTTAAAAATTTATTAAAACCTCCTTTGAAATTTTTGAAATGCCTTTTGAAGTTGATGGAAATGAAACAAATTTTATAACCTTTGAAATCCGCCCAGTCATTGCCAGCAGTATGCCTAGTCAGAGCCATGTCATCATTTGTGTCAGCGCTCAATCATGCTAACGTCAGCAAGGTTCAACAATGATGTCATCATATGGATGGGTCCCTTAGGGCCCCTTTTTAGTCCTTAGAGGGCATTTTCTTCTAGGGGGCATAACTTTCACCCACGGTGTCAGATTTTTGACTTCTTATAGGCGTTGGAAAGGTGTCTCTAAGAACTATGCGGTGATATAGGTTTGGTGATCAGATTTTGTTGTTTGTATCAGAATTTGGTGCCTTGAAGCTAGACATTGCTCCGAGACAGTTTTATGCTCATAACTTTCGCATACGGAATCAGATCGTTGATTTTAGACAGGCGTTGGAGAGCTATTGTAGTGTACTAGAGTTTGGATCATATAGATTTTTATTTTGATGTGAAAAGAGAGTTTGATACTTGTATGATCACTTGTGGGAGCTAGATATTCAAGGTGTGATTATGAGTGCATTCGAATGGATTTTTGGGCACAAACTTGTGGGAGTGGATAATGCTATGTGACCATTAACATGGTATAACAGGTTTTCATATTTGTACTTCCATTTATAGGTTTACAGGTGTTTTCAGAGTTTGAGCTTTGATGGATACAGGTACACAAGTTGTCTTCTTGTTTGAGGACATGATTGATACACGTGTGAGACTTAGAGTCTTGTTTCAGTGGGAGTTGAGTACAAGTACAACATTGGTGATGATTATGGTGCCATGGATATGTAGTTACACTTTTGTATTGACACGACATGATCATGTACGTGATTGTCAGGTATGGGCTATGATGTTTGATTCATGATTACATGTGGTGTTATGGTTTAGTTTTAGGCGATTGTTCTTATCTCCTGGATGCTTGGTAGTTCATTGACTATGGTTACTTGTGTTGTGGACTTGTTTAGAAAATTGAATCTAGTGTTGATTTGGTGTTTAAGTCTTGGAGTCTACAAGTTGTCTTCTTTGATATCTCAATTTGCATGTTACTAATGTGATGATGAGTTTGCATGTTACATGTATTTTGGATCTTTGAGTTATGTAGTTTTGTGGATTAGCTACCCCTTGGCTACAGTGAGATGAATCATATGTGGATTGTCGGTATCCAAAAGATTGATTCAGTGTTTATGCAAACTTTGTTAGTTGGCCTTGTTTGTGGTCATGTGTACATTGGTATGTTGCATTGAGATGAGACGATGGATGATTAGAGTACCTAGATAATCAGTTATTGGGACTTATAGCATGTTTATCATGATGTCATGGATAGCTTGGATACATGGTTTTATGTGAGCTTTTGATAGTGATGGTTTTATCTTCATAGTTTGGAGATCATCATGGTTTTACTTTACTCTTTGGGAGTTGTTGAGGTTACAGCAAGATTCCTTGATTGCATTGGGGCCATGGATGATCTTCATTTAGGAGATGGTTACTTTGTTTCCATGCATAGCTTGGTGCCACGATTTAGTGGGAGCTTTGGTAGTGATATGGATTCATCATTAGTGATGGATGATCTTCTTCAGTGATTGTGGGTGTCTTTGAGAGGCTCTTGGATTATGATTCATGTTTCAGTGAGAGTACTTTGACATCCTGAGTTTTGTTGTTAGTAGATGGTTACCTTCATGTTTTTGGAGATTTTGACATCCTTGTTTACCATGGTGGACTCTTGGAGTCTTTGGTTGAGGTGTCACTTTATGACTTGTCAATTTGACATGTTAATCCTTTGTTTAGAGATGTTGGTATTGTGTCATGATTTGCTCTTGATATCGATTTTGAGTTTGGCATGATTATGCAGATGTACAGTAATTGGAACTTTGACACTGGTCTTGTTGGATCTCTTGAAATTGAGTACATTAATCATGTGCTTGGGAGCTTCTATTAGTGCGATGTTGCATTTGGAGTTTAGCATGGATTGATCATGGAGGTACTCTTAGATACTTGAGACTTAGGTGAGGCTGGAGTTCTCTTTGGATTAGAGACACTTGTTGAGACGGTTACTCACTGGAGGTTTCAGTAGATAGACCAAGGAACCTACACCTAGATATGGATGTGAGTTCATTATGGACCTAGAGGAGATTGTTCTTGGAGAGAGTCTTTGTGACTTGGTGTATCTTGGAGAGGCATTCTCATTCCCCACTCTTGGTCTACTCAGTGGTTTATCATCTATAAGGTATTGCCCATCCTTGTAGATGCATTTTTCTTTATGTTTTATCTTCTCATGTTTATGGATTTTGACCTATGGTTATTGGTTCTAGAGGGTTCATTTGAGGGACATTGGCATGGTTATCTCTTTGTTCATATGGTTTGATTTATGATTTCCATTATGAGGTGTTTAGGAGATGTGATTGGGGTTATTCCTAGTTATGGAATGATTATGAGTTTGATATTCCTTGGTTAGAGAGGCTTTCATCCATGTTGGTTACATGTTATATATTTTCATTTGATCTATGATATTGAATGATTGGGTGTTGTTGAGGCTTTTCATTTAGGGTTGTACAAGAGATTATACTTGACACAGCTTTGCACTTTGAGGTGTTGGTAAGACATTATGATTTACAGGTTTTCTCTCTTTCTCTTATGGCTACTTCCTTGAGGATCATGTTGATATGGTTGGGCTTGGGATAGTTATGGTGACATGTGAGAGAGTATGCAGTGATTTATCTTACATGTGTGGATCATTGTGATTGTTATTGATACTACATTGCCTTGTTGTTTAGCGACACCTTGGTTTGAGTGTTGATTGGTAGAACTGGTATGTCTTAGATCTATTTTCAGATTTGACATTACCCATGCAGTGGGAGTTCTTGGATGTATGTGTTCTTCATTGACAGGTTTTATACATGGAGCTTATTATTGCAGTATATGGGTTTGATATGTTGTTGGCATGAGTTTACTGATGTTGTTGATACCTATGAGGTATGGATGGTTGGATGTATTACCATATGTTGTGGTGCTATTTCTAGTCATGTGGGTTTTTACCTTTGATAGCTACTTGGAGCTTTTATTATCACTTGGATTTAATGCTTGTGTTCTTTGGATTGGTGCATCTTCACCTTGGCATTTTCCTTTCTTCCATAGGTGGTACATTGGAGGATGAGAGGAGTTCTTGCTTGAGATGGTGGTTACTTTGATTTTATTGTAGGTATCTTAATGGAGCATGAGAGCATGTTGGAGATTCATGTGGTTTCATGTTTGCCTATTGTTACCATAAATTTCAAATTTGGTGTTATATAGTTATTTAACATACCTTTTGGGTCCTTAATTCATTATTTAGTCCTAAGGTTTTCTTTTTCCTTAGTCGCCATTGTATTATCTTTAAAGGGGTCACGGGTTTATAAATTATCATAACTAAGTTATTGGTTTTTGAGTTTTCATAACCTATGTTGCATGGTTCTTAAGTTCCTTAACTCCCCGACCTCTCAACTTGGCTTTCCTTTGTTGAGTCTTTCTGCTCACATTCTAGTCCCTTTGTTGTCGCTTAGTCAGAGGTTTTTGAAACTTCTTAACTCCCGACTTGTGGTTCTTAAGTTTTAGTTTTTGGTGACTCTGCGACATGGTGGATTTTTCTGTTTCTCAAGGCATTCTTTCCTCATTTAATGAAGTGTACGACTCATTTAACGAGCGTCTTTTCATACTTTTTGGAAGGTGTATGAAGATCACGGTGGCAGTCTCTCAAGGCAGGAATTTAATGCAACATTGAATAAAGCACTATGAGCACATCGTGTCAGAATAATGACATAGACATATTTATTTATGGTGGTGCTATTTTCTCTAAGTCATTCTAGTATACCAACTTCTACTCTCCGCTGTAATTCTCTGAATGCATAGTGATTTCTCTCTGTGCTTTTGCTCTTGTGGTTTGGGATGAAATTTAAATATCAAGGAGCCCCTCATTCTTTAGGCATTGAAAGCAGCTAGAGTGGTCTGAAAGATACTGAGCTAGGACATATTGATTTGGGAGAATTCTGGACTCGTCTGCAACAAGACGATAAGTCACTGATTGCAGAGAAGATTTTAAAGAGTGGCTTGGCACATGCTAGAGGTTTCTTAACTTATGTTCAGAGTGTTGACATGGTAATTGCATGCACACAGAGATACATTCTAGAAACTCAAGAAGTTAAGGCTAAAGATGGCTTTGTGGTGATAAAAGTCAACTCTAGTGTTATCTCTCGCGCGTTGAGGATTCTAGGAAAGGAGAACTTTGAAGATATGCCTGTTGCGGAAGGGTTAAAGTTCTTCAAGGTGAACGAAGACTGGTGCATGAACTTAATTGTGAGAAATTGGCTGAAATCCAAGAAAAGAAGTAAGTCCCAATGGCCTCGAAAATTGAAAAGATCTCATTTCAAAGATGAAATTTCTGACATTATCACTTTATTACACCGTGTAGTTGGGAGTGCAACTACAGATTCTTTTGAACATTGGATGTGTTGGTTTATTTTATTGATATATAGTGAAAACCAATTCGTTATCTGGGTTGAGATCATTAGTTATCACTTAAATGAGCAATTTGTTAAATTCCAGCAAACTACCACTTTCCATGTGTTCAAACTTGGTGTACATTTTAGCCAGTCAAGAGGTTGTTTGGGCTGGGTTGAGACCTCAAAGGTCATTGACACCAGACACACTTGTGTATAGTTATTTTCCACATTTTACTAGAGATGTTGAGATGAAAGATTACCGTCGTATTAATGATGCTTTTCTAATGTTTATTGTGAGAAAACTTGATGGAAACCCATAACTCAGAATTTCACATGAGCCTATTGTTTTAATTATGGAGTTTGGGAATTTTTACATTCAGTTTAACAGATTCACCTATCTGTGGATAGGGGGTTATGAAAAGGCCCCGACAAAATTGCCTCGCTATGCAAGTGATTTTCTTGTTTTTTTGGAAGTTTGTTGACAAATGTCTGTTGTGAATGTCAAGTATCAAAGCATGCAAAAGAAAGGATATGCCTTCACGTTAATGCTATCCTTATACACTTGCAAAACTAATGATGTTGTGAAAGGGGTAGAGCATGTCCTTAGTGAATTTAATTTTCATTCTTTGTCCATGAGAGCAAATTTTGATAGCAAAAATTATGTACAACAGAATTTCCATGGCTCAGGTTCTTATGAACACCATGCTCATTTGGAAGATTTCTGGGAAGACTATATTTATGAAAAAGAAGTGCAAAGAAGAGACTATATGAGACTCACATTGAGTCAGATTCAGGTTTTTGGTCTCCCTTTTCAAATCCCAGATGGTATTGAAGAAAATTTAGAAGTCATTGATGCTAAGTATCAAAATTTAATTTCAAAACCCCTTCCCCAAATTAACTAGTCAGAGAAGGAGGTTGTGGATTTAAAAGCTTGTTCTGCTATAGTGCTAAAAAGAATTGAGAATTGGTTGCTAGGTAAATGGCATGGGCATGCAGGCTCTCCTTATGAGAAAAGAACATCTAGAGCCAACGAGCAAGGGTCTGCATAGAATTATGGTGCTCATACTGTGCCTCGGAGAGAAGAGGCAATATAGTCTAATACTAATTCACAGTTTGGAGGTGATGGTGAAAGACCAGATGAAGATGCAAAATTGAAATCAACTTGTGAACAAGACAACTTGCCTTTGTTTGCCCCAAAGAAGAGAACTGATATGGTGAAACATGTGCTTGTGGATTCTGATTCTATTTTCCAACAAATTGCTGATGATAGTGCTTTTCCCCCTTTATTTAATGTTCCCTCTTCCCCTACAGATGAAGAAGTTCATGTTTCTCTTCCCTTGGTTGATCAAAATGAAACTGTTGTGAAAAACAAAGATGTTGGTGTGTCAATGTCTTCTCGTGGCTGGTTAAAGAAAGCAGTTGAAAAGAAAAGGAAAAATGTTCAAACAATGATAGTAGAAGTTGATAAGTTGTCAAATTGCTACAAAGTACCTCAAAGCCTAAAAGAGCTAAGAGGATGTCCAGAATGGTGACTGATGCTACATCCGGTCATTAGCTGTTGGAAATTGCCGACCTAGCAAAGAATTGAATATGAATGAAATAACCGAGGCTGATTATAAAATAAGTCACATTGACATGAGTCCTTCTACTTTCGAAGGTGATGTTTATCATGCTAATTATTCTGATGGTGCTTTGATCAAGAGAGTGAAAGAAGAGAAAAGAAAATGTGAAATTACAGTCTCAGGTCTTTTCTTTAAGTAATTTTATTCAATCTATTGTGGCTCCCACATCTCATGAAGCTTCCAGTATTGAAGGTATTGACTCCAATACAATGCAACAAATAAAGACAAATCTAAATTTTGCCAAGGTTGTTAATGAATGGATGGAAAAACTCTCCTGTGAGGCTCTTTTCTTCCTTAGTAGATTTGTGTTGACTTATTCTCAAGTGTTTGATAAGAGAAAGGAGTTAGTCATTCAACTTCATCAAGTGAGAAAAGAATAGGGTAGTATGTATGTGCTTTGTAAAGATGTCTCAGAATTAATAGCCATCGATTCCCTATCACTGGTCAAGGAGAAACTAATTAATGATCCAAAAGATATCGACTCATCTTGGTTTGATACATTGGAATGGAAATTATCAATGTATGATAATTTTATTGTGGAAATCAATAAGGTGTTGGGTCAATATCTTGAGATACTAGTTGAAATAAAAAAGGATTACAACCTCCTGGAAGTAGATATCACAGATGAGTTCGGGAAAAAGCTACTAGATGTTAAAGAAATATCTCTAAAATTCAAAGAAGTTTTCTATAAAGAGATAGTTGACCCCAAAACTGTCACTGGAGAATCACTTGGAAACTTAGGTCACATGCAGGTGTACCTCAATTCTTTCAAATCCAGAGGCGATGATATTCATGAAATGATAGCCAAAGTAGATAAGGTGCTAGCTAAATGGAGGACTAGATTGTAGATCACTACCACACCTGTTGTCACTAGGTACAGTGTATACAAAATGAAGAAAAGGATACGAGAGGCCTTGATGGATAAGCAAGATGGTGAGAGCATTGAAGACCCAAAGGATGGCGAAGGGGGAGCTGCATGATTACTTTCTTTGCTTTATGTTATTTCTTTAAATTTGGCTCAAGGACTTTATTTCAAGACTTATTATTATTATTTTTAAATGGTTGTCCTCAAGAAAGTGTTCTCTTAAAGACAGTTATTGTATGAAAACTATATATATGGGTACTCGAGTATGATGTAGGGATATTTTTGGGCAACTTTGATTCCTCATTAATATAAATTTTGTTGTTCTCTTTCTATTCAATTACTTTAATATAGAAGATACATGTGGTGAAGTTCAGGCAGACATAAACTTTGTTTTATGGATGTTTAGATGTTATTCTTCTTGTGTTGAATATATTACCAGTGGTTATTCTGTTATCTATATTGAAGTATTAGATATCTATTATGTTTCATTTCTATGAGATGTTTATCTTTTGGTGAATATTTTGTGGTGGTGATTATATTATATCTGTGAAATTCTCTATTGTTCTGTTAAGGTAGTTACTTCGAAGTCTTTGAACTTCTTTTGAAATTCAGTTGTTGTAGGAAGTATTATTGCCTTTCTAAGATTTTTGGTTAAAAGCATTACCTTTATCGCTTTCTGGTTAAAAGCAACGTAGATTTAAATTCATTGCATATCATTTGAAGGTAGCTGCCGCCTTGTAAAATAAGCAAAGAATCGGTCATAAAATATTATTATAACTGATTCAACTATGGATACATTTGTCACTTCTTGGGTGAAAGGATATAGAGTTAGGTGACAAATCTGTAGACCAACAAATTTTTGGCAACTCTATTGGGGATACTACTTGATTATATATGTATTGTGATTTGCTTTGCAATTAATTTACATGGTTCTTCAAACACGTAACGCTCCAATCCTTCAACCCAATGTAGATTGGCTTATTGGTGATCAAGAGGATATTATTACTGGCCTTCGATTACTTGCTTGGAAACAAAGAAGAACCAATTTGTAGTATAACCAAGTTAATGAAGTACTAGAGGAAGAAGAAGAACTTGGTGAAATCATAAGAGATAACACTAGGTGTTCCAATGAAGCTCAATAAATCATTTTTGTAGAAAATGTGGTACATGTTCCTCAGAGAGAAAGAGCCTTCCCTATACAAGCTCTTCCTAACAATCGGCATAGGGACCAGGCTGCCAACCAAAGGAACCAATTGAACAATTGACAAAATCTTCCACGAAACAATCAGTAAGTGAAGTCGGCAACTCTGTAATTTATTATTGTTGTTGTTTAAAATTGGCTTATAAGAGATATATAAGGGGAGATAGAAAGAAAGGAATTTGGGATAAAGATTTTGAATTATTAGAAGCTGTTAACTTCTCTTATTTCCCACTTAACCGAAAGGTTAAGTCTTTTAGTAGACTGTCATCCCCTCCTCCTAAACAAAGTACTACCAGTTTTCCTAGTTGATCCTGTCAAGCCCTTCTTCTGCACGAAACTATCCTTCCTTTGCAAGTTAATTTTCCTGTTATCATGGCCCAGCCTCCACCTATTCCATGGGGAGCCACAGTAGGTCCTCTTAACCTAAGAGCTCAATTGCATGACTTGCCAAAGGGTTCCGGGAAAATCATACCTAAGTTCAAAGGAGATGAGAAGGTCACTCCCGAAGAGCACATGCAAGCCAGGTTCTTTGTTGCTTCTTCTATCATTGCTATGCAATACAAAGATGTCTCTATAAGGCTTTTTGTGGAATCTTTAACTGATGCCACTACTGACTGGTTTTACCACCTCCCAAATGGTTCTATCACTAATTGGGCTACTTTGAGGTCCAAGTTTGAAAGTAGGTTTAAATCTACAGAGAATGAACAAGTCCTTGTCTCTCAGTTAGCCTCTATGAAAAAGGAAGTACATGAGCCTATGAGAGAATTTGTGGCCAAATTTAACAAACTGGTCAATAGGATTCCTGAGGACATGAGGCTTGGAGATGTTCTATTAAAGTGTTTTTTCATCAATACTCTTCCACCAGATGTTAGTTTCACCATCAAAAGAGAAGGTGCGACTGATTTAGATGCAGCCCAAGAGAGGGCTATATCCATAGAAGATGACTTGATTATTGTTGGGAAATGGAGAAAAGAACTTCAAACTAGTAAACTCCACTGATCTTGTTATACAGAGGTTGGAAAATGATATTATCACATTGAAGAGACAAATGCCTAAAGGTTCCCCTCGGCCACCTTATCAAGATATATTAAGGAAAGACTATGGTCCTCAGGGAAACTATAATAGAACATTGCCATTGACTGGACCAACTCAGAGATTGGCTATTGAAGGCGGGCCTCCTACCAGCAAGAATAATCACATGATGTGCAATTTTCATTTGACCTCTAACCACGATGGAACTACATACCCATAAATGGTTAGGTTCATGCAAATGCTTTCAACTAATGAGCATGTTGAGGAACCCTATGTGGAAGAACCTGGACAGTCTCATGATGCCAGTGTAAACTTCTTTGAATACGAATCTGATGGAGAGGCTAGAGAAGATGTATACACCGAGGTTGACAATCATAATTGTGCAGTCTTTACAAGGGGTCAACAAGCTCAAAAGGGACAAGAACATAAAGGTCAAGTTGGTAGTTCATCCTCTACTCCAAAATATATATTGTCAAGATGAGCCACCCCCAATTCCAAGAAGCCGGAGAATGTCATGTCAAAAAATGCATCTATTGAGGTACCATCCACTCCCTCTTCTGAGACACTTGTTTCTAGTTCATTTGATATAATTGAGTCTTGTAAAAATATAAAAATTTAGATCTCATAGGTTGAATACCTTAGACTCAACCCCTCAGAGTTGGATAGGTTAGTCAGATATGTCAAACAAGAACCTTCACCTTCCCATTGTAATGCACAAGTGTCAAATGAAAATGAAGCCCACTTAGAAAAACATAATTGCTTAAATTCTAATGATAAAAACCCAAGTCAACAAAATCCTTTTGCAAAGCCTGAACCTTTCTATGTGTCATTATATATTGTTGGTTTTAGGCTAAGCAATTGTGTCATTGATTCTGGAGCCTCTGATAATGTAATGCCTGCCCAAGTAGCTAAGGTTCTAGGTTTATCATTCACATCCTCACATGGCAGATGTTTTTTTATGGATGGTTCACCAGTCCCCATAATAGGATAGATTAAGGATGCTCAATTTGCCCTAGCTACTTTTCCAAGAAAAGGTTAAAATTAACCATCCTAGTGGCTGACATTCCCGCTAGTTATGGGATATTCTTAAGTAGAAGTTTTTGTAGAGACCTTGGGGGAGAAATATAAATGGATTGGTATCATGCCTTAGTACCAATGGAAGGGAAGAAAGTGTGTCTTAACTCTGAGCCCAAAGACAAATTCACTGTGTTGAAGTCGAGTGATCCAAGGGCAGACATTATGTTTGTAGAAACTAGACCAGGCACGTATATGCATACCTCCACAAAGGAGGAATGTTCAAGTTTGATTAGTCTCGACTTGATGGATGAACTGTGGATGTTAGAATTTGATGGAAGTTGTTTTAGTGTTGGGTCTAGTGTATGAGTAGTTTTGATTTCTCCATATGGTTATAAATTCCCTTTTGCTTATAATCTTGAGTTTGACAATACCAACAATACAATAGAGTATGAAGCTCTGTTACTCGGTTTAGCCTTGGCCAAAGAAAAGGGTGTGAAACAGTGGAGAGTCATAGGTGATGCTGAGTTGATTGTCAAACAAGTCAAGAAGGTATACACTATGAAAAATAGTAGACTCAGACATTACATAAATAGGGTCTGGGATTGCATTGAGGATTTTGATGCTTTTTCTGTAGAAGCAATACCTAGAGATCATAATACTAGAGTTGATTCATTGGTTGTTTCTGCATCCCTATTATTGCCACATCCAGATTTTAAGGATAAGTCATACAGCGTGGAAATTGTATATCGACCTAGTGTTCTCAATAATGTAAATCATTGGCAAGTATTTAACAATGATCAACAGATAATTGCATTTTTGGAAAAAGTTGAATCTTTTGCAAATATTTTCTTTGAAGGAAGTAGTGATGCTAGCAATGATGTTTTAGAGGGTGATATTAATTTTCCTGATGGTAAGGGATCTGAAGTTATTCAATTGAAGGGTAACAAGATTCCCAAGGGATTAGTCTCTCTGGAAGATTTGTTTAATAGGCATGATCAATATTTGAAACAAAAAAGCAAAGTCTCTATTGAATCATGTGTTGATTTTGAATGCATCAACATAGGTACAAAGGAAGATCATAAAATTGTGTACATTGGGAAGTGTTGTTCTCCTCAAGAAAGGGAACATTTGATCTCTCTGCTAATCCATTACAGGGATGTTTTTTCTTGGTGCTACACAAATTAAAAAAGATTCAGAAATGGAGAGTTGCAACACCATATTCCATTAAAGCCTGGTGCTACACCTTACAGATAGAAACATAGGACTTACAATCCAAAGATGGCAGAAGCTATTTTCAGTGAGATGGACAAAATGCTCAAAGCAAAAAATTATTTATCCCATCCATCACTCAACTTGGGTAGCTAATATACTTCCTGTTAGGAAGAAAAATGGAGAAATAAGGATTTGTGTCAATTTTAGAAACTTGAACCAAGCATCCTTAAAAGACAATTATCTACTACCTGTGATGGACCATATATTGCAAACAGTTGCTGGTTCTGAGATGATGTCTATGCTCGATGGTTTTTCAGGATACAACCAAGTTGAAGTAGCCCCAGAAGATCAGCATAAAATTGCCTTCACTACCCCCATTGGTGTCTTTGCATATAACAGAATGCCATTTGGTCTCATAAATGCAGGGGCAACTTTTCAAAGGGTGATGGATTTATCCTTTGGTGATCTAAAGAATAATATTATTGTTGTTTATTTGGATGATTTGACTGTTTTCTCCAAAAAGAGGGCTAATCATTTACATGATCTGGAAGTAGTGTTGCAGCATTACAAAGAGCAAAGAATTTCTTTAAACCCAAAGAAATCAATCTTTGTTGTGACTGAAGGCAAACTCTTGGGCCACATCTTTTCAAAGGATGGAATTAAGGTTGATCTCGAAAGGGTAAAATCCATTACGTAATTGGGTTTACCTGCCAATAAAGATAGCACTAGATCATTCTTCAGCCAAATGAATTTTCTGAGAAGATTCATGCCAGAATTTGCTAAGTTAACCAGGCCTATTGCTGATATGATGAAAAATCACCCTGTCTTCAAGTGGAACAATGAAGGGAAGCAAGCCTTTGAGGATATAAAGACAGCCATTGCAAATGCACCCACACTGGTACACCCTAATTTTGGAAAGGATTTCATTGGAGCACACCTTATCAGCCATTCTATTATAGAAGAATGAGTATGGTATTGAAGCTCCTATCTCTTTCATGAGTGCACCTCTTAAGAAGCATGAACTGAATTATTCTCCACTTGAGAAACATGCATATGTTGTAGTAAAGGCTCTAAAAAACTTTAGATTTTAGATTTTACATTCTCATGCTACTATTTTTGTCTCGGAGTCTACTGTGAAAGGTATCCTCACTCAACAAGAAATTGGATGCAATAAAAGGGGGTCTTGGATAGCTAAGGTGCAAGAATATGATGTTGATATAAAACCCACAAATTTAGTCAGGGGAAAGGGGTTGTGCCAAAGGATTGCAGAAAACAAGATTGCTGAAGAACAGTTGCCCCTAGTCCTTTTCACCAGTACAACAGATGAGTGGTTCTCTGATATTTCTTATTTTCTGACATATGGTGATTTCCCATCTCACCTTTCTGTCAAAGAAAAGAAGAATTTGAGACTCAAGGCCAATAAATACATTCTCTAGGAAGGGAACCTATATCAAAAAGGTAAGAATGGAACATTTATGAGGTGTGTAGACAAAGAGCAACAAAAGAAGTTATTAGAGTCATTCCACAATGAAGCATGCAATGGGCATTTTTAGCCTCAGTAACAGCCTTCAAGATCATACGCCAATGTTTCTACTGGTTAGGCATGTTTAGGGATGCCGATGAATGGGTGTCCAAGTGTGAGAAGTGCTTCAAGTTCATCTGTAGGCCTCACCTCGCAGCATTACGTTTGAAGCCCGTGGTGATTCATGAGCCCTTTCAATAGTGGGATTTAGATTTCATTGGCCCTATTAACCCCAATTCTAGTGCTGGATATACACATATCTTGACTGCCACCAACTATTTTACCAAGTGGGTGGAAGCTATTCTAGTTAAAGAAACCACTTCAGAGGCTGTGTGCACTTTCCTGAAAGAAAAAATTGTAGTAAGATATGGTGTCCCAAAGAAAATTGTTGGTGATAATGCTAGTTCATTTTCATCTTCTAAGATTACTCTTTTTTTTTATGATTATGGTATCAGTTTGGCACATTCATCTGACTACTATCCCCAAGGCAATGGATAGGTTGAGTCAAGTAACAAAAAATTGATTTCCATTGTCAAGAAGCTAGTAGACGAAACTCAAAGGGGATGGCATAAGAAATTATATGATGCTCTGTGGGTAGATAGAATAATATACAAAAGGGCCATTGGTATGTCACCTTTTCAATTGGTGTATGGAATTGACAGTGTTATACCCATTCCTTTGGAGCTTTCAGCACTAAGCTTGCAAAAGGCAATAGAGAATGAACAATTTCAATCAGCACTAGAGAAAAGGATTATGTATTTGAATAAACTGGAAGAACAGAGGGAGATAGTTGTAGACAAAATTGCCAAACATCAGAAAATGGTAAAGAGAATTTTTTATAGAAGGGTTAAGCGAAGGAACTTTGTAGTTGGAGATTCTCTACTTCTTTGGGATAGAAGGAATGAACCTAAGGGATCACATAAAAAGTTTGACTCTCTGTGGAAGGGACCTTTTCAAATCAGACAGGTCATTGGAGACAACACTTTCCTGTTGGCCTATTCAGATGGTACCCATTTACCTCTTGCTTATAATGGGCAAGACTTGAAAATGTTCAATTGGTGATTTTCTTGAGTTTCCCTTGTATCATAATTTCTTTCTATTTCTTGTCTTGTCTCTGTTACCCAATGAATAAGGCTTTGTGCTATGGTCATTATGGATTCTCTACATCTTGTTAGTCCTTGTCCCCATTTAGAGCCAATTGTTACCCTCAATTTCAAATTTGGTGTCATGTAGTTTTTTAACATTCCTTTTGGGTCCTTAATTAATTATTTAGTCCTAAGGTTTGCTTTTCCTTAGTTGCCTTTGTATTATCTTTAAAGGGGTCATGGTTTTCTAAATTATGATAACTAAGTCACAGGTTTTTGAGTTTTCATAACCTATATCGCATGGTTCTTAAGTTCCTTAACTCCCCAACCTCCCAACTTGGCTTTCCTTTGTTGAGTCTTTCCACTTGCATTCTAGTCCCTTTGTTGTCGCTAAATCAGAGGTTTTCGAAACTTCTTAACTCATGACTTGTGGTTCTTAAGTTTCAGTTTCCAGTGACTCCACGACATGGTGGCTTTTTCCATTTTTCAAGGCATTCTTTCCTCATTTAATGAAGTGTACGGCTCATTTAATGGGTGTCTTTTCAAAAAATTTGGAAGGCGTGTGAAGATCATGGTGGCATTCTCTCAAGGCAAGAATTCAATGCAACATTGATTAAAGCACTACAAGCACATTGTGTCAGAATAATGGCATAGACATATTTATTTATGGCGGCGGTGTTTTCTCTAAGTCATTCTGTTGTACTAGCTTCTACTCTTTGTCGTAATTCTCTGAATGCATAGTGATTTCTCTCTGTGCTTTTGTTATTGCAGTTTAGGATGAAATTTAAATATCAAGGAGCCCCTCATTCTTTGGGCATTGAAAGTAGCTGGAGCGGTCTGAAAGATACTAAGCTAGGACATATTGATTTGGGTGAAGTCTAGACTTGTCTACAACAAGATGGTAAGTCACCGATTGCAGAGAAGATTTTACAGAGTGGCTTGGCACATGCTGGGGGTTTCCAGACTTTTGTGCAGAGTGTTGATTTAGTAATTGCATGCATGCAAAGATACGTCACAGAAACTCAAGAAATTAAGGCTAAAGATGGTTCTGTGGTGATAAAAGTTGACTCTAATGTTATCTCTCACGCGTTGAGGATTCTAGGAAAGGAGAACTTTGAAGATATGTCTGTTGTAGAAGGGTTACAGTTATTCAAGGTGAATACAGACTGGTGCATGAACTCAATTCTGAGAAACTGGTTGAAATCTGAGAAAAGAGGTAAGTCCCAATTGCCTCCAGAATTGAAAAGATCTCATTTCAAAGATGAAATTTTTGACTTATCACTTTATTACACCGTGTAGTTGGGAGTGCAACTACAGATTCTTTTGAACACTGGATGTGTTGGTTTATTTTATTGATATGTAGTGAAAACCAATTCGTTAACTGGGATGAGATCATTAGTTATCACTTAAATGAGTATTTGGCTAAATTTCAGCAAACTGCCACTTTCTATATGTGTTCATACTTGGTGTACATTTTAGCCAGCCAAGAGGTTGTTTGGGCTAGGTTGAAACCTCAAGGGTCATTGACACCAGACACACTTGTGTATATTTATTTTCCACATCTTACTAGAAATGTTGGGATGAAAGATTACCGTCGTATTAATGACGCTTTTCTGATGTTTATTGTGAGAAAACTTGATGGAAACCTAGAACTCAAAATTTCACATGAGGCTATTGTTTTAATTATGGAGTTTGGGAGTTTTTACATTTAGTTTAACAGATTCACCTATCTATGGATAGGGGGTTATGAAAAGGCCCTGACAAAATTTCCTCACTATGCAAGTGATTTTTTTTATTTTTCTGGAAGTTTGTAGACAAATGTCTGTTGTGAATGTCAAGTATCAAAGCATGCGAAAGAAAGGATATGCTTTCCCATTAACGCTATCCTCATACACTTGCAAAACTAATGATGTTGTGAAAGGGGTGGAGCATGTCCTTAGTGAATTTAATTTTCATTCTTTGTCCATGAGAGCAAATTTTGATAGAAAAATTATGTACAACAGAATTTCCATGGCTTAGTTTCTTATGAACACCATCCTCATTTGGAAGATTTCTGGGAAGACTGTATTAATGAAAGAGAAGTGAAAATAAGAGACTGTATGAGACTCACATTGAGTTAGATTCAGGGTTTTGGTCTCCCTTTTCAAATCCTAGATGGTATTGAAGAAAATTCAGAAGTCATTGATGTTGAGTATCAAAATTTAATTTCAAAACCCCTTCCCTGAATTAACTAGTTAGAGAAGGAGGTAGTAGATTTAAAATCTTGTTCTGCTATAGTACTGAAAAGAACTGAGAATTGGTTGCTAGGTAAATGGCATGGGCATGCAAGCTCTCCTTATGAGCAAAGAACATCTAGAGCCAATGAGCAAGGGTCTACACAGAATTCTGGTGCTCATACTACGCCTAGGAGACAAGAGGCAATACAGTCTAATACTAATTCATAGTTTGGAGGTGATGGTGAAAGACAAGATGAAGCTGCAAAATTGAAATCAACTTGTGAACAAGACAACATGCCTTTGTCTACACCGAAGAAGTGAACTGATATGGTGAAACATGTACTTGTGGATTCTGATTCTATTTTCTAACAAATTGCTGATGGTAGTGCTTTTCCCCCTTTATTTGATGTTCCCTCTTCCCCTACAGATGAAATTCCTATTTCTCTTCCCTTGGTTGATAAAAAAAAACTGTTGTGAAAAATAAAGATGCTAGTGTGTTAATGTCTTCTCCTGGCTGGTTAAAGAAAGCAATTGAAAAGAAAAGGAAAAATATTTGAACAATGATAGTAGAAGTTGATACAGTTGCCAAATTTCTACAAAGTACCTCAAAGCCTAAAAGGGCTAAGAGGACGTCTAGAATGGTGACTAATACTACATCTGGTCATTAGCTATTGGAAATTGCCGACCCAGTTAAAGAATTGAATGAGAATGAAATAATTGAGGCTGATTATAAAATAAGTCACATTGACATGGGTCCTTCTACTCTCAAAGGTGAAGTTTATCATGCTAATTATTCTGCTGGTGCTTTGATCAAAAGAGTGAAAGAAGAGAGAAAAGAAAATGTGAAATTGCAGTCTTGGGTCCTTTCTTTAAGTAATTTTATTCAATCTATTGTGACTCCCATAGCTCATGAAGCTTCCAGTATTGAAGGTATTGACTCCAATACAATGCAACAAATAAAGAAAAATCTAAATTTTGCCAAGGCTATTAATGGATGGATGGAAAAACTCTCTTGTGAGGCTCTTTTCTTCCTTAGCAGATATGTGTTGACTTATTCTCAAGTGTTTGATAAGAGGAAGGAGTTAGTCGCTGAACTTCATCAAGTGAGAAAAGAACAAGGTAGTATGTATGTGCTTTCTAAAGATGTCTTAGAATTAATAGCCATGCTTTCCATGTCACTGATCAAGGAGAAACTAATTAATGATCCAAAAGATATAGACTCATCTTGGTTTGATACATTGGAATGGAAATTATCAATGTATGATAATTTTATTGTGGAAATCAATAAGGCGTTGGGTCAATATCTTGAGATACTGGTTGAAATAAAAAAGGATTACAACCTCCTGGAAGTAGATATCACAGATGATTTCAGGGAAAAGCTACTTGATGTTAAAGAAATATCTCTAAAATTCAAAGAAGTTTTCTATAAAGAGATAGTTAACCCCGAAACCATCACTAGAGAATCACTTGGAAAGCTAGGTCACATGTAGGTGTACCTCAATTCTTTGAAATCAAGAGGCGATGATATTCATGAAATGATAGCCAAAGCAGGTAAGGTGCTAGCCAAATGGAGGACTAGATTGTAGATCACTACCACACCAGGTAGCAAAAACATTACTTTTGTTATCACCAGGTACAGGGAATACAAAATGAAGAATAGGATACGAGAGGCCTTGATGGACTAGCAAGATGGTGAGAGCATTGAAGACCCAAAGGATGGAGAAGGGGGAGTTGCATGATTACTTTCTTTGTTTTATGTTATTTCTTAAAATTTGGCTCAAGGACTTATTTTCAAGGCTTATTATTATTTTTAAATGGTTGTCCTCAAGAAAGTGTTCTCTTAAAGACAGTTATTGTATGAAAACTATATATATGGGTACTCAAGTATGATGTAGGGATCTTTTTGGGCAACTTTGATTCCTCATTAAGATAAATTTTATTGTGCTCTTTCTGTTCAATTAATTTAATATAGAAGATACATGTGGTGAAGTTCAGGTAGGCATAAACTTTGTGTTATGGATGTTTGGATGTTATTCTTCTTATGTTGAATATATTACGAGTGGTTATTTTGTTATCTATATTGAAGTATTGGATATCTATTATGTTTCATTGCTATGAGATGTTTATCTTTTGGTGAATATTTTGTGGTGGTGATTATATTATATCTGTGAAATTCTCTATTGTTCTGTTAAGGTGGTTACTTTGAAGTCTTTGAACTTCTTTTGAAATTTAGTTGTTGTAGGAAGTATTATTGCCTTTCTAAGCTTTATGGTTAAAAGCAACGTAGATTTAAATTCATTGCATATCATTTGAAGGTAGCTGCCACCTTGTAAAATAAGCAAAGAATCGGTCGTAGAATATTATTATAACTGACTCAACTATAGATACATTTGTCACTTCTTAGGTGAAAGAACATAGAGTTAGGTGATAAATCTATAGACGAACACCTATGATGATGTATTTCATTGATTGAACCTTATGCAATGTATACAACAAGTGGGAGAATGTTGGGAAAAAGGTGTTATTCACCTTGCATAACATTTTTTTAATTATGAAAAATAAATATTCTTTTGTGGTGCATCTTAATTGATGTGTTTAGCCACATTAAATATTTATTTGGTATCACTTGTAAAGGTTGTATTTAACATTGGGAGACATAAGACAAATATTTATTATTTGTGCAAAATAATAAATATTAGGTTCAATGGTTTTGTGGTCATGGTTTTGAGTCACATTGTTTTTATCCAATACCACAAGTTGTATTTCTGTGAGCTTGAGTCTATAAAAGCAAGCACAAGGTTAGTGGTTAGAGTTGGCTTTTATTTTACAGGTTGTGTTAGAGACTACTATTGTATTGAGTTTTCTCTTTTGAGTACACATTGTAAAGCATGGCATGGGATGTGTGGATTCATGCTTGAATACATGGAGGTTGTAGTAGAGAAGATTGATGTTTCATAGGTGCTCATGGAGACTCTGTGAGTGTATTGTAATTTCTTATTTCTAAATAATACAGTGAGTATGGATGCTTTTGGAGGCTAGGTTTTTTCCCTCAATGAGGGTTTTCCCAGGGTATATCTTGCGTTATCTTGTTGATTGTCTATTGATCTTTGCATTATGGTAAATCTATAATATTGTACGCATCATTATCTCCTTTGGGTTATGTGAAATTGGTTTGATCTACCTGTAAATTCCTAACATGAAAATGTCATTTTGTATTTCTTATTTTATCTCATGTCATTGATGTACATAAATGATATTTATGTTTAGTCAATTTTTCTTCTTGATGCTTCTCATAGGAGGTCACAACTCCAACCCATCCAACTACGGACGATGAGAGAGAAAAGATGATCAAGAGTGATAATAAGATAGCGGTAACTGATCGATTACATATGTGATGTTATATATTTCATGTTTTCTATATTAATGTGCATATTATTTGATTGTATTAATAGGTGGAGCTGCACAAATCTTTTTTGATGAGGTATACTCGATGGGAGAGAGAGGATGAGTCATTGATTGGCTCTACATCTTCACAACCAGGCAAGGGTCACCGATTATTTGATCAAAGTCCATAGGAAACTAGTCTTTGGGACATTTTTTGTATGCCTAGATGGCTTTGTATCATACTTTTGTATGTTATCGATGTATATTTTTGCATATGCCTATATGGATTTGTTTGGACATGCCTATATGGCTTTGTATATAGACTAGATGTTATGTTCATGACATTATGTATATGGCGGTTTATATTAAATATCTAATACGATGATCAATTATCGTTACAGGCATTTTGTTTTACATGTGCCAATTGCATTTGCTTGAAATTTTATAAATCATTTTCAAATAATCCATTTTGTGCATATCTTGCAATCATTGCATTCCATGAGACTATGCATTTCTTTGAGGCATCATGTCAAACAGTTCACGCGCCTTGCCTATGCTTCCACACTTTCCATACATGTCTACAAGGGCAACTACAAATACAATATGTGACAAAATTCCTATATCCTTTATGCTTTGATGTTTGTCCACACCATGTTCCCCAGATCCCATTTTGGCATAGGCAAGGAGGATGTTGGATAAGGTTGTGCAATTTGGTTTTCGACATGCCAATTGCATTTGGTTAAAATTTTCTTTTGTGCATTTGCTTGAAAGTTTTAAAAGCCTTATAAAAAATTCATTTCGTACATATCTTGCAATCATTAAATTCCATGAGAACATTTCTTTGAGGCATCATGTCAAACAATTCACGTTCCTTGTATATGCCTCCACACTTTGCATACATGTCTCGCAGGGTAGTTGCAACTACAAAATTTAACAAAATTCCTATATACTTTATGCTTTGATGGATGTCTATACCATGCTCCAAAGATACCATTTCTAAGGTTTTGGAATTTGGCTTTACACCTGCCAATTGCATTTTCTTGAAATTTTCTAAAGCCTTATCAAAAAATCCATTTTGTTCATATCTTGCAATCGTTGCATTCCATGACGCGACATTTCTTTGAGGCATCATGCCAAACAGTTCACGTGCCTTGTCTATGCTTCCACACTTTGCATACATGTCTCTGCGGGCAATTACAACTACAACATCTAACAAAATTCCCATATCTTTTATCCTTTTATGGGTGTCCATTTTGGCATAGGCAAGGAGGATACTGGCTAAGGTTGTGGAATTTGGATTTACACCTGCCAATTGTATTTTCTTGAAAGTTTATAAAGCCTTATCAAAAAAATCTTTTTTTCCATATCTTGCAATCATTGCATTCCATGAAATGGCATTTCATTGAGGCATCATATCAAACAGTTCATGTACCTTGTCTATGCTTCCACAATTTGTATACATGTCTCGCAAGATAGTTGCAACTACAACATTTGACAAAATTCCTATATCCTTTATGCTTTGATGGATGTCTATACCGTGTTCAAAAGATACCATTTCTAAGGTTTTGGAATTTGGCTTTACACCCTCAAATTGCATTTGCTTGAAAGTTTCTAAAGCCTTATCAAAAAATCCATTTTGTTCATATTTTGCAATCATTGCATTCCATGAGGTGACATTTCTTTGAGGCATCATGCCAAACAGTTCACACGCCTTGTCTATGCTTCCATACTTTGCATACATGTCTCTGAGGGCAGTTGCAACTACAACATCTAACAAAATTCCCATATCTTTTATCCTTTGATGGATGTCCATTTTGGCATAGGCAAGGAGGATACTAGCTAAGGTTGTGGAATTTGGCTTTACACCCACCAATTGTATTTTCTTGAAAGTTTATAAAGCCTTATCAAAAAATCCTTTTTTTCATTGCAATCATTACATTCCATGAAATGGCATTTCATTTCAAGGCATCATGTCAAGCAGTTCACGTACCTTGTCTATGCTTCCACACTTTGCATACATGTCTACTAGGGTAGTTGCAACTAGAAGATCTAACAAAATTCCCATATCCTTTATGCTTTGATGGATGTCAATACCATGTTCCAAAGATCACATTTTGCCATATGAAGGGAGGATGTTGGCTAAGGTCATGGAATTTGTCTTTACACCCGCCAATTGCATTTGCTTGAAAGTTTCTAGAGCCTTATCAAAAAATCCATTTTTTTTCATATCTTACAATCTTTGCATTCCATGTGACGACATTTCTTTGAGGCATCATGCCAAATAATTCACGTGCGTTGTCTATGCTTCCACACTTTGCATACATGTCTCCAAGGGCAGTTGCAACTACAACATCTAAAAAAAATTCCATATCTTTTATGCTTTGATGGATGTCCATACCGTGTTCCAAAGATCCCATTTTGGCATAGGCAAGGAGGATACTAGCTAAGGTTGTGGAATTTGGCTTTACACCCACCAATTGTATTTTCTTGAAAGTTTATAAACATTATCAAAAAAATCCATTTTTTGTATATCTTGCAATCATTGCATTCCATGAGATGGCATTTCATTGAGGTTGTAGTGTATTTACAATGCTTGGTAAACTTGGTGGTAATCACACAATTCAAAGGAATATCCTACTGAACAGTCCACTAAAACTCTTGAAAAGACCTTCATCAAATTGTTAACCAGGGCTCGTAGGCTTGTGATGGCACTTGCATTGTATGTGCTTTCAGGGATCAAACTATCTAACTTATCTAATACAGTACTGGAAATCAAGCTACTTATTAATGAGAAAAAGTAATGCTGCTACAACTACTATGGATACTTTGCAATGCAAGACTATAACAAAAGATTATTAAGGAATTAACTCTAATTTGCTAATGACAACTTTTCCTATCCTCCGAAGTATCACAAGTCAATTGAACTAAGCAACTTAAGAATCTAATTGATCTTGTATTCATAAAATAACTACTACAACATTTATAACATACAAGAAATCAACACAATCATATTGATTCTAACATACATTGCACAATCTTTTCAAATCACATAAAATCTTGCTGAACTGTAATATTCATAACTCATAATGAAATAACATTGTCTGCATGATTCAAAAAAGATTTAGATAGCTATATCTGTGATAGAACAAAAACTATTCAAAACTGAACTTAACTAACTAACTTCTACCTCAACCACCAAACCATAATATAGGCACGGCGGAGTTATTGAAATAGGTCTCTTAACTGTAAACATAAAACACCACTCCGCATGAACTAGAGTGTAATGAATACTAACAACAATGAATGGAAAAAGAAGGTAAGAAGTGTCCTAACAAAATTAGAACTCTTTGCTGAAATAGGGGAATATGGACCAGTTGAATCAGTTCCATTAGTCTTCTAGTTGCAACAGAGTCCTTCAAACTTCCAATCATCTTTATTGATCACCTATCACGATGCGTGATTATCTCCATCAAGTGTCCTCATGTTGTGGTTGCTGCACTTAGTTGAGTTTGGAATCTTCCCTGCTCTGCTCTTGGAAATGTTGTGGCTGTGGGCTGCATCTTGTAGTTGTTGTGGGTTACAGTCCTTCCTCTTTTAGTTGCAAGGTTAGTCCATAAACATGTACAAAATACTAACAACCATAATCAACACAAACATTCTCAATAATCCATACATTCCCACATATAACGTACAATTTCATCATATTATAATCATATCTCCATATACTTAATTAACCAAGTTAAAGTCTGCATAATGATCATAAGGGATAACATAACATAGAAATATGCTTAAAATAGTGTCTGGGAATGTCTTTAAACTTGCATAAAACTATAAGAAAACATGGTAATAACTAGGCTCATCACACCCGCCAACTATCCATTTGCTTGACCTCAAGCAAATCAACTAAGGCTGTAGGTTGTAATACAAGGTGATTTCCCTGAAATCTATAACAATACCTACTCCTTGGGTCTGCTCCAAATAAAAGCCATTACTGTATGCCAACTTGTTCATCCTGGAGACCTCTACTTTTTCACACTCTGCACTCCTCTTCCTAGTCTAATGTGGCACTGGATATAGAAGCATAAGGGGTTGGAAAGTAAGTGGTATCTAGCTCAGTGCTTGTCCCTTGGCAATATCCATGTATTTCCTGACCCTTTCAAACATAGCCATGAAGTTATGGACAGAATGGGGTTCTTTATTTTGTAACTCTGGAGTCAAATTGTTCCACCTGTCCTGTACATGCTGGTGAGAGTGATGGATGAGTCCAACTGTCAAATGTTGAATCATGTCATAATCCTGTAGCCTTAAATTTATAATCTTTCTCCCCACACCCTTGTGTTCTAAAAGCTACTTCCATTCTGTAATGATAAAATTAGGGATTTCAGATTCTTTTCTAATTTGAAGGGTAATGGATTTTTCTTTTTCTGTGTAAGCTTGCATGATGTCCCCTCTCAATTTCTCATTCCTAAAGTAAGAGGCCAGTGCTCTTACCTGTAAATCCCCTACATAAATTAATGGATTCCATTCAATATCTTCAAATAAAACATAATTATGTAAGTAAAACTCACATAGCTGATCTTGTTCATCAGGTGTGGCGGTAGCAAAAACTTTAAGGCCATTTTCTCACTCATGTCAACTAGTTTATTATTGATCAATTTATTGAATTGGTAACTCAGAAATTTTTCTTGCAGAAATAAGGCATAGGTCCTAGCTTGGGGTCTATATTTGACAATCTGAGTAGCTTTATCTGCTACTTCCTCCATTCTAATTGCCAACTTCTGCAACTCAATATCCTTTCTTTCCAATGCCTTAGTGTGGTCTGCAGTCATGGTTTCTTTTTCTCTTTTCCACTCTTCTTTTTGTTTAGAGAAATCTTGAGTAACCTTCCATAACCGATATCCTAAGGATACAACTGTATGACAAGTTGGGGTTTTGACAACAAGGAGTCTTTTCTCTTTAGTCACTAATTCCTTATTTCCTATAGCTACTATGGCTAGCTCTGTGAGGACATCTAGTTTTGACCCTTGATTATAGGTGTTAATCTTTTCTTCCAACTCATGTAACCTTGCCTCTCTCTCTTTGTCCTTCTACTCATAGGTTTTGATCAATTCTTCCAGTTGTTTTATTCTATCAAAGGCTTTGTATAGTTCTCTTCTTATATTCTTGTCTTCAATCAACAATTCCTCATCCCTTGAAGACTGTTCATCACCAACCCCTGTACACTCATATTCCTCATTATCAGGGTTGTCTGGGGTTTTCTTCCTAGTTTTATTAGCAATAAAAATGTCCTCTGATTCATATTCAAAGGTACTAGACACATACCATTTCCTTTTGATAGGGTTTTGTACATTCTCGGTCACATTATCCTCTTGTTCATGGTTACTTTATACTACTACCACATCCTCCTTCTCTTTTCCAGGCTTCTCAACAACACTCCCCATAACACATTTCTTCTTAAGGTGATGTGAATTCCTTAATGGTGTGGATTTCTCTTTTGACCTCTTTGTAGGCTCAGAAGAAGAACCACTCTTCTTTTTCCTAGTTCTTGGTGTTCTGGTGCTAGGTGTCTTACTAGAGGATGGGGTCTGATTGGCCTCTTCTTCTAGGATTTGATTCTCTTCTTCCAGTATAGGTTGATCAGATACTACATTTGGCACAATTGGCACATCATGTTTTCCTATTTCCTCTACGCTGCGGGTAGGTGAAGCAAAAGGTGAAACAGGGTTTTCTCTCAAGGATGCAGTAGGTGACTACATTTTTTGGTGCTGCTGGCTCATTAAGGATGTCATTGATGTTTCTACATTTCAAGAATCTTTTCCAGGGCACATTTGGATACTGCATCCTAAGACTTCTCTTCACTAACAGAGTGACCAAACAATCATGGGATAATGCTAATTTTTTTGATTTCCTTTGATATTCATATCCCATTCTCTTTAAGAAATTATATACGAAATTTGGCACATTAACTACTCTATTATGACGAAGATGGCTTAACAATTTAAAATGCATAGTGTATAACATGGACTGCCTACCATCACATATAAAGTATTTGATAATATGCATGGTACGAGCAACCCATAATTCTGGAAGTGAAAATCTTTTAGTACCTTGTGATGTGGACTCTAGCTGCTTCCCTTCCTCACTGAATTCATCTCTTGTAGCTATTGTATTTGCTGTGATGGGGAACTCTTCATCATTTCTAGGTAAACCAAATACCTCAGCAATTGCTGCTTCCAAAGCATCCACTATCAGACCTTTTATAGTGGTTTTATCATGGTAGAGTGAGGTTGCAAACTGCCTCATCATACCTTCATCAAATTCTGTGAGCTTTAGGAAATAGTCAATCCATCCTGCCTGTGTAAGGATTGGAAAAGTTAATTGGTCTCCCAATACCATACCATGCACTATAGGTTCCCGTCTAATGATGTCTCCTCCCATATTTCCAAATTCAAATTCAAATTCCCCACAATCCCTTCTACAAACCCTCTATTATATCTACTTGGTCATTCTTCCAATAACCCCTTGTATATTCCCTTGCTATATTATACCATCCTGAACTAACAAACCAACTTGAACCGACTCAGAACTATGGGAAATTGGGAAATTTAACATAGCAGACAATTTTAGCAGACAAATTTAGCAGAGTAGACATAAGAATGAAAAAGAGGTTGTATTATCTGTGTTGTGTTGTGTAATTGACAATGGCAAACAATCATTGTTTTGAACAAAAACACTATCCCTCCCCCCAACTAAAATCTTGAAGTGACCCTAGTTCAAGGCTATGTATGGCAAAGAGAAGGATAATAGTATGGGGATATAGGATTATGAATGATAATTTTGTATTATTAAATGTGAGCACATATGGAAACATTGAAATAGTTGTGTCAAATAATGGGAAGTTAATATTTGTACTTGTTGGAATGAGATGAACCGGATTTCACACGAGCAGAGCGTTGGAAAGTATGTCTACAGCATAAGTTCAATTGGACAGAACTTATTATTATGAGAAATGGTGGAATGGCATTCTGGTACATGTGAATGAGTTGATGTAGTTTGCATGCGGTGAGATGATGAATGACGACTGCATGTGCATGAAAAGTGGAGTGCATGGA
Source organism: Cunninghamia lanceolata (assembly GCA_027924645.1). Taxonomy (NCBI): domain Eukaryota; kingdom Viridiplantae; phylum Streptophyta; class Pinopsida; order Cupressales; family Cupressaceae; genus Cunninghamia; species Cunninghamia lanceolata. Next base: position 1,537,255 of record BSBN01001770.1, on the reverse strand, counting down.
GCGAGGTTTGAATGAGCTGACGGGTAGTTGCTGCATGTTAGCGGATGGATAGTTGTTGCATGTTCTCTTCCAACAAGTCCCAATGTATATGATGGAAACATGGAGTTTGTTGCCTTCGACAAGTCCCTAAGGCTTATTGAGCTGGTCTTCATGAAGATGATGGCATCGGTGCTGTGTGTATACATGAAGAAAGGAAATAAGTTATACCTGAGTGACCTCAGGAGGTGGGCTATGTAGCTCACCTACTAAGTCATTGTGATAACAGGCAGGGTCTTCTTCCATGTTACTCCTAGGTAATGATATTGTAGTATCTGGCTCATGCCTAGGAATAGAGTATTGGTTTAGAAAATCATCTCGGTTTGATGGCCTGGTGTAGAGTTTTAATTAGTGGCCATTAACCAAGAGTGAAAATCTGACCTCATCTATGGATTACAGTTTGACAGCTCCATTGGGAAAGACCTGGTGTATTTCATAAGGTCTTGACCATCTAGATTGCAATTTGCCTTTATGATCCTTGTACTTTGAATCATGTAACAGAGCCCAGTCATCCACATGGAATGTTTTATTTTTGATATACTGATCATGCCATTTGGATCTCTGCTTTTGAACAATCTATGTGTGGTGCATGGCTGCCATTCTGATCTCATCTAACCCATTTAGAATATGGATTCTTTCTTTTTGTGTTGCTGTCAGATCCACGTCAAGTTCTAGTGTAGCCCTTAGTGTCTTATATTTAAATTCTATGGGTAGAACTATTGTTTTACCATACACTAACTCATAAGGTATGAAACCAGTTGTTGTCTACCATGCAGTTCTGTATGCCCATACTGCCTCTGGTAGTTTGGCTGCCCAATCCTTCCTGTTAATGTTCACTATCTTGGTTAGAATATTCTCAATTTCTCTATTTGTAACTTCCACTTGCCCATTGGCCTGGGGGTGATAAGGTGTTGATTCCTTGTGCCTAACTTCATATTCTTTAACTAGTGTTGAAATGAGTTTAGAAGTGAACTAGGGACCTTGGTCAGTAACAATCTCTCTTCATGATCCATACCTAGTGGAAAATTCTTCATACAAGAATTTGGCTGCATTCCCATCTCTGACAAATTGGAAGGCCTTGACTTCAACCTATTTTGTCAGATAATCAGTGCAAACTAAAATTTACTCTTATTATTAGAAACTGGGGAAATTGGCCCAATGAAATCTAGCCCCCATTTGTCAAATGGTGCTAGTGCTATTTGTGGCCGCAAAGGCATCTTATCTGATCATGTTGCTCTGCCCATTCTCTAACATCTGTCATAACTCCTTGTATACTTAATTGCATCCTTATGAAGAGTTGGCCAATAATAGCCTATTGTTAAGATCTTGAATGTTGTCCTCTTGGCTGCAAAGTGGTCCCCACAGGGCTCATCATGACAAGCTTTTAGGATGTCAAAGACCTCATCTTCTCTTATGCACCTCCTCATAATATGGTCTGGACTAGTGTAGAACAAATAACCAACAATCTAAGAATATGGAAAGCTTTTATGCACTAATTGTCTCCTTTCTCTTGGAGAGAAATGTGATGGTATTTGCCCTGCTACCAAATAGTTAGCAATATCAGCAAACCATGGTGTGTGTATAGTAAGAGAAAACAAATGCTCATCTAGGAAAGAGTCATCCACAACACCTTCTTCCATTTGTGTAGGCAATCTAGACAGAAAATCTGCCACCACATTAGCTTTTCTTGGCTTATCCACTATTGTTATATCAAACTCCTGTAGTAAGAGAAACCATTTGACAAGTCTACCCCCAACCACAGGTTTGTTCATTAAGTATTTGATTGCAGTATGATCTATATGGATAAAGACCTGGTAACCAGTTATATAATGCCTAAAGTTGTTGATAGCATAGACAACAACAAACATCTCTTTTTCTGTGACAGTGTTGAGCTCTGCTCCTTATAAGTTTTTACTGATATAATAGACAGCATACTCTTTATTACCTTCTTTCTATCCCAATACAACTCCTATAGAAAAATTAGAAGCATCAGTGTGTATGTGGAAAGGCAATGTCCAATTTGGTCCTCTCAAGACAGGTGCTTTTGTCGAAGCTGTCTTAAGTGTGTCAAAAGAGTGCTGACATTCTATGGTCCATTCAAGTTTCATCTCCTTTATGAGTAGAGTAAACAAAGGTGATGCCAGTTTGTTGAAATCCTGTATAAACCTCCTATAATAGCCTGTATGGCCAAGAAATCTTCTGACATCTTTTGGTTTCTGTAGTACAAGAAGTGTAGAAATTATCTCAATTTTATTGGGATCCACCTGAATACCATCACTGGATATAAAGTGTCCTAGAACAACTCCTTGAGTCATCATCATAAAGCATTTTTCATGACTCAATGACAAATTATACTCTTGACATCTTTTCAGGACCTTCTCTAGATTACTAAGTGTTGTCTCAAATGTGTCTCCATAGGTGGTGAAATCATCCATATAGATCTCCATAGAATCATGAGCATAGTCTAAAAAGATACTTAGTACTGCCCTTTGGAAAGTGGCTGGGGCATTGCATAACCCAAAAGGAAGGACATAATAAACACATGTACCCCAAGGGCATGTAAATGTGGCCTTACCCTGGTCCTCTAGAGCTATTTTTATCTGATCATAGCCAAATAAGCCATCTAAGAAGGAGAAGTACTTTTTATGTGCTAGGGAATCAAGTACTTGGTCAATGAAAGGCAATGGGAAATAATCTTTTCTAGTGGCTGTGTTAAGTTCCCTATAATCTATACACACCCTCCACTTGCCTCCTTTCTTAGGGACAATAACTAAAGGTGACACCCATTCACTATCAGAAATAGGGTAAATAAAACCAGCATCAAGGAGTTTTTCAAGCTCAGTTTTAACAATGTCTTGTAAGGCAGGATTCATTCTCCTTTGTGGTTGTCTTATGGGCTTAAAACCATCATTTATGTAGATCCTATGCATGCACAAATCTAGATCTATTCCTTTCATGTCATTGTAATCCCATGCAAAAGCTGATGTGTGTGCCTGTAACACAGTGTGCAAGGAAGTCTTGTTTTTCAGTTAGAGCATTGTTAATATTCAACAATTTGCCTGGCAGGATTTCCAATGTTTTAGAATTTGGTTGGATAGATGAGAGGTCACATCCACTAATATTGGGAACATACTCCTGAGGTAGTAGAGAGTGGAAAAGATGGGATAATTCCTATGAGGAATGTGCAGGTATGATATTCTGTAATGGATCTTGTAGACATGACAGACAATCCTATTGCTGCGGGTCCCTACCGCAATGGTTCTGTATAATGTGGTCAATTAAGTCATCCTCATCTTGGGTTGCTAACAAGGGGCTAGGTTCAATGGTCATGAGATTTTGCAAGGAATAGTGGTCTTTTTCTTCTTCTAAGGTAGGCCATATGGTTTGCTCCAGATTGTCATGAGGTTGAGCTGGGGGATAAAGGACCAATTTCTTGGTGACAATCCCATTTTAGATTATCACATTCCCAGACCTACAACCTATGAATGCATATGTTGTTGCTAACCATGGTCTACCTAAGATAAGTGGATAACTTGCAAGATTGACTTTTGGCTACAAAACTATGAAATCTGCAAGGTACTCCCATGAGTCTAATGCTATGACTCTATCTTCAATGATCCCTTCAGGTTTTACTTTTGACCTATCTATCAACTATAAAACAATTGGTGTAGGCCTCAGGTTAGGTAGCTGAAGTAGTTGCATTGTCTCTTTAGTCATGACATTGATGGTTGCCCCCAAGTCAATCAAGGTATTTTTGATGAGAGTCCCATTAATCTTAACATCCACTACTGGACTACCAGGGTTTGTGTATTTAGGGACAGTTATGTTCCCTAGCATAATATCAGCAAGGTTCCCTAGGACACAGACTGTCTGTGGGTCCTTCGTCTTCCTCCCTGGCTTCTTAAGACAAAGGTCTCTCACTCTCTTGGTATAAATTGGAATGTCCTTAATAGCTTGGATAAGGGGTATCTTAATATTGACATTCTTAAGTTGACCCAATAAGTTTGTCTCTTCTTGGGTTTGATGTTTTAGAATGGATAGACATTCAGGGAAAGGAGGCTCTGGATTTGAGATAGTCTGATTTACCTAATTTGATTTAAGTTCCAGAGGTGACTAATCTAATGTCTCATCTATGAGTTGTTCATACACCACCTCAATGATTTGGGGAGATGAAGGCCCAGCTAATGTTTTCCCTGACCTGAGGTGGATATCACTCACCTCTACCCCATAAGCGGGGTATCGAATAGCCTTGTTAGTGTATGCCTATTGAACAAGCTTGTTATTTTTTGGTGCTCTTGGTGGCTGACTTTTAGGACTAGATGGATTTGGCATAATCGCTTATTGTTGAGGCTGAGGAGGTAGTAAGGTTTGTGAGTAATTCATGTTTTGGTTTTTCCATTGCTGTCCCTTTTGCCATTGTGGTTGCCATTGATTTTGTTGTATTGGCCATTGAGGGTTGTAGTTAGGTCCTTGGAAGTTTTGTTGGGGCCATACAATGGGTTGTTGCTGATTCTAGTTTGGCTAAGGGTTTTTCCTATTGGCAAGAGACACTGTGTGGCTTCATGAGTGTTGTCATTGATGGCAACAAAGTCCATCCCACTCATCCGTAACACATGGTATGTCTATACCGAAAGTTAGATTGAAGAGTATTTTGGTCCGGTGAGCAAGAACAGAGCATGCAGTAAGGTCCGACAGTCAGGTCCAGATCTCTCATAGGAAGTATCTCAGCAAAGTACAGACATGGGGAAGTCAAGAGGAGTACCATGACTGCTACATTCCAAAGATTGAGCCTCTAGTGATGAAAGAGTGAAAAGATATGAGCACCTAAGTGTTGGGTTCATGTTTGGCAGAGTAGACTGAGGAAGAACTAACCGGCGGAGCATCAGACCTTAATCCGGATAAGAAATTGATTGTGATCAAGTTTCTTGAGGGATCATTCATCGTTGGCCAACATGATTGATGCCTCCTATAACTATCTTTTTGATACACATCACTTAGTAAGCATGGATTCAGTTGACAGACCAGAGTTTGGGAAAATCTTGAGTATTCCAGATGCCGACTAGAAAGATGTTGAAATCCTTTGTGTGGATATATATACCAGATGGATTTTGATGTGAAGGAGGGTGTTGTGTAATAGTGTGTGCGAAGAAAAGTAGAGAGTAGTGTGGAAGCAACTATACAAATCTAGTATGTGACAGAACAACAGTACTAAGCAGAGGAAGAATGAAGTGTAGCAGATCAGTATATTGAGCCTAACCGGAACTGAACCCTAGCATATGTGGATGCCTCTGATCATTTCAAACACCTAGTTACTTTCTATATACCTTGTATACAGTAAGTCTCTTGTAGGCAGTGAGCCTCTTGTGAGCAGTGTGCTCAGGCAGTGAGCCCTAATTGGCAAGTGTCATTTTGTACTTCTATTCTTTTAACAGAGGATACAATCTTGGGTTAGTCACCCCGTGGTTTTTCCCTTAACAGGGTTTTCCACATAAAAATCCTTGTGTTATGTGTGTTGATTTCTTTTCTGCTCTCATGTTCATGTATGCTTAAATGTTTTGATACTGCACTAATTGATAAAGAAGAGAAAGTTAAATTATTTAAGATAACTGATTCACCCCCCCTCTCATTTATCCACCTTGTTCCAACAATTGGTATCAGAGCTAAGTTCCTCCAAACAGAGCCTAACAGCTTGAGGAAGATCTGGGAATCTCAATGGATATATATGGCATGAGGGAACAACTTCAGTCTGCCCTAGATGATCTTGATCAATCTCACTCTAAAGTCAATAACTTGAGGGAAAGACTCAAACAAGCTGATGATTTCATAAATGAACTAAAAGAAAAATTGAGTATCTCTATGAAAAAGAGAAAGGAACTGCTTCAATAATTAGCAAGTCAAAGTGAAGCCAATGATACTAATGAAGATCTGAATGAGAAAAACAAGTTATGTGAGAAGCTATCAAAAGAGGTCATTATGGTAAGACATGAAATGGAATCAGGGGTTATGAAATTCACCCAAGAAATTGAAGAGAAAAGAAAAATGGAAGATAATCTAAGACAATCTCTCAAGGAGAAGTCAGAAGACTGCCACAAAATGGATAGAATAATCAGACATATGGAATCTGATCTTGAAGAAGCTAGAGATAATGAAGAACAACTTGAAAATCAGATAGACACTCTTAAAAGGGATCTTCAAACAACAAATTAATACAAAGAAAAATTCAAGATAAGCTCTGCTCAACTTGAAGTTCTTGAAAGCCAAAGGAGGGTAGATGACAAGCATGGCTTGGGATATGAGAAGGTGAAAGCTCTGGATCTAGTCAGAAGAACTCTTGATCGGGAAATCCAAGGAACATGCCTAGAAGACCTTCGGTAAGGCAACCAAATGCTCAAAGATATCTATCCTTCAATGGATACTACTACAATTGCAACAACTTCAGTCATAAAGCAACTCAGTGTAGAAGAAGAATGAATTAGACTAATTCATCCTTCTCTGGATAGTGTTTCAACTGCAAAAGGTATGGTCACAAATCTCATGAATGTAGAAATAAGAAAATAAATAATTCATTCAATGGTAGATGCTTTGCATGCAATAGAATGGGACATATGGCTAATCAATGCAGATCAAGAGGATATCAGCCAAATATGCAAAGGAATGTTATTTGCTACAACTGCAATAGATCCGGTCATATTGCCAAATTCTGTAGAAGTAAGAATTAGGATAAAAGGGGTCCGGTGCATCATAACCAAAATCAAGACAAAGGAAAAGGAAAAGTAAATGCAGATGAAGTTCAAAGGGAGATGAACAAGATTTGGGTGAAGAGAAGTATAGAAAATGTTGGGGATGGATCCGTACCAGAATCTGGTGCTGATATTCCTTCCAGAAATTGAATAGATGAGCTCTAGCTCAGGGGGAGTCACAAAGGAAAATAAATTCCCCCAACCAGTCAATCAGTGCCTGAAATTGGCACATGGAAAGTTGCAGATTAAAGGGTTCTCAGAGAAATATCTAAATAACCCTTGGTAAAAATACGAAAGATCTCCAAGGAGTTTTGAAGAGATTAATCATCCAAGATTGATCTGGTTTGATAGTCATCTTTTAAAAGCAGGACTCTCACAGTTAGATTTGGTATGATTCAAAACTTAAATATCTTGATCTGTGGATAAATGGAATGACTGGACAAAGGGAGATAGATTGTCAATTATCACCAAGATTAATTTTGAGTACATCTCAGTGATTCAAAAGGATCTCTCTCAGAACAACGTCAGAACAAGGGAACCAAAATGACTTAAGGTGTGCATTTATTGCAATATGAATTTAGGGTTTGCGCAGAAATATAAGGGTTCTTTTGTTCATCATTTGCACATTCGCATTCAAGAAGAAGAAAGAAAGAGCTTTGCAACAAGATTGCTTCTATCCTCTCAAAGATCAACCGCAAAATTTGATTCAACCAACGATCTTTTTGGCTCTTATCGTGAACCCTAGAAGCGTAAAAAGGTATTTCCGCTCTCTCTGAATCTTTTGAAAGATGGCTACTCTAAATGTTGTTAAGATCACTGATAGGCCGTGCCCTAAGTTCAAGAAACATTCTTACAAATCCCTAGAAGTTGATCCTTTAGGCGCCTTCTCTAGCATTCCACATAGAGTTTTGCATGTAGAAGATGTTAGGGTTTACATACATGCAAATATTGAGGAATTCGGGGAATCCAAACTGATGGATATCTATCACAAGCAATTAATAGATGAAACATTTGAACTTGAACCTTAATACAAGGCCATCCGGGATAAGCATTTTGGACATTGCATCCACTTCCCCTGTTTTGCAGAAGATGAATGGGTCTGGCATGTTCTCAGTAGAATACATGATAACTTCATATGGTTGTTGAAGCCCTTCAAAATAAAAAAGGATGCAATTAGGGCAGTAACTAGTTTGCACTCATCCGATGGGTTGCCTGCTCTTAAATTGGTTAAGAATCAAATAGTAAGTGAGGCTACTGGATCAAAGTTTGACAAAGGGCAATGACAATAGAAGATATTACAGATCCGGACATCAAATTTGCCTCTATGATTATTGGCTACAAAATATATCACTCCAGCAGGGAGAATTCTGTATCCGGAACAACAATATACACTACTTATCAAATGCTAAGGGAAAATGTTGATTATGATCTTTGTGAGCTTCTCCTAAACCAACTATTAGAGAATTTGCATAAAATAAAGAAGGATAAGAAGAATTCTTTTAAGTATGGTGGCTTGATACTATGTCTATTCTTTTACTACATGAATCAGCTACCCGAATCCAATGGTTGGATATGGCAAAATGATAGACTGGTTGCCATACAAATCAGAGATTATATGTATGGGCTTGGTGATGCCAAGGCTCAAAGCATAGCTCTTTGGGGATATTTCAAGAATTTCCAAGGTATGATGCAGGCTAGAGAAAGAATTCCTCAAACATTAGTTGAAAAATATAAAGATACAGTATGTTTTATGGTGGACATTGATCAATGCCTAATGGAGGCAGTAGAGCCCAGAATAGTCTAGATTATGCCAATGGGCTATGAGGTGGATGAGAAAATTCTAGAACTGCATGTCCGACACCTACTAAGTCAGCCTAAGGACCCTAAGGCAGAAAGGTTTGGCACCTTCCAAGAGTTGAGTGTAAAAATTCATGTTGAACTGAGACAACCTGAGATGAAGAGAAAGGTGAGAAGGGAAGTAGAAGAAGTTGCCAAGAGATATGGGATATCAAAGGAGGCAGTTGATGCCAATAGAGAGAAGGTAGAAGGGGTAGAGAAAGAAAGGCAAGAAGCAAAAAAACAAAGTACTCTGGTGGAAGCCCCCTCCCGGACTAGATCCTCAAAGAGCTCTGCACATGCCACTACTAAGAGCCCAGAAACCTCAAAACTGAAAGCAAAGACATCTAGAAAAGGAGAAAAGAGAACAAAGACTAAGGCCACAAGGTCATACATAAGCCAAAAGGATGATGAAGAAACATAATCTGATGAAGAAGTTAAGAAAATGAGGAAGAAGAAGAAAACATCTGGGAAATCCTCTGTCGGTAAACATACAAAAGAAAAGGCAGAAGAATTGTTGAAAGGCCTACTGTCTCCATTGATGATGTCATCAAGGCAGTCACTGTGGATGGAAATCTACAACCAATGATAGAATTCTATGATGAATGTAGTGAAGTTGACCAGAAGATCTTGCAAGATGCTATAGTCAGGTATCTAAACATCTATAATAAAGCATTCATTGAAATCATATCTCTAATTCCCAAAAGCCTAGAGAAGGAACTTGAAATGAGAAAGAACAATGCTAAGGAAAAGGACCTAGAGATCTGGGAACAGATAGCTTTTTAGCTCTATCCTTCCATCACTCCAAAAAAAATGAACATGATCTTCAAGGATTGCAAGGATGAGTTCCGGAGCAAAGCTACAATGAACAAGCTTATGCTCGGAGAGACTGATCAGGTGGAAAAAGAGACTGAAGACATCCTTCAGAATGCATATAAAAGATTCAATCTTCCTATTATAGAGGACATAAGTGATGAACATGTTGATAACTGAGAGGGGGGGTGAATCAGTTATCTTAATTATTTCAGCTTTCTAAACTTTCTTAATAATTAGTGCAGCATCAATTCAAACAAGTAAACATAACCATGAAATAGAAATACACATGACACAATATTTTTGATGTGGAAACCCTGTTAAGGGAGAAAACCACAGGGTGATTAACCCAAGATTGTATTCTCTGTTAGAAGAATGGAAGTACAAAATGGCACTTGCCAATTAGGGCTCACTGCCCGAGCACACTGCTCACAAGAGGCACACTGCCTACAAGAGACACACTATCTACAATTTATAAAGAGTGTAATACAATACTTGAACTGATAAGGAGCATCAACATATGCTGGAGTTCAATTCCGGTTAGGCTCTGTATACTGATCTGCTGCACTTCATCTTTCCTCTTCTTTTATTCTGCTCTTCTTTTACATGCTGGATCTTCCTTTCTGCTTTTATTCGACTCTACTTCTTTTCTTCGCACATCAACTTACAAAAACAACACTTCTCATAACTAAATCCATCTTGTATATATATCCGCACAAGTGATTTCATTACCTTTCTAGTCAGCATCCAGAATAGTCAATCTTTTCACAAACTCTGATCTGTCGGCTGAATCCTTGTACATCAAGTAATGTGGATCAAGTATATACTTGTAGAAGTCATCAATCATGTTGGCCAAACATAACTTATGCCTTAAGAACCTTTTCCATCATCAGTAATACGTCCGGAATAATGTCTGATGTTCTGCCAGTCAGTTCTTCCTCTGTTCATACTGTCACTTGGGAACCCGACACTCAAGCATTCATATCTCTTTATCCTTTCCACACCGGAGGCTCAAACCTTGGAATCTATCAGTCAAGATACTCCTCTTGACTTCCCCAAATCCGCACTTCACTGAGATACTTCTACTAAGAGATTTGGACCTGTCTGTCGGACCTAACTGATTGCTCTATTCTTGCTTACCGGACCTCAACACTTCTTCTATCTGACTTCCAGTGATGACTTATCATGCATTGCAGATGTGTGGGATAACCTTTGATGCCATCAATGACAACATTCATGAATCCATATAGTGTCTCTTGCCAACAATCTCCCCCTTTGGCATTGATGGCAACACAGTGAAAAATGACTAAGTGTTTACACTATGCTCCTCCTTGGCTGATGCTCTATTTTTATATACATTTTTCGAAGCTCCCCCTTAGTTGGATTCCTCATTTTTCACTGCTCTTCACTCCCCCTTTGACATCAATGGCAAAGGGTAGGGTCCGCATATCAAAACTTCCAAAAATTCAACTATACTTAGCCGCATAAGTATATACATATGGCATACTTACATATACTGAAGTATGTCTGCAAAAGTTGTCTTCAATTGAATAAATTCTGTAGCCCAACTTTGCTTCATTATGTCCAAAATTGATATATGACCGCTCAATAGGAATGCAAATGCATCTGGCCCTTTTAGATCTGTTGGATCATTGGTCTAGGTTGTGATTTGAGCTTCACTTATGGCCTCATACATGGCCTCTAACTTAGGGATAATGATCCTTCTAAGTTCACCCATCTGGCTAATTATGTTCTTCCTTTCCTTCTCAAAATTCTTTATTGCATTTGTGATTGCAATAGTCTGACACTCTTGATTTACTATGGAGAATGAGAGAGGATCAAAACTTTGAGACACACTTAATAGTTTATCCTCTTGTTCTTTTACTTTCCTCTCAATATCTTTGGTCACTGTGGGCCAAGATAAGCAAAATTTGTACATATTTCTATCATCTTTAAGAGCATTTTCCAAGCTCTTTATCCTAATATCCATAACTTTCCTATCATTTGTTATCAGACCCTGTACTTCAGAGAATCTCTTATCCAAAAACTCCTTCCGGACCTTTTCTTCAGCTGAGAATCAAAATGTGTGCTAACACTGTTGACTAGAGTTTTGAGATTACCGGAAGTGGAGGCTGTGGGATCCTTCTGAAACGATGGCATAATCTTTTCAAGCATTCTGGAAGTAGCTTCTATCAACTCACAGTCTTCCATGTGAGACTTCAAGAGTTTTTCTTTAACCTTTGCATTAGCAAATGAAGCAATCTTCATTGTCTGTATCGGAGAAAGAGAATCAAAATTAAATGGTCCTTGTAGAAGCTCCGGTTCATCAATCTCCATTGTTTCTTTGTTCAAGAATTCTTGGACAGTTTTTGCAGTGTCTCTTGCCGGAGACAGATGTTTCTTCTCTTCTGCATTCTTAGAGCTATCTCTTGAAGCTTTCTCCTTCTACATTCTTACCACTAGCAGTTGTGGTCTTCTTTGTTGAAGTCTTCTCTCCTTCTGCAGCCTTGGTACTGTCATCCTCTTTTTCCTTCACCTCTGCTTCTTTCTCCTATATTCTTTCTTCTCCTTTAGATCTGGAGACTGTAGGGGAAACCGGAGGAGAAATGTTAGTCTGTTTAAGGCCCACCTCTTCTATCATTTTCTCAGTAGATTCTTCTGCAACACTTGTAGTTGAGGGATCAGTACCCAAGTCCTCTATAATAGGAAGATTAAATCTTTTGAAGGCCTTCCGGAGGATCTCTTCTGTGTCCTTGGCTACCTTGTCAGTCTCACCAAGCATAAGTTGATTCATCCTTGCTTTGCTTCTGAACTCATCCTTACAATCTTTGAATACCATATTCATTGTCTTGGGGTCTATTGAAGGATATAGTTGAATTGCTATCTGTTCCTGGATGTCTAGGTCTTTGGCTTGGGCATTGTTCTTTCTTATTTCTAGTTCCTTCTCCAAGCTTTTGGGGATCAGAGATATAATTTCAATGAATGCTTTGTTGTAGATATTTAGGTACCTGACTGTGACATCTTGTAATATCTTCTGATCTGCTTCACCATAATCATCATAGAACTCAACCATTGGCTGAAGATTTTCGTCCACTGTGACTGATTTGATTATGTCATCAATGTGAAGAGTGGGTTTTTCAACATATTCCTCTATCTTTTCTTCTTCCTTCTGTCCGGTAGTGGGTTGGTCGGATGTTTTCTTCTTTTTCTTCATTTTCCTGATTTCTTCATCAGATTCAGTCTCCTCTTCATCCCTTTGACTAGCATAAGCTCTTGTAGCTTTTGTCTTTGTTCTTTTCTCTCCTTTGCTAGATGATTGTGCTTCTGGTTCTGATGTCCTTGAGCCTTTGGCAGTGGTAGGTGCAGATCTCTTTGATGATCTGGTTTGGGTGGAAGGTTTTGTCGGAGCCCTTTCCTCATTTTTCTTTTCTGCCTTCTTCTTCTCTTCCTCAGCCCTTTCCATCTTTTCCCTGATGGCATCAAGTGCCTCCTTTGATATGCCCAAGCCTTTTGCAACATCTTCAACTTCTTTTCTTACCTCCTCTTGATCTCTGGTTGTCTGAGTTCCACATGAATCTTTACACTTAGCTCCTCAAAGGTTCCAAACCTATGCCTTTGGATCCTTTGGCTGACTTAGCATGTGTTGAACATGCAGCTCCACAATTTGTTCATCAACTTCATACCCCATGGGCATGATCCATACAGTTCTTGGTTCTACTGCCTCCATTAGGCACTGATCAGTCTCTACCATAAAACATACTATCTTTGTATTTCTCAACAAGAGACTAGGGAATCCTTTCTCTTGCTTGCATCATGTTCTGAAAATTCTTGAAATATCCCCACAGGGCTGTATTTCTTGCTTTAGCATCCCCAAGTTCATGCAAGTAATCTCTGATCTGAATTGCTACCGGTTTGTCATTTTGCCATACCCATCCATTTGATCTGGGCAGCTCATTCATGAAGTAGAAGAATAGGCATAATATTAGTCCACCATATTTAAAGGAGTTCTTCTTGTCCTTTTTGATCTTCTGTATGTTTTCCATTAATTGGCTCAAAAGAAGTTCACAGAGATCATATTTTGCATTCTTTCTTAGCATCTCATAGGCAGTATATACTGCAGTTCCCGATACTGAATTCTCCCTACTGGAGTGATATATCTTGTATCCTATTATCATAGATGCAAACTTGATGTCCGGGTCAGTAATATCTTCAATGGTCATTGCCCTCTTATCAAATTTTGATCCAGTGGCCTCAGTTACAATGTTGTTTTTGACATATTTGAGGACAGGTATTCCTCCGGAGGAGTGTAAACCAATTTGCTCTAATTGCTTCCTTGTTGATTTTGCAAGGTTTGTTAAGCCATAGAAATTTGTCATGTACCCTACCCAACACATACCGGACCCATTCATCTTCCTCAAAGTAGGGGAAATGAATGAACTTATCAAAATGTTTCTCCTGGATGCCCTTATATTCTGGTTTAAGCTCAAAAGCATCGTCTATCAATTGTTTGTGATAGATATCTCTTAGTTCGAATTCCCCAAACTCTTCAACATTTGCGTGTATGTAAACCCTAATATCTTCTGAGTGCAAAACACCATGCGGAACACTAGAGAAGGCTCCTAGGGGATCTACCTCTAAGGATTTGTATGGATGCTTCTTAAATATGGGGCGAGGTCTATTAGAAATCTTTACTATATTCAGAGTAGCCATCATCAAGGAATCTTACTGAGAGATATCAAGAGCGAAGAATACCTTTTACGCTGTTTAGGGCACACACGATGAAATCCGGATTGAGCTATATGAAGAATCGTCTTGATCTTTGGGAGAAGTAGTTGCAGAGCTCCTTTTCTCTTTTCTTCGAATGTGAGTGTACAAATGATGAGCGAATGAACTCTTTTATTTTTGAGAAGCCCTAATTTTCATTCGGCAATAAATGCGCAACCTAATTCATTCCGATTTGCCTTGTTTGTCCTATTCAGAGACAAAACCTTTCTAGATCACTAAGACAGATTTTGAAGTAATTCTAGGAGAGTAGTGATAATCTATCATCCTTTCATTAGTCATTTGATCTATTTGCAGATCAAGACACCGTAGTTTGAATCATACCAGACCAAACTTGTAAGGGATCTATTTTTACCGGAAGATTGTCTTACCGAATCAATTCTGGAAGGATTAGATTCTTCAAATCTTCTTGCGGATCATCCAAATCTTAACCATAGTTTATTTGGATGTTTCCCTTATGAACCCTTTAATCCGCAACTCTTCTTGTGCCAGTTCTGGCACGAATTGACTGGCTGGGGGAACAAGGTTTTCTTTGCGTCTCCCCCTGAGCCAGAGCTCACTTTTTAGTTTCTGGAAGGAATATCAGCACTAGAGTCTAGTGCAGATCCATCCCCTACATTCTCTGTACTTTTCTTCACCCAAATCTTGTTCATCTCACTTTGAACTTCATCCACATTTACTTTTTGTTTTCCCTTATCTTGATTCTGATTATAATATACCGGACCTCTTTTATCCTGATTCTTGCTTCTACAAAATTTTGCTATATGACTGGATCTATTGCAAATTTGGCAAACAACATTTCTTTGCATATTTGATTGATATCCTCTTGATCTGCATTGATTAGCCATATGACCCATTCTATTGCATGCAAAGCATCTACCATTGAATGAATTATTCATTTGCATATTTCTGCATTCATGAGATTTGTGACCATACCTTTTGTAGTTGAAGCACTATCCGGAGAAGGATGTATTAGTCTGATTCATTTTCCTTCTGCACTGATTAGATTTATGACCAAAGTTATTGTAGTTGTGGTAGTATCCATTGAAGGATGGATATCTTTGAGCATTGGGCTGCCTTACCAGAGGTCTTC
Organism: Cunninghamia lanceolata; assembly: GCA_027924645.1. Lineage (NCBI taxonomy): Eukaryota > Viridiplantae > Streptophyta > Pinopsida > Cupressales > Cupressaceae > Cunninghamia > Cunninghamia lanceolata. The sequence continues at coordinate 1,521,955 of BSBN01001770.1, read as the reverse complement.
TAGGCCTGTTCCTTGGATTTTCTGATCCAAAATTCTTCTGACTGGATCCGGAGCTTTCTCCTTTCTCATAACCCAAACCACACCTGTCATCTACCCTCTTTTGACTTCCAAGAAGAACTTCAAGTTGAGCAGAATTTATCTTGAATTTCTCTTTATATTCATTTGCTGTTTGAAGATCCCTTTTGAGAGAGATAATTTGATCCTCAAGTTTTTCTTCATTATCTTTAGCATCTTCAAGATTAGATTCAAGATGTCTGATAATTCTATCCATCTTGTGGTAATCTTCTAATTTCTCCTTGAGAGATTGTCTTAGATTATCTTCAGTTTTTCTTTTCTCTTCAACTTCTTGGGTAAACTTCATAACTTCTGATTCCATTTCATGTCTTACCATAATGATTTCTTTTGATAACTTTTCACATAACTTGGTTTTCTCCTTCAGATCTTCATTTGCATTATTTGCTTCACCTTGACTTGCCAATTGCTGAAGTAGCTCCTTTCTCTTTTTCATAGAGAGACTTAATTTGTCTTTTAGTTCTCTCATGAAATCATCAGCCTGTTTGAGTCTTTCCTTTAATTCATTGACTTCAGAGTTTGACTGCTCAAGATCATCAAGGGCAGTCTTGAGTTGCTCCCTTAAACCATATGCATCCATTTGGATTCCTAGATCTTCCTCAAGCTGTTAGACTCTGTTTAGGAGGAACTTAGCTCTGATACGAATTGTTGATAACTGAGAGGGGGGGTGAATCAGTTATCTTAATTATTTCAGCTTTCTAAACTTTCTTAATAATTAGTGCAGCATCAATTCAAACAAGCAAACATAACCATGAAATAGAAATACACATGACACAATATTTTTGACGTGGAAACCCTGTTAAGGGAGAAAACCACGGGGTGATTAACCCAAGATTGTATTCTCTGTTAGAAGAATGGAAGTACAAAATGGCACTTGCCAATTAGGGCTCACTGCCCGAGCACACTGCTCACAAGAGGCACACTGCCTACAAGAGACACACTGTCTACAATTTATAAAGAGTGTAATACAATACTTGAACTGATAAGGAGCATAAATATATGCCAGAGTTTAGTTCCGGTTAGGCTCTGTATACTAATCTACTGCACTTCATCTTTCCTCTTCTTTTATTCTGCTCTTCTTTTACATATTGGATCTTCCTTTCTGCTTTTATTTAGCTCTACTACTTTTCTTCACACATCAACTTACAAAAACAACACTTCTCATAACTAAATCCATCTTGTATATATATCCGCACAAGTGATTTCATCACCTTTCTAGTCAGCATCTAGAATAGTCAATCTTTTCACAAACTCTGATTTGTCGGTTGAATCCTTGTACATCAAGTAATGCGGATCAAGTATATACTTGTAGAAGTCATCAATCACGTCGGCCAAACATAAATTATGCCTTAAGAACCTTTTCCATCATCAGTAACATGTCCGGAATAATGTTTGATGTTCTACCAATCAGTTCTTCCTTTGTTCATATTGTCACTTGGGAACCTGACACTCAAGCATTCATATCTCTTTATCCTTTCCACACCGGAGGCTCAAACCTTGAAATCTATCAGTCAAGATACTCCTCTTGAATTCCCCAAATCCACACTTCACTGAGATACTTCTACTGAGAGATCCAGACCTGTCTGTCGGACCTAACTGATTGCTCTGTTCTTGCTTACCAGACCTCAACACTTCTTCAATCTGACTTCCGATGAGGACTTATCATGCATTGCAGATGTGTGGGATAACCTTTGTTGCCATCAATGACAACATTCATGAATCCATATAGTGTCTCTTGCCAACAGAACCTTCTGCCATGGATGTCGAAGGATCAAGTACATCAAAGGAAGATTCTACTAAGAAAATTGTAGAAGAGTCAAAGGAGATAGGTGAGGAGAAGACTAAGGACTTGGATTCCTCTATTCCAGAGGAGGAAGTCCATGAAGAAGTAAACATCTCTCTTCTGGATCCCCCAGCAGACTCCAGAATTGAAGGAGAAGCAAGAAAAGAGGAGAAAGCAAGTCAAGAAGAGGAGAAAAAGGGAAGAGAAGAAGATCAAACAGATAAGATCCCAGATGACAATTCTGAGGTGGGAAAAGAAAAGAAGACTCTGTCTCTGGAAAGAGACACTGTAGAAGTAGTTAAAGACTTCCTGACCAAGGAAATGATGGAATTAGATGAACCAGAGCTGTTTCAAGGACCACTCAATTTTGACTCTCTCTCTCCGGTCTAGACAATGAAGGTAGCATCTTTTGCTCAAGCCAAAGCAAAAGAAAAGCTTCTGAAGTCTCACATGGAAGACTATGAGCTGATAGAGATTACATCTGGTGTGTTGGAGAAGATCATGCCATCCTTCCAAAAGGATCTTTCAGCCTCTTCATCCGGTAACTTGAAATCTCTTGTTAATTCTATTAGCACACATTTTGATTCTTTGGAGAAGTCAGCAGAAGAGAAAGTTCGGAAAGAGTTTTTGGGAAAGAGATTCTCCAAAGTACAGGGGCTTATAGAAAATGATAGGAGAAATCTGGATATTGGGATAAAGAGCCTAGAAAATGCTCTTAAAGATGGCAGAGATTTATACAAATTTTGTCTATCTTGGTCCACAGTGACAGCAGACATTGCCAAGAAGGTGGAAGAACAAGAGAGTAAACTATCAAGTTTATCTCACAATTTTGATCCTCTCGCCTCTTCCATAATAAATCAAGAGTGTCAGACTATTGCCACTATTAATGAAATAAAGAGGCTTGAAAAAGGAGAAGAAGAATAGAGTAAGCAGGCTAAGTGAACTAAGAGGGATAATTATCCCTAAATTAGAGGCAATGCATGAGGCCCTAACTGATGCTCAGACCACAGCCCGGACCAGTGATCCGTCAGACTTAAAGAGGGCAGAAGCTTTTGCATTTTTGTTAAGTGACCACATATAAATTTTGGATAGGATGAAGCAGAGTTGGGCGATAAAAGTTGTACAATTGAAGAATACCTTTGTGGATATCCTTAAGTATATGTAAGTACACCATGTATATATACTTATCTAGCAATATATAGGTTGTTTTTATTTGCAAATTTTGGTGTGCGGATTTCACCCTTTGCCATTGATGTCAAAGGGGGAGTGAGGAGCAGTGAAAAATGTAGAATCTAGCTAAGGGGGAGCTCCGGTAAAAGTATACATAAGATAGGGCATCAGCCAAGGGGGAGTGTGCTATGACACTTAGTCATTTTTCACTAAGTGTTGCCATCAATGCCAAAGGGGGAGATTGTTGGCAAGAGACATTGTGTGGCTTCATGAGTGTTGTCATTGATGGCAACAAAGTCCATCCCACTCATCCGTAGCACATGGTATGTCTATATCGGAAGTCAGATTGAAGAGTATTTTGGTCCGGTGAGCAAGAACAGAGCATGTAGCAAGGTCCGACAGTCAAGTCTGGATCTCTCAGAGGAAGTATCTTAGCAAAGTACAGACTTAGAGAAGTCAAGAGGAGTACCATGACTACTACATTCTATAGATTGAGCCTCCAGTGATGAAAGAGTGAAAAGATATGAGCACCTAAGTGTTGGGTTCATGTTTGGCAGAGTAGACTGAGAAAGAACTGACCGACAGAGCATCAGACCTTAATCCGGATAAGAAATTGATTGTGATCAAGTTTCTTGAGGGATCATTCATGGTTGGCTGACATGATTGATGACTCCTATAACTATCTTTTTGATACCTCACTTAATAAGCATGGATTTAGCCGACAGACCAGAGTTTGGGAAAATCTTGAGTATTCTAGATGCCGACTAGAAAGATGTTGAAATCTTTTGTGTGGATATATATACCAGATGGATTTCGATGTGAAGGGGGTGTTGTGTAATAGTGTGTATTAGAAAAGCAGAGAGCAGTGTGGAAGCAGCTATACAAATCCGGTATGTTACAAAACAGCAGCACTAAGCAAAGGAAGAATGAAGTGCAGCAGATCAGTATATTGAGCCTAACCAGAACTGAACCCCAGCATATGTGGATGCCTCTGATCAATTCAAACACCTGGTTACTTTCTATATACCTTGTAGACAATAAGTCTCTTGTAGGCAGTGAGCCTCTTGTGAGCAGTGTGCTCGGGTAGTGAGCCCTAATTGGTAATTGCCATTTTGTACTTCTATTCTTTTAATAGAGAATACAATCTTGGGTTAGTCACCCCGTGGTTTTTCCCTTAACAGGGTTTTCCACGTAAAAATTCTTGTGTTGTGTGTGTTGATTTCTTTTCTGCTCTCATGTTCATGTATTCTTAAATGTTTTGATACTGCACTAATTGTTAAAGAAGAAGAGAAAGTTAAATTATTTAAGATAACTGATTCACCCCCCCCCACTCTGTCAGTTATCCACCTTGTTCCAACATTTCCATTGCTAAGGGTTTTGCCATTGGTTTTGGTTACTTGGCCAAGGCTGAGGATTCCAACCAAAGAAATTTTGATGACCTACTAGAAATGATGTATTAAAATTTAAAGGATCTTGTGGCATACCTTGTCTTTGCTACCATGGTTTCCTTTGAGAAACATAGCATAGCTGGCCATCTTCACCTTCAATAGGTTGAAATTGTGGTTTCTCTGACTTATCTTCTGTAATATTGGCCACTCTTCTGCATTTGCAATTGGCTTTTCTTTGTCGACAATTGGGACAATATTCAGTGAGTATTGCATCAGCCTCCTCTTGCTTCTTCTTCAAGTGTAGAGTATCCAGTTGAGTAGCTAGGGGACTGATAATATCTTCCTTTATGTTGGTCAACATGTTGCTCAATTCCACCCTTGAGACTGAATTAGATGCTTTGCCAATGGTGGATGCTCTCTCTCCCCTTTTCCTCTTGGTGAAGGTCCTTGAGTAATTTCTGCAAACCTTGCAGACATCCTCAAAGGTTAATTGAGATATATCTCCTACCCCAATAAGATTGAGGGCATCCATGCAGTCATTATTGACTCCTCTCAAGAAGACAAGTTTCAAAGATTCATCTGATAATTTATTCTATGGTTTTTTCTTGAGGCAAAACTGGAACCTCTCCACATAGTCTTCCAATGGCTCATCTTCTTTATGAGTCATTCTGAAGATATCATCTCTTCTTCTATCAACCCCTCTGCAATTGTCTTGGTATTTATCCAAGAACTTTGTCTTCATTTTATCCCAATCTAGAATAGTATCATTGCCTAGTCCCATGAACCATCTTAAAGCAGCATCCTTTAGAGTAGCAAGAAAGAGCTTGAGCCTATGAGCATCGGTTGTGTAGTCATAGCTCCTACACAGGACATCAAACTCAAACAAGAACGTGTCTGGATCTTCAGTCACCAAACCTTAGAAGACATGCAATGTTAAAGGAGTTATATTCTTCAGAGAAGCAGCCCTCTCCTAGTTGGTAATTGGAAACTCAAAGGTCACATGCTCAGGTGGATCATCCACTGCATCAGCCATAGTGAGGGAAGTTCTTTCTATATTGTCAGTAGATGTTGATGAGAGGGAAGATTCTTCTTCAGTAATACCCTTGCTCTGATCACTATAGTCACCAATATTTATTTTAACTTGTTGAGTTGATGGAAGGGACCTTCCCAAAGTGTCTCTCTGCCTCTACATACAATGGGTATGACTTTGTATGGATCATGTACAATGTTAGTAAACTTTCTGGTAGTTTGTGAGATAGAACCTAAGTACCCTATCCTTTTGAAAGCAAAATGTTAACTAAGAAAGATAGAAACTAACAGGGACTAATCTCTGAAAGTAGCACCCTCCTTGGCAATGGCGCCAAAAATGTAGTGTCTTTACAATGCTTGGTAAACTTGGTTGTAATCACACAATTCAAAGGAATATCCTACTGAACAGTCCACTATAACTCTTTAAAAGGCCTTCATTGAATTGTCAACTAGGGCTCATAGGCTTGTGATGGCACTTGCACTGTATGTGCTTTTAGGGATTAAACTATCTAACTTATCTAATACAATACTGGAAATCAGGCTACTTATTAACAAGAGAAAGTAATACTGCTACAACTACTATGGATACTTTGCAATGTAAGATTGTAACAAAAGATTATTAAGGAATGAACTCTAATTTGCTAATGAAAACTTTTCCTATCCTCTGGAGTATCACAAGTCAATTAAACTAAGCAACTTAAGAATCTAATTGATCTTGTATTCATAAAGTAACTGCTACAACATTACAACATACAATAAATAAAGTGAAGGTTAGTTATCCTCAGTGGCCCTTGCTCAGGTGACTGCTTCACTGCTTAAACTCAAATCTAGCTCTTTTAAATCAACACAATCATATTGATTCTAACATACATTGCACAATCTTTTCAAATCACATAAAATCTTGATGTACTTAACTAACTTCTACCTCAACCACCGAACCATAATATAGGCACGGGGGGGTTATTGAAATAGGTCTCTTAACTGTAAACATAAAACACCACTCTGCATGAACTAGAGTGTAATAAATACTAACAACAATGACTAGAAAAAGAAGGTAAGAAGTGTCCTAACAAAATTAGAACTCTTTGCTAAAATAGGGGAACATGGACCGATTGAATCAGTTCCATTAGTCTTCTAGTTGCAATAAAGTCCTTCAAACTTCCAATCATCTTTATTGATCACCTATCATGATGTGTGATTATCTCCATCAAGTGACCTCATGCTGTGGTTGCTGCACTTAGTTGAGTCTGGAATCTTCCCTGCTCTACGCCTGGAAATGCTATGGCTGCGGCTGAACCATAATATAGGCACGGGGGAGTTATTGAAATAGGTCTCTTAACTGTAAACTTAAAACACTAATCAGCATGAACTAGAGTGTAATGTAATACTAACAACAATGACTGGAAAATGAAGGTAAGAAGTGTCCTAACAAAATTAGAACTCTCTGTTGAAACAAGGGAACATGGACCGATTGAATCAGTTCCATTAGTCTTCTAGCTTCAATAAAGTCCTTCAAACTTCCAATCATCTTTATTGATCACCTATCACGATGCATGATTATCTCCATCAAGTGTCCTCATGCCGTGGTTGTTGCACTTAGTTGGGTCTGGAACCTTCCCTGCTTTGCCCTTGGAAATGTTGTGGCTGCAAGCTGCATCCTGTAGTTGCTGCGGGTTACAGTCCTTCCTCTTTTAGCTACAAGGTTAGTCCATAAACATGTACAAAATACTAACAACCATAATCAACTAAAACATTCTCAATAATCCATACATTTTCACATATAATGTACAATTTCATCATATTATAATCATATCTCCATATACTTAATTAACCAAGTTCAAGTCTACATAATGATCATAAGGGATAATATAACATAGAAATATGCTTAAAAATTAGTGTCTGGGAATGTCTTTCAACTTGCATAAAACTATAAGAAAATAGGCTAATAACTAGGCTCATTAGAGGCATTATGTCAAAGAGTTCATGTATCTTGTCTATGCTTCCACAATTTGCATACATATCTACTAGGACAGTTGCAACTACAAGATCTGACAAAATTCCCATATCCTTTATGCTTTAATGATGTCCATACCATGTTCCAAAGATCACATTTTTCCATATGAATGGAGGATGTTAGCTAAGGTTGTGGAATTTGTCTTTACACCCGCCAATTGTATTTGCTTGAAAGTTTCTAAAGCCTTATCAAAAAATCCATTTTTTTCATATAGATTGCAATCATTGCATTCCATGTGACAACATTTCTTTGAGGCATAATGCCAAACAGTTCACGTGCGTTGTCTATGCTTCCACACTTTGTATTCAAGTCTCTGAGGGTAGTTGCAACTACAACATCTAACAAAATTTCCATAACTTTTATGCTTTGATGGATGTCCATTTTGGCATAGGCAAGGAGGATACTAGCTAAGGTTGTGGAATTTGGCTTTACACCCACCAATTGTATTTTCTTGAAAGTTTATAAAGAGTTATCAAAAAATACATTTTTTACATATCTTGCAATCATTGTATTCCATGAGATGGCATTTCATTGAGGCATCATGTTAAAGAGTTCACGTATCTTGTCTATGCTTCCACAATTTGCATACTTGTCTACTAGGACAGTTGCAACTACAAGATCTGACAAAATTCCCATATCCTTTATGCTTTGATGGATGTCCATACCATGTTCCAAAGATCACATTTTGCCATATGAAGGGAGGATGTTGGCTAAGGTTGGGAAATTTGTCTTTACACCCGCCAATTGCATTTGCTCGAAAGGTCCTAAGTCTTATCAAAAAATCCATTTTTTAATATCTTGCAATCATTGCATTCCATGTGATGAAGTTTCTTTAAGGCATCATGCCAAACAGTTCACTTGCGTTGTCTATGCTTCCACACTTTGCATACATGTCTCTAAGGGAAGTTGCAACTACAACATATAACAAAATTTCCATAACTTTTATGCTTTGATGGATGTCCATTTTGGCATAGGCAAGGATGATACTGGCTAAGGTTGTGGAATTTGGCTTTACACCCACTAATTGTATTTTCTTGAAAGTTTATAAAGAGTTATAAAAAAATCCATTTTTAGCATATCTTGCAATCATTGCATTCTATGAGAAGGCATTTCATTGAGGCATCATATCAAAGAGTTCACGTATCTTGTCTATGCTTCCACAATTTGCATACATGTCTACTAGGATTGTTGCAACTACAAGATTTGACAAAATTCCCATATCCTTTATGCTTTGATGGATGTCCATACCATGTTCCAAAGATCACATTTTTCCATATGAAGGGAGGATGTTGGCTAAGGTTGGGGAATTTGTCTTTACACCCGCCAATTGCATTTGCTTGAAAGTTTCTAAAGCCTTATCAAAAAATCCATTTTTTCATATCTTGCAATCATTGCATTCCATGTGACAACATTTCTTTGAGGCATCATGCCAAACAGTTCACTTGCGTTGTCCAGCAAAATGTTTTCTTCCCTTCTATCAATGTTTTTTCCCTTCTCATTATATTGTCTATCAATGTTCTTTTTCTCTCTGTAATTTTTCTTAGGGTTTTGTATTTGATATATTTTTTCATGTAGTTTTGTTTCAGCACTGGTCATCTATTCATTTTATTTTTCTATGCATTTTAATTTTGTGTCATGTTATGTTTCTTTTTTTGTTTTTTTCCTTTATTTTGTTGCGGTCTTGTTGATGGTGGCAGCAAAAGAAGAGGCAGAGCACAAGACCAGGGGAAAGGCATAATTCTTCTCCTTCTAGGTACAAGTTTTTAATATATATTATGTTTATCATGTTTTCTACAATAGTTAAGTTCAGTGGGTAGAATTTTTTATATAATTTTCTTATTGAAGTTTCATAGAAACAGGTTTCCAATATTGTAACCGAAAGATTTCGTTTGGTATTCAAGTGTCTGGGAATGCTTTTAGGCTGTTATGGTTCATTCACCATGTAAAACACACATCTTATATCTCTGCTATGGACTAGTATGAGAATAAGAGGCTTGATGAATGCCAACGTATTCTTTGGCTTGTAACAGAAAATTTTGCCCTTTACTAATTTCAATTTTAAAATTTTTTGTTACACCCCATGTGTTTCTATCCACTTACTATTTACCCAGATTGGTTAATTTGTTTGAAAAGTGAGTGATTATGGATTTCTGCATCTATATATGTGTTTCTATCCATTTACTATAGATTGGATGTTTTATGAAAATTGAAGTAATTATGAATCTTTGCATCTATGTGTGTTACCTATCTTGAATGCAATATGATGAGAAAAAGAATAATGCAATGTCTTCTTTTAAATGTTATTATTGTTAATTAATGATGATATTTTGATTAGCTAACTATTGTGGCGATGATCTAAGTGGATGCAGGAACAGGTTGTCCCTCTAGAAAAGATGGGAGGTATCACTCAGGAGGACTTGGTCTGGTAAACGTAAAAGAAAAGCCTAAACTGAACAACACACACACACACACATCCTATTTTGACCTAGGTTGAGTCAAGTCAGTGTGGGTAACGGTAAGTGATCTAAGTTATGTAGTCTTGATTGGATGTTCAAACCTACATGTTGTTAAGTGTTCAGTTGTCTAGGCAAGTTTTCTTTTGGAGACTATAGTTCGTGCAAATCCGCGATACGATCTTATGTATGAATCGATATGAGCATAAACATATGTAGGTAGACGTGCCTATGTACACTCATGAGCGTATTGCTCATAGATAAGGGGATATCGATATGGACTATGCAAGAATTATCGTCTCTTTTGTGTTCTTTGATGTTAAGTCTATGAAGATTTTAATAAATGCATTATGGTTATGAGTTATATTTGATTTTACGATAATAATATATACATATGTCAATATATATATAGCCTCTCTCTATATATTTATGTATATAATATAAATATTATTATTATTTTCTTTTAATAGCGAGAATACAATTTTATCATTTTGCAAAAATTAAATGTCGTAAATATTGTTTTGTGGTGATTAAAAGAATAGTAATATATAAGATAAGATTTATTGGTGATTAAAACATAGTAGAATAAAAAAAGGTTAAAGTACTTTTTATAAGGGATAAGATTCTTATTTATTAGGATGGCGGCCTTATATGGCATGCGACCCCCATAAGCCATTAAGGCAGCGCATAAAGTGCATAAAGCATGTGCTATGAGTGCATGTGGTAAGGCCGTTAGGAGGCCAAGGTAATAGGGGATCGTGCCCATAACTTTAAGCCTATGCAAATGCTTAGGATATGGACCATTAGTGATTTTCCTTTATAGTTCATAACAAACTTTTATTTTGGAAAGTTAGACTTGGTCTTGATCCTGTGGGAAATGAAATTAATTGCAGATTTTTATTAACCATGTCATCATTCTTTCGACACTATGGAGTTGGTTGCAAATTAAAGGGAAAGGTGGTAGTTTTCTTTGCTTATTTGTAGCTAGACCACTCCTTAGTTTTTTGTATAAAAGGGGGTGCTCTCCCTCATCTCTATGCACACGTTTTTTAAATCAAGAGCCTTCTCTTTTTGTTTTTGAGTTTTACATTAGTGTCGAGAGCTTGTCATATTGGTTTTCTGAGTTGTTTTATTTGGAGGAGTGATCTAGAGTGTTGGAAGAGCTTAAGCAAAGGAGTCTTTGGTACATTTGGAGCTATTATCTCAGGCATGGTTTTTTTTTTCTCCTCTATGTTTCTTTTGTTATCAAAACATTATGTATTGTATTATTTTAAGTGATTGCATTTTTGAATTATTGATGTGAATGTCTATTGATTGTGTGTGTATATATATATATATATCGATAGCAAATTTGTATTGTGAATATGTGATAGTTTCTATGGTTGGGATTTTACCTAGATAGAATTGTGAATCAATCATTGATTGGTGTTTGTATAGGAAAATTGTATAAGGAGAAAGATAGTGAAAATAAGTTTCAAGTGGTATTACTTTGATATATGTATCCTAGTAAAGCATGTAATAGGTTAACCTTGGGATATGTGATCCATGGAAGAGGTAGATAACCTAGTATAGAGATTGTTGTCTTTCCCAATTGAGATAGAAGGGTGGGTGAATATAAGACGAAGAAAACTTTGGCCAAAGTGGTGTAAATAGCCAACGTTTACACTATCTAGTTTCACTGTGTTCTAGGTTTGCATTACTAAGTAGGGATGTCATATTGATGGTTGTAGCCATAATATGATAGTACTAATTAATGTAGGACACAACACCTACTCAAATTAGGCTTAACTTTGAGGTTGCTATACCAATCCCTTCGTTGAAGGGTAGGGCCATTTACTAGTTGGGTAAATGTGTGGGGACTGCAGTTAGTCTGTGGTTGGAGGTAAATAACTTGAGTGATGCTTCCCCTCATCCAGTTGGTGGGCGGGAGTATTGAAGACAGACAAGTATACAAACATGTGTTTCTATTTTTCAGTTAAGCTCTTGAAGCTTCTATGTAATTTATGAAAAGTTGTAAGAATTGATTATTCAATTCTTTTATTGAGAAAATGTAATTTGGTTATGCAATAGAAATTTGAAATATGTTTCAAATGTGCATTATATCAAATGTTTGAAGAAAAAAAAATTATTATTCCTATTTTGAATTCACGGTTTATTTACTTTCAAGTTAAAAACTTAGTAAATCTTAGTTGGTAGAATCTTAGTAAATCTTTGTTGGTAGAATCTTAGTAAATCTTAGTTAGTAAATCTTCTGAGGTATGTGCCTATGTATCAAGCTGATGAGCGATTCCACATAAGAAAGTTCATTATGGGGTTGAACAATTAGATAGGTGGAGAGGTGGCTATGCATGGTCCTACCACCATGGACCTTGTATATGAGAAAGCTCTAAAGCAAGAGAAGAAATTGAAGTCTATCGCCAACTACCATGAAAAGAATAGGAAAAAGTTTAACTGGTCTTAGAATAAACAAACTTCTAGAAAACCTAATGAGGTGCAAGGAATTCAGATGCAAGGAGAAAAGAATTTTCAGAATAATTGGAGTGAACCAAAGGAGGACCATAAAGGAAATAACAACAATAACTTCAACAACATTGCTAGGAACATTGTCAATTCAAAGAGAGTTCCTGGAAAGAAGGGGGCAGTTAAAGGATGTTTCAACTGTGGTGGTGATCACTATGCTAGCTAATACCCCAACAAGCCATCAGGATCTCAACCCCATGGTAATTCTATTCCACCACAGCGAGAGGCATTTCAGCAAAGGATAGACGCTGCAGTAAATAACAGATAGGCTGAATACCAGATCACTCCAATGGAAATACTAGGTACTTTATCTGGTATACCCATTTCTGTTTTAATAGATACTGGTGCCACAGAAAATTTCATTTCACTTAGAGTAGCTAGCAAAATGTCTAGAAGAGCTAGTTATATGGAAAAATCATGGGTTGTTGAATATGCAAACCAGATGAGAGCTAAGGTAGACCAATGTTTGTTTGAAGCAAGGGTTGAACTTCCTAGTTTCTCTATGGAAGTTAGTTTGTATGTAGCTCCCTTAGGGTCTTATGATGTCATCTTAGGGATGAATTGGTTATGAGGCATAGGGCTAAGGTAGATTGTCATGCAAAAACTGTAGAATGCTTAGATGATCATAGAAACTGGGTATCTTTACAAGGGACACATAGTGAAGTTAAGTTGCGACAGATCTCAGCTGTTCAGATGCATAGGGCAAAGAAGAAGGGTTGTCAACTCTTTGTGGTAAAAATGGAAAAACTTGAGGAATGTGAAGTTAAGGATGGAGAGATAGAAAGTGCAGAAAGGACGGATATGGAGAAATACCCTATCCTTAGAGATTTTGCGGATGCATTTCTAGAAGAATTGCCAGGATTACCTCCCAAAAGAGTGTTTGATTTATCCATTGACATTATTCTAGGATCGAAACCTATCTCCAAGGTATCATATAGAATGATGACAACTAAATTGATGGAGTTAAAATCTCAGTTGGAAGAATTGTTGTCCAAAGGATTGATAAGGCCAAGTGTTTCACCTTGGGGAGCGCCAATGATCTTCGTCAAGAAGAAGGATGTAACATTGTGATTGTGTATAGATTACCGGATGCTCAATAAAGTAATGGTGAAGAATACGTATTCATTGCCGTGTATTGATGATCTCTTTGATCAGATGCGAGGAGCAACTGTGTTTTCCAAAATTGATCTGAGGTCAAGATATCACCAGTTGAGAATCAAGGATGAAGACATCTCTAAGACTTCTTTCAAAACAAGGTATGACCATTATGAGTTTACAGTCTTACCTTTTGGGTTAACAAATGCACCTGCAACATTCATGAACCTTATGAATAGTGTATTTAGAGACTGCTTGGATAAATTTGTGTTGGTCTTCTTGGATGATATTTTGATTTACTCCAAGAATGGAGAGGAACATCTTCAACATTTGGAAATAGTACTCCAATGGCTAAGAGAGCATAAGTTGTACGGGAAACTTTCCAAGTGTACCTTCTTTCAAAGGGAAGTACAGTATTTGGGTCATGTGATTTCAGCTAAAGGGATTGCAGTTGATCCAACCAAGATCATTTAAGCAATACTTGAGTGGTTAGTGCCAAGGAATGTTTCCGAAGTGAGAAGTTTCATGGGTTTGGTTGGGTATTACCATAAGTTTGTAGAAAACTTTTCTAGTGTTGCTTTTCCTATCACATCTCTTCAGAGAAAAGGAAAAAAGTATGATTGGACCAAAAAATGTCAAGAGGCATTTGATCTCCTAAAGAAGAAGCTGACCACGACTCTAATTTTGAAAGTGCCAGATCCAGAAGGTAATTTTGTAGTTGTCACGGATGCATTAGGAGAAGGTTTGGGTCAAGTATTGATGCAAGGAGGGCAAGTCATAGCCTATGAGTCAAGGAAGCTAAAGCCTTATGAATAGAATTATGCTTCTCATGATTTAGAGTTAGCAGCAGTAGTTCATGCATTGCAAATGTTGAGACACTATTTGATGGGTAAACCTTTTGAACTGAAAACAGACCATCATGGCTTGAAGTATCTATTTACACAGCCCAATCTTAATGCAAGGCAAAGAAGGTGGTTAGAGTTGATATCAGACTATGATTTTGACATTAACTACATCAAGGGAAAGGAAAATAGAGTTGTTGATGCCTTAAGTTGAAGAAGGCATATATCTTCTTTGGTAGTAATTCAGATGGACTTCAAAAGTTGTGTATTGCAAAGATCCAAGGGTGACGAGCTCTATGAACAAGTCAAGCAAGCACTCTCAAGAGATTTGTGAGATAAGAGGTATGAAGGATTTTGTTTTGAACCAGATGGATTATTGAGAATTAATGTACCTGATGTTGGTGAACTAAGGAATTTGGTATGGAAAGAAGTTCATAATGCACCATACTCAGGGCATCCTGGTGTTACCAAGATGTTAGCAAATGTAAAGCCATTATATTTCTAGAAGGGGATGAAAGGGGATGCCGCAAGGTTTGTGACAAGTTGTCTAGAATGTCAGAGAGTAATTGAAGAACATCATCATCCTACAAGTTTACTATATCCCCATGATATACCAGAAAGTACGTGGTAGGTTATTAGCATGGATTTTGTGCAAGGTCTTCCAATGTCAATGAATAAGCACAATGTCATTCTAGTGGTCGTAGACAAGCTTACTAAGTTAGTACATTTCATACCAAGTAATCTTACAGATGGAGCTCTAGTAATAGCTCAGAAGTTTATTCAAGAGGTGTTTAGATTGCATAGGATTCCTGAAAAGATTATTTTTGACAGGGATGCTCATGTAACTTCTAGGTTTTGGCAAACCTTGTTTTCTTCACTTGGAACTTAGTTAAATATAAGTTTAGCTTATCATCTAGAAATAGATGGGAAAATAGAAAGAGTAAACCAAATACTAGAAGATCTTCTAAGGATGTATTGCATGGATCAACAATACAAATGGGAGGATTATTTACCTTTGGTAGAGTTTGCATACAATAAATCTTATCAGTCTGCGATAAAGATGGCTCCATTTGAAGCATTGTATGGCAGGAAATGTCAAACTCCTATAAGCTGGGATAAACTAGAAGATAGGATAAGTCTTGGGCTAGAAATGCTGTCAGATATGGAAGAACAAGTTAAGATTATCAAGCAAAGGTTGGCAGAAGCTAATGATAGGCAAAAGAGTTATCAGATGCCAAACAGGTTCCTAGGAATTTTTCTGTTGGGGATAAGGTGTTGTTGAGAGTAAAACCCATAAGAGTTCGGTAAAGTTTGGAAAGTCATCCAAACTAGCTCCGTGCTATGTAGGTCCATTTGAGGTCCTAGAAGAAGTCAATCATGTTGCTTACAGAATTGCTTTGCCACCATCTCTTGCTAGGATACATAATGTTTTTCATGTGTCATATCTTAAGAAGTATGTTCCAGGGGATAACCATGTTATTGACTGGAATACTTTACAGGTATAGGACCCAGGGGTGGTAACAATCGAGCCTCTCAAGGTGCTCAAAATGTGTAAGCTTCACTTACGTAATAGAGAGGTTCTACATTTCAAGGTCCAATGGGATCAATATGCAGAAGATTCTGCCACTTGGGAAGATTATGCTAAGATAAAGCAAAAGTTTCTGCAAGTTATTCTAGATTTTGAAAGTTCTTTAAATACAATATGTTTTGTGATATGATACTCTTTATGTTTTACTATGTTATGATAATGCTTGATACTTAAAAATCATCGGGGATGATGATTCACAAGGGGGGAAGTATGTTACACCCCATGTGTTTCTATCCACTTACTATTTACCTAGATTGGTTAATTTGTTTGGAAAGTGAGTGATTATGGATTTCTGTATCTATATATGTGTTTCTATCCATTTATTATAGATTGGATATTTTGTGAAAATTGAAGTAATTATGAATCTTTGCATCTATGTGTGTTATCTATCTTGAATGCAATATGATGAGAAAAAGAATAATGCAATGTCTTGTTTTAAATGTGATTATTGTTAATTAATGATGATATTTTGATTAGCTAACTACTGTGGCGATGATCTAAGTGGATGCAGGAACATGTTGTCCCTCCAGAAAAAAAGGGAAGTATCACTCAGGAGGACTTAGTCTGGTAAACATAAAAGAAAAGCCTAAACTGAACAACACACACACACACACATCCTATTTTGATCTAGGTTGAGTCGAGTCAGTGTGGGTAACGGTAAGTGATCTAAGTTATGTAGTCTTGATTGGATGTTCGAACCTACATGTTGTTAAGTGTTTGGTTGTCTAGGCAAGTTTTCTTTTGGAGACTATAGTTCGTGCAAATCCACGATACGATCTTACGTATGAATCGATATGAGCATGAACATACGTAGGTAGACGTACTTGCATACACTCATGAGAGTATAGCTCATTGATAAGGGGATATCGATTTGGATTATGTAAGAATTATTGTCTCTTTTGTGTTTTTTTACGTTAAGTCTATGAAGATTTTACGACGTTAAATGCATTTATGGTTATGAGTTATATTTGATTTTACGATAATAATATATACATATGTCAATATATATATAGCCTCTCTCTATATATTTATGTATATAATATAAATATTATTATTATTTTCTTTTAATAGCGAGAATACAATTTTATCATTTTGTAGAAATTGATTGTCATAAATATTGTTTTGTGGTGATTAAAAGAATAGTAATATATAAGATAAGATTTATTAGTGATTAAAACATAGTAGAATAAAAAAAGGTTAAATTTCTTTTTATAAGGGATAATATTCTTATTTATTAGGGTGGCGGCCTTATATGGCACGCGGCCCCCTTAAGCCATTAAGGCAGCGCATAAAGTGCATAAAGCACGTGCTATCAGCGCATGTGGTAAGGCTGTTAGAAGGCCAAGGTAATAGGGGATCGTGCCCATAACTTTAAGCCTATGCAAATGCTTAGGATATGGACCGTTAGTGATTTTCCTTTATAGTTCATAACAAATTTTTATTTTGGAAAGTTAGACTTGGTCTTGATCCCATGGGAAATGAAATTAATTGCAGATTTTTATTAAGCATGTCATCATTCTTTCGACACTATGGAGTTGGTTGCAAATTAAAGGGAAAGGTGGTAGTTTTCTTTGCTTATTTGTATCTAGACCACTCCTTAGTTTTTTGTATAAAAGGGGGTGCTCTCCCTCATTTCTACGCACACATTTTTCAAATCAAGAGCCTTCTCTTTTCATTTTTAAGTTTTGCATTAGTGTTGAGAGCTTGTCATATTATTTTTGTGAGTTGTTTTATTTGGAGGAGTGATCTAGAGTGTTGGAAGAGCTTAAGCAAAGGAGTCTTGGTACATTTGGAGTTATAATCATAGGCATGGGTTTTTTTTTCTCCTTCTCTATGTTTCTTTTGTTATCAAAACATTATGTGTTGTATTGTTTTCAGTGATTGCATTTTTGAATTATCAATGTGAATGTCTATATATATATCGATAGAAAATTTGTATTGTGAATATGTGATAGTTTCTATGGTTGGGATTCTACCTAGATAAAATTGTGAATCAATCATTGATTGGTGTTTGTATAGGAAAATTGTATAAGGGGAAAGATAGTGAAAATAGGTTTCAAGTGGTATTACTTCGATATATGTATCCTAGTAAAGCATGTAATAGGTTAACCTTGGGATATGTGATCCATGGAAGAGGTAGGTAACCTAGTATAGAGATTGTTGTCTTTCCCAATCGAGATAGAAGGGTGGGTGAATATGAGACGAAGAAAACTTTGGCCAAAGTGGTGTAAATAGCCAACATTTACACTGTCTAGTTTCACTGTGTTCCAAGTTTGTGTTACTAAGTAGGGATGTCATATTTTGATGGTTGTAGCCATAATATGATAGTACTAGTTAATGTAGGACACAACACCTGCTCAAATTAGGCTTAACTTTGAGGTTGCTATACCAATCCCTTCGTTGAAGGGTAGGGCCATTTACTAGTTGGGTAAATGCGTGGGGGACCACAGTTAGTCCGTGGTTGGAGTAAATCACTTGAGTGATGCTTCCCCTCATGCAGTTGGTGGTCGGGAGTATTGAAGACAAACAAGTATACAAACATGTGTTTCTATTTTTCAGTTAAGCTCTTGAAGCTTCTATGTAATTTATGAAAAGTTGTAAGAATTGATTATTCAATTATTTTATTGAGAAAATGTAATTTGGTTATGCAATAGAAATTTGAAATATGTTTCAAATGTGCATTATATTAAATCTTCAAAGAAAAAAAATTATTATTCATGTTTTGAATTCATGATTTATATACTTTCAAGTTAAAAACTTAGTAAATCTTAGTTGGTAGAACAAGTGGCATGTTACATTTTTATATTGTAGTGCATATCCTCATGACCCTTTTATTTGAGTTAATTTGCCCATTGCAACACCCACATAATGATTTTTAATTGTTTTGGAGCTAGAAAGGTTAAAATGCTAACCCCCATTTGTTGGCACCCAAGTCAAGCCAAGTTGTGGAAGGAAGTGGAGTCTAAATGAAGAACAAACCATTGTAGGGATATGCATTTATTGTTAATAGTTTGTAAATTAGGGGGGGCTGCATAGATAACAACCACAATCTAAAGAGGGCCACACATAAAAAGACCTAGTTTGTTGAATTTAGTCTCAAGTCTTTTGTCAAACCTAACTATAGCGTTAGCTAATTAGAGTAGGATTAAAGTGAAAAGACTTCATTTGGTATAATTACATACACATAAAAAGAATCTAAATCGTTCACCCACATATGTTTTTGTTGCCTCTTTCTACTAGTTATTATGAGCCAACTTAACACATGAGTGTTTATGCGCAAGACATGTTGCAATGTCATGGTATTTAAATACATCCATTTGTGCATTGAAACATGATTTTGGAAATAGAGGACATCGAGGAAAATGTGTTCACCTATTGAGTCGGCAAACTTCTAACGGTGTCCCTAGGCAACACCTTGATAGGTTCAACTATTTGAAAGATAAACGTGAATAAATTTTCAAGTGTAGTACAAAATCATTTACGTGTATGACAGATTAAGTTTGTGATGATCATGATCAAACTCACGATGGTGAAAAGTGAACTACAAAGTTTTTTTTGGACAACACAAAAATTGAGATAATTATCTGACGAAGGCCGTTAATATGAAATAGAGACAACAAATTAATACGTCACTCTTCCATCATCAGTTCTAGGGTTCGGTACTCTCATTCGTCCCATTTATTCCTTTTGAATTTATTACAACTATTTGTCTCGGCTCTAATCAATCTATGTTAATTTATGCCTAATTGATTGCATTTCTTTAATTAGCCTAAATTATTTGTGTAGGGTGCTTCTATAATGGTGAAAATTGCATAACCATGACAATTTCCATTTAATTCTGGTCCCATTTCCATGGAATGGCTCAATACAATTACAAATCGATAAATGACACGTTCTTGTGTAAAGCTAGGCCCATTCCCCAACCTCCGTTTCCACTCATTTCTATACTTTCTCTTACAATTGATTTCCTAAAATAATATTAATTTATTTACATAATTTATCATTGTTTATTTAATCTAAGGCGATGCATTCTTTTTAATTGGCCTAAATTAACATTTCCATTTACAATAATTTTGTTCCTCTACAAATATATAAATTTCAAATTTAAGTTTATGTGTAAGAAAAACAAAATCAAAGTCTAGGTAATAAAACCAAAATGACACACCACACCATAGAGCCGTTGGGAGAAAAGCAAAAAGCAGTTCAAAGTGAAAGAATGTCGTTGAGGAGCGCGCCAAAATCAGAGGACAATTAAAATGGAGATGAAGGCCGTTAGAGGTTGAGGAGGGAGGTAAAATGCAGATGAAGGCCGTTTCAGGAGGAGGAAGGAGTGAAAAGCTTCTTCATGGATGAATTTTTTATGATTTGCTTGGTTCTGTTTATTTTTCTGTTGTGAATTTTTTGTGAAATTGTTTGACACACTTTTGTTTCTCTGTGTTTTGTGAAATTGTTTGATATTTTTGTGTTTGGCTTGAGTCTTTTGCTTCAGCGTGCACGCTGGTCAGTCCATCTTATTGTCTTTGAGTGCATTTTTTTGGTTTGGTCTTGTATTTTTGTTTGGCTTTGTTTTATGGTGGCAGGCAGCAGCGGCAGCAGAGGAGGTGGCAGATGCAAATGATTTTCTTCTTAATCCAGATTCCAGGTATTCTTCACTACTGTGGGCTTTCCTTTAGCATTCAGTTGCATTAATTTTACATGGACATGGCTAGTTTGTTTGAAATTTGAATAACCAAGCAAGTAGTATACATGGGACACTCTGCGAGACAGAGAGAATACTCTAGATTCTACCATGTCGATTGACCTATATTCTACCATGTCGATTGGCCTATCCATCTAGATCCCTCCCTCTGACTCACCTTCCTTTAGCATTCAGTTGCATAATTCTACATGGACATGGCTGGTTTGTTTAAAATTTGAATAGCCAAACAAGTAGTATACAGGGGACACAGAGAGAATAGGGTACATAGAGAGACTAGCCAAATTGAAGGCAATGTCGATTGACCTATCCATCTAGATCCCTCCCTCTAACTCGCCTTCCTATGAAAGGAGCACTGACTTAGAAATGGACAGAATGCTCCGTAGAGAGGATAGTTAGGCACCCAATTTCTGCACACTGAGTATTTGTTTGTTAGTTGGCCATGACACTGCAATTGCATGCAATGTTAGGATATGGTGCCATGGAGGGGGAATTTTAGGGTATGGGCCCATGGTGGGGGCTGCCGAGAATTTTCAGGAACCTTTGATAATCAGGTGGTCCCATGGATTTTATAGCAGTAGGTAATGCTAAAATTTTTAGCTCAGAATTTTTAGTAAACTGGTGGTTCCGTGGATTTGTTTAGTAGCAACTATTGTTAAAATATTGCAGATGCCTTCTAATGTCACCAGGCAACAAAAAACCCTTAAACTGGTGGGCGGAATTTCCAACCCTACCCCAAACGTAGCAACTAGAAATCTGAGAACTAAAATGTAAGGATTCCTATATCCCAGGATAAGATTCCAATTTATCCTGTAGCAGGTTTTCCCTCATCTCATACAACCTCCAGCTCCATAAAAATACATCTTAAAACCCCCTGCATAGGGATTGCTTCCTTATTACCAAATAATTTTCGAGCACAGTGGTCTGGCCAGACAATCCTACTGACTGAGTACATCTTATCCTAGGAAGAATCACTCAAGCCCTACTCTCACCTTTTCATACTCAGCAAGACTATTTTCCTGTAAGTGGTTTCAGAATATGCCTGTAAATAGTTTCAGAATACGAGGGCTTGCCTGTTAATGGTTTCAGAATAAGATGGGAGAGGAAATTGAATTGGAAATAATTAGAATTGATGAGAGTATCCATTAGAGCATATGCTATATAGAAGTAGTTTTAAAATGAGGCTGTGGTTTGGCAATCATTTTTGGAGATTTTAGGAAAAATGCGAGTGAAACTAAATAAGGCAAGCACGAATCTCATCTTGCCTCTTGAAAATTTGAACCTCTTCTTCAGCAATGCATGCATAGTTAATTTCATAGAAAAGAACTTATCAAATTAGAACATTTAAAACATATCTCAACCTTCAGTGGAAAAATAAAAATCTTCCGTGACTCCATAAACTGCAAGTCAGAAAACTATACGTTCTGCTCTTTCTTGATCATTGCTATTGTCATTGGAGGATGTTCTTGAAACCTGCCATTGCTACTAAGAGTCCAGTATTGGTCAACATTCTGCAGTTCTCATTTTTTTCGCAAGGCTGAAATATAAGGTTTTGACCAGAAAGATCTTGACCTGCCAGAATTGCATGATTACATCCCTCTTGGTAAGAATAGGCAGAGTTTCTTTTTGAGGTCTGCTATGGCTTCTATCTCCTTGCGACCATCCATGTCATGTTCACAAGAGCAAGAGATAGCCTCTGCCTTGTCTAGACACGTTACAAGGCATAGGCTAGAAAATTATAACATTAACATTAACATTATATAACATTAAGCTGTGTAGAAAATTATAACATTAACATGCTAGTTCCACCGACATGGTATTTATTGCATTTTTGTTTTCAACATGGTATTTATTGCATTTTTGTTTTTGCTATTGTCATTGGAGGCTCGAATAAAGAATTGACAAGAGTTAATGATTATAGATTAATGATTATAGACTGAATTGACAAGAGTTAAACTTGATCCACTCAGAAGATACAAAAAGTATCGAGACTTGCCAGTAAAAAACCCAGACACTAGAAGTAACCACCCAGCCCAAGAAAGAGGAGGCATGCCATTTGAAGAAAGTCTACTATAACTGATTCTGGTAAATTAAATCATACAATAATTTAGAAGCTCAAATTCCCCTAATTTGGACATATGACCCTAGACCTCATAGGCCCTGAAAACACTAAACCTATCTTTAATAAACTCATTGGGATTATCCCCAACCAAATTGGTATACTTATTGCTAAGATTCAGGTTCTGGCTCTGTCCACTAATAAATTATTTGGTAAAATTCAATCCAGTATAACCAATTGGTCACTTTAGAAAATTGAACCTAGAAAATACTGCTTTTGAAGGAGAGATTCCATCCACAACAGGCAGACTGTATGAGCTTCAAACATTGCACCTGAATGACAATAAGCTTAAGGAAGAATTGCCTTACAATCTTTCCAACTGTTCTGATTTGGAGATCATACGTATTAGAAACATTTTCTTGTCTAGAAAGATATCACGTTTGTTGTCAAGACTTCTCAACTGATGATACTTTTGTTGAGGAATAATGTTTTTACAAGATACATTCCCCCTGAACAGCAGACCATGTGTTAGCTTGCTTTGTCTACCCACATTTCTTTTGTTTTTGGTGAAGGGTCTCAAGTAAACGAGTCTAATTCATGTAGTGCAAGTGCAAATGAGCTCCCTTGTAATGTACAATTTGTTTTCATTATGAAATCATTCTCCCAATGTAGTAGAATATTCAACATATTGTCATTTTTTTGCTGGCATGCTGTTTATATCATTTCTGACTCTGTCCAATAACAAATTATCCAGCAAAATACCATCCAAAATACTGTGTCTACATATGGTTAGTTTTTTCTTATTTCAAATATTTGAACTTTTCAGTTTTCAATGAAGTGTAATTAATTTTCTGTGTTCTAACTAATTTTTAATGAAGGTAGTTATTTTGTTTAAGTTTAATTTTACTATTTAGTATTGCTTTGTATTTTAGGTTTGTTAGTATGGAGATAGTTTTATTTTCTTAGTTCGTACTGTTGATTAAATCTATGACCCCTCTTTGCTCTCTCAATGTAGAGCTTCTCTTGGAGTTTTATGTTCATATATGTCATCCTCAGTGTTCTGGGATTAAGCCCTTTTTTCCTAAAAAATGAAATGGATCGATGTTCAGTTCAGAGACTGCAGCTTGAATTATGTGGGTCTCCTTCAGCTCTGTTTTGTTACATTTCCACTCAAATTAACAAGTTAGTTTAAACTTTAGCATTTATTTTATTGTGAAATTTGTTGTAAGCTACAATTGTAGATGGACGTTGAAAAAAGGAGAGGCTACTGGTCATATTGTTTGTTATTTGGAATTCATTTTCATATTCATTTGAGCAGTCATTTGAGCATAGTACTTGGTAGTATTCTTTTCTTTTTTTAAAGATATGGTTAATTCTTTTTATGTAATGTAAAATTATTTTCTAAGCATTTTTTCACCATGCAGTGTATTTGCTATGTTAATTAATTGTTTTATTTTTTAGGTAAATTTGGATAATTATATTGCTCACTAGTTGTACTTTAACAGGAATACAGAGGTGGATTATATGTGAGCAGTCATTCAAGTAAGAAAAGTTTGGAAGGAGGGTATGTATAGTGGTGAAGTTTTGGATAAGTTGTTGAAGTGAGAAGGATTTCTACAAATGTAATATGTAAAGATATTCTTAATTTTAATAAAATATTTTTTTGGGAAGGGGGGCAAACTGCGTCTTCCAAAGGCTAGAGGGAATGGCTACTGACCATGGTCATTCCTAAAAGGTTAATGTCTTTTATAGTTAGGTGTGGTGGTTTTATTTCATATTTCTAATATTTAATGTTCTATTAGAATCACATTATTAACAACATATAATTAGCACTTTGGTACTAACAACAACATTTAATATTAACAAATCATAAGACAATCAAATAGCACAATGACAAATCAATTTTCTTTACAATATTAATTACAGTTTTGATAATCATAATAACATCAATTTTGAGTACAATATTCCTATTCCTAACTATGTTGAGCTACACTTTTAATTTTAATTTTATTACATAAACTACATTTATTGTTTTTTTTCCAAGTTTGATTTTGATGATCTTTTAATTTACATTGCATGAAAACTTCTTATTCTTAATTTATTTTTAATTTTATGTGTTGTTTTGTGACGTAAATTTTGGGAATTTTGATTTGTTTTATCTTTTAATCCACTTATTGTGATTTTTTTGGGTCTTCTGACTCACTTATGAACTTTTGCAGTTTTTATTAACTTATTGTGTGTTGTTTCAATTCTTTTGATCCACTTATTGCTTGTGTGAATTTCCAACTTGTATTCAATCCACTTATTGTTTGACATTCATTTTGAACTTTTTCATTCACTTTTATTCAATCCTCTTATTATTTGAATATGCAAAGTATGTTTGTATGAGAACCACTTATTATGTTTCTAAGTGTTCATTTTGAACTTTAGAATTCAATTTCTAAATGTGTGTGTGTGATGATAGTGGTGGGGTATGTTTTCAACTTTTGTGAGAAGTATCTTTTTAAAAAAAATTGATTCACTTAATTTTTTTGATTGACATTCACTTTGTATGAATTGACTTTTGCACTAACTTGTATGAAGTGAATTTTTGAGGATGGGGAGGGTATGTTTTCAACTTTTGTGTTTGTACTAGGCATTGAAAGTGTGATGTGAAGTATTTGTTTTGAACTTTAGCATTTAATTTTGTTTGTATGTTACATTTTGAACTTTTGTGAGAATGTTTGTTCTTAAACTACCATTTATGAACTTTTGTGTGAAGTGTGTGTTTGAAATTCAGTTTTTAAGTAGAATTTGATTTACTTATTGTTTATGTGAAGTGTGTGTTTTTACATTCACTTAGATTTGATCCACCTATTGTTTGGAATTCACTTTATATGTAGTGTGTTTTAAATATTTGCATTGATGAACTTTGTATGGAGAGTGCTTTGAACTTTAATTTGCATTTACAAACTTTGTATAAAGTGTGTTTTAAACTTTTGCATTAATGAACTTTGGTTTGATGTTTGGCATTCATGAACTTTATATGAGTGTATTTGAGATTTGGCGTTTATTTTGTGTGGACTTATTGTTTGTGTGAAATGTATGTTTGAACTTCAACATTTACTTTGTTTAATGTGCTTCACTTTGGCATCTACTTTTTGTTTGTCTTTTCAACTTTTGTGAGAAGTATATTTTAAAAAAAATTTGATTCGCTTAAATTTTTGATTGACATTCACTTTGCTCACTTTGTATGAATTGACTTTTGAACTAACTTGTATGAAGCAAATTTCAAACTTTTATTTGATCCACTTATTGCTGCATTAACTTGTATGAAGCATATTTTAAACTTTTATTTGACCCACTTATTGTTTGTATGAAGTGTGTTTCAACTAGGCATCCACTCATTTTGTGAAACTTATTTGTTTTGAACTTTGGCATTCAATTTTTTTTGTGTTATATTTTCAACTTTTGTGAGAAGAATTCTTAAACTAGGCATTCATGAACTTTTGTTTGAAGCATGTGTTTGGTGTTTGAAATTTGGAATTATGTGTGTGTGTAATTACTTTGTATGTACTTGTTGTTTGTATGAAGTGTATGTTTGAACTTTGTCATTCATTTTGTTTGCACTTATTGTTCGTGTTAAATATGTTTTTGAACTTTGACATTTATTTTTGCACTTATTGTTCGTGCTAAATATGTTTTTGAACTTTGACATTCATTTTATTTGTTTATTGTGTTTCACTTTGGCATCTACTTTTTATTTGTGTGAAGTGTGTATTTCATTTTTGAACTTTATTTGAAACTTATCATTCACTTTTTGTGTGTGGATGTGTGGACATATGCATGTATAAATGTTTGTGTTGACATTAGATTTTATGTACATGAAATACATGTAAGAACTAACTTTGGCATTCAATTCATATATGTGTGCATTTGTCCAAACAAACATTAGCACTCACTTTGTGTATGTGTCTATTTTTGAACTAACTTTAGCACTCACTTTGAATGAATTGTGTTTGATTTCACCATTCACTTGGATTTGATCGTGTGTGAACTAAATTTGTGAGTGTGGAATGTGTGTTTGAACTAAATTTGTGTGTGTGGAATATGTGTTTGAACTTTGGCATGTTTGAAGTTTAGCATATTTTGTGTGTTAAGTGTGAACTAACTTTGTGTGTTTGAACTTCAGCATACTTTGTGTGTGTCAAAATTGTGTTTGATCTAACTTTGTTTGAATCGTAGTGTACTTGACATGTGTGTGTGTGTGTGCACGCGCGCATGCGCAAGCATGTGTACATTCATGTATGCATGCATGCATATTCACTTTTTGTGTGCATGGATTGTATGTTTGAACTAACTTAGCATTCATTTTGCATGGATGTCCATTTGTTTGAACTAAATTTTGACACTAATTTTGTGTAGTATGTATTTTTTGCTTTGAATTCACCTGGATTTGATCCAATTATCATTTGTGTGTGTATGTTTAGATTTTAGTATTTATTTTGTGTGTGTGTAATATGTGTTTGAGCTAACTTTGTGTCAAATGTGTTTGTACTTTGGAATGTTTTAACTTTAACATACTATGTGTGTGTCATATGTGTGTTTGAACTAACTTGTATGAAATGTGTTTGAACTTTAGCATACTTTGTGCATATCAAGTGTGTGTTTGAGCTAACTTTGTTTGAATTGTGTGTGTGTGTTTAGATTTTAGTGTTTATTTTGTATGTGTGGAATGTGTGAGCCAAATTTGTGTGAAATATGTTTTTGAACTTTGACATTCATTTTATTTGTTTATTGTGTTTCACTTTGGCATCTACTTTTTATTTGTGTGAAGTGTGTATTTCATTTTTGAACTTTAGTGTGTGTCAAGTGTGTGTTTGTACTAACTTTATTTGAAACTTATCATTCACTTTTTGTGTGTGGATGTGTAGACATATGCATGTATAAATGTTTGTGTTGACATTAGATTTTATGTACATGAATTACATGTAAAAACTAACTTTGGCATTCAATTCATATATGTGTGCATTTGTCCAAACTAACATTAGCACTCACTTTGTGTATGTGTGTCTATTTTTGAACTAACTTTAGCATTCACTTTGAATGAATTGTGTTTGATTTCACCATTCACTTGGATTTGATCATGTGTGTGTGTGTGTGTTTGAACTAAATGTGTAAGTGTGGAATGTGTGTTTGAACTAAATTTGTAAGTGTGGAATGTGTGTTTGAACTTTGGCATATTTGAAGTTTAGCATATTTTGTGTGTTAAGTGTGAACTAACTTTGTGTGTTTGAACTTTAGCATACTTTGTGTATGTCAAAATTGTGTTTGATCTAACTTTGTTTGAATTGTAGTGTACTTGACATGTGTGTGTGTGCATGCGTGCGCAGGCATGTGTACATTCATGTATGCATGCATGCATATTAACTTTTTGTGTGCATGGATTGTGTGTTTGAACTAACTTAGCATTCATTTTGCATGGATGTTCATTTGTTTGAACTAAATTTTGACACTAATTTTGTGTAGTATGTATTTTTTGCTTTGAATTCACTTGGATTTGATCCAACTATCATTTGTGTGTGTGTGTTTGAATTTTAGTGTTTACTTTGTGTGTGTGTAATGTGTGTTTGAGCTAACTTTGCGTGAAATGTGTTTGAACTTTGGAATGTTTTAACTTTAGCATACTATGTGTGTGTCATGTGTGTGTTTGAACTAACTTTGTATGAAATGTATTTGAACTTTAGCATACTTTGTGCATATCAAGTGTGTGTTTGAGGTAACTTTGTTTGAATTGTGTGTGTGTGTGTGTGTGTGTGTAGATTTTAGTGTTTATTTTGTATGTGTGGAATGTGTGAGCCAAATTTGTGTGAAATATGTTTGAACTTTGGCATGTTTAAACTTTAGTATACTATGTGTGTGTCAAGTGTGTGTTTGAACTAACTTTATATGAAATGTGTTTGAATTTTGGTATGTTTCAACTTTAGCATATTTGTGCATATCAAATGTGTGTTTTAGCTTTCTTTGTTTGAATTGTGGTGTGTATGTGTGTGTATCAAGAGTGTGTGTTAGCTATCTTTGTTTGAGTTGGTGTGTGTGCGTGTTTGAACTTTAACATACTGTGTGTGTGTCAAGTGTCTTTGAACTAACTTTGTATGAAATGTGTTTGAATTTTGGCATGTTTCAACACTAACAATTTTTGTGCATATCAAATGTGTGTTTTGGTTATCTTTGTTTGAATTGTTGTGTATCAAGTGTGTGTTTTAGCTATCTTTGTTTCAATGTGTATGTGTGTAGGTGTGTGTGTGTGGGTGGGTGGGTGTGGGTGTGCGGGTGTGTGTGTGTGGGGGGGTGGTGGGTGTGTGGGTGTGGGTGTGTTTTGTGGCTATGTGGTTGTGTTGTGTGTGTGTGCGTGTGTCGTGTGTGTTGTGGGTGTTGTGTGGGTGTGTTTTGTGTGTGTTTTGTGGCTGTGTGGGTCTGTGTGTGTGGGGGTGTGTCAGAAGAGTTCAGATGATTGAAAGTCAGAAGAGTTCAGATGATAGGCAAGGCTTGGGATTTGAGAAAGGAGAAAGTTTGAAATCAAGTCAAGAAAACATTGAGAGGAAGAAAAACAAAGGCAACCAGTTTTAGAATCAAAGAAAAAGACTTAGAAGACCTCCGGTCAGACAGCCAAATGCTCAAAGGTATCCATTTTTCAATGGCCATTATTTTAACTGCAATAAGTTTGGTCATAAGGCTACTCAGTGTAGGAGTAGAATGAATCAGAATGTTCCATCATTCTCTAGTCAATGTTTCAATTGCAAGAAAATTGGTCATAGATCAAATGAATGCAGAAGTCTGGTAAGGAATGGTTTTAACAATACAAGGAATACTCAATCCTTCAATGGAAAGTGTTTTGCATGCAATAGATTTGGGCATATGGCTAACCAATGCAGAACAAGAATGAATCCAATCAATAGAAGGAATCATGGATAGAGAAATGTGGTATGCTACAATTGCAACAAGTTTGGACATGTTGCAAGATTCTGCAGAGCCAAGAATGATAAAAGAGACTATCCTACAGAGAAGAGGAAAACATATCAGAGAGAAGACAAAAGTAAGAACAAGATTGATCTAGTGGAAATCAAGAAGGAAATGAGCATGGTCTGAATTAAAAAGGATGTTAATGATGTCAGGGATGGATCCGCACCAGTCTTTGGTGTAGATACTTCCTCTGGGAAGTAAATTGGGAGCTCTGATTCAGAGGAGCTGTATTGAAAATCCAAATTCCCTAGCCAAATAGTCAGTGCTGGGATCTGTCATGAAGATATGATGAAAAATTACATATGACAGATCTTTTGAATGAAATTTTGGAAGAAAAGGTTCAAGTGCAGAGCATTCCGGAGCAATCCTAATCGACTGTGCTATACAGTGAAGAGTTTTGATAGCTTTTTGAAAGACAACATTTATGGCTATTAGGTCAAGGCAAATAAAGGGTTATAAAGGAGCTCATTTGACAGACAATTCACTTTGTGTTCAAGTTGTCAAGTTGAAGAACAATCTTAAGTGACATCAAAGTTTTCCAAAGATTCAAAATAGCTCAAAGCGATTTCAAGAGAAGGAAACCCTAATTCGGTAAAAGAGGTATTTACAACTTGAAAACCCTACTGTGATGTTTGAATTATTTCGGGAAAATGTTTGCTCCTCAAGTAATCGAGATAACTGAAAAGCCTTGCCCCAAGTTCAAGAAACATTTCTTCAAATCACCAGAAAATGATCCTGTTGGGGCATTCTCAATTACTCCACATGGAGTTATGTATAGGGAAGATGTTAGGGCATATATTCATACCATTTCTTCAAGAAACTGCCCCAAGTTCAAGAAACATTTCTTCAAATCACTGGAAAATGATCCTGTTGGGGCATTCTCAATTACTCCACATGGAGTTATGTATATGGAAGATGTTAGGGTATATATTCATACCAATCTAGAGGAATATGATCACAGGAATCTAGGAAAACTGTACTTGGATAAACTGACTACTGTTGATGTACACAACATATGGCATGATAACAAACAATACAAATTATGACCTATGTGAATTTCTCCGGAGTGAACTAATGGAGAACTTGAAAAGAACAAAAGAGACTAATCATCCTTTCAAATATGGAACATTGATCACTTGTCTACTCTTCTACTTTCTGAGAGAGCTACCTGGCTTGGGAAACATTGTCTGGCTTGATCACACACCTGTGGCTACTCAAATAAGAAACCACTTGCATAGTTTGGGAAATGCAGACAAGCAAAATGAAATCTTATGGGGATACTTCAAGAACTTTCAAAGGAAAATGTTATGTAAGGTCCGGATACCTGAAAATGAGGTGATGAAGTATGAAAAGGACATTGTATTCATGGTAGACAAAGATAAATGCTTCATGGAAGCTGTGGAACCAAGAATTATATGGGTCCCTACATTAGGGTATGAAGTTGCAAAAGATGTTTTGATTGAATTACCTGATGCATTACTGAGCAAACCGAAAGATCTCAAAGAAGATAGATTTAGGACATTCAAAGAATTATCCTCCAAAATGTCTATGGAACATGAACAATAAAAAAAACATCAAATGAACAAATAATTGAGGCAAAAACCAAAGCAGATGGATCAAAAGCCACAAATGCTCTGGTAGAATGGACATCAAATACTCCACAAAGGAAAGATGAGAGATCTGAAAAGGAAAATCCTGTATCTAGCCCTAGAAAAAGAACAAGGACCTCATCCATTGCAGCAACCACCACTGAAGTAGAGAAAGAAAAGCCAACAGAAGATAAGAAAAGAAAGAAAGTTATACTTAGTGAAGAACAAGTGGCAAGAGACACTGCTGCAAATCAAGTTCTGATTGACCATGCTAGAAAATTTTTGGAAAAGCAGCAAAGAACATAGATCTTAGATTTTTTTGAGTTTCTACAAGGACCAATAAACCTAGATTCAATGTCTCCTATGCAGAAATTCAAACTGGTATCATTTGTGGTGCAGGGCACCTAGGAGCAGTCTGACACCTCAAGCATTTTTTATGCATTTTGATAAGCTATGTTTTGTTTTGATTGTATGTGTGGTAATAAGGCTTTAGCCATGTTTGTATGGTCCCTTTTGTGTGGTCAAGATGATTGAGGTGACCCTATAAACCTCAATCATGCTTAGTCCACTTGGATCCTTGTTGTGCCAATTAGGCCTAGAAGGTCTAAGGATTGGTTTTCGAGTTTTTTTGGTTGTTTTAATGTTTTAGTATGTTGGAAGGAGTTTGTTGATCATTTGGACTCCATTGGACGAGCCAAACAAATCAACCTCCTTGTGTTAATGCAAAACACCATAGTTGTCAAAGGTGTTATGTGTTGGGTCGGTTCAAAAACCACTTTGGGTAGTTAAATGCTATTGTAGAAGTTGGAAACCAACTTGGATGGGTTAATATGGTGGATATCTGACTCCAGTATGGGGGAGGAAGTTTTTGTACGGAATTTGGGCACAAAATTCAAGAAAACTGACTGTTTTTCGTTGTTTTTCTTGCTGTGTACGGACTGTACGGACTTTTCATGTGTGCAAATGATGTTTTTCTGAAAGCTCTTGGAGTCAGGGTTCCAATGCAACTAGTTTGAGGTCTTGAAGTAGTCGGAGTCAAAAGTTATTGAATTTTCTTTCAAAACTGGTCTAGAAACCCTATTTTCTAGGGCAGTCCCACAAATTTGGCCCTAGAATGCATTTCCACCGATGAAATTTCATGTCACTCGGTGAAATGCAGGCTAGGGGTGTATACTACTTGATTCCAAAAGCATTTTCTGAGAAAATACAGTTTACTATTTTTAATGTGATGCCCTAGGTCAAATATCTCTACGTATTTGACTGAATTTATGCAATTTATTGTTGTATTTGACAAAACCCTAAGAGGATGAGTGAATGAATGGTGGATTTGTGTTGTTTGGGGATGGTAGAGTCATTCCAAGTTCCTGCCCCTGACCTATGCACCCAATTTTGAGCACTTGCTTTGTAACCTAGCCTAAATTGATCAATTAGGCCTAGAGACCTAGTAGGCGTTCTGGATTGCTGGAGTAGAGTTGGAGCAGGAGATTTGGAGGTTTGTTAGGGTCCCCTGAAAGGTGTTCAATTCCATCATTTGTTTGCCTAGACCTTTGGGATTTTGTCAAGTTTTGTTGAGAAAACCTAGTTTGGAGGGCTAGTAGCCTTACTAGTCAAGGTATAGGTTGAAGAGTTTTGGGAAGTTGGAGATCAAACCAACTGCATAGAAGGTGTTTGTTGATCTGTATTAAGGTGTTGGAGAAGCCTTAGGGGTTGGACAATAGTTTGGACATCAAATCCTTCATATGCCTTGTATGTGCCTTTGGTTGGTTGGTTGGTTGAAGGCTAGTTGAAGTGGGTGAGTGGGCAAAGGACAATAGAGTAAACCTTTGTGTGTTGCTTCCCTTGTGCCACTCTGCATCAATTTGTACAAGCTAAGGCTCAGGAAGAGATGCTAAAAACACATATACAGGACAATGAACTCATTAATGAAGCATCCAGTGTTTTTGAAAAGTTGATGCCCTCATATCAAAAAGATACATCAGTATCATCAACTAATCAACTCAAAGGTTTAATAAATTATGTAAGTACTCATTTTGAATCCTTTGAAAAATCTACTAACATTAAGGTTAGAAAGGAATTCGAAGATAAAAGACTAGCAGAGTTGAAAACCAAGTTAGACAGTGACAAATTTTGGTTAGAAAGTAGCATCAAGAATATGTCAAATGCAATCAAGGAAGCCTGTGATATATATAAATTTTGTTTGTCATGGCCTGAGACCACCAAGGAAATAGAAATGAAGGTCAAAAACATGGAGCTTCAACTAGCAAATATATCCAAAACCTATTATCCAACAATTGACCCCATCAGCAGCATGGAAATACAAGTTGTAAATACTCAAAACAACATAAGTAATCTGCTTAGTAGAAAGGAAGAAATGAAAAGCAGAATGTGCCAATTGAGAGGGATGACAAGCCCTAAAATTGAGTCCATGACAAGTCAAGTTGCAGAAGCCTAAAAGGTTCAGGCAATAACTGACATGCCTATCAGTGTATAGAAGACAACGGATCTACTGTTCCAAGTAAATAGGAACATCCAAATTTTGAACACTGCCAAGAATAGGTGGGATGGAGAGTTAACACAGTTAAAGATTGTGTACAATGATATCCTTTCACATGCAACTAACTGATTTGATAGTTTGTACCTATACATATGTGACATAATTTGACAATTTTGAAATTTTGACTCAATCTTGGTATTTGTACACACACCTTTGCCATTGATGTCAAAGGGGGAGAAGAAAACCAGTGAAAAATGGGCAAACATCTAAGGGGGAGAAGAAAAATAGAGTGTATATAGAAAGGGGGAGCAGATAAGCATTTTTCACTAAGTGTTGCCATCAATGCCAAAGGGGGAGATTGTTGGCAAGAGACACTACTCTGATGACTGATTGAATGTTGTCATTGATGGAAAAAGGAAAAGAGATTCCAGTCCTGTATGACAAAGAGACTTTACTCGGTAGACCAACTTGGTTTGATGACAAGGCAAAAAAGATTCTGGTCCGGAAGGCTAAAATGACTAGGTATGGGCAGTATACAGTATACAGAGTAAGTGACAGTATTTGGGATGGTATGCCTCCACAGTTAAAGACATTTGTATGCAGTTCTAATATGTTATTTATAGCCATCTAGTGATCACATGTTCCAGTGTTTAAGTCCTTTGGAAGACATACTATGATTTAGCTAAGTTTAGGTGAGAAAACCTAAGTCAGGGAAAGTGTACAGTACCAGAGAAAAAGGGTTCGCATTACTCCGCTAATATATATCTTGTCTTGCAATTTTGAGGTAGTAAAGTTACTTATTATGATTACCTAAATCCAGAGCGACAGTTCGGAGATCCACATTTGTCTGTAGTTGAATACTATGTTCTGTGGTTCTAAAGGTATGACAAGAGAGCTATAATGGATATTGGATATGATTTTCAGAGTCTCATATGGTCCGCATTGAATGTTATGATGTGACAGTTGAACTGGTCAAGTATATACTTCAATTGTTGTGTATGTGTGTGTTTGAATTGTTGTGTGTTGTGTGTGTGTGTGTGTTGTGTGCGTGTGTGTATTTTTAAGTTAACATTCATATATATGTGGAATGTGTGTTTGAGTGAACCTTGGAATTCACTTGAATTTGATCTTATCATTTTTGTGTGTATGTTTGAACTTTAGTATTTACTTTGTGTGTGGAATGTGTGTTTGAACTAACTTAGTGTCAAATCTGTATTTGAAATAACTTTGTTTGAATTGTAGTGTACATGGCATGTGTGCACATGTTGTGTGTGAAGTATCCGTTGAACTAACTTTTGCATTCACTTTGTATGCATGTGCATTTGTTTGAACTAAATTTTGACACTCACTTTGTGTAATGTGTATTTTTAATATAAGCTTAACATTCACTTAAACTTTGTTAATATTTTTTTAGTTTCACAAATCACCTAAGAATAAGAGATTGGTTATTCCCTTAAAATCTATCAATAAGTTATTAGTTTCACAATCAACTCAACAACCCCAAAGTAGATCTATGGGACAACTCAATTTGGATATAAATATTGTACAACCTCAAGCCCTGGCTAGCACTAATTTTAGATCTTAGAACTTGCTACTCAAGGTAAATATGCATATTTTCAATCACAAGGATCCATATGCTTTAGAGGGTAGCGAATGTGAACTGAGAGGATCATTTGTAAAGTATGTACAAATGCTAAGCTCTCAACAAATGAAAAAGATGTCAAACAAAGGTGAGGATGGGTTTGTGATAATTATTTTAATTAGAAGCATAATAGTCAAGGGTTCCTATATTGCTAGATCTTCAAGTAATCATAGATAACAACTTAGTATTTTTTGTAGGATATGACAAAAGGATTACTTAGTATTTTTTTTTGTGTGTGTGTGCATGTTGGTGTGGGTGTGTGTGTACGTGTGTGTGTGTGGGTATGTGTGTGTGTGTTTTGTGGCTATGTGGTTGTGTTGTGTGTGTGTATTGTGGTTGTGGGTGGGTGTGTGTGTGAGTTGTTGTGTCTATTGTGGGTGTTGTGTGGGTGTGTTTTGTGGTTGTGTGGGTGTGTGCTGGGTGTTTGTTGTGTGTGTAGATGTGCGTGTGTGTGTGGGTGTGTGTGCATGTGCATATGTGTGTGTGGTTGTGGGTGTGGGTGTGGGTGGGTGTGTGCTTGTGTGTGTGTGTGTTGGGGAGGGGAGGTGTGGGTGTGGGGGTGTGTGTGTGGGAGGGGGGGTGTGTTTTGTGGCTATGTAGTTGTGTTGAGGGTGTGTGTGGGTGTGTTGTGTGTGTGTGAGTCGTTGTGTGTGCTATGAGTGTTGTGTGGGTGTGTTTTGTGGCTATGTGGGTGTGTACTAGGTGTTTGTTGTGTGTTGGTGTTCGTGTGTGTGTGCACATGCATGTGTGTGGGTCTGTGTGCATGCGTGTGTGTGCGCACGCGTGCATGCGTTTGTGGGTGTATGTGTGCTTGTGCGTGCGTGCATGTGTGTGTGCACGTATGCATGTATGTGTGTGCATGTAGATGTGCATGTGTGTCTACTGTGGGTGTCTATACGTGTGCGTGTGCGCGTGCATGCGTGTGTGTAGTGTGTGAGTGTTTGTGTGGTGCGCGTATGCGTGTGTGTGGTGTGCATGCACGTGTATGTGTGTGTGGTGTGCGTCTGTATGTGTACATGTGTGTGACTTATGTGTGTGTGTGTTAGCTTTGTGCATATCAAGCGTGTGTTTTAGGTATCTTCGTTTCAATTGTTGTGTGTGTGTGTGTTTTAATTGTTGTGTGTATTTTTGAGTTAACATTCATATATATGTGGAATGTGTGTTTGAGCGAACCTTGGACTTCACTTGGATTTGATCCCCTATCATTTTTGTGTGTATCTTTGAACTTTAGTGCTTGCTTTGTGTGTGGAATGTGTTTGAACTAACTTAGTGTCAAATCTGTGTTTGAAATAATGTTGTTTGAATTGTAGTGTACATGGCATGTGTGCACATGTTGTGTGTGAAGTATGCGTTGAACTAACTTTTGCATTCACTTTGTATGCATGTGCATTTGTTTAAACTAAATTTTGACACTCACTTTGTGTAATGTGTATTTTTAATATAAGCTTAACATTCACTTAATCTTTGTTAATAACTTTTTAGTTTCACAATTCACCTAAGAACAAGAGATTGGTTATTCCCTTAAAATCTATCAATAAATTATTAGTTTCACAATCAACTCAACAACCTCAAAGTAGATATATGGGACAACTCAATTTGGATCTAAGTATTGTACAACCTCAAGCCATGGCTAGCACTAATTTTAAATCTTAGAACTTGCTACTCAAGGTAAATATGCATATGTTCAATCACAAGGATCCACATGCTTTAGAGGACAGGGAATGTGAACTGAGAGGATTATTTGTAAAGTATGTACAAATGCTAAGCTCTCAACAAATGAAAAAGATGTCAAATAAGGGTGAGGATAGGTTTGTGATAATTATTTTTATTAGAAACATAATAGTCAAGGGTTCCTATATTGCTAGATCTTCAAGTAATCATAGATAACAACTTAGTATTTTTTGGAGGATATGACAAAACGATTACTTAGTATTTTTGTGGGTGTGTGTGTGGGTGGATGTATGTGAGTGTGTGTGTTTTGTGTGTGTTATGTGGCTATGTGGTTGTGTTGTGTGTGTTGTGGGTGTGTGTTGGGTGTTTGTTGTGTGTGTGGGTGTGCGTGTGCATGTGTGTGTGAATGTGCGTGCATGTGTGTGGGTGTGCATGTGCGTATGTGTGGGTGTGCGTATGGGTGGGGGTGTGTGTGTGTGTGTGTGTTTTGTGGCTATGTGCTTGTGTTGTGTGTGTGTTGTTGGTGTGTTGTTTGTGTGTGCGTCGTTGTGTGTGTTGTGGGTGTTGTGTGGGTGTGTTTTGTGGCTGTGTGGGTGTGTACTGGGTGTTTGTTGTGTGTTGGTGTGTGTGTGTGCACGTGCGTGTGTGTGGATTTGCGTGTGTGCGTGTGTGTGGGTGTGGGTGTGTGCACACGCATGCGTGAGTGTGTTGGTGTGTATGTGTGCCTATGTGTGCGTGCATGTGGGTGTGTGTGCAAGTGTGTGTGCATGTGGGTATGCGTGTGTGTATGCGCACGGGCGTGTGTGTGTGGTGTGCGAGTGTGTGTGGTGCACGTGTGCATGTGTGTGGTGTGCATGCACGTGTATGTGTGTGTGGTATGCGTGCGTATGTGTACATGTGTGTGACTTGTGTGTGTGTGAGAGAGAGAGAGGGAGAGAGCTTTGTGCATATCAAGCGTGTGTTTTAGGTATCTTCGTTTCAATTGTTGTGCGTGTGTGTTTTAATTGTTGTGTGTGTGTGTATTTTTGAGTTAACATTTATAAATATGTGGAATGTGTGTTTAAGCAAACCTTGGATTTCACTTGGATTTGATCACCTTATCATTTTTGTGTGTATGTTTGAACTTTAGTGTTTACTTTGTGTGTGGAATGTGTTTGAACTAACTTAGTGTCAAATCTATATTTGAAATAACTTTGTTTGAATTGTAGTGTACATGGCATGTGTGCACATGTTGTGTGTGAAGTATGTGTTGAACTAACTTTTGCATTCACTTTGTATGCATGTGCATTTGTTTGAACTAAATTTTGACACTCACTTTGTGTAATGTGTATTTTTAATATAAGCTTAACATTCACTTAAACTTTGTTAATAACTTTTTAGTTTCACAATTCACCTAAGAATGAGAGGTTGGTTATTCCCTTAAAATCTATCAATAAATTATTAGTTTCACAATCAACTCAACAACCCCAAAGTAGATATATGGGACAACTCAATTTGGATCTAAATATTGTACAACCTCAAGCCATGGCTAGCACTAAGTTTAAATCTTAGTACTTGCTACTCAAGGTGAATATGCATATGTTCAATCACAAGGATCCACATGCTTTAGAGGGCAGGGAATGTGAACTAAGAGGATTATTTGTAAAGTATGTACAAATGCTAAGCTCTCAACAAATGAAAAAGATGTCAAATAAGGGTGAGGATGGGTTTGTGATAATTATTTTTATTAGAAACATAATAGTCAAGAGTTCCTATATTGCTAGATCTTCAAGTAATCATAGATAACAACTTAGTATTTTTTGGAGGATATGACAAAAGGATTGCTTAGTATTTTTTGTGGGTGTGTGTGTTGTGGGTGTGTGTTGGGTGTTTGTTGTGTGTGTGGGTGTGCGTGTGCGTGGGTGTGTGTGAATGTGCGTGCATGTGTGTGGGTGTGTGTATGGGTGGGTGTGTGCGGGTGTGGGTATGTGTTTTGTGGCTATGTGCTTCTGTTGTGTGTGTGTTGTGGGTGTGTGTGTGGGTGTGTTGTGTGTGTGTGAGTCATTGTGTGTGTTGTGGGTGTTGTGTGGGTGTGTTTTGTGGCTGTGTGGATGTGTGCTGGGTGTTTGTTGTGTGTTGGTGTGTGTGGGTCTGTGTGCGTGTGTGTGTGTGGGTGTGTATGCACACATGCGTGCGTGTGTTGGTGTGTATGTGTGCCTATGTGTGCGTGCATGTGGGTCTATGTGCACGTGTGCGTGCATGTGGGTGTGCACGCGTGGGTGTCTGTCTGTGTGTGTGCATGTGTGTGTGTGCGTGCATGCATGTGTGTGTGTGGTGTGCGTGCATGTGTGTGGTGCGCGTGTGCATGTGTGTGGTGTGCATGCGCGTGTATGTGTATGTGGTGTGCGTGCGTATGTGTACATGTGTGACTTGTGTGTGTGAGAGAGAGCTTTGTGCATATCAAGCGTGTGTTTTAGGTATATTTGTTTCAATTGTTGTGTGTGTGTGTATTTTTGAGTTAACATTCATATATATGTGGAATGTGTGTTTGAGCGAACCTTGGAATTCACTTGGATTTGATCACCTTATCATTTTTGTGTGTATGTTTGAATTTTTGTGTTTACTTTGTGTGTGGAATGTGTTTGAACTAACTTAGTGTCAAATTTGTATTTGAAATAACTTTGTTTGAATTGTAGTGTACATGGCATGTGTGCACATGCATGTATGCACATGTTGTGTGTGAAGTATGCGTTGAACTAACTTTTGCATTCACTTTGTATGCATGTGCATTTGTTTGAACTAAATTTTGACACTCACTTTGTGTAATGTGTATTTTTAAGATAAGCTTAACATTCACGTAAACTTTGTTAATAACTTTTTAGTTTCACAATTCACCTAAGAACAAGAGATTGGTTATTCCCTTAAAATCTATCAATAAATTATTAGTTTCACAATCAACTCAACAATCCCAAAGTAGATATATGGGACAACTCAATTTGGATCTAAATATTGTACAACCTCAAGCCATGGCTAGCACTAATTTTAAATCTTAGAACTTGCTACTCAAGGTAAATATGCATATGTTCAATCACAAGGATCTACATGCTTTAGAGGGCAGGGAATGTAAACTGAGAGGATTATTTGTAAAGTATGCACAAATGCTAAGCTCTCAACAAATGAAAAATATGTCAAATAAGGGTGAGGGTGGGTTTGTGATAATTATTTTTATTAGAAACATAATAGTCAAGGGTTCC
Source organism: Cunninghamia lanceolata (assembly GCA_027924645.1). Lineage (NCBI taxonomy): Eukaryota > Viridiplantae > Streptophyta > Pinopsida > Cupressales > Cupressaceae > Cunninghamia > Cunninghamia lanceolata. Next base: position 1,481,615 of record BSBN01001770.1, on the reverse strand, counting down.
TATATTGCTAGATCTTCAAGTAATCATAGATAACAACTCAATATTTTTTGGAGGATATGACAAAAGGATTACTTAGTATTTTTGTGGGTGTGTGTGTGGGTGTGTGTGTTTTGTGTGTTCTATGGCTATGTGGTTGTGTTGTGTGTGTTGTGGGTGTGTGTTGGGTGTTTTTTGTGTGTGTGGGTGTGTGTGTGTGGGTGTGTGTGTGAATGTGCATGCATGTGTGTGGGTGTGTGTGTGCGTATGTGTGGGCGTGTGTGTAAATGTGGGTGCGTGTGTGTGGGTGTGTGCATGTGCGTGCGTGGGTGTGGGTGTGGGGGTGGGGGTGTGTGTGGGTTTGTGTGTGTGGGTGTGTACGTGTGTGGGGGTGTGTGTGTGCATGTGTGGGGGTGGGTGTGGGTGTGTGTGTGTGGGTGTGGTGCAGTCACGGTAGGAGGGTTCACAGAATGAACTGTCCAACTCATGCAGTATGAGTAAACAAAACGGAAACAACTCAAAGAAATAAAACAAATCTAGATTTAGTCATCCAGTATATCATAGAATTCAAATAGAGATTAGCCGACAACATGCGGGCTTACAACTAGGGCTCACAGGCTTTATTACATACATGCGCAAGATAAAGCTTTGAAGCTCCTTTACACAAAATCTAAACTAAGAGTTATGAATCAATTGCTAACTCTTTCCTAAGGATCTATTAAATCAGTATATATCAAATCCAGATCAATAGATTCCTCTGTGTCAGCCAAGGAAGATCACAAATTCCAAGGAAGAGATGTAACATGTGAACACAGCTAGGTCAGATCTAAATGCATAGAACACTTCCAGTAAATGAATGGAATGAAGTGCAGATCTCTGAGGAAGGTTGGCCATGAACCAAAGATCATTGAATGATGTGTCCTTAGGCTCCAAAGATCAGGAAATGCTTCTGCAAGTTTCTCCTTCAGCTGGTTGCTAGTGCATATCAGGATGCTCTGCTCTGAGAAATAGTCAACTTCTGATAGCGATATCTTTCCGGTATTGAAGTGCGGATCTCTGAATTCTGGATATGATGTAGGTGAATGAATGTAGATGCTAAATCTAGCTCCACAAGATCTGAAAATGCTACTGGACCAAAATACAAAATCTGCTTCTGACTAAACTACCTGAATTAAACTGGAAAATGAAAAGAAACAAATTAAACTGCAAACAAACTGAAATGTAAATGTTTTTGGTTGATGCAAGATTGCTCTTGAACCAGGGATGCTCCTACATCAGACATCTAGGGTTATTGAAAAGTGAGTCTCTAACTTTGCTGGGCCTAGGGGAGAACCAAGATGGCCTACCTCAGCCTGAGAAATCCATGATGAATCTTCTTTCGGTCTGCCTTTCCACTTAACAAGATATTCTTTGTATTGTTTTCCTCTGGTGCTGCATCCAACTCTGGTGTCCAAAATATCTTCAATCTGCTCCGGTGCTTATTGTGGTAACTGCTTCTTCAAGTCTTCTTCTATGCTGTCACTAAACTCTGCTTCATGATACTAATATAGGTTTGCAATGTTGAAAATAGGTGGTATACCCAAGGTCTCTGGTAACTCCATTTCATATGCATTTCCTGAGTCAAATTTCATGAGTATCCTAAAAGGTCCAAACTTCTTCATCTTCAACTTGTTATATGTCCCTACTAGAAATCTTTCTTTTCTCAAGTACACCATTACTTCATCCCCAACTTCAAATTCCTTATGTCTTCTCTTCTCATCAGCTTTCTCCTTGTACTTATTGTTCATATCTTCCAAATGCTTCTTCACCTAATTATGCACTGCCTTCATATGATCTGCAAATTCTTCTACTTCTACACTCCTCTTTTCCTCTATACTGATGTCTCTTAGTTCTGCCACTCCTCTAGGGTTCATTCCGGTAACAATCCCAAAAGGTGTTCTTTTGGTACTCCTATTCACTGAATTATTGTATGCAAACTCTGCTTGTGAAAGAATCAAATCCCAACTTCCTGTCTTCTCAACAATTTTTCCAAACTTCTATTCATTACCTATGTCTATCCATCTGTTTGTGGATGAAAAGCTGAACTAAACTTCAAATCTGTCTTCATCTTCTTCCAAAGTGTCCTCCAAAAGTATCCAACAAACTTGGTGTCTCTGTCTGAAACTATACTCTTAGGTAATCCATGCAATCTCACCTTCTCCTTAAAAAATAGGTCAGCTACATGCAGTGCATTAGTTGTCTTCTTACAAGGTATGAAATGAGCCATCTTTAAAAATTTGTCAACCACTACAAATATTGAATCATGTCCTCTCCGTGTCTTAGGCAATCCCAACACAAAATCCATACTTATATCTTCCCAAAGTCTCTCTGGTACTATCAAAGGTTTATACAATCCAGTATTTTGACTACTCCCTTTTGCAACTTGACAAACTCTACAACTCTGCGCAAATCTCTGAACATCCTTATGTATCTGAGGCCAAAAGTAATTTTCACTCACCAAAGCCACTGTCTTATCAATGCCAAAATGTCCTGCCAATCCACCACTATGCTTCTCCTTGATCAAATTATCTCTCATTGAACTTCTAGGTATGCACAACTAACTTCCTTTGAACAACATGTCTTCTTGAATGAAATAGTCCAACCACTTACTCCTATCTGTCACAATAGGTTCCTTACATGCTTTCCAAGGTTCTGCAAAATTAGTGTCTCCCTCATACATGTTCTTCAATTCATCAAAACCCAACACTTCAACTCTCATCTCTATCAACAAGTTTCTTCTTCTACTCAATGCAGCAGCAACTTTGTTTGATTTTCCACTCCTATGCTTCAACACAAAAGTATAACTCTGCATGAACTCTACCCATCTCATATGTCTTTGATTCAACTTACCTTGACTGTTCAAATACTGCAAAGCTTAATGATCTATATACAACACAAACTCCTTAGGCAACAAGTAATGTCTCCACTTCTTCAAGGCTTGAATTATGGAATAGAACTCTTGATCATAGACTAAATATCTTCTCCTTGCATCATTCAACTTCTCACTGAAATATGCTACAGGTCTACCCTCTTGATTTAACACTTCTCCAATTGCACTTCCACTTGCATCACAATCAACTTGAAATACCTTATTGAGATCTGGTAATGCCAAAACAGGTTGCTTTGTCACTTTCTGCTTCAATAACTCAAAACTTTTATATGCTCCAAAAGTCCACTTGAAATCCTTTCTGTCACCGCTCATTGTCTTTGTCATAGGGTTACAAACTGAACTGAAAATTTTGATGAACTTTTGGTAGAAACTAGCCAATCCATGAAATGATCTAACTTCTCCAATGCTCTCTGGTGTAGGGCATTCAACAATTGCTTTCACTTTCTCAAGGTCCATCTTCAATCCTTCCGCAGAAATCACAAATCCCAAATATACTAGTTCTTCTTTCATGAAACTACACTTCTTGATGTTTATCAGCAATTTCTCTTCTCTCAATCTCTACAAAACTTGTCTAATATGCCACAAATGTTCCTCTTTTGTCTTACTAAAAATTAGAATATCATCCAAGTATACAATCACAAACTTACCCAAGAATTTCTTCAAAACTTCATTCATCAATCTCATGAAAGTACTCGATGCATTTGTCAATCCAAAAGGCATCACTAACCACTCATACAATCCTTCATTTGTCTTAAAAGCAGTCTTCCATTCATCACGTTCTCTAATTCTGATTTGATGATATCCACTCTTCAAGTCTATCTTTGTGAAATATTTTTCTCCAGTGAAACAATCCATGATATCATCCATCCTAGGTAAAGGAAATCTATACTTAACTATGATCTTGTTTATTGCTCTAGAATCAGTACACATTCTCCATTCCCCATCCTTAGGTGCAAGCACAATAGGTATTGCACAAGGACTCAAACTTTTTCTGATCAAACCTTTCCTCAACAGCTCTTGTATCTGTCTATTCAATTCTTCATTCTCTACTGGTGTCATCCGGTGTGTTGCTTTATTAGGCAAACTTGCTCCAGGAATAAGGTCCATGTGATGATGGATACTCCTTATAGGTGGCAATCCATCAGGCACATTATCTGATATGATGTCTTCATACTCTGTCAACAACTCTCTTATCTCCTCTGGTTGTTCTTGTTCAGTGTCTTTCTTGAATGCTTCAGGTTTCTTAGTAATTAAGGCATAACACATATTCTCATGTCTCAAACCATCCAAAAAATTTCTTCCATCTACCAAACAGATTTTTGCATTTCCACATACCACATCTTTAGGATCATCCTCCAAAGGAATTAAGGTAATTCTCTTTCAATTTTCTGTTATAGTATATGTATTCTTTCTCCCATCATGTATAGCTTTTCTATGATACTGTCAAGGTCTACCCAACAAGATATGACATACATCCATAGGCATAATATCACACACAACTTCATCATGATAAGACCAATATGAAATTTCACCAAACATTGTTCACTCACCAGTACCTTATGATCATTCTGAATCCATGCTATCTGATAGGGCTTAGGGTGTTTCAATCTTTCCAACTTCAGCTTAGTCACCATATCCTCTGAAACTAGGTTATTTGAACTACCACTATCAATCCCAACTTTACAATGCTTACATCCTGATTTGCATCTAGTCCTGAACAAACTCTTCCTCTGTGGTGGTTCCTCATTTGTTTCTTCTTGAAATAGTTCTCTCCTCATCACCAATGATTCTCCTTTCTCTGGTTTATCAACTAAACAGGGATCATCCAATTCAATAGGTTCCTCTTCAACATAAGCTGCTCTTCCACTATTTTTTGTCCTCTTGCTTGTACTACTTTGATTACATTCAAATGCTATATGTCCTTCACCTCCACACTTGAAACAAGTACCTCTGAATATCTTCTTATCCAATATCCTTCATTCTGGTATAAACTAGGGTTTCCTCTCCGGTAAAAATTTATGTCATCTCTCTGGTAAGCACTATTATCTCCGTTATCCTTTCTAACTGGGTTGTCAAACTTGTTCTGCTTCGGATATGATATGTCTCCTCCGGAATAAGTCTTGCCTTTCTAAAATTTACCTCCTCTGCCTCTCTATCTTTGATCATGTCTTTTATTCAGCTTCTCTTCAACTTTCAAGGCAAACTGGTATGCTTCTTCCAAAGACGTCATCCTCACCAAGCTTAGTTCTTCTTGGATGTTCAATCTCAGTCCATTGATATATCTAGCCACTTTCTCCTTGCTTGCTTCACTCTATCTTGTTCTTATGTCATCTTGTGAAATTCTTCAGTGTACTCCTTCACAGATTTCTCCTTTTGTCTCAGGTTTTGCAATCTTTTCAATAGTTCCAACTCATAGTCAGTAGGTATAAACTGATTCTTCAACTTTTTTACCATCCTATCCCATTTTGTAATCTTTTTTTTTGCTCTTCTATTTCTTTCCAAGTGAACTTATTTCCACCATATAGCAGCATGTCCTTTCAACTTTGTCTTTACAAATTTCACCTTCTCCAGATCTTCAACTTCTTCATATTCAAAGTATTCTTCCATGTCATTTATCCAGTCAATCAATTCTTCAGGGTTCAAATTACCAGTATAGGTCAACACATCAACTCTAGGTCTCTTTCCAATCTTTGAAATAGCTTGCAACATCTTCACTTGATCTGATTCTTCTTCTTCATCACCTCCTAGGGTTTTGCCAGTTTGTTCAACATATTGAAATTTTTCTTCCTCATTGCTTTCAACATTAGGTCTCAGTGTCAATCCTCTTCGCCTATCTTCTTCAACAACATCCAAATGAATTTGCATGGTTTTCATTATCGCCATCAACTCATCTATTCTACCAGCCATTGTTCCAACAACAACAACTCTCCTCAGTGGCAGTCTTCCTAGGATCAAGTGTAAACTGCCTCAGGTTTGGTGATTGGGCTACAAGGTGACAACTACCTCACAATCGGTGACCGGTTGCAACACAAGTAACCTGCCTCAATTCGTCAATCTATCCATAGCAAGATCTTCTGGAATTCCTTCGCCAAATTTACTCCCAAAGATTCAAACTTTCCCTCTAATACCACTTGGTGCAATCACGGTAGGAGGGTTCACAGAATGAACTGTCTAGACCGAGAAGCATGAGTAAACACAACGGAAACAACTCAAAGAAATAGAACAAATCTAGATTCAGTCATTCAGTATATCATAGAATTCAAATAGAGATCGGCAACATGCAGGCTTACAACTAGGGCTCACGGGCCTTATTACATACATGCGCAAGATAAAGCTTTGAAGCTCCTTCAAAGAGTTATGAATCAACTACTAACTCTTTCCTAAGGATCTATTACATCAATATATATCAAATCCAAATCAATAGATTCCTCCATGTCGGCCAAGGAAGAGATGTAACGTGTGAACATAGATAGGTCGGACCTAAATGCATAGAACACTTCCGGTAAATGAATGGAAGGAAGTGCGGATCTCCGAGGAAGGTCAGCCATGAACCAAAGATCGTTGAATGATGTCTCATTAGGCTCCAAAGATCAGGAAATGCTTCCGCAAGTTTCTCATTCAGCTGGTTGCTAGTGAACATCAGGATGCTCTGCTCTGAGAAATAATCAACTTCTGATAGCAATATCTTTCTGGTATTGAAGTGCGGATCTCTAAATTCTGGATATGATGTAGGTGAATGAATGTAGATGCTAAATCTAGATTCACAAGATCTGAAAATGCTACTAGACCAAAATACAGAATCTGCTTCTGACTGAACTGCCTGAACTAAACTAGAAAATGAAAAGAAACAAACTGAACTGCAAAAAAATTAAAATGCAAATATTTTTGTTTGATGCAAGATTGCTCTTAAACTAGGGATGCTCTTGCATCAGGGTGTGGGTGTGGGTGTGGGTGTATGTGTGTGCACTAGTATAGAAACATCAATATGTGATTAAAAAAACTACTAAAAACTACTTATAAATGACTAAACTTGGTCACATAGCCATTAGTAGTTTATTACCAGTCATTTATAATGTGACCAAATTTATCACTAAACCAATTTTAGTCATTATTTGGTTGTTTTGATTGATCGATTTGGTAGTATATTTAGTCGTTAATTTAGTCATATATTTAGTCATATTATTCACTAAGCTTGGTCACGTGACCATTAGTAGTTTATTGCCAGACATTTATTTGGTTGTTTTGATTGATGAATTTGGTAGTATATTCTTAGTCATTAATTTAGTCATATTTATTCACTGATTTCTGTCAATTGGTAGTATATTTATTCACTGATTTCTGTCAACTGGTAGTATACTTAGTCATATATTTTTAGTCATATTTATTCACTGATTTCTGTCAGTTGGTAGTATATTTAGTCAATTGGTAGTTTATTTAATTGTTTTTATTCATTGTTTTCTGCCTAAAAGTGCTAGAAATGAGACAATGTTTTTGAGGTTTAAAGATAAAACACAGAAAAACATAATCAATCATTCATATGCACATAATGAAACATCTATTAAGAAGGCAAAATATTAAAATTTTATTGAGAAAAGGTGTTCTTACAGCAGATACAAGATAGAAATATATGTCTTTGCTTTGAAAAATGTGTTACAAAGTGTGTTTCTCAGTGCTGTGGCTGAGAAAACTGAGTTACAATGCTCTATGTTTTGCTTATACAACTCCAAAACATGAAAGAACTACTTGAAAAATGAAGCCTAAGGGTCCTATGAAAGACTCCTCTGTAGACTTCACACCATAAATACTTAGTATGGATTGAGAACTATGTTCTGCATATACCTTGACTGATAAGCTTTACTGAACATGACAGTGGACAAATCCAAACCGATCACAAACATTTATCAGTGGACGAGCATCTGGAAGTATTGCTTCCATAAGAAAGTTCTTTGTCTTTTCAACATCATAGAAGTTTGACTCTCTGGTTACACATTCCTCCTCCTTGATTTGTCCAATTTTGGTTGCTACGTCAATGTATTTGAAGTGAATGTCGGGATCCTCACTGCCAATGACATTGAAAATATAGTTTACCATATAAGTACAATATTCCGAAGCTACTACAAAATTACCTCCTCAAATAGATCAATGAATATCAGTGACAAAATGCTACAAGTGACTTGATCCAAAATCAAATCACCTGGAGCTCAAATATGCTTATAACATACAAGTAATCGGTGCTTACTATTCCAAGATTACAAGGGTATAACATGTGGAATGGCTAACAATACCTCCATTAGAGTAGTTGGAGTTGACTATTCTTATATCGAGTAAAGAGTCAAACTATCAAACAACTTGGCAAATGAATGTAGCAAGGTATTTCCAGATTCAAGACTTTTACTTAATGATGTGGAATAGAAGAAAAAAGAATCATTTATCTGCCACCATAGTGAAAATTTAGCAATTGTATTTGGTTTGTTAAACATGGCTCATAACCTCTTGTAACCCTACCTTGTCATCGGTCAAGGTTGAAGGGATGCGTAACAAAGAAGACCAAGTTCTTTATGGCATGTAAGGACAACCATAACTTTATGTAAGTCATTTTCATTGATGATAGTGGTTTATCATTTATGATAGTGGCCTTGAGGTAGACATAGGGGTAATATCATGCATCATAAAGTAAGTATGATAGTCCATATTGAAGGTGATAGTCACCAAGAAGGACGGTTCTAGTGATCTCATAAGAAGACAGTCATAGCTTATGTTTTGGATCAAAACCATGAATGCAACAAATGGCATTAATCTTGATGGATCAAAAGTAACAGAGTACAGTGAAAAGGTAGTAATAAGACATGAGGGTAGATCATGCAATATCAAGCATCAGATGGTAAAGGATAGTCTTTAGGACTATAAGGAAGAACTTGGTTGTTATTTGTGATAGTAAATGACCAATGAAGTGTAAGATAATGATCAAATTCAGAGGTAGGACAGTCTTGAAGGTTCATGAAGAATTAGCAATCAAAGACAGTCCTCTAGGAGTCAATGCTTGATTATAGTGTCTTGAGGTTCACATGGCAGATTAGTGACTACAAGTAAACAACACTATGAGGTGAAGTGATTAAGGATGAAAACATCTAAAAGGAAGAGGACCACAAAACATATTAATATCACTCACTCTTTTAATTGCCTACATATTAAGCACAAAACATGATGAAATTACCAAATGAAAAGCTACTCACCAACCACTTGGGGGACTCTGGAATAAAGAGGAGACCCAAGACCAAAATAGAATAGGGGATAAGTCCTGCAAAGACCATTCATGACAGATATAAGTGGACCAATGTTGAGTTTCCTCACATGCAAAAATACAGTTTCGATGTATTTATGATACTAAGCCTATATATATTGTGATTTTTACTATACTTCAACCTGGATGGAGAACATTTACTGCTTGTCATATAGATCAATATTACAACAATGTAAGACAGTCCTCAAAAAATTCAATAAAATTTCAATCAAAATATAAAGTTACCATTATTTTGTAGTCCATGTTGAACTTGACAACAATGTCATTTATTATTCCAATTGAAAGAATTCGACAAGAATGCAACTACAACAAATGACAAAATTCCTCTATCCTTCATGCTTTGATGGATGTCCATACCCTGTTCCAAAGCTCCCATTTTGGCACATGCAGGGAGCATGCTGGCAAAGGTTGTCGAATTTGACTTTACACCTGCTAATTACATTTTCTTGAAAGTTTCTAAAGCCTTTTCAACAAATCCATTTTGTGCATATCCCACAACCATTGCATTCCATGAGATGACATGTCTTTGAGGCATTCTACCAAACAGTTGGCATGCCTTTTCAATGCTTCCACATTTTGCATACATGTCTACTAGGGCAGTTGCAACTACAACAAATGACAAAATTCCTCTATCCTTCATGCTTGGATGTCCATACCCTATTCCAAAGCTCCCATTTTGGCACAGGCAGGGAGTATGCTGGCAAAGGTTGTCGAATTTGGCTTTACACATGCTAATTGCATTTGCTTGAAAATTTCTAAAGCCTTTTCAACAAATCCATTTTGTGCATATCCCACAACCATTGCATTCCATGAGATGACATCTCTTTGAGGCATTCTTCCAAACAGTTCACATGCCTTGTCAGTGCTTCCACATTTTGCATACATGTCTACCAGGGAAGTTGCAACTACAACAAATGACAAAATTCCTCTATCCTTCATGCTTTGATTGATGTCTATACATTGTTCCAATGCTCCCATTTTGGCATAGGTAGGGAGTATGCTGGCAAAGGTTGTCGAATTCAGCTTTACACCTGCTAATTGCATTTGCTTGAAAGTTTCTAAAGCCTTTTCAACAAATCCATTTTGTGCATATCCCGCAACCATTGCATTCCATGAGATGACATCTATTTGAGGCATTCTGTCAAACAGTTGACATGCCTTGTCATGCTTCCACATTTTGTATACCTATCTACCAGGGCAGTTGCAACTACAACAAATGACAAAATTCCTCATCCTTCATGCTTTGATGGATGTCCATACCCTGTTCCAAAGCTCGCATTTTGGCACAGGCAGGGAGTATGCTGGCAAAGGTTGTTGAATTTGGCTTTACACCTGTTAATTGCATTTGCTTGAAAGTTTCTAAAGCCTTTTCAACAAATCCATTTTGTACATATCCCGCAACCATTGCATTCCATGATATGACATCTCTTTGATGCATTCTGCCAAACAGTGCACATGCCTTGTCAATGCTTCCACATTTTGCATACATGTCTACCAAGGAAGTTGCAACTACAACAAATGACAAAATTCCTCTCTCCTTCATGATTTGATTGATGTCTATACCCTATTCCAATGCTCCCATTTTGACATAGGTAGGGAGTATGTTGGCAAAGGTTGTCAAATTTGGCTTTACACCTGCTAATTGCATTTGCTTGAAAGTTTCTAAAGCCTTTTCAACAAATCAATTTTGTGCATATCCCACAACCATTGCATTCCATGAGATGACATCTCTTTGAGGCATTCTGCCAAACAGTTCACATGCCTTGTTAATGCTTCCACATTTTGCATACATGTCTACCAAGGAAGTTGCAACTACAACAAATGACAAAATTCCTCTATCCTTCATGCTTTGATGGATGTCCATACCATATTCCAAAGCTCCCATTTTGGCACAGGCAGGGAGTATGCTGGCAAAGGTTGTCGAATTTGGCTTTACACCTGCTAATTGCATTTGATGGAAGTTTCTAAAGCCTTTTCAACAAATACATTTTGTGCATATCCTACAACCATTGCATTCCATGAGATGACATCTCTTTGAGGCATTCTGCCAAATAGTTGACATGCCTTGTCAATGCTTCCACATTTTGCATACATGTCTACCAGGGTAGTTGTGCAGAAGACCATTGCAACACCGCAAGGTGGTTGTTGGGCCTTCACGGTGATGCGAGGAAATTCCCCACATCACCGCGAAGGCCCAACAACCATCTTGTAGTGGTGTGGTGGTTGTCGTTACTTCCAGAATAGCAACTTCTATTTCTTGTAGGACCCTCCAGCCAATGTAAAACAATCTCCTCCTTCGGCTAGTCCATCTCTTTCATTGGATTGTTCTTTCTTTCCTATCCCAGAAGGCAATGATTGGTTAGGTCTTGAAGGAGCGAGTAGAAGAGGATGTTTGGATGGAAGGAATGAGTTGACATCCCTAACTAGCCGGAATGAAGGAAGGTGTCCGAGTCACTGCAACACCACAAGGTCGTTGTTGGGCCTTCATGGTGATGCGGGGAGTTTGTAGAAGATGATGTTTGGATGGAAGTAACGACTTGACATCCCTAACTAGCTAGAATGAAGGAAGGTGCTCAAGTCACTGCAACACTGCAAGGTGGTTGTTGGGCCTTCACGATGATGGGGGGAGTTTCCCTGCATCACTGCAAAGGCCCAACAACCACCTTATGGTGTTGTGGTGGTCTTCTACACAACTGCCTTGGTCAGTATCACATTGTGTTTATGTAAATAATATATAAACAATGAGGCAAACAATATATATGTAACTGTCACATTGTTTTTTATGCAAACAATATGTAATGATACTGAGCATGAAGACGTAACTAGGGTGGGGATGGCATGTTGAAAGTACGAGGCACAGATTTAGACTGAACATTGGAAACTACCTAAGCAGGTGGTTGCTGACTTATAGTTTGAAAAACTTCAGTAGCACTATTTGCTTGATTTCAGCCATCTGGAGTAGTTGCTTGCTGACAACAAGTTGGCAAAACAGGTTGATAAATGCATTATGCTCTCAAAAGAATAATTCATATCTAGTATAAAATTTAGAATAAAGGCAACATGGTTAAACTAACTGGTGTTACTCACCACCATCACAGTCGGCCCGGCACCAGTACCAACATTGGCAGGAGATAGATTGTCAATCCCAATAGAATTAAGCACTGTAGCAAGAATTTTCAAACAAATTTCCCATTTGTCTTAGCAAGGCTACTATTCAAAAAATGTGGTGTTCTAAAAAAAATCAAATGCAAGGCAAGTATGTCATAATAGTAAAATCCAGAACATAAATGCATACCCTATTAATATCTAGAAAACCACCTTCACCTTGGTCTTGAAGATTGAAAGTCCCAAACACTACATTGTGAGCAACTTGCCCATGCCTGTAATGGCCTATACCTGCTGTAGGATCAGTACCTATAAAAGGTTTTGAATGTTTAGTGTCTAATATCGCAGTTGCTGCCTAACAGTTACCAATCAATTCACTACAACAAATCCCTGTGATTAGCTCCCTTTTTTGCTTCCACCCATTGTTTTAATGTATTTTTCTCCAATTTTTTGAAAAAATCAGTGCTATTTATCAGGAAGGCGCTATTTTTGGCATTTTTTGCGTCAATTAGAACAAGTAGGCGCTAAATTAGGTGCAAATTAGCACCTAATTTAGTGCCGACTTTAGCGCTGACTTTCGTGCCTACATTAGCATCGACTTTAGTGCCGACTTTAGCGCCTACATTAGTGCCGACTTTAGCGCCTATCTGTGTTAGATAAATGTCACATGGTGGAAGATGGTGTCGGGATGAGTGATGATTGTTGTGGCAATGTTATGGTCAAATGTGTTATGAAAATGAGGTGGCATGGGTAGTGGGCTATCAATGTTGGGAAAGGGTTAGGGAGGATGTAATGGAGGAAGGGATGTGTGTCATGGTATGATATATATTTATGGAGAGAGAGAGAGAGAGAGAGAGAGAGAGAGAGAGAGAGAGAGAGAGAGAGATAGCAATAGAGAGAAACTAATTTGTGCCTAGTTATGATGGATGATTATAGAAATTATAATGAGTGTGATATAAACTTGCTATTGGTGATTTAAGCTTTAGTCTAGTATAAAGAAACTAATTTGTGCCTAGTTATGATTTCAATGAAATTTAATTGATGTGCAATTTAATCAATTACATCTCTCTATAATTACAAGTCCTCGCTATTCCATCCACCTTGTCTAGCATAATCTGTGAATTTGTTGTTATGATCTCCTCCAAAAGATATGCTGCGACAAATGAACCATTTAAGCACTCATGCTAACAAGCATTAGCCTATCATAAAAGAGTGATTGTAAGGCACTATACTAATTCATGACCTTCAGGTTGAGCTTATGAGCTAAATTACATGTATTTTGCATATGCACCTAAGACAAGTCAAGGTTTGAATAACTTACACAAATTTGTACCGAAAATTGAAGACTCTTGATATGAGTTATAGTATACAAAGATGCAATTTTCATGTGAAAAGTGTATTAAAAAATAAAGGAATAAAAGCTTTTGTTATCGACGTCTTTAATTTCGAAGTGGGTATCATACATGAGAAGATACAATACAAAAACTAGAAAATGAACACAATTGGTGTCGATGTTCTATGCATATGATATTGATTAGTGATTTCATAGATACTTTTATCCTCAAGCATGAGTGTTGACACTAGTTCTGATTCACAAGAAGGGACATTACTTCAAGCAGCTCTAGATTCCAATCCTAAATTTGAATGGCAAATGCACTATTGAATACAATAGGATAACACTTTGGCAAAGAAATATAACAATATCCTAAAACAACTCTTCGATCTAAACACTTCAATCAATACTTTCTTCTCTAGGTCATCCATCTCTGATCAAAGGAGCCACTAATGCATAGAGTTAAAATAATGTTGTCAATTGTCATTTGAGAATTAATTACTTTCTACACAATTAATGAAAATAACTTTTGCAATGAAATGTACAATTATATTTGAAAATAGTTTAAATCTTGTCCAAAGCTCTAGACAACTAGAATTGAAGTAAAAGGTCGCCTTATTGCCTCAAGACGTACTAAAGATGGTAAACAATATATAGTTACAAGGAACAGTATGCATTCTCCTTTATAAGTAATTCACAAATGTCATCTAAGCCAACTACCATATGACTTGCTGATGCTTATTTTATTTTACTATTCTAATACGTACAACCTTAGACATATGCCTCCCATCATGAACTAGAATAACTACCATATAAATTGCATAACTCATTTTGTATAAGCACAAAATAATCTTGCACAGTTGATTGTTTCATGTTTAGTTTGCATCAATGACCTACTCTTAATTCTAAAATGTTACTTCAACAATTCAATATTTCAAAATTCAGTGAATAATGAAATAATCACAGTTGAGTAGGAAAGAAAATGATAAAATGATTTTTCATAATTGCAAAAAATTCTTTGCAGCATCCACTAATAGAAAAGAGAATAATAAACCTCGCATTTCTCCTTTCGTTCTTTTGTATAACATTTTCTTCATCTTTTTTTGGAGTTGAAAAATATTGCAAACACTTTATTTTGGTGAGTTTTTAAGCTTCCATAGGTTTCTGGAAAACTTGTGGTAGACAAATCCCCTCTAATATCAACACCAGACTCGTTTACAATAAAAATTGATTTAACTCTAAACTTAAAACAAAATTGGGAACTTCAAACTTGTGAGCCATGACAAAGTTAAATATGGCCTAAGACTGCAGACTCCAAGGGCAACCGCCAAGGGCTTCTGACTTCAAGAAAGAGAGAAGGCAGTTCCGTTCCGCCTGGTGTTTGGTTGCTCCTGTCGTGTTTTTGGAAGGTCATGTCATGCCATCATAGTTGCAAGAGGTATTCATTTGAAATTATAGTCTTGTCATCGTTGTTAATGCATTGGGGGGAAATGTAGATTCAAACTTAACCGTCACAACTTTATTAACAATGAGTGTGACGATAGTCGTGACTGTGACTGTGACTGCAGAGAGTTGGTGACTGTGACTATGGAGAGTTAGAGGAGCGCTAACGGAAAATAGAATAGAGATGGAAGACGAAAAAGGGGCAATAAATATCCGCTTAGACCAAAGGAATAAAGGGAGAGAAAGGATTGAACAAAGGGTTAAGAAGAAAAAAGACAAATCATACAAATAGGAAATATACAAAAAAAATTAAAAATAAGACAAGAAAATAGACAAACTAGATAGATACAAATTAAATAAAGAGAAAATTATTAATTATAAAATTTTTAAATATACTATAATACTGATAAATTATTTAATTTTGCAAGTCCAATATGCACAAGTATTAACTTAAGTTGTTAATGTGAAACTTATATAACAAAATAATTATATAATTTAAGTTAAATATAATTCAATAATATTTCATATTATTTAAATATTATAATAATGAATAATTATATTGTAATATAATTTCATAATTTTTTAATTAAAATTATAATATAAGTTTTAGTTTTGGAGGGAACTAATGGAGGGAATGTGCCTTTATGTAAAAATGTGAAGATTTTTGATGGGTCAGCTGATGTAGTAGAGAATGGCTGGAAGGGATGGCTTGCCTTCATCCATCGATGACCTGCCGTTGACCTTGCAGAGCATGGATGTCTTCTATGCACTCTCAAATTTCCTCCACGCCTCCTGGTAAGATACCCATTTCTTCCTTACCTTAGATAAAGGAAGTTTCATCTCATAAACAAACACTTGTAAACCCCAAAAACAATGGCGTCAGCTTTATTATCAAGTATTGATTTGATCTTGGATTGGGAGTAAATCTTGAACATTCTCAGTTGAAATCAATGTCTCATATCTTAATGCTGCAAAGTTGGGGGTAAATCTTGAACATTCTCATTGTAAATATTTTCTTGATGGTCTGGATTTCTTTTGTTTTTTGCATGATGAAGAAACTTTAGGCTGATTTAGATTGTTGAGTTTTTTTTCCTTTAACTCAAGAGGAGATTGAAATTGAAGCCAAGGTTCTCTGGATTGGCAAGGCAATTGCCTTTGTTACCGTTGACTTGAGGAAGAAGGAAATAGGGAATTGCTTGCCCAGGGGCATCACACGAAGTACCTTGCTGTGACTAGTAAATTGTAACTTTTTAAAACTTGGTGATTCCAAATCTATTTTTTTCTGGCATTTTCTATTTTTTCTGGCATTGGGATGAAGTTATATTCAGTTTCTTCTTTGGGGTTCAACAGATTTTGTAACTATATATTTTATATTTTATGTGTCATTTAAAGAATATGATTAAGTGAAATTGAAAATGTGTGGCAGTTAAGGTAATTGCTATGTGTGAACATTGTTTATAGTTTATCAGCTCTCAACGATGAATCTTAGTAATGATAAATCTTTGTATACAAAGAATTTTAATTTTCTTTGATGTTCGTAAAAGCTTCACCAATTTTTGCATATGGTTTCCCAGTGGCTGACGACAATGGAGATGTCGCTCTAGAGGAAGTTTCAGCTTCGCTTAAAGGTATTTCTCTAAACAATAGTAATAATGATAACAAATCTAGGAATAAGAATAGTAAGAAGGGGAAAAATAATGATGATAATGAGGATGATGATGATGGTGACTAGCGCAATCAGGTATGACTTGAGCTTTTCCAATTTATCAAAATTTACCCAACTTAGCAGTGAAGAAAAGTTTAATGTCAAGTTTAATGGTTATTTTTCAAGTGTGGGTGCACACTACTACATAGGCTTCAAGGACTGGGCAGGATGATCATGATCCAGACATTAGGGAACTAGGATTTCTGTCACATAAGCATTGTAGCTTCTTATAATCTCTTTTTTTCTGTGTTCAAGTCCATATTCAGTTGAGGTTACAATATACTGGATAGAATTGTTTTTTAGATTTTTAGCTGTTCGGTTGTATTTAACATTTATTGGGTAAGTGCAAGAAGATGGGGGGCCAAAAAGTGGCCAAAATAATTTCAAAAAAATTTAAGTCATAACGCGAGCACGTTATAACGCGCTCGCGTTATGACCTAGTATAAATGAAAAAAAAAGCAATTGAATTTCATTTCACTCTCATTTTCTCCTCTGCCCACGGCTTCCAAACCCTCAAAAACGCGCTCGCGTTCTGTAAAACGCCAATCAACACAAAAAGCTTATCAATTCGTCGCCAAAATGCTGCCGCAACATCGAGCATGCCAAAGGGGTGAGTTATCTTTGTTTTTTTGTTTGAATTTCTTTCTAAATAGGTAGGTTTTTGTTGATTTTTGATGTATATTTCGTTAATTGTCAGGAAATGTTAATGCACCTCCTCCTCCTCCTCCTCCTCCTCAAAATCCACAAAATCCTGAGGAGGAAATACCTGTAGAACAACAACCTCCTCCATTCATTCCTCGACATGCCCCTGGAATACAAGATAATATAATGGGGCAAATTGAAAACAACAAAAAAGAAATTGAAGATATAACTGCAAGGTTGAAAGATCCTTCCACTTCAACCTTGCATAGGTCCACGCTTGCCAAATCTCTTGAGTCTATGTTATCAAATGTAAATTCAATTAGCAAGCAAATAACTAGTTGGACTGATAAAAAGAGAGAGTTTAGAGATTACTATGCAGACAAGTTGTCATACCAAGATGTCAAAAAATTACAAATTACAAAATTAGACTTGTGTTCAATTTTCACAAACCCACAAACAAATCAACCTCCACCCATTACATGCAAGAGGTTCCCTATCCATTGGTGCAACAACCAAGTGATAAGGGACAATTTCGGGCAGAGGTGGTGGATGGTTTTTGACCATCCTCCATGCAATAATAATGAGGTCCCGCAATACTTTTTGAGGAAACTCTACTGCGAGTTTGTCCTCAATAAAGTGCCAAACTATTTTGATATGCGGGACTTCCAGGGTAGAGGTGGGGGCTCAGCACAGGATAGACCAGGGGCACGTCTTGACCCACAGTGGGTAGTGAGACGAGTAATCAGCAAACCAGCCCACGAGCATGTTTCTATCCCTTCCATTGTGAAGGAGAGTGTTGAGGTTGATACACTGAGGTTGATTAGTGCCTTGACCCAGAGCATCATAGAGCATGCCGATCCTGCAACATAGAGTGGGTTGGGAGATAGTGCGAGGAGTAGGGTCCCACCGCATACTTGCCAGGCTTGCGGGTCAGCCTGTGGTTATGACCCCATGGATAGTCAGGATGCAGGTGCACAGGCTACATCTACAGCTGAGCAAATGGTGATGACAAATACCCTCCTGAGTGAGACTTTCGGCCTTGATACTCAGGTAAATATTAGCAAGTTTATTGAATTTAATTTATTAAATTTTATTTTTGAAATACAAGATTAACTAATTTAAATTGATGATTTTAATGAAATTTTAGGGTCATAGCGTTGATGCAGTTTTCAGTGGTTCTCCACCTACATTTTTCACTAGATCATCTACTGTCGAGGTATGTAACTAGTAAACAATTATAAATATTACATGTGAATAGCATCGTTATATGAATGGTATTCTAATTTCTTATTTTGGATGTTGAATAGGTTAATATTGTAGATTTCATGGCAACACCTACCAGCGGTGGTGGACTTCAAAGCTTTACGGAGGTAATAAAATAAATAGTTTAATGAATGAATTGTACTTACTAAATTTTTGTATGTGATTTGTGTGTTTTATTGTGTGTACTTCCATGTTTAGATGAACGTGTGTGTATGTTAGGAGCCATGATTTGCATCACTATTATAGTTTTCGTAATTGAATAATGTTGTTTTATTTCCAGATGATGCAGGCTGCGGAGACACCTCCCCACGTTCATAGGGCAATGGAGCAGGGTGTGGCCTCTGCGATTCATAGCTCCATGGCATTGACAGGGGTATGAGGCAGATTAGTAAATTTCAATTTACATTCATTGTTATAGTTGTCTATTTTTGAAAAATTAAAAGATTATTGATTTGAAGTTTAATTTCTATCTGGATGGTTTCTATAGGACATGACATCACCAGGGCCTATTCCTGCTACTGAGACAAGCGAGGAGATAGATTATATGTTAGAGGTAAGTGATTATTTTGTTAATTGTTTCATTTTTTTATAACATGTAATTTCTATATATTAATGTCTATACTTTTTTTGTAACAGGTAAAGGTGCAGGAAGAACTAAATAGGAGTAGCCCTCGGGTTCGTAGTAGACCACCCACATGCATGTCTCCATCCCCTAGAAGATCAAAGGCTACTCGTGATTTATTCTCTTCACCAGCTAGAGGGGAATGACTTTTTATTGTGTTCCTTTGTTGTATGCCTATATGGCATTCTTGTAAGCCTATATGGCTATTTTGTATATATGTTATACTTATATCGACAGATATTGATGTATGCCTATATGGATATTTGGTTAATACAAATCTTTTTTATTGATGGCGTCCATACTTGCATTATAAATCCACTTTTGATTGGATATTTGTAGATGGCTACTTCAAATATTTAAAGTCCGATTGTATTACATAGGATGTTTGCATTTTCTTTGATAGGCTTGATAGGCCATGGATTACATGATGGTGTTTGATGGAAAAGTATGGTACTAGAAGACTCTAGTTCATTCTTAATAGGCTTGTGATTGATAATATCTTTGCATGATTACACTTGATCTTGGATCATGGGCATGTTGTTAGGATTTTAATTGCATTGTGATGTTTGATGGATAGGCATGGTGTAAGATACCCAACTAGTTCTACGAAAATTTTTCCTTACTTAAACAATTTTACTTGCTATCAATTCATCAACTACTTCAACAACACAAAGATATACATCAAAGATAACTACTTGAATGAATCAACCTTAGAGTTGGGTACTTGTCTAGTTATATGACTCAATCAACTTGCAATGTCTTATTACATGGATAATGCTTTCAATAGCATGAAGTTACAACTTATTCAATGGAGATACAAAAGAAAGGCCTTGAAGCCTTGATGTTTACAATGGCGTCTACACTTGACCAACTCAATCAAACTCAATGATGTCAACTGAATGTCAACACCTCACAATATCACAAGGGAGCATCACCTTGCTTGTTGCATGGATAAACGTCATAGTTGCAAGACTCTTAGGGTTAGGCGCCAACTGAAGGTAGTAGAGACCAGACTAGGTGCCATCCTAAGCTGGGCGCTTCCTTGAGGTGGTAGAGACATGGATGAACGTCTGGTGGGGTTTGATGACTCTATATTAACACTCAAATTCACTTAGGCGCAATATTAGTGTTCTTCTAACTAGGTGTCAGATAGGAGGATTCTCAGGGGTTTTGGTGCCTAGGTTACAACTTGTCAATTTCTCAAAGAATCTTTGAAACACTTGACTTCCAAGGATTATCATCTTACCCTCTGATGGAGCGCCTTGTTCCAAAATTGGTCTTGGGGACTTGCATCTCTCTTAGGCGCATGTTTGGAGTAATGTCAACTGGTATCAGCGCCTATTATCTCAATTCACACTTGACATCAAACTTTTGAAGCTCTTTTACCCTAGCGCCTTTATCTTCTATCAAGCACCTAACATTCTGGAGGTGAATTCCATCTTAATCCAAGTCTTCAAGGTACTTCCAAGTTTAGGCACCAAAATAGGGTTATGGAGGAGCAGAACCACGCCTTAGGAGGATGACTGAACCCTAGGTGCCAATTTGAGGTTGCAAGAGCATAGGTATGCGCCAAGTAGAGTTTGATGCTCAAAACATTAACATTATTCAGTGAAATCCTTTTTTGACTCTAGGTGCCATTTGGAGGCTAGAAAGAGGGAAGTTGACACCAACTGCATTAGGCACATTTCTGAGGTGATGGAGACCAATAAGTGTGCCTTGTCCTCTGGCTCTATTCCTTGTTAACTTTACAACTTAGATTATCTGAACAACACTGAGAATGCTTCCCTTCTTCCTGATACAAGTTGAAAGATCCACTGGGTGCCATTTCAGGTGTCTGGAGAGATCATCAACCAAGGTTGCTAATAGAGCCTTTGGCAAATGGAAAGAGCACCTTACTTGGATTTGATTTTTGGATGCCAGAATTGAGGAATTTTGCGCCTTGGCTAGGAGTTTCTCATTTCAATCTTGATTATTCATCTAAGTGACTTTCCTTAGCTCCCAAGCCTTCAACCTATCCATTACCCCCTGCTAGGCGCTCAAAATAGAGTGTTAACGCCTTATGAAGGTTAGGCGCATTCTAAGGGTGGGGTAGGCAAGTGAGGGCGCCAAACTAGGCCTTGAGACTTCTCTCCTCATCAAAGGCTTTCAATCCTAGGTGCCAGATCCAAGGAGTTCCAACCAACACATGCGCCTAGTGCTGTGAGTTCACCCAAAGGACATCTTTAACTTGAAAACTTTCAATCTTCATCCATCTATGCTAGGCGCTCAATTGGAGGATCCCTAGAAACATGTATAGGCGCCTTGAGGTTCTTAGGCGCTTAATTTGGATGATCCTTGTGCTAGGTGCTTAGTAAGGAAAACTGGAGTGAAATGGACGCCTAGGCTCCTAAGCTTCCATACTTAGTCAAATTTTAGGGTTCTGACCTTGTTCCTGCAAAACAAACAGATAGAGTTAGTCTGAAACCAATTCATTCCCTCATCATTTGGAATTAGCCTCTGGGAATGAGGAATAGGCTAATCCATTATACACTTGATGATCAAGTCGGGAACGGGGACATGACACATGGTACTAGGCTAATCATTTTGGGTTTTGCATGAGCCTCAGACAAGGTAATAGGCATAGGGTTTTTATCTTGCATAATGATTTTTTCAAACCAAGGGTCCATGATGGAAATGATTAAGGATGATAGAATGTTTGGATTTTAGACTTTGAGATGTTTATTGTTGTAAATGTTTATTGTTTGGACTCAAATTTTGTTAAATGGTTGTTTGAAAGAGGACACATCAAACACAACAATAAGATCGGTTTAAGTATGGATGCAAATGATGTTTACTAGTTTACTAATGTGATGATGTTTACTAATGTGATGATGATTACTAATGTGATGATCATTTTGCATGTTTTCAATGGTTGGGATCTAAAAGTTATGCATTTTTTTGGGATGCACACCTCATTGATTGTAGTGGGATGACTTGAATGCATATTGCCTATATCCATGGGATGACTTTGTTATTTTTCCTTGTCTATGCTCATTTGCGCATTGGTATGTTGCATTGGGATGAGAGGATGGATGTTGCTTTGATAGTGATGTGTATTCATCACCTAGTGATGGATGATCTTATATAGTGGTTGGGTGTAATGGTTATCTTCATGTGGTTATAAATGTTGATCCTTGGTTTAGAGGTGTTTGGTAGTGTGTCTTGGTGGACTCTTGATTCTAGATTAGAGTATTAGCATGATACAAGTTCTCTTGAGACTAGGATGTCTATATTGGTGCATGTGATCTTCTAGGAGAAGATGTTAGATCATGATGTCATGTTTGGATACCTAATTTTGTAGTTGGAGTTTTGACAGTGGTCTTGTTGGTTCTCTTGGTATTGAGTACATTGGTCATGTGCTTGGGAGCTTCATGATAATGTGGTGTTGCATTTGGAGCTTAACATGGATTGATTGGTTGTAGGTTCTCATACATACTTCGAGACTTGGGTGAGGCTAGAGTTCTCTTGGGATTAGAGACACTTGTTGAGATGGTTACCCTTTAGAGGTTTTAGCAGGAAGACCAAGGAGACTTTCACTTGGATATGGGCATGAGTTAATTATGGACCTAGAGAAGATTCTTATTGGAGAGAGTCATTGTGGCTTGGTGTATCTTCGACGAGCATTCTCATTCCCCACTCTTGGTCTACTCGGCAGACTATCATCTAAGAGGTATTTCCCATCCTTTAGATGAATTTTTTTAATGCTTTATCTTCTCATGGTTATGGATCTTGAGCTATGGTTATTGGTTCTAGAGGGTTCATTCAAGGGGTGTCTCTAAACATGCCTTTTCTCAGGCGCTAAACTGGAGTTGTCTAGATGCACAAGTGCACCTCCCTCAATGAAGTTCCTTTTGTTAACTTAGTTCATCCTAGTGACTCAAGGGGTTGTTATATTCTTTAGGCGCAATCTTTCATAGACTAAAACATTCACTCCATGTTAAGGCGCTCAAAGGAGGCTCTGGAGATGGAAAATGGCACCTTAACTCACTTATGTAAATTTTGGACTTTTAGGCAATTGCAAGATGTCTTGGAGGGCTCAATTCTTCAAGGCGCCCATTTTGTTCACCACTTGTAGCATCACTTGTTCAAGGCGCATGTGTGATTTGGTCAAAAACAGGCGCCTAGAGTGAATAGGCTTTCATCCTGACTTAATACACTACCTCCTTCTGACGATTTTTGGGGCAGCAGAAAACCTTTCACCACAGGCAAATGCCTTAGAGCTATAAAAAATTGAGAGAGGTTATTGTAGAGGCACTCTACGTGATTGTGTTGCCTTATACAGAATCTTTCTAAGTGACATAGTTTTCGAGTAACATCTCGTCAAAGATTGCTGCCTTTTTGCACTTTGGACTCTTCAGGGATATCATCGGTACAATGTAGCTCCGACTGTTTCGACATGTTTGGGTGAAAAACAGGACCATGCCTAGTGTAAATGTACCCATTCGGATGCGTTGGAACAGTCAGTTTGGTCGCATCAGGAGCAGGATGAAAGTTACACCCCTTTGCAACTTTACACTGCCTCCTTCTGACGATTTTTGGGGCAGCAGAAAACCTTTCACCACGAGCAAATGCCTTAGAGCTATAAAAAATCAAGAGAGGTTATTGTAGAGGCACTCTACGTGATCGCATTGCCTTAGACAGAATGTTTCTAAGTGACACAGTTTTCAAGTAACATCTCATCAAAGATTGCTGCCTTTTTGCACTTTGGACTCTTCAGGGATATCGTGGGTACAATGTAGCTCCGACTGTTTCGACATGTTTGAGTGAAAAATAGGACCATGCCTAGCGTAAATGTACCCATTCAGATGCGTTGGAATAGTCAGTTTGGTCGCATTAGGAGCAGGATGAAAGTTACACCCCTTTGCAACTTTACAGTGCCTTCTTCTAATGATTTTTGGGGCAGTAGAAAACCTTTCACCACGGGCAAATGCCTCAGAGCTATAAAAAATTGAGAGAGGTTATTATAGAGGCACTCTACGTGATCGCGTTGCCTCAGACAGAATGTTTCTAAGTGACATGGTTTTTGAGTAACATCTCATCAAAGATTGTTGCCTTTTTGCACTTTGGACTCTTCAGGGATATTGTTGGTATAATGTAGCTCCGACTGTTTCGACATGTTTAGGTGAAAAATAGGACCATGCCTAGCATAAATGTACCCATTCAGACGTGTTGGAATAGTCAGTTTGGTCGCATCAGGAGCAGGATGAAAGTTACACCCCTTTGCAACTTTACACTACCTCCTTCTGACGATTTTTGGGGCAGCAGAAAACCTTTCACCATGGGCAAATACCTCAGAGCTATAAAAAACTGAGAGAGGTTATTTTAGAAGCACTCTACGTGATCATGTTGCCTTAGACAGAATGTTTCTAAGTGACACGGTTTTTGAGTAACATCTCATCAAAGATTGCTGCCTTTTTGCACTTTGGACTCTTCAGGGATATCGTGGGTACAATGTAGCTCCGACTGTTTCGACATGTTTGAGTGAAAAATAGGACCATGCCTAGCGTAAATGTACCCATTCAGATGCATTGGAATAGTTAGTTTGGTCGCATCAGGAGCAAGACGAAAGTTACAACTCTTTGCAACTTTACACTGCCTCCTTCTGACGATTTTTGGGGCAGCAGAAAACCTTTCACCACAGGCAATGCCTCAGAGCTATAAAAAATCAAGAGAGGTTATTGTAGAGGCACTCTACGTGATCACATTGCCTTAGATAGAATGTTTCTAAGTGACATGGTTTTCAAGTAACATCTCTTCAAAGATTGCAGCCTTTTTGCACTTTGGACTCTTCAGGGATATCGTGGGTACAATGTAGCTCCAACTATTTCGACATGTTTGGGTGAAAAATACAACCATGCCTAGCGTAAATGTACCCATTCAGACATGTTGGAATAGTCAATTTGGTCGCATCAAGAGCAGGACAAAAGTTACACCCCTTTGCAACTTTACACTGCCTCCTTCTGACGATTTTTGGGGCAGCAGAAAACCTTTCACCACGGGCAAATGCCTTAGAGATATAAAAAATTGAGAGAGGTTATTGTAGAGGCACTTTACGTGATCGTGTTGCCTTAGACGGAATGTTTCTAAGTGACACAGTTTTTAAGTAACATTTCATCAAATATTGCTACCTTTTTGCACTTTGGACTCTTCAGGGATATCGTTGGTACAATGTAGCTCAGACTGTTTCGTCATGTTTGGGTGAAAAAAAGGACCATGCCTAGCGTAAATGTACCCATCTGGACGCGTTGGAATAGTCAGTTTGGTCACATCACGAGTAGGACACCAAAAATGCAAAAGTTGCTTTGTGTAACTTGACAACATTGACACTTTTTTGCAACATGACTCAAAGACTCAAACTGACCCCAAATGACTCAAAGTGACTTAAAATCACCTTGATTTGGTGCCCAATGTACATTATAGAGGTCGAGGCGCTCCTTATCATTCAAACATCTTAGATGAGCACATAGGAAAGGAAAAAGCTCTAAGTTTCATCATCATGAGCGCCTAATATCAAGAGACTTTAATGGCTCAAACCTTAGCATGGAGTCCTAAGGCGCATTTCATGTCTCCTTTCATCCATTTTGGCGCCCTTATGTAGATTTTTCAACTTGATTTGGTGCCCTATATGTGAAGGAAGATCTAAAGGCATGAAAGTGGATGTCATATTGCAAGAGTTTGGATCATCAAAATTGAAAGAAATAAGTCTATTAAGCTTGGGCACCCTTGGTCTTCTTTTCATTCATTATGAGCACCTTGGGAGAATGGTATATAGGTCATCATCATGATTGGGCGCCCTGGATCCAGAGTGTTGGAAAGATCATCAAATGGCGTCTAGTAGGGTGAGTTATGAGTTTGGTCTCATCAGGAGCAGGACACCAAAAATGCATAACATGATGATGTAAAAATGTGTACATATGTGTAAATATGCAGGAGGAAATAAAAAAAGACAAACCTTACAAATTAATGTGCATACTTACAACTCAATGTAACATAACTTTACAAAATCAATGTGAATACTTACAAATTAATCCAATGAACCATCCGGGTCTACTCTACTCTTTATTGTGTCAAGTATTGCTTCATGGTCAGACTCACACACCTTCCACAATATTTTGTTCAAAGGTCTACCCCGATACTTTATCAAATGAACATTGGATGCCACGACAAGGTTCAAGTAATAAAGAATCTTCCGATGCATGTCAAAGTCCTGAAATAGCCAAATATTAACACTCTTATGTGGGTACCTTCTAAGCCATGTTCCAGTAATAACCACTGATCCTGTAGGGTATTCGATGTTTTCTCCATCTATAATAGGGGCCTCCAATTTATTTTTGGCCTCAACACAATGACATAAGTAATAATCTATTCCCTCTTCATTATCTGCATCTGCAATAACTGCATATACGTGCCCTACATTGATATGTGTAGCAAATTAGATGAAATTAGTCAACATTACAAAAACACTACAAAGTAAGATGACATTACCTGGTTGAACTAGATGAAATTAGATGCATATACGTGCCCTATATTACTTGGTTGAACTAAATCTGATATGTGGTCAAAGTCAACTGACGATTCCATCTGTGTTAGTTCTAGTGCCGTCGAGGGTCGATACGTGTCAAGTGGGCTAAGATAACTGTCATTCGTCAACCCACTCCTTTGACTCGCACTCATCCCAGACTTGAATTGTATAGGAAGAACAAAACCATGACATCTTTCGTGTATGGATACTCCATGAACCTGTAATTGAGCTTCTAAAAGAGTGCATCTCATTTGATCCTATCAGTGTACAACAATCCTCATATGGTGCAATGTTAGTATCATCTATCAACCAAAAAAATCTATAAACTAAAGACTTACCTTCATTACCTGGACCCATGGAAGCATTACACCACTCAACAATCAATTTTGCATCTGTCAACTTTGCATTGTCTTTATACTTTAACTCTTCTCGTGCTATGGCTCTTTTGATACATGCTCCTGCACCATCATGCTCCCCATTTCCATGCCCGGCCTCACAAAAGTTCCACATATGTTGAATACCTATAAAATTATGCCTCCTACTCAGCTAATAGAAATTTCGCGAGTTCTTGAATTGTGACGCACAATTATCCGACCATATGATATGCTGACTGAACGATATGCCCTTTCTAGCCAAATCATTGTAGAATACCTGAAAGCAACCTTGTACGAACTCCGTAGAATGCGTGCGATCATCACTAATATAGAAATTATACTCCCTTATGATCTTTCTGTCATCCTCTATACTATCATTCGCATGAATGAATACGATGTGCACAAATATAGAAACCTGTGTGGAGTTATAATATTGTGACTGCACCTCACGCTGTGGCTGTAGATTGTAGTTCTCTACAAAGTTGATGACTGAAACAATGCTACCAACCGGAAATGTGTCCTTGCATAACTTGAATTGCAAGTCCAACCATCGAGCTCTATGGGCATGTCTTGCATACTCATACACTATGCTGTCATGAAATATAGGCATAAACTGATACACTGGAATCTTTTCAATAACTAATTCACACCTCTTTGCTTCTTTACCATCTTTTGTATTGTATGCCACTGTTTTATACTTGCCAAACTCTACTAGTTTGTTTCCAACCGCATGTGTTATTTCCATATGTTCACATATTGGCAAATGTTGCAAGCCACCGCAATGATGACATGTGCCATCCAAGCATAATTTCTTGTAGAATATTTGACCTTCCTCTCTTTCACATAAAATTTTTGATATGAAGTCTCTTGAAGATGTTGGTGGGGCACATATGGCACAACCCTGCAAATCATTGTTAGTATGCATATCTAAACATATAGACCTATAAGCATCAAAATGGTTAGAAAATTCAATATGTAATCTACAACAACAAGTAGTGCATGTGTGATTTATCTTAACATAGAAAGGTTTTAGCAATTCAAAATATCTTTGACAAATTTTAATTTGAGGATACTTCTCTAGAAATTTACCATAAAACTATGTTTGAGTCTCATCCAAAAAAATGCTTTGGATGTGGCTCGCGGTTCTGACTACTGATTCTCCTTCTTACCACATCCCTTTGATTCAGAGATACCCTTGTGTAATTCTTCCAAAAGTCTTCAATTAGTGATCTCAATGCTTCAACAATTGGTTTATCTTTTCGTGGTAGTCTCCCCGAGAACGCCCATAATTCATTGGCATTAGTGTCCTCAATTCTTTGGCGTCTTCCAACTGCTCTTGATAAAGTTTTCCTATTAATTCTCAATTCTTGACTTGTCTTTCTAATGAGACGAGCTTTCCTCGTTTGACTACTTACTATAGTCGATGTAATCACACGCCGTGTTGCATTACTATCTTTTGTGTGTGAGGTGTTACCCACACTTTCATACGCACTCATTAGATTCTTGACAATAGATTTTTCACTTGAAGCCTCTGATGTTCTCAACCCAAGAATCTTCATGATAGACCTATGCTTTATACTTCGCATCATTTCAATGAATAGTTGACATCTTGCAGTCTCATTTAACTTTTCAAAGAACAATCTCCAAATCTTATTAGCATATCTTCTACAAGTGCGTTTTGGAATCTTACCTTCCATTGGCTGTAAAATATTCTCATCAATATCAATCAAATACTTTGGCTTTCTATGCAAAATTCTAGGTGTTGTCAAGTTAGGTAAATTCATCTCAACATTAGGAATTTCATCAATATTTAAATGAGATGGGTTAGATGGCATACCTTCGATCGAAGATGGAATAGATGACATACCTTGAGGTTGAGGTGGGAACAATGGCGTACCTCCTTCATCACATGTGAGTGATGATGTACTCTCAACTTGAGATGTGGTAGATGGTGTCCCTACATGTTGACTTGCGGTAAAGGACGTGTCTCCAACTATGGTATTCAAATCTCTCGTACCACGAAGTTTTTGCATTCGTTCTCTTTGTGCCGCCAATACCATATCTCTTTGTGATGGTTGTGGTTCCTCTTCAATTGGTATGTCTTCATTTATCGTGTCCAATTTCCTCTTCTCACGAAGTTCCCTCATAGCCATTGCTTTCTTTGCATTCTTAGCTTCTATCTCTTCCTGTGTTGGTTTAATTCTTGATCATTTCCTCAGCATGACGGAGAATTTGTCTGTAGCATGATAAAGAGACCAATATTAGTTCTTAAGAAATGAATACAAGATAATAGTGGGATTGTATTTTTTTTATGTTGTAAGGATTTATTCTTGTATAGTTTGACATCATGGTATGAACTAAGGTTTGTTTATTACACATAATTATTAAAGAGCCCAAGTGTAGAAAATATACATGGCATCATGTGAGATTGTAGGTTGCTTTCTTGATTGGGAATGTGTCTATTTTAAACATGTATGATAAAGCATGATAAAGTAATTCAATCCAAAATAAGGAAAATGTAAAGAACATGCATGTAAAGACTTGACATACCTAAAAAATGAAGATTTGAATGGAGAGAGTACCCAATTATGTAGTGTTTTTATCTTCTTGCATCAAACTCAACAATTTCAGTTTTTCACCACTTGCTTCCTTTTCAATGTTAAATTCCTAAAATTGAATCACAATTAACATTGCAACACTACAAAAATTAAAACTTGAATAGATATATATCAAACTTGGTGTGAAAACTATGTTATTTCCTCCTTCTCAAGTTGGCAAAGCAGAAAAGGTGGTGGAAAGATCATGCAAAGGTGGTACAATGTGTCAAATGTGCATGTGAACTTCCCAATAGCATGAAAGCACTTCTTTTTTGTCAGAGCATGCACAGAATCAGTAAGAAAATAGAGCATGTGGGCCTGGATCACGGGGGTAACCACCTTTTTACCGTTTCAATAGAAATACAAAACGTGAGCGCGTTATAACGCACTCGTGCTATAACGCACTCGCGTTTTGTCCTGCTATAGATTCATCACATCCTTTGCATTGATCACATCTTTTTTCTACAAGGGCTTGCCAGATGCTCTACCATATGATAGGCATAACAATGAAGGGGCAAGCCCTCATAATCAAGTTCTTGATAGAAAATGCCCTCAACCCTCAACATCAAACCCTAATCCCTAAACCCTCAACTCTAATCCCTCAACCCTCAACCCTCAATGTCAAATCCTAATCCCTCAACCCTCAACCTTATCCCTAAACCCTCAACCCTCAACGTCAAATCCTAATCCCTCAACCCTAATCCGTCATCCCACAACTCTAATCCCTCATCCCTAAACCCTAAATGCTATCCCTAATCCTACACCCTCAACAGACTCGATACTATACCTTAAACTCTAATCCCTTATCCCTAAACCCTCCAACCCTATCCCTAATCCTTACAACCCTCAACCCTTAACTCTGATCCATCAACCCTCAACACTATACCTTAAACCCTAATCCCTTCAACCTCAACCCTATCCCTAAACCCTTGACCCTCGAACCTTAACCCTCAACCCTCGACGTTAAACCCTAATCCCTCAACCCTTAACTTTGATCCCTCATCTCTCAACCCTAACCCTAAACCCTCAACCCTCAACATCAAATCCTAATCCCTCAACCCTTCACTCTAATCCCTCAACCCTAAACCCTATCCCTAAACCCTCAACACTATACCTTAAACCCTAATCCCTCAGCCCTCAACCCTAAAACTTATCCCTAAACCCTAATCCCTCAACCCTAACCTCGACATTAAATGCTAATCCGTCAACCCTAAACCCTCAACCCTCAACCCTTAATACTATACCTTAAACCCTAATCCCTTAACCCTCAACCCTAAACCTTATCCCTAAACCCTAATCCCTCAACCCTCAACCCTAATCCATCATCCCTCAACTCTAATCCCTCATCCCTAAACCATAAATGCTATCCCTATTCCTAAACCCTCAACAGACTCGATACTATACCTTAAACTCTAATCCCTTATCCCTAAACCCTCCAACCCTATCCCTAATCCTTATACCCTCCACACTCTACTTTAACCCTAATTACTCGACCCTCAACCCTATCCCTAAACCCTTGACCCTCGAACCTCAACCCTTAACCCTCAACATCAAACCCTAATCCCTCAACCCTTAACTCTGATCCCTCGACCTTCAACCCTAACCCTAAACCCTAAACATCAAATTCTAATCCCACAACCCTTCAGTCTAATCCCTCAACCCTAAACCCTATCCCTAAACCCTCAACACTATACCTTAAACCCTAATCCCTCAACCCTCAACCCTAATTTGTCATCCGTCATCCCTCAACTCTAATCCCTCATTCCTAAACCATAAATGCTATCCCTATTCCTAGACCCTCAACAGGCTCGATACTATACCTTAAACCCTAATCCCTCTACCCTCGACACTCTTATTTAACCCTAATCCCTTGACCATTAACCCTATCCCTCAACCTCAACCCTCAACCCTCAACCCTCAACTCTCAACATTAAACCCTAATTCATCAACCCTAAACCCTAATCCCTCAAACCTAAACCCTATCCCTAAACCATCAACCCTCAACACTATACCTTAAACCCTAATCTCTCAACCCTCAACCCTAAACCTTATCCCTAAACCCTAATCCCTCAACCCTCAACCCTAATCCCTCATCCCTCAACTCTAATCCCTCATCCCTAAACCCTAAATGCTATCCCTATTCCTAAACCCTCAACATACTCGATACTATACCTTAAACTCTAATCCCTTATCCCTAAACCCTCCAACCCTATCCCTAATCCTTATACCATCCACACTCTACTTTAACCCTAATTCCTTGACCCTCAACCCTATCCCTAAACCCTTGACCCTCGAACCTCAACCCTCAACCCTCAACATCAAACCCTAATCCCTCAACCCTTAACTCTGATCCCTCGACCTTCAACCCTAATCCTAAACCCTAAACCCTCAACGTCAAATTCTAATCCCTCAACCCTTCACTCTAATCCCTCAACCCTAAACCCTATCCCTAAACCCTCAACACTATACCTTAAACCCTAATCCCTCAACCCTAACCCTAAACCTTGTCCCTAAACCCTAATCCCTCAACCCTCAACCCTAATCTGTCATCCGTCATCCCTCAACTCTAATCCCTCATTCCTAAACCCTAAACGTTATCCTTATTCCTAGACCCTCAACAGGCTCGATACTATACCTTAAACCCTAATCCCTCTACCCTCGACACTCTTATTTAACCCTAATCCCTTGACCATTAACCCTATCCCTCAACCTCAACCCTCAACCCTCAACTCTCAACATTAAACCCTAATTCATCAACCCTAAACCCTAATCCCTCAAACCTAAACCCTATCCCTAAACCATCAACCCTTAACACTATACCTTAAACCCTAATCCCTCAACCCTCAACCCTAAACCTTATCCCTAAACCCTAATTCCTCAACCCTCAACTCTAATCCCTCATCCCTCAACTCTAATCCCTCATCCCTAAACCCTAAATGCTATCCCTATTCCTAAACCCTCAACAGACTTGATACTATACCTTAAACTCTAATCCCTTATCCCTAAACCCTCCAACCCTATCCCTAATCCTTATACCCTCCACACTCTACTTTGACCCTAATTCCTCGACCCTCAACCCTATCCCTAAACCCTCGAACCTCAACCCTCAACCCTCAACATCAAACCCTAATCCCTCAACCCTTAACTCTGATCCCTCGACCTTCAACCCTATCCCTAAACCCTCAACCCTCAACGTCAAATTCTAATCCCTCAACCCTTCACTCTAATCCCTCAACCCTAAACCCTATCCCTAAACCCTCAACACTATACCTTAAACCCTAATCCCTCAACCCTAACCCTAAACCTTGTCCCTAAACCCTAATTCCTCAACCCTCAACCCCAATCTGTCATCCGTCATCCCTCAACTCTAATCCCTCATTCCTAAACCCTAAATGCTATCCCTATTCCTACACCCTTAACAGACTCGATACTATACCTTAAACCCTAATCCCTCTACCCTCGACACTCTTATTTAACCCTAATCCCTTGACCATTAACCCTATCCCTCAACCTCAACCCTCAACCCTCAACTCTCAACATTAAACCCTAATTCATCAACCCTAAACCCTAATCCCTCAAACCTAAACCCTATCTGTAAACCATCAACCCTCAACACTATACCTTAAACCCTAATCCCTCAACCCTACCCTAAACCCTAATCCCTCAACCCTCAACCCTAATCCCTCATCCCTCATCCCTAAACCCTAAATGCTATCCCTATTCCTAAACCCTCAACAGACTCGATACTATACCTTAAACTCTAATCCCTTATCCCTAAACCCTCCAACCCTATCCCTAATCCTTATACCCTCCACACTCTACTTTGACCCTAATTCCTCGACCCTCAACCCTATCCCTAAACCCTTGACCCTCGAACCTCAACCCTCAACCCTCAACATCAAACCCTAATCCCTCAACCCTTAACTCTGATCCCTCAACCTTCAACCCTATCCCTAAACCCTCAACCCTCAACGTCAAATTCTAATCCCTCAACCCTTCACTCTAATCCCTCAACCCTAACCATAAACCTTGTCCCTAAACCCTAATCCCTCAACCCTCAACCCTAGTCTGTCATCCATCATCCCTCAACTCTAATCCCTCATTCCTAAACCCTAAACGCTATCCCTATTCCTAGACCCTCAATAGGCTTGATACTATACCTTAAACCCTAATCCCTCTACCCTCGACACTCTTATTTAACCCTAATCCCTTGACCATTAACCCTATCCCTCAACCTCAACCCTCAACCCTCAACTCTCAACATTAAACCCTAATTCATCAACCCTAAACCCTAATCCCTCAAACCTAAACCATATCTCTAAACCATCAACCCTCAACACTATACCTTAAACCCTAATCCCTTAACCCTCAACCCTAAACCTTATCCCTAAACCCTAATCCCTCAACCCTCAACCCTAATCCCTCATCCCTCAACTCTAATTCCTCATCCCTAAACCCTAAATGCTATCCCTATTCCTAAACCCTCAACAGACTCGATAATATACCTTAAACTCTAATCCCTTATCCCTAAACCCTCCAACCCTATCCCTAATCCTTATACCCTCCACACTCTACTTTAACCCTAATTCCTCGACCCTCAACCCTATCCCTAAACCCTTGATCCTCAAATCTCAACCCTCAACCCTCAACATCAAACCCTAATCCCTCAACCCTTAACTCTGATCCCTCAACCTTCAACCCTATCTGTAAACCCTCAACCCTCAACGTCAAATTCTAATCCCTCAACCCTTCACTCTAATCCCTCAACCCTAAACCCTATCCCTAAACCCTCAACCATATACCTTAAACCCTAATCCCTCAACCCTAACCCTAAATCTTGTCCCTAAACCCTAATCCCTCAACCCTCAACCCTAATCTGTCATCCGTCATCCCTCAACTCTAATCCCTCATTCCTAAACCCTAAATGCTATCCCTATTCCTAGACCCTCAACAGGCTCGATACTATACCTTAAATCCTAATCCCTCTACCCTCGACACTCTTATTTAACCCTAATCCCTCAAACCTAAACCCTATCCCTAAACCATCAACCCTCAACACTATACCTTAAACCCTAATCCCTTAACCCTCAACCCTAAACCTTATCCCTAAACCCTAATCCCTCAACCCTCAACCCTAATCCCTCATCCCTCAACTCTAATCCCTCATCCCTAAACCCTAAATGCTATCCCTATTCCTAAACCCTCAACAGACTCGATACTATACCTTAAACTCTAATCCCTTATCCCTAAACCCTCCAACCCTATCCCTAATCCTTATACCTTCCACACTCTACTTTAACCCTAATTCCTTGACCCTCAACCCTATCCCTAAACCCTTGACCCTCGAACCTTAACCCTCAACCCTCAACATCAAACCCTAATCCCTCAACCCTTAACTCTGATCCCTCGACCTTCAACCCTATCCCTAAACCCTCAACCCTCAACGTCAAATTCTAATCCCTCAACCCTTCACTCTAATCCCTCAACCCTAAACCTTATCCCTAAACCCTCAACACTATACCTTAAACCCTAATCCCTCAACCCTAACCCTAAACCTTGTCCCTAAACCCTAATCCTTCAACCCTCAACCCTAATCTGTCATCCGTCATCCCTCAACTCTAATCCCTCATTCCTAAACCCTAAACGCTATCCCTATTCCTAGACCCTCAACAGGCTCGATATTATACCTTAAACCCTAATCCCTCTACCCTCGACACTCTTATTTAACCCTAATCCCTTGACCATTAACCCTATCCCTCAACCTCAACCCTCAACCCTTAACCCTCAACTCTCAACATTAAACCCTAATTCATCAACCCTAAACCCTAATCCCTCAAACCTAAACCCTATCCCTAAACCATCAGCCCTAAACACTATACCTTAAACCCTAATCTCTCAACCCTCAACCCTAAACCTTATCCCTAAACCCTAATCCCTCAACCCTCAACCCTAATCCCTCATCCCTCAACTCTAATCCCTCATCCCTAAACCCTAAATGCTATCCCTATTCCTAAACCCTCAACAAACTCGATACTATACCTTAAACTCTAATCCCTTATCCCTAATCCTTACACCCTCCATACTCTACCTTAACCCTAATCCCTTCAACCTCAACCCTATCCCTAAACCCTTGACCCTCGAACCTCAACCCTCAACCCTCGACGTCAAACCCTATTCCCTCAACCCTTAACTTTGATTCCTCATCTCTCAACCCTAACCCTAAACCCTCAACCCTCAACCCTCAACGTCAAATCCTAATCGCTCAACCCTAAACCCTATACCTAAACCCTCAACACTATACCTTAAACCCTAATCCCTCAGCCCTCAACCCTAAACCTTATCCCTAAACCCTAATCCCTCAACTCTCAACCCTAATCCGTCATCCCTCAACTCTAATCCCTCATCCCTAAACCCTAAATGCTATCCCTATTCCTACACCCTCAACAGAATCGATACTATACCTTAAACCCTAATCCCTTATCCCTAAACCCTCCAACCCTATCCCTAATCCTTATACCCTCCACACTCTACTTTAACCCTAATTCCTCGACCCTCAACCCTATCCCTAAACCCTTGACCCTCGAACCTCAACCCTCAACCCTCAATGTCAAACCCTATCCCTCAACCCTTAACTCTGATCCCTCGACCCTCAACACTATACCTTAAACCCTAATCCCTATCCCTCAACCCTTAACCCTTAAAACTTAAACCCTATCCCTACACCCTCAACACTTGACACTATATCTTAAGCCTTAAACCCTCATCCCTAAAGCCTCAACCCTCAATCCTTAAACCTTCAACCCTAAACCTTATCCCTAATCCCTCTACCCTCGACACTCTAACCCTAACCTCGACATTAAATGCTAATCCGTCAACCCTAAACCCTAATCCTAAACCCTCAACCCTCAACCCTCAACACTATACCTTAAACCCTAATCCCTCAACCCTCAACCCTAAACCTTATCCCTAAACCCTAATCCATCATCCCTCAACTATAATCCCTCATCCCTAAACCCTAAATGCTATCCCTATTCCAAAACCTTCAATAGACTCGATACTATACCTTAAACCCTAATCCCTTATCCCTAAACCCTCCAACCCTATCCCTAATCCTTACACCATCCACACTCTACTTTAACCCTAATCCCTCGACGCTAAACCCTATCCCTAAACCCTTGACCCTTGAACCTCAACCCTCAACCCTCAATGTCAAACCCTAATCCCTCAACCCTTAACTCTAATCCCTCGACCCTCAACCCTATCCCTAAACCCTAAACCCTCAACCATAATCTGTCATCCCTCATCCCTAAACCTTAAACGCTATCCCTATTCCTAGACTCTCAACGGGCTCAATACTATACCTTAAACGCTAATCCCTTATCCCTAAACCCTCCAACTCTATCCCTTATCCCTTAACCCTCATGATTAATAGCCTTGAACGTTAAAAAATTTGAGGGGAACATAACACGAGCGCGTTATAATGCGCTCGCGTTATGTCAAACATGACAAAAAACAGACTTGCGGGAAAGAAAAGTGCAAGGCAAAACATAACGCGCTTGCGTTATTTCTTGCTTTGGGAATCCCAAGCCTTGGGCTTGGGATTTGCTTTGGATTTCCAACCCAAAGGCTTGGAGTGCCTTATGAACAGTCATAGACGTGTTTTTCTATATTCTTCAAAATTTCACATAATTTTGTTTGTGCTAACCCTTAGATTTGCACGTGTTTCAAGGTCAAACAAATCGAACACATGGGTAATGTTAGGCTTTCTCTTATCTATTTGATGATGTGATTTTTTTCACATTTTAACAATGTTAAGCCTTTCATCTTTAATTTCTTTTGTTTGTGTGTCCGTTTTTAGGCAAAAACCACTATTTGGTCTTTTTTTCATTGTAAAATAACTATTCATTCAAATTTCAAAAAAATTACATATTTAGAAACTAGACTCCATTCTACAAATATTAAAAAAATAAAAAAATGATTTTCAATTAGTTTTCAAAATTTATAGGGGTAGCACGGCCAAAATTCTATTTTTTAGGATGTGTCCACTTTAAAAATTAGTAAAAAATCAAATATTCATCAAAAAATTATCAAAAAAATCAGGCATAAACTACATGCTATTAGCTAATTTCTCACTGAAGCAATTTTAAAAATACCAAAAAAAAGTTAACCTTTTGAGGGAGCCACAAAACATGCTATGTTATGTTTTTTTGACAGAAACAACACCAATTTCTGTGGCTCCCTCTTTTGAACCCCTTAATCTATGCCATTTTCAAAACAAAATAGTAGTTTAGAAAGTAGACTCGAAGCACTACAAACATTGTTTTGGTTGCATCTCCAAATTTTGAGTGTAACTATGCTCAATTTCTCATCCAAGGCCAGTATTTCCTGATTTCAGAAAAAAAGTGGCCACTTAAGACCCCTTTTTGGCCCCCCATCTTCCTGCACTTACCCTATTGATTGTGGGTTTTAGTGGAGAAGGTGTGCCAGATCTCCTTATGTGACTTGTTCAGTTAATACAAAAAATGATGGAGGAAAAGCTTATGTACATCAGCGAAGTTCAGGTAAGGTTCATTCTAATTATAACCTCTTGAAACTTTGCTAAGATGAATGCATTAGTTTATTCATTGTCAACAGTACCGTTGGAAGTATAGCTGATGTATTGCTAGCATTTCATTGTTTGTGGCCTTAGATGTTTGCAGTAGTTTCTCTGCATGACTTTATGTTGGATGGATGTGGGTTTATTTCTTCCTTGTATAATTTCACATGTAAATGTTTATGTAATGTCACTTTAGCCAAGAAATCTTCTTGGCCATGTTGTGACCAAATCACACATCGCCCCATTACAAATGGAGACCCCCTTTTTTTGAGCTCTGATGCTTTGCTAAGTCCAGGATGATGTCCTTTTCATAATGAAGTCAGTGGTGTTTGAGTCCTATAGTCCCTTGATGACCTGATCCTGGTGTTTGAGATCCTGAAAATGACTAAGTCTGGTATCCTGATCCTGAAAATTTTGAAAATTGGCTAAGTCTGAAATCTGGTGGATCCTCAAAAATCTAGAATCTACATGTTAAATCCAGTGGATTTGAGACCTAACTCAAACATCCTGAAAGGTATATTGAAAAATATTTAAAATATAATCTCTCAACTTATACTTAAATATATTTTTCAATATACCTTACCTCGGGGACTTTCAGTTCTGGACGCAAATTTGCTCTGGGATCATAGGCGCATTTCTCCAACTTCCACAACCTCAAAATTCTGCCTAGAGCAAAGGGTGCCTTTTATCATCCAGACAACCTCAAGATTGCACCTTGAACAAGGAGAAGTGAAGATCAAGGCTCCTTGATAGAAAAAGTTTCCAAAAGACTTTAGGCATTGAAAATTTGACAAAAATAAGACAACTTAAGTTAGGCGCCAATTCATCCCTCAAGTCTAGGCGCATTCTGCATGTGTATCCACCATTTTTGGGTGCCTTGATGTGGGATGAAGTTTAAATCAATGATAGATAGCGCCTAATGATGAGGTGGTCTCAAGTATAATCAAGTGTTGAAGAGCCTTAAAGATGTCAAGAATGAGCAAATTCAAGTCTAGGCGCCCTTCATGCATTAGATTACCTCATTTTGGTGCCTCAGCATGAAAGAGATGTTTAAACTAACTCCAAGTTGCGCCTTAGGAAGAAAGAGTATGAAATCCCTGATGTATGTTTGAGATCCTGAAAATGACTAAGTCTGGTAGCTTGAAATCCTGAAACACCGAAAAATTGACTAAGTCTTAAATCTGGTGGATCCTCCAAATTCTATAATCTACATGTCAAATCCGGTGGATTTGAGACCTATCTCAAACATCTTGAAAGGTATATTGAAAAATATTTAAAGTATAAGTTATACTTAAATATATTTTTCAATATACCTTACCCTCTGGGACTTCCACTTCTAGGCGCAAATTCACTCTAAGTAGCTAGGCGTGTTTTCTCACCACTTCAAACATCATGTTGTGCCTAGGATTGACCCAATTATGCGCCTAAGGTAAGAACTTGGGTAGGCACCTAGAGGAGACTTCAAATAGTAGCGCCTTGGTAGAGATCAATCAAAACTTGATGTATGTACTACTTCAAGGTTAGGCGCAAGTTTGCTCAAGCTCACTCATTTTGGCGCCTTGCTAGAAATCTACTTACAATGACAAGTCTTTGAGGTTTCTCATTTTGGATGATGTCTTTTGAGATTAACCATAATGATTAAAAGTTAAGATGAGTGAAAAGAACCTATCTTGAACCTTAGGCACCCTTCATGTAAATCTACATCATCATGAGAGCCTTGGAAGAAATTGCATGAGATGACCTTTTCGAGTGGGCACTTGAAAGATAAAAGTCATTATAAGACATGTCTCATCATTTAGAATTGAAAAATTGCAAGTATAAAGATATTTAAGTCTAGGCGCACTTTCCATCAGTACAAACCTATTCTGGCACCTAGGAAGAAATTGCATTGAAAGACACCTTTTGAATGAATCTCTTAAGGGAGATTGACCTCTTTAAGCTATTACAATTGTTCGAAATCATTTAAAGTGACAAGTATGAAGCTATCATGTGTTAGGCACACTTTGTTCCTCGTTTAACCTATGTATGCGCCTAGACTTGAAGAAGGGTTATTTATATGTTTAAGTTATTTTTTTCTTGTAAAGTGATTAATATTGTTGCTCTTGTCTTGTAGGAACATCAACAAACCTAAGGAGCAAGTGCTTGGAATCACCTTCATCCAAGGAGTGAAGTCAAGAAATTGTCATTGCAAGAAGAAGCATCATGCTAGCCACCTTTGGAGATCACTTCAAGATCATCATCAAGTTGCATCATTGAGAGGAGTGTTGGTGAAGCCAAGGAATCATCTGAAGGACAAGCACCTGAGTCACCTTCAAATCGTAGAGGAAACATCAATGACATCATGTTAGATCACATCAAGTTCAAGTATACTTCATCAATGGCATCATGTTCGAAGACATTCATCCATCCAAGCTTCAAGTCAAGTTCTTACAATCTTCAACTCTCTTTGAGAAGTCATCTACTCCACATATAAGGAAGGTGTTATCATTAACATTTACACTTCAAAAGACCTTTCAAGTTGGAGCATTTCATCATGTTAAGATCATCATAATTTCAAGTATACTTCATCTTCAATAGCATCATGTCGAAGACACTTCATCCATTCCAAGAGAGATCTCCTACTTTGATTCATGAAGAAGCATCAAGAAAGATCATTCCTACATCCTGCAAGAAAGTACACAGTGTTAGATGAATGAGCAACATGTATCATACTCATCCAGTTTACAAGAAGAATGAACAAGGCAAGATCATTGAAGATACATTCCCAAGCATACAAGTTCAAAGCAATCACATCGAAGACATCACATATAGATGATACAATTTGGGAATATGCCCAAAAGCATATTGAATTAATAGTTAAAATCCACAAGTATGCTGAGGTGGCACCTATGTGGCGAGTACCCATCATCATCCAATTATGATCAGCCACATCATTTCAACTGCATTCAATGTATCTACAATAAGCAAGAAGATAAAGAGGACGCCTATGTGGAAGATGCTCCAAAGATTCCATCTTATCTTATCTTCTTGGAAAGCGTGCCTTCATTGCCTCCCATATGTACTAAAAATAGCAAGTTGTTGTAACTACCTGTTGAGGTGGCATGATCTAAGCCCTTGGCTACATGAAATGATCCTAGCCATTCATTCTATTCTAGACTCTATATAAAGGCCTTGTTGCCTCATTTGTAAATTATTAGAGAGTAGTTCATTTAGTAGGAGTAGAGTAGAATAGAAGAGACTCGAAATTCTCTAAGAGGACTTGAAGTTGTTGTACATATGTCTCAAGATTAATGCAAAGACATTGGAGCTTGTTTGGTGTTAAGTATTGTCTTGTGGAATCACATGGTTTCTTGTACTTTGATGAAATGGAGAGATGTTTCAAAGTAGATTAGAAGCTCTTTGATGTAATGTATGTTGTATTGAATATTTGATCAACTCCTAGCTCATGCTTTTAACATTCATCGCTGGTGAAGTGTTGTGTAAAGCTAGTCTGAGCCTTATCATTTGCATAAGTTCGATTGTGGATGTTTGTTTGAGCTGCGCCATTTAATGGGTGTTCATATGAGCCTTCATGATTTGAAAACCTTTCACTATCCTTAGGAGATTGCACCAACTCCATGTAGTTGTAGGCATCCTTGGCGAAGTGGAGTTAGGTTAATTAAGGAGTTTGTCTATTCGTACAATCATCATTGCTTCATTGACCTTAGATTAGTTTTCTAAACCCTTATATTTGTTCTATTTCTTTGTTATTGAGACCTTGTATATATGTCATCCACATTGAAAGGAGGAATAAGCTAAATGAAGTACGAAGAAGTCTAATGTAAGTCCCTTTGTGATTATCAGCAAGATCACATGTAATCACTAAGTTAATCCATCATGAATCATAAGTAAGGAACCTTGGAGTTACTTCACTGGATCACATAGTTCAGCCTTTGAAGAGCTTTATTCAAGAGAGAGTGGGATACTCTAGTGTTTTACTCTATTGTTGACTTGTCGAAAAACAATCATCAATAGGCCATATGAGAGGTGTAGATTGAGTTGAGTTGCAGATCTAATGTTCTAGCTTCCTCCAAGATTCTATTCGGTGTCCTTTTAGGGGTTTAGCTTTCATTCATGCCAATAATCACCATAGAACCTTGAGTAGCAGGCTTTGCACACTTTACAAGATCTTTAGGCTTAGCACCAGCACTGGGACATCCTTATCATTATTGTTTCTTTCCATAATATATAGAGGAAAGGCCCATAATAAGGCCTCCATATTGGGAATAATGGATGTAATGAGTAAACAAATTTGAGTTGAGGTGATAGCTCATACTTGGTAGCCCATATTATAATTTTCATTGTAATGAAACCTTTACACAATTCCGCATAAAACTGGACTCACAACAAGATGACAGTCTCTAAAAAGAGCTTTTAGTGAGTGTCTGACTGTCATGACAGTCTTATTTTTACACTCTTCTATCCTACCCACATGAGATTATAGAGGTGTCCTTCTTCCATATGCAATCTCTAACTTCCACGGTCAATTATTGTACACTATGTTGATAGGAAATGCCTTTTAAATCTTAAGTTCTAGGTGTTAAACCTCCTTGTGGTCTGATCAATGTGTGACAGCCTTTGAGACATCCACCCTCATCTTGAAGTATCTAAATAGAATATTCATAGCTCTGAAGTAATCTTCTAATGGCAAAAATCTCAACATCATTGATATCAAGTTCTAGACCAACCTCCTTGGATAATAACCATGATTTGGAAGATCATGAAGGTGGGAGAGAGACAGAAGGAAAATGAAATGACAGTGATGATTGTCATTACTATTTGACTATGTTTCGCATCTTAGGGTGATGAGTGGGTGTCTCCACTAGCACTTTGCTTTGAATAAATGGATATAGCAATCTTTTGCCTTCCTCTTTGTGAGGATCTCATGATCTTATAAGTGCAACAATCATTCATATATGATTGTTATGGAGGTACTTTGGCTGCATACAAATGTGACTATCACAAGATTTGATGCTTATTTTAATATGACAGTCCATGACAATAGTGTCCATGGAGTTTTATGACTACCTCCACACTAGTGGTGATTACATATGCTTGACTAAATCATGTTGTTGTCTCACTATTGATTACACTTGGGGTGGAAATTTTAGGACTATTGTTTATGGGGGACTGATTTTCATCTTTGCATTAGAACTTTCTTGAGATTGTTGTCATAGTATTGGACCTTCTAGGTTTGTGATAGGGTCTACTTCTTGTCACTCCACTTCAAGCATTGTCAGAAATATTCCAAATAGCGCCCATGCCCTCATGGTTGTTACAATATTTACGACAATCCTATGAAGGAACTTGAACTAGGATAGTCCTCCAAAATCAGATGTTGCCTCCTTCAATGACTAAACTACCTTTTACCCTAGGCCCTTGGTACTGTAGCATAGAAAGACGTTGTTTAGGAAGCTCAAACAGTCAGGTGGGTACTACAAAGAATGAGACACCAACAGAACCCAATGTTGATGTATCCTATGACAATTATATATTAAGACACCTGCCCATACCAATCTAGATTGGATTGGAATCCAATATGCATGATGATTTCCCTCTGTGATCCTATAACATGAATGCATTCCCTTATGGCCAGGATAGTCTTGTTGGGCATGACAATATGGCCACAATACCACCCTATGACAACAAATCCAACTTCATAACTATCCCCCACTTTTATCAACCTAAGATGGACTGACATTCATAATG
The DNA here is from genome assembly GCA_027924645.1 of Cunninghamia lanceolata. Taxonomy (NCBI): domain Eukaryota; kingdom Viridiplantae; phylum Streptophyta; class Pinopsida; order Cupressales; family Cupressaceae; genus Cunninghamia; species Cunninghamia lanceolata. The sequence continues at coordinate 1,437,420 of BSBN01001770.1, read as the reverse complement.
ATTGGCCTCAACCCTCATGTTTCCTTCAGATCTAATCAACCTATTTTTCCATGGCTTCACATAAGTGGCAACACTTTACCAAGAATGGGAAACATCTCACTAGGGTTGGATAGTCTTTGTTTGACTGTGACATCATTTACATGGAATATCTCCAATCTCTCTTAGTATATTAATACCCTAACCATGATGCAAGACCTAGCAATGGCCCCCAAGGTAAGGTGTTAGGACATAATAACCATACACCTAGGGTTTTGACAAGTCCCCACCTAACAGTTGTTGACAGTACTGCAAAACAATGCCTTCGTAAGGCAAGATAACAATATGGGTAAGAGCACAACCAACGGCCTTAGAGTTTGCAAAAATTGCACAACCTTTGCTCGCATCCTCCTTGTGTGTTGCAAAATGGGAGCTCTGGAACTGGGTATGGACAGCCATCAAAGCATAAAGGATAGAGGAATTTTGACAGATGTTGTAGTTGCAACTGCTCTAGTAGACATGTATGCAAAATGTGGAAGCATAGACAAGGCACGTGAAGTGTTTGACAGAATGTCTCAAAGAGATGTGGTTTCATGGACTACAATGATTGCAGGATATACACAAAATGGATTTATTGAAAAGGCTTTAGAAACTTTCAAGCAAATGCAATTGGCAAGTGTTAAGCCAAATTCCACAACCTTTGCCAGTATCCTCCCTGCCTGTGCCAAAATGGGAGCTTTACAGGAATAGGGTATAGACATCCATCAAAGCATAATGGAAGGGGGCATTTTATCAGATATTATAGTTGGAAATGCTTTGATAGACATGTATGCAAAATGTGGAAGCATAGACAAGGCATGTGAACTTGCAGGCCGCGCAGCATGGTGAGCTCGAAGATGATGGTGCCATCTCTGCATAGTATTTAATAAGTTATGGCGCTGCTTTAAACATTGCCCTAAAAAGAAAAGTAGTTATTATTTAGAGCTTTGAGTGCTATGCTACCCCAGATAAAATTGCACCTAAACATTGGACCCTAATTTCCTTGCTTATAAACCATAAAAGAAATGCAATGGACTGCAATGACTGCAGGATATGCACAAAATGGATTTGTTGAAAAGGCTTTAGAAATTTTAAAGCAAATGCAATTGGCTGGTGTAAAGCCAAATTCCACAACCTTTGCCAGCATCCTCCCTACCTGTGTCAAAATGGGAGCTTTGGAATAGGGTATGGACATCCATCAAAACATAAAGAATAGAGGAATTTTGTCAGATGTTGTAGTTGCAACTGCCCTGTTAGACATGTATGCAAAATGTGGTAGCATAGACAAGGCACGTGAACTGTTTGACAAAATGCCTCAAAGAAATGTGGTCTCATGGACTGCAATGATTGCAGGATATGCACAAAATGGATTTGATGAAAAGTATTTAGAAATTTTAAAGCAAATGCAATTGGCTGGTGTAAAGTCAAATTTCACAACCTTTGCCAACATCTTCCCTGCCTGTGTCAAAATGGGAGCTTTGGAATAGGGTATGAATATCCGTCAAAACATAAAGAATAGAGGAATTTTGTCAGATGTTGTAGTTGCAACTGCCCTGTTAGACATGTATGCAAAATGTGGAAGCATAGACAAGGCACGTGAGCTGTTTGACAGAATGCCTGATGCAATACAGAGTGGTGGACCTTAAATCAACTCAAAATGATCAGATATCAACAAAGAATCAGACCTCAAACCCCTACCCAAACCATGCAGCATCAACTCACCCTCAATGCCTAATAGCCTTCCAAACTTGAAAAATAGGCATAACTTTTCAAAAACACCTCTTACCCATGAACCCAAATGCTTTTTGGATACCCATTATGTCCTATTCAAACATATCAGAAGATATTAAAAACTTGTTTCGGAAGGTATAGGAGTTCTATGACTGAGCCCTCATGAATTAGGCCTAAATTGGTCCAATTTACAAAGCAACTCCCCTTCAATCATTCAATCTTCACTAAAAACCTTAAAACAGCAGATCAACATGTCATAAAACATCTAAATCAACGGCCGCTTGAGTTATTCAAGCATTTTAAGACCCCAAAACAAGAAACCCTCATTTTTGACTAGTTATAAGGGGGTTTAATGGATGTTTCACTTCCTCAACTCCAATCAACGTAAAACCACTTGGAACATCTCATATTAGGCCTGCACATACTACAGAAACCATTAGACAACTCTTTCTGTCACCATTTCATCAAACTCACACTTAAAACCTCCATTTTTCATGGAAAATGAGCAATTTTGCCCCTAGGACATTACACCAAATAGCTCTAAACTCCTCCTCTGCATTGTAAATCATTAGGACATGTCAAATAACATAAATGAAGTCATTCCACCAAGTTACAGGTTAAAACAGTGGGTGGAATGACTTACAACATTTTTACTCCTATCAACCCTTGTTTTGACAGTCAAACAGAGCAGTTTCAGAAAAACAGCGATATCTTCCTCTAGGAATTGAGTTAGGACCTCAAACTAGATGCATTGGAAAGGTACTTCAATAATCTATCCAACCATATATGGCTTGCCCCTATATATTTCCGTACATAACCGTACCAACGCTGGGAACAGCAAATTTGCAGTCAAAAAGTGCAGAAAACAAGGAAAAGAGGCACAAAAACGTGATTTCATTCACCATCCGAGCTTTTTTTGATGTTTGTGTACATATTTGAATACAATGCAATGATTTACAACTGCCATAACCACTGTTCTGAGTTGGTTGGCCTTTTCAACTTCCAAACTACAACATTTTATTTTGCCTTTTGTTACATTTTTTGCATTTCTTGCATTGTATGTTTACTAACACCTTAACAACTTTGGAACTCTTAACATAGTTACTTGAGACCTTACATAAATCATGACATATGGTATAGATAGACCTTATTGGAAGCAAAATTTGCCCTTAGTGACTCCTAGGGCTTTATTGAAAACAAAAGCATGCCTTACTCCTAGGACCTATGAACCAAATCATGCATTGGTGCTCCTGCACCAATGCCTCAAAGAAATGTGGTCTCATGGACTGCAATGATTTGTTGAAAAGGCTTTAGAAATTTTAAAGCAAATACAATTGGCTGGTGGAAAGCCAAATTCCACAACCTTTGCCAGCATCCTCCCTGCCTGTGCCAAAATGGGAGCTTTGGAATAGGGTATGGGCATCCATCAATACATAAAGGATAGAGGAATTTTGTCAGATGTTGTTGTTGCAACTGCCCTGTTAGACATGTATGTAAAATGTGGAAGCATAGACAAGGCACATGAACTGTTTGACAGAATGCCTCAAAGAAATGTGGTCTCATGGATTGCAATGATTGCAGGATATGCACAAAATATGGAATCATAGACAAAAAACGTGAATTGTTTGACATAATTCCTCAAAGAGATGTCATCTCATGGAATGCAATGAGTGCAGGATATGCACAAAATGGATTTTGCAAGGATGCTCTCAAAATCTTTGAATTAATTAAGCACTCTGGAACATATCCTAACATTGTAAGCTTTGCCTGTATTCTAGGTGCATGCAGCCATGCAGGTTTAGGGGATGAGAGCTGTACATACTTCAATCACATGTTTGTAACCCTTATTGCATTACACCTACAATTGATCATTATGTGTGCATGGTTGACCTCCTTGCCCGTGCTGGCTATCTTTAAGACACCCTAAACTTTATCATTGAAATACCTGTTAAATCTGTGTTGGTTGTATGGATGTGTTTTCTTGGTGCCTGTAGATCACATATGAATATAGGCTTAGGAGAATTTACAGCAACACTGCTTTTTGATTTGGATCCTAAAAATGTTGCACAACTTATGTTCTTCTCTCAAATATCTATCCACAAGTGGGCAGGTGTGGTGAGGTAAGGAGATTGATGAAAGATAGAGGAATTAAAAAAATACCCGGATGCAGTTGGATTGAAGGGCATAAAATGGTACATGCTTTGTGTGTAGGAGACAAATCACATCCATAGACAAAGGAGACCTATGCAAAGTTGGAGAAATTGGCTTGGAAGATGAAGGCGGCTAGGTATTTTCCAGATTCAAGAATTTACTTAATGCTGTGGAAGGATGGGAAAAAGAATTATTTCTCTACCACCATGGTGAAAAGTTGGTAATTGCATTTAGTTTGTTAAACATGCCCCATGGAACAACTATTAGAGTTGTTAAGAACCTTCGAGTATGTGATGATTGCCACACTGCAACAAAATTTATCTCCAAGATTGTCACAAGAGAAATTGTTGTAAGATGTGAACCCTTTCCATCATTTTAAACAGGGACAATGTTCTTGTGGAGATTATTGATGATGCTAAATGAAGCAATCTAAAAAATAGGCTTACACTATAATAATTTGCTCCGTGTCAGATTTCCTACTGGCGGGTGTAAAGCCCAACTCCTCAACCTTTGCTAGCATCATCCTTGCCTGTGCACAAATTGAAGCTTTGGATGAGGATATGGACATCCATCAAAGCATAATTGGAAGTGGATTTTTGTCAGATGTTTAGTTGCAAGTGCCACTTCTGATCATGAAATCCTTCACAAAGACTTATGCACAAAATTCAATAAAGAAGAATAGAAATTATGCACAAATTCTCTCGTGAATGATTTCAAATTGTAATCAATTTCTTTGTAGCTTATAATGTGTGGATAAGAATTGACGTTCCTTGTAGTTTCCTATGCCATTAATTAAAAGGAATCTAGATCTACACATTCATCTTAGATGCATTTGCATAGTTGAAGCCTGTTGTTTTAAATCCTTTACACAAGTTTTCCATGGGTTAACCTATGATAACATGTCTCCTAGCAACATAATGGCAATCCTCTCAAGGGGTTCTTAAATACCACCAATCTAGGTTAATTTATGCTGAGTTGTGTGCATAAAATAGATTACATCCCTCAAAGAAATGTGGTCTCATGGACTGCAATGATTGCACGATATGCACAAAATGGATTTGTTGATAAGGCATTAAAAACTTTCAAGCAAATGCAATTGAATATACATATATAGAGAGAGAGATGTATGTGGAAGCATAGACAAGGCATGTGAACTGTTTGACAAAATCCTTGAAAGAAATGCGGTCTAATAGACTGCAATGATTGCATGATATGCACAAAATGGATTTGTTGAAAAGGCTTAGAAACTTTCACGCAAATGAAATTGGCAGGTGTAAAGCCAGATTCCACAACCTTTGCCAGCATCCTCTCTGCCTGTATCAAAATGGTAAGCTTTGGAACAGGGTATGGACATCCATCAAGGCATAATAGAAGGTAGATTTTTGTCAGATATTATAGTTGGAAATGCTCTGATAGACATATATGAAAAATGTGGAAGCACAGACAAGGCACACAAACTATTTGACAAAATGCCTCAAAGAGATGTCATCTCATGGAATGCAATGATTGCAGGCTTGCACAAAATGGATTTGTTGAACAGAGCTTAGAAACTTTCAAGCAAATGCAATTGTCAGCTGTAAATCCAAATTCCGCAACCTTTGCCAGCATCCTCCCTGCTTGTTCCCAAATGGGGGCTTTGGAACAGGGTATGGACATCCTTCAAAGCATAATGGTAAGCGGATTCTTGTGAGATATTATAGTTTGAAATGCTTTCATAGACATGTATGCAAAATATGGAATCATAAACAAAAAAGGTAAACTGTTTGACAGAATTCCTCAAAGAGATGTCATCTCATGGAATGCAATGATTGCAGGATATGCACAAAATGGATTTTGTAAGGATGCTCTCAAAATCTTTGAATTAATTAAGCACTCTGGAACATATCCTAACATTGTAATCTTTGCTTGTACTCTAGGTGCATGCAGCCATGCAGGTTTAGTGGATAAGAGCTGTACATACTTCAATCACATTTGTAACCCTTATTGCATTACACCTACAGTTGATCATTATGTGTGCATGGTTGACCTCCTTGCCCGTGCTTGCTATCTTGAAGACACCCTAAACTTTATCTTTCTTTATAAATCCCCAAATTTGCCCTATTCCCGCTCACATTGAAGACTTGTGAGCGGGAATAGGGCTAACAATTTTTCTTTCTAAAATCGGTTGGATAAAGCCATATTGCTAACTTCATTTTTTTTTTCAAACAAAATAGACCTTTATCTTAAGGTTACTCATGAACCTTAAGATAAATAATTATTAAAAAAAAATTGTGCATTCCTTAATGACATGTAAGAGAATTTAATCAACTGCTAGTACTTAAAAACTCTTTAATGTTTCTATCTAATGTAGGTTATTACATTAATAGTGAAAAAGAACATATATGGACCAAGCAATTTGTGGCACTTAAGGTTATGTAATAGAATTTACAGTTCATAGTTAAATTGTATAACAAATTAATTTATGATCTTTACTCACATTTATTAGAATTGTTGCATGTTTTACATCATTGGAATGACATATTAGCTGTAACTTTTTTGAAATTTTATTATGGTATGTGCACTTTGATATGATGTAATATGATTATGGTTTCGTTTCATATGTTGTAATATTAGATATATAACAAAAAAATAAATTATTGCATGAAATAAATAATAACTTTTCATTTTAAATGTTTTTTTTTCAGAACACGAGTCTTCCAAAAGATCAAGATGATCCTCATGATATAGATCCAGATTATGTTGGTTCTGGTATAGATCATATGGCAGAGGATGATGATGACGCAAATACAAAAGACATTGAGGCCGATGACGACGATGATGACGACGATGATGATCGTGATGATGATGATCATGATGGTGATGATGATGATGAGGCAGTTGCTGGTAGTAGCTAGTGACATTCATGATCATATAGACTGTATCATGGATCATTGCTGATATATCATTATGATGCCTCTTTTCATGGTTACTATCATATGTATCATTTTCACGGCCTGCAGTACCATATTATTGAGTTGTATCATTTTGACATATATCATTTTGACTTATATCGTTTAGACATGTATCATCTTGACTTGTATCATCTTGAGTTACATAATTTATCATTTTTACTTATATCATTTGTACATGTGTCATTTTGACTTATGTCGATTGTTGGACATGTATCATTTTGACATGTTATTGATCTACTGGCATATTTGACTTTCACTTGTTTTAGTTATATATGATGATGATCTTATCAGTATTGACTTGTCAATTTATATATATTGAAAGTGGTTGATGATTTTTGGATGGATATTTATTACGTATGATGATTTTAATTTACTACTCAAGATGGATGTTGTCAAATTCAATTAAATTATAGATATTTAATTTACTTACTCTATAATCATATGACTTATTTAAGAGGCATGATATATTTAACGAATTAAATTGAAATAAAACATATTAAATTAATAAATGTAAACAAAACAAGAAGCATTTTTAGAAGCAACAATGGAAGCCAAACTAGAAGCAAACTAGAAGCAATCTTGGAAGCAAAACTTGGTGTTATCTAGGAAGCAAAAACAAAAGTAATTCAAATAGCAAACAAATAAGTAATAATGGAAGCAATTTTAGAAGCAACAAAAGATGCAATAATAGAAGCCATATTAGAAGCAATAAAAGACGCAAAAATGGAAGTAAAGCTAGATGCAACAAGCGACATTATATCAGAAGCAAAATTGGAAGCAAAGCCGGAAGCAAAAGTGGAAGCAAAATTGGAAGCAAAATCGGAAGCAAACTTAGAAGCAAAACTGGAAGCAAACCTGGAAGCAACACAAGAAGCAAAAATAGAAGCAAAAGCATAAGCAAAACTGGAAGTAACAAAATCTGGCTCTAAATCCGGCGCCAAAGTGAAATGCAATTTAGTGCCGAGTTTTGCTCCGGCATTTTGCTCCAATTCATGAACTCAAATGCACTAAAATCTGGCGCTATTTTAGGCGCTAATTACCTGTTTTGTTGTAGTGATTGCATATAACAATTACATATAATTGTGAAGAAAACTATCAATGTCACTTTTGCAATCAAGTAACTATAACAATTCCACCATATTGGCTTCTTTATACTACAGGTGATAGCAAGCATATTCATATACAAGCAGAAAGGTCACACTATGAACATTAGCAAACAAAATTAAAACAAAGTCTATTTGAAATAGCAGATATTTTAAATATAATTTCCCTCCGTATATAATTCTTCTATCTCACTTTTCATTTTGCACAAAAGTTCAAAACCCATATTTTCTTAAAATACTTTCATAGTTGCTCAGTGTCATTACATATTGTTTGCATAAACTAGGTTTGCATAGGCTCTTTAGGATTTGACAAAGCTCTTTAGGGTTTCATATAAGGTCTTTACCATTGAGAGTTTCCTAGGGTTTATGGAAGTGCTACAAATTGTTATGTAGACCCTTTAATGGTTTTCACTTTTCATAAGGTTTCTAGGGTTTCTACAGACCCTTCATAAGGTTATCTAGACTCTACATAGAATATACAGACCTTTCAAAGTTTGATAAACCTTGCAAATACTTATACACACCTTTGGAATGCATGATAGGGTTTAAAAATGCTTCACTAACCCTTAGAATATTTCACAAACCTTTAGGATGCTTCTCAAAGTTTCTAAATGGTTTGACAAGGTCTAAAAGAGTATGTAGACGTATAGAAGGTTTGACAAGACTTTCTAGGGCTATACAAACTTCTTTATACTCTTCCCTTGATTTATAAATCTTTGTACACATTCTGCATCCTAGGATAGACTTGCTCAATGATTTCATGGGCCTGTAGAAGGTTTGACAGAGACTCTAATGATTGGACATACTCCTTAGGATTGTCATAGAGCTCTTGGGATTCAATAGAGCTTTCTCATGGTTTGATCTAGTCTTCTAGGGTCAATAAAGAACTTGAAATGACTATGCAAGCTTTTAACCTCTTTGATAGACCTTCTTAGGGCTATACATACCCCTAAAATGACTATACAGGCTTTAAAGTTCTTGTGCAGACCCTTTACTATTTGATAGAGCTTATAAATGACTATATAGGCCTAAATGTGCCTCTTGATGGCTCTGTATACCTTGAGTTAGACAGAGCCAATCTCCCTGCCCCCATTTTTGCTCTTCTACTTGGAAAACCAATGGACCATCTATCTCCATCCTTAGTAAGTTTTCCCATACAGGTTCTAGGGCTCACAAGATCATCTCTAGTAATGTTGGTGGCTCTTTTAACAAGGTCCTCGCTCCTATAGTAGACATTATTCTTTAGCACTTAGTAGTCAATACAAGATTAAAGGATGTTAGGTTCATAGGTGCTACTTACACTTTAGTTCTAGCATGATGTAATAGTTTTGAATGTCATTCAATAGTGCAAAGTAGATTAAACCTTGTTAGAAGATTCTCCAAATAAGTACCAAATGATTTGTTTGTTTTTGCAGCAAAGGCAATCATGGATTTATCAAAAACTATTTATTCCGATTGGGAGCAAAATCTAATTAAAGTTTCTGTCAGTTACCAAATCTCATATCAAGATAAGGGTTTAGATTTGACAAAAAAAGTTATGATAAGAGACTAATTCTAGATTTAATGCCCATAACATTGCCCTTGTTAAAAGAAGTAGTTAAAAATATTTGTAGTAACTATAAAGATGATGGCTTGGATGAATCCCTGCCCAGTGCATCAAAATCTTCTACAATTATAGCATCACATCAAATGTGTTGGTTCTTGAAGCAGGTTAAACATCCATATCTTGGACCATCGTGTGTGTTGGTTATTCCCTTTGCATTAACAGCCTTAGATCATTGGTCTCCTAAAGTGAAGCTACAAGCAATAACTGCCTTTGTACATTTAGCAAAGAATCTAAATTCAACTAAGCTTGGATGGCACACTGATGCAATTCATGATGCATCTTGTCAAAATATACCTGTTGATGTTTGTTTTTCGACAAGTCAACAATAGAGTAAAACACTAGAGTATCCCACTCTCTCTTGAATAAAGCTCTTCAAAGGCTGAACTATGTGATCCAGTGAAGTAACTCCAAGGTTCCTTATTTCTGATTCACGATGGGTTAACTCAGTGATTACATGTGATCTTGCTGATAATCAAAAAGGGACTTACGCAGACTTCTTCATACACTTAGCTTATTTCTCCTTTCGGTGCGAATGATGTATATACAAGGTCTCAATGATAAAAAAATGAAAAAAGATAAAGGTTAAAGGAACTAATCTAAGGTCAATGGGGCAATGATGATGTATAAATAGACAAACTCCTTGATAAACCTAACTTCACTTCACCAAGGGTGCCTACAACTACATGAAGTTGGTGCAATCTCCTAAGGTTACGCGAATGGTTTTCAAATCATGAAAGCTTATACAAGCACCCATTGAACGACACAGCTCAAACAAGCATCCACAATCGAACTTATACAAATAAAGCTCAGACTAGCTTTACACAACACTTCACCGGTGATGAATGTTAAAAGCATGAGCTAGGAGTCGATCAAATATTCAGTACAACATACATTACAACAAAGAGCTGCCAATCTATTTCTAATTGTCATGCCCACATTTTCCATGTGGTCTCAACACACATCGCACGTGTCATAGCCACATCTGTTATGTGGTTATGACACGAGATATGAAAAACTTTTCTCACACTGTCCTAAAAACCCCCTTCGCATGCGTACGCATGCTCGACGGTGTTCTCTCATGGCGAAACACTACACTCTTCGGCGGAATCAAAGTACAATTGCGTGCAACCAGAAGCATACAGATCAACAAGAGGGTCTATACAACACTGCTAACGTCATTGCAAGAGTGAGATTACCAAAGTTCTTAAATCGAACCCTCGGCAATTTTCGGTAGCATAATGCCTTACGGCGTTAGTGGGAATTACGCTGCACTCATTTACGCACGCGGTTCGCTGATAGAGTAACAACTTCCCACGACGCCTTGTTCCGACTATACCGGCTAGTGATCTCCCTATTTAGTCATTTTTCAGCCAGGCACGGTTGTCTGTCTCCTCTCTTGTTTCCTGAAACATACTCCTCCTATGACTTAGCATTTTCAACAAGGCGGTTTGGTTGCTCTCTCTTCCCTTTTCACAAGTTCTTAATTTTGATTGTATCTTTATCGCCCTTACCTTAACTATTTCTCTGTTAATTTAGTGTGTTTATATTTCGGTCTCTCTCTCTCTTTCGTTTTCTATGCTTTCTTTATGTGCATCCTGTCCTTTCTTCATGATTTACGTCAATCAGGGTTATCACTGCAGCTATTGTTGATCTTAAACCTAATTTTAGGATGATCTAGGTCACAAAGGCTGGTTTACTATTTCGCTGGACTCGGTCTCCTAATCTTCCCCGATCTAGGTTCCTCCTCTTCGTATGTACTTATTAAACCTGTTCCTAAGCAGATTTAGCAGAAGGGTCCGTCAACTTAGTTCTCTTATCCCATGTGGGAAAAGTCGCGCATTTTCTCCTCTGTGTTTTCCAATGTTAGTTTTTCTTCTTCGGACTCTCTTACAGGTTTACTTATGAGGTCGTTTGCTACAGTTGAGATTAAAATGGCCACATGGATTGTCAGTGGTGGCTTCTTAAGTTTATTTCCAGTGTTCTTTTGAGCAAGGTGATCTGTAATTTTCCTCTTCATTTTCCGGGTGATTGATATTACGTTGATACTTGAAACTTCCGAGAAACTCTTTCCAGAGTATCACTGAATATTCCTTAACTCTCTTTTACATTATAATTTTATTTTCTCTTGTTTATAATTACTGTTGTTACTATTACTATTAATGACTATTAATACACTGATTGTGACTCGTATAACGTTATAAATAGATGTAGGAGGCTCTCCACTTTATAAAACCCTGATCATGGTAATATCACTTCTTTGGTTGTTGTGTTCAACACTTAATAACATCTACTGTGAAAATATAATTTGTTATAATTTTTTTTTTCTCTATATCCATGAGACATAGTTTATAACGATTTTAAACGAGGGCCCAATAACATGGTTCATAGATTTACTCCTATGTATATTATATATATATATATATATATATATATATATATATATCTATATCTATATATATAATATATATATTTTAATGTCTATGTATAGGACGAAATTGGTTTACCACTATATATGTATATATCTCTATGTATATATCTATTTATATATAAATATATAGATAGATATATAATCATTATTTTATTATATATATAGCTATATACATGGACATATATAGTATATATATATGCCTATATATAGAGCTATAAAAATGTATTTATTTTCCAAATAAACCAATCATATGTTAGGGCCAAAGGCCTAACATTTTATTTGCTTTAGATTCCACAGCCGACGGCGGCCATGGGCGGCGGTGGCCGCAGTGACAGAGAAGCAGGCTCGGCGGTGGCCGCAGAGCGGCGGACAGGGTCGGCGGTGGCCGCAGAGCGGCGGACAGGGTCGGCGGGCCTGTGCAGGCCGCGGGAGGCATAAGGGGAAGGGGGGATGTGGAGTGGGGCGGAGCCCCACCCACATTCCCACGACGTGGGGTGTGGGTGGGGCTCCGCCCCACTCCACACCTCCATGTACATGTGAGGGCCTGCGGTGGGGATTTCTCCCCACCGCCCATTATAAACCGCGACTGTGTTTTCTCCCGCGGCTTAAACTTTGACAGTCATTCATATGGTGCTATTCGTTGATTTCTATCAACAATAATATATATATATATAAATCAACGATAATATATTTATATATATATATATATATATATATTTCATATATATATAGATATATATATATATATATATATATATATATCTATTTTTATATTGATATATATCATTCAAACTCATAAAAAAAATGATAATTACTTTCAATTTCCCTATTATTCTATAAAAATGAAAATTACTCAAAATGTGAAATATATATATATCTCTATATATATATAAATATATTTATATATATATATTCTTATATGTAGTTATATAATTCCTAAAGTTCTCAAATTCACTACTTAATTCATTTTCTCCAAATCAACCTGTTATAAAGATAATGTCATAATATATATATATATATATATATATATATATATATATATATATATATATATATATATATATATATATATATATATATATATATATATATATATATATCCCAATTTCACTTAATCGGTAGAAATGGTAAATAGCTATCCCCTTATTATAAGTATATATTTCCATTTTCATAAACATTTAAGAATTCTTAAATTTACAAACAGAATATATAAACATGCTAGATTTCCTCTAATCCTTCTAAATTAACAGAATCCACTAAATATGGAGAATAACTCAAACATTTAAAACTGTCTTTTCCATTTTAACATTGAACTATAAAAACTAGCATTTCAACTAGTTAAGCAATTCCAAACTTTCAAATGTAAACAGCTCAGATTAGATTGCAAAAATGAACTTTTCCTTTCAGTAATACTTGAAACACAAAAATTGCTATTGAACAAAGGTTGCAAACATCAACTTAAAATTTAAGCACATTCATATTACAGCTTCTCAATCATGAATACCACCACTTAACTTCCCAGATGTGAACTTTCTTCTCCCAAACAGTATACAACTGATAACTTATGACAACCAAATAAAAGTCCAATGATAACAAGATCAGGGAGGTGATTTTCTTCACTCCCAGAATAACATTAATTTACAACAATAACCAGAGAGGTGTTCTCTCCTCTATGAAATGAACCAGGCCTAATTCTCATGACAAAGAAGATGAACTGTTTCTTCATAAATAGCCAACCAGAAGCTCCAAGAGAAAACCTGCGTATCAAAGACAAACAAAGAAGAAAACACCACTCATCTAGCTCTCCTCCCTACCGTAGACCCGCAAGTGGGTCACCCCCCGAGCTAGGGAGACCATACTCACACCTGGATACTCAAACACTCCACTTCACAACAGAAACAACAACAATCCCAAAGCACACATACACCCGTGAGTAATTTACACAATACGGAAACTCAACTACAGTGAGTTTCATAAGGGGCAGGAGAGTGGACACACTCGACTCCAGAGTGTCACCCTGACAGATAAATGAACCAATATAAATTTCTCTTGGTCTCAACCAAGTGTGATCACAATTTTTAAGTAATCTGTATAGGACTCTCAAGTCAAAAATACAGTCACAGATACATGCCCTCAAGGCTTTCAACATCCCAAAAGATGGAAACAGGTATGCACCCGAGGAGGATCTCTCCTCCCCTACCCCAAACTTGATGAGCATTTCTCCCAAGTGGGAGACGCTCTGTCAAACAACCCGACAAGAACCCCACAGAAAACAAATCTAAACACATATTTCACACACATTTCATACACATTTCAGTTCTACAAAAACAAAGGTAAAATTCAGACCAACCTTGCAAAGCCCTCCTGGAATGAAGCTGTTGCCGAGTCCACAGAGTTCACTTCCAACCTTAGCCACCAACTCCCTCTCCCTTCTCTATCTTCCAAACTAACTTCTCTATTTTTGGTAAGGCAAAAATGAAAGTTTTTCCCAAAATTCAACTAACTCCCTCTCATCCCAAAATTTGAAAATAAATAACCCAAATTCTCTTTCTTTTAATTTTGAGAAATGGGGAAGTGACATTTGTCACCTCCTCACCCTTCCCCAAAACCACTATTCTGTCCTGGTGGCTTATGTCACTCTCCATTCCCAAGGGTACTCCTTATTCCTCTCATGTGACTCCACTTTCTCATGGGAGAAATAAAAAAAAGAGTTAAATGGGAACAAGACAGGTGACCCATGCCTCTTTCTCCTTTCTTCACATGGGTGTCCCCAGAGTACATGGGGGAATCTCACTAAAGAAGAGGTGACCTTCACTAATGGATGGCATCTCTTATCTAGGGGAATGTAGAGGGGATGGGTTGGGTGTTGGTACAACCCATCATGTCCCCTCCTACCTCCAATTTTCGCCACTTTACTTCAGGGGAAGGTTAAGTTGACTAGATGGAGGTTACTCAAGGGTTACCCATGCCAAATGGGCCCCTGGACCCATGGGGTATAACCCAGGGTCAACTTTAACCCATACAAGACACCCCTGGTCAAGGTAAGGCACAAGAAAAGGGCCTCATAATTTAAATAAAATAAGGAATTTCAAATTCAATCTCTTTACAACACTAATTATAAAAATAATGTTACATGAGGGTAACCTAACCCACTCGACCATACGAAAGACCACATTACATCATGACATCAAACACAAAGAGATCTTGGTTCCTCGTGGAACCAGATCGGCTTAACAGGGAATAACAAATAACAAGGTGTGGAATGATCTCCGAAATCTGTGGTTCGATTAGTAATCCCTGCACACTCAATTACAAGATCAGTAACCACATAAATTCATCATAGCCGAAGCAACTTAAATAAAACATGCATTCTCATGCCCTAGTACAATTTAACATAATTAAAATCATATTACAATTTTCCATCATCACCTAATTCATTTTTCTGAAAAGTAAACTTATCCAAACATCACCCAATTAGTTTTTCCGAAAACATAATAAAGTTAAATAGTCTGACAAATTCTGGGAACTGCTATCCCACAAATATGAAAGTAACAATAACAGTACTGTAAATAGTCATAACAACAGTAGTAAAAAGGGCGGTCCTCACATCCTCTCCCCCTAAGACGGTACTTCCTCCTGGAAGTCGTCAAAAAGGTGAGGATACAGGGTCTTCAGTCTCTCTGCATCTTCCCATGTTGCAGTGACTTCGTCGTATAAGTCCCATTGGACTCTAACCTGGTCCAGCTCTCGACCTCGAAGGGCCAGCGTCCGACGAGCCAGTATGCGAATTGGCTCCAACGCCAGTTGTCCGTCTGCCTCTACCTGAAGAGCACTCCAATCCAACACATGAGATAAGTCAGAAATATATTGACGTAAAACTGATACATGAAATACATCGTGGATACGTGACAGGCTAGGTGGCAAGGCTAGACGATAGGCTACTGGTCCTATCCGCTCCAAGATTTCGAAAGGTCCTACAAATCGAGGTGCGAGCTTAGAGCCTTTTCCGTAACGGATTGGACTCTTGTGCGGCCACACTCTCAAAAATACTCTTTCCCCCACAGAGAAGCTTCGGTCTGTCCTCTTAGCATCGGCATACTTTTTCTGCCTGTCCTGTGCTTCCAGAAGCCTCTGTCTTATCTGTTTGACTTGCAGTTCCATATTCTGAACTATCTCTGGGCCGATGACTGTTCTGTCCTCTATCCGATCCCAACTCAAAGGTGTTCTGCATGGTCTGCCATATAATGCCTGGAAAGGAGGCATACCCAACGAGCTATGATGCCCATTATTGTAGGCGAACTCAACTAGATACAGGTACTCCTCCCATCTAGACTGGTGGTCCATCACATACATGCGAAGCATGTCTTCTAACACCTGGTTAACTCTTTCTGTCTGTCCATCGGTTTCTGGATGATATGCTGAACTGAAGTTGAGCTGTGTGCCCAACGCCTGATGTAAGGCTCTCCAGAACGATGAAGTGAATACGGAGTCTCTGTCAGATATAATGCGGCGAGGTACCCCATGAAGTCGAACAATCTGATCAAGAAACACCTTTGCCACTGATGGTGCATTGTATGTTGTGCATATTGGTGAAAAATGCGCCACTTTGGTCAGCTTGTCAACTGTCACCATAATAGCATCATGGCGACGTGATGACATAGGTAGACCAACGATAAAATCCATAGAAATGGTGTCCCATTTCCATTCAGGTATCTCGTGAGGGTACAACAGTCCCGCTGGATGCTGATGTTCGGCCTTGACCCTCTGACATTCCAGGCAACGAGCAACAAATTCGGCAATGTCACGCCTCATCCCAGCCCAATGATAAAGCTGTCGTAAGTTAGCATGCATCTTCTTCACTCTTGGGTGTGCTGCGTAGGGTGCTCTATGAGCCTCTGATAGGATTACTGTACGAAGATTACCTGCATGGGGTACATAGATGCGTTGCCGATGTCGAAGCATACCATCAGACTCAAGGGTATATCCTGTAAGTTTGCCCTCAAGGGCCTTCTGATTTAGTACTGCCTGCTGCACTTCAAGAAACCATTCGTCCTCCGGTAGATGCTGTAAGATGCGATCCTTCAAGTCCATCTTCAAGGTCAGGGTCTGGATCTCGTGGCGTCTTCGACTCAAAGCATCAGCGACCACGTTCTCCTTCCCTTTGATATAGTGGACATCGAAGTCATATTCACATAGGAATTCCATCCAACGCTGTTGGCGGGCGTTCAAATTAGGCTGTGTAAAAATATACTGCAAACTATGATGGTCCGAATGGAGTTCAAAGCGTCGACCTAAGAGAAAGTGTCTCCAGCGAACCAAGGCATGAACAACAGCTGCAAGCTCTAAGTCGTGCGTAGGATAGTTTAACTCATGTGTCTTTAGTTTCCGCTATTCGTATGCGATCGCTCGACCATCCTGCATAAGCACGGCTCCCAAACCTTCTAATGATGTATCTGTGCAAACTACAAACTCCTCTGAAGGATCTGGGACTGCTAAAATAGGAGCACTAGTGAGACGCTCCTTGAGGACTCCAAAAGCCTTTTCACACTACTCGGTCCAAGTGAAACCCTTCCCTTTTCGCTGAAGGGAAGTAATGGGATGTGCTATCCTGGAGAAACCTTCGACAAACCGACGATAATACCTGGCTAACCCCATAAAGCTTCTGACCTCTGTCACGTTCGTGGGTGCTGGCCACTCCTGGATTGCTCTAATTTTAGATGGATCTACGGAGATGCCATCGCCTGATAAAATGTGTCCCAAATACTGCACCTCTGTCCTGAAGAAGGCACACTTCGCCAAGTTGCCATAAAGTTGCTGCCCTCGTAATTGCTGCAAAACTTGACGCAAGTGCTCTACATGCTCCTCCTCAGTCCGTGAATAAATCAGAATGTCATCTAGAAATATGATCACGAACCGATCTAGGTATGTACGGAACACCCCGTTCATGAGACTCATGAATACTGCAGGAGCGTTCGTCAACCCGAAAGGTACCACTGTGAATTCATAATGGCCATATCTGGTTCGAAAAGCAGTTTTATGAATATCTGACTCCGTGATGCGCAATTGGTGATACCCAGATTTTAGATCGATTTTCGAGAACACTCTGGCTCCCTGCATCTGATCAAAAAGGTCGTCAATCCTAGGTAGAGGATAACGATTCTTCACCGTCACCTTGTTCAACTGCCTGTAGTCCATGCATAGTCGAAGAGACCCATCCTTCTTCTTCACGAAGATCACTGGTGCGCCCCATGGTGAAACGCTAGGTCAGATGTGTCCCTTCTCAAGTAATTCTTCTAACTGCAGCTTAAGTTCAGTGAGTTCATGGGTCGTCATCCTATAGGGTGCGCGGGATATCGGCTCTGCACCTGGCACTAAGTCGATGTGGAAGTCCACTTCTCTGCGTGGAGGCATACCAGGTAATTCTGGCAGAAATACATCGGTAAACTCTCTAAGGATAGGGTGATCATCTAAAGTAGCCTCAGGTTCATCCTCTGCTCTATCACTGACTGTGATGGCAAACATCTGACATCCCTTCCGCATACAGCGCTTAAGCTGTTGAGCGGATATCATACGAACAGCCGTGGGCTTTTGAATGCCCACTATCTCAACCGACGAACCATGATCGTCTAAACAGCTAATCGTTCTTTGGCGACAATCAAGCTTGGCTCTATGTGCCGCAAGCCAATCCATACCCAGAACTACTCCGTAAGACCCTAATGGCATAATCCTAAGGTCACATGTTGTGGTGAAGGATCCCAATGTGATCTCACAGTCTTTAACTAAGGTATCTACTGACATCCTGGCCCCTGAGGCCAACTCAACTTACCACCTAATGTCTTGCCTAGAAGCCACCAGCCTGCAACGCTCCACTAACGATGTAGACAAAAAGGAGTCAGTAGCTCCTAAGTCAAAAAGGATCGAGATGGGAAGGTCTCTAATCGTACCTGCTGCCTCGATGACAGAAGCCTGGAAATCGGCCTGGCGGTTATCAACCGCTGCAAACATGTGGTGAGATCTGCCCACGTCACCAACGGTCTGCTTAGACCCTCCTGATCGGGGCTGACCCCCTGCAGTAAATCCCTGCGGGCACTCTCTAGCCAGATGCCCTGCCCCACCACATACATAACACGGTCCTCTAACCTGTAACTGCCCTGACTGTGTTCTGCCCGATTGTTGTTGCCCAGTCCGTCCGGTGGATCCCTGTGAGCCTCTGTAAGACTGCTGGGACCTTGCGGGTCCTGCCGATGAACCCTGCTGTCTCTGATCTCTGCGTGGTCCCTGCTGCTGCCATCCACGGTTCTGTCCTCCCTGTCCCCTTTGTTGAAATTTGGATTTTTGCTGATGTTGCTGCTGCTGTGGAGGCCTAGGAGGTAATGATGAAGGATTATATCCTCCTCTCTGTGTTGTGTTTTGAGGCCTTCAAAAATTTTGCTGTTGTTGGGGATTCCGTTCTTGGTACTGTGGGTGTGAATTCTGTCCTCGTCCCTGAATTTCCTCTGATATAAGGGCCTTTTCAACAGCTTCGCTCATGGTATGGGGATTTGCCATACGAACTGGTCCTGCTATCCCGTGATTTAGCCCCCTGATGAATTTGTGTATTAAGATTTTCTCGTCATGGAGGTATTCCGCGTAACGAGAAAGCTCTATAAATCGGCTCTCATACTGAGTAACGGTGAGTCCCCTCTGCTGTAGATCATGGAACTCATCGATCCTGCGCTGTCTATAATGTTCGGACAAATATCACGCATTGAAGCGCTCAATGAAGATGTCCCATGTGAGTGTATCCACGGAGAGTCAGCGCTTGCACTCCTCTGTGCGCCACCAGGTGGCTGCTGCATCCCTAAGAAGATGAACTGCCACGCGTGCTTTCGTGTTGCTCCCATATGGTCGCAATGCGAAACACCTATCTAAGCTAATTAGCCAAGCCTCGGCCACAGCTCCCTCTGTAGCTCCTGCGAAAGTGGGTGGGTTGAGCCTCAGTAGATCTCTGATAGGGTCCCCTCTGTCTCTAAGTCTCACAAGTGGCTCTTCCACACCATCCTCATATACTCCATGCTGAACCTGTTCTTGTCTCAAAAGTCTCGGAGGACTCCTGCTCCGTGCTCAGGAGGCTGACCCTACCTCCTCTGCTGTTGTGTCGGGAATCTCAACGAAGGGCTCCACACGTGGCACCTCTAGTGGATCAACGCGGGGCTCCATACGTGGCTCAATACGTGACTCGGCACGTGGCTCCTCTCGCGGATCAACACGAGGCTCTATACGTGGCTCAGGAATCACTGGTGGTAACCTGTCTAGCATAGTCTGTAGTGCCTGTAAGATCTGTGGACCTATATCCAATACTGGTGTCGCCTGTGGTACTAGTGGTGCTTGTGGTACCGATGGTGCAGGTGGTGCTGCTGTAACTACTGGTGTCGCCTGTGGTACTAGTAGTGCTTGTGGTACAGGTGGTGCAGGTGGTGCTGCTGTATCTACGGGTGCCAGTCCCTCGGCTGAGGAATTACTGTGCACCTCGACTGACGCTGTGTGGCGTGATCGCGCTCGTCGAACACGTCGGGGAGGCATCCTACAAAACAAGGTAGAAACTAATTAGCCAAAGTTGCGGAATAATAACGTGCCCAAATACGCCCAGTGTTTACAACTTGGCTCTGATACCAAATGTCATGCCCACATTTTCCATGTGGTCTCAACACACATCGCACGTGTCATAGCCACATCTGTTATGTGGTTATGACACGAGATATGAAAAACTTTTCTCACACTGTCCTAAAAACCCCCTTCGCATGCGTACGCATGCTCGACGGTGTTCTCTCATGGCGAAACACTACACTCTTCGGCGGAATACAAGTACAATTGCGTGCAACCAGAAGCATACAGATCAACAAGAGGGTCTATACAATGCTGCTAACGTCATTGCAAGAGTGAGATTACCAAAGTTCTTAAATCGAACCCTCGGCAATTTTCGGTAGCATAATGCCTTACGGCGTTAGTGGGAATTACGCTGCACTCATTTACGCATGTGGTTCGCTGATAGAGTAACAACTTCCCACGACGCCTTGTTCCGACTATACCGGCTAGTGATCTCCCTATTTAGTCATTTTTCAGCCAGGCACAGTTGTCTGTCTCCTCTCTTGTTTCCTGAAACATACTCCTCCTATGACTTAGTATTTTCAACAAGGCGGTTTGGTTGCTCTCTCTTCCCTTTTCACAAGTTCTTAATTTTGATTGTATCTTTATCGCCCTTACCTTAACTATTTCTCTGTTAATTTAGTGTGTTTATATTTCGGTCTCTCTCTCTCTTTCGTTTTCTATGCTTTCTTTATGTGCATCCTGTCCTTTCTTCATGATTTACGTCAATCAGGGTTATCACTGCAGCTATTGTTGATCTTAAACCTAATTTCAGGATGATCTAGGTCACAAAGGCTGGTTTACTATTTCGCTGGACTCGGTCTCCTAATCTTCCCCGATCTAGGTTCCTCCTCTTCGTATGTACTTATTAAACCTATTCCTAAGCAGATTTAGCAGAAGGGTCCGTCAACTTAGTTCTCTTATCCCATGTGGGAAAAGTCGCACATTTTCTCCTCTGTGTTTTCCAATGTTAGTTTTTCTTCTTCGGACTCTCTTACAGGTTTACTTATGAGGTCGTTTGCTACAGTTGAGATTAAAATGGCCACATGGATTGTCAGTGGTGGCTTCTTAAGTTTATTTCCAGTGTTCTTTTGAGCAAGGTGATCTGTAATTTTCCTCTTCATTTTCCGGGTGATTGATATTACGTTGATAGTTGAAACTTCCGAGAAACTCTTTCCAGAGTATCACTGAATATTCCTTAACTCTCTTTTACATTATAATTTTATTTTCTCTTGTTTATAATTACTGTTGTTACTATTACTATTAATGACTATTAATACACTGATTGTGACTCGTATAACGTTGTAAATAGATGTAGGAGGCTCTCCACTTTATAAAACCCTGATCATGGTAATATCACTTCTTTGGTTGTTGTGTTCAACACTTAATAACATCTACTGTGAAAATATAATTTGTTATAATTTTTTTTTTTTTTCTCTATATCCATGAGACATAGTTTATAACGATTTTAAACGAGGGCCCAATAACATGGTTCATAGATTTACTCCTATGTATATTATATATATATATATATATATATATATATATATATATATATATATATATTTTAATGTCTATGTATAGGACGAAATTGGTTTACCACTATATATGTATATATCTCTATGTATATATCTATTTATATATAAATATATAGATAGATATATAATCATTATTTTATTATATATATAGCTATATACATGGACATATATAGTATATATATATGCCTATATATAGAGCTATAAAAATGTATTTATTTTCCAAATAAACCAATCATATGTTAGGGCCAAAGGCCTAACATTTTATTTGCTTTAGATTCCACAGCCGACGGCGGCCATGGGCGGCGGTGGCCGCAGTGACAGAGAAGCAGGCTCGGCGGTGGCCGCAGAGCGGCGGACAGGGTCGGCGGTGGCCGCAGAGCGGCGGACAGGGTCGGCGGGCCTGTGCAGGCCGCGGGAGGCATAAGGGGAAGGGGGGATGTGGAGTGGGGCGGAGCCCCACCCACATTCCCACGACGTGGGGTGTGGGTGGGGCTCCGCCCCACTCCACACCTCCATGTACATGTGAGGGCCTGCGGTGGGGATTTCTCCCCACCGCCCATTATAAACCGCGACTGTGTTTTCTCCCGCGGCTTAAACTTTGACAGTCATTCATATGGTGCTATTCGTTGATTTCTATCAACAATAATATATATATATATATAAATCAACGATAATATATATATATATATATATATATATATTTCATATATATAGATATATATATATATATCTATTTTTATATTGATATATATCATTCAAACTCATAAAAAAAATGATAATTACTTTCAATTTCCCTATTATTCTATAAAAATGAAAATTACTCAAAATGTGAAATATATATATATCTCTATATATATATAAATATATTTATATATATATATATTCTTATATGTAGTTATATAATTCCTAAAGTTCTCAAATTCACTACTTAATTCATTTTCTCCAAATCAACCTGTTATAAAGATAATGTCATAATATATATATATATATCCCAATTTCACTTAATCGGTAGAAATGGTAAATAGCTATCCCCTTATTATAAGTATATATTTCCATTTTCATAAACATTTAAGAATTCTTAAATTTACAAACAGAATATATAAACATGCTAGATTTCCTCTAATCCTTCTAAATTAACAGAATCCACTAAATATGGAGAATAACTCAAACATTTAAAACTGTCTTTTCCATTTTAACATTGAACTATAAAAACTAGCATTTCAACTAGTTAAGCAATTCCAAACTTTCAAATGTAAACAGCTCAGATTAGATTGCAAAAATGAACTTTTCCTTTCAGTAATACTTGAAACACAAAAATTGCTATTGAACAAAGGTTGCAAACATCAACTTAAAATTTAAGCACATTCATATTACAGCTTCTCAATCATGAATACCACCACTTAACTTCCCAGATGTGAACTTTCTTCTCCCAAACAGTATACAACTGATAACTTATGACAACCAAATAAAAGTCCAATGATAACAAGATCAGGGAGGTGATTTTCTTCACTCCCAGAATAACATTAATTTACAACAATAACCAGAGAGGTGTTCTCTCCTCTATGAAATGAACCAGGCCTAATTCTCATGACAAAGAAGATGAACTGTTTCTTCATAAATAGCCAACCAGAAGCTCCAAGAGAAAACCTGCGTATCAAAGACAAACAAAGAAGAAAACACCACTCATCTAGCTCTCCTCCCTACCGTAGACCCGCAAGTGGGTCACCCCCGAGCTAGGGAGACCATACTCACACCTGGATACTCAAACACTCCACTTCACAACAGAAACAACAACAATCCCAAAGCACACATACACCCGTGGGTAATTTACACAATACGGAAACTCAACTACAGTGAGTTTCATAAGGGGCAGGAGAGTGGACACACTCGACTCCAGAGTGTCACCCTGACAGATAAATGAACCAATATAAATTTCTCTTGGTCTCAACCAAGTGTGATCACAATTTTTAAGTAATCTGTATAGGACTCTCAAGTCAAAAATACAGTCACAGATACATGCCCTCAAGGCTTTCAACATCCCAAAAGATGGAAACAGGTATGCACCCGAGGAGGATCTCTCCTCCCCTACCCCAAACTTGATGAGCATTTCTCCCAAGTGGGAGACACTCTGTCAAACAACCCGACAAGAACCCCACAGAAAACAAATCTAAACACATATTTCACACACATTTCATACACATTTCAGTTCTACAAAAACAAAGGTAAAATTCAGACCAACCTTGCAAAGCCCTCCTGGAATGAAGCTGTTGCCGAGTCCACAGAGTTCACTTCCAACCTTAGCCACCAACTCCCTCTCCCTTCTCTATCTTCCAAACTAACTTCTCTATTTTTGGTAAGGCAAAAATGAAAGTTTTTCCCAAAATTCAACTAACTCCCTCTCATCCCAAAATTTGAAAATAAATAACCCAAATTCTCTTTCTTTTAATTTTGAGAAACGGGGAAGTGACACTTGTCACCTCCTCACCCTTCCCCAAAACCACTATTCTGTCCTGGTGGCTTATGTCACTCTCCATTCCCAAGGGTACTCCTTATTCCTCTCATGTGACTCCACTTTCTCATGGGAGAAATAAAAAAAAGAGTTAAATGGGAACAAGACAGGTGACCCATGCCTCTTTCTCCTTTCTTCACATGGGTGTCCCCAGAGTACATGGGGGAATCTCACTAAAGAAGAGGTGACCTTCACTAATGGATGGCATCTCTTATCTAGGGGAATGTAGAGGGGATGGGTTGGGTGTTGGTACAACCCATCATGTCCCCTCCTACCTCCAATTTTCGCCACTTAACTTCAAGGGAAGGTTAAGTTGACTAGATGGAGGTTACTCAAGGGTTACCCATGCCAAATGGGCCCCTGGACCCATGGGGTATAACCCAGGGTCAACTTTAACCCATACAAGACACCCCTGGTCAAGGTAAGGCACAAGAAAAGGGCCTCATAATTTAAATAAAATAAGGAATTTCAAATTCAATCTCTTTACAACACTAATTATAAAAATAATGTTACATGAGGGTAACCTAACCCACTCGACCATACGAAAGACCACATTACATCATGACATCAAACACAAAGAGATCTTGGTTCCTCGTGGAACCAGATCGGCTTAACAGGGAATAACAAATAACAAGGTGTGGAATGATCTCCGAAATCTGTGGTTCGATTAGTAATCCCTGCACACTCAATTACAAGATCAGTAACCACATAAATTCATCATAGCCGAAGCAACTTAAATAAAACATGCATTCTCATGCCCTAGTACAATTTAACATAATTAAAATCATATTACAATTTTCCATCATCACCTAATTCATTTTTCTGAAAAGTAAACTTATCCAAACATCACCCAATTAGTTTTTCCGAAAACATAATAAAGTTAAATAGTCTGACAAATTCCGGGAACTGCTATCCCACAAATATGAAAGTAACAATAACAGTACTGTAAATAGTCATAACAACAGTAGTAAAAAGGGCGGTCCTCACACTAATTTACTTGAAACATCTCTCCACTTCATTAAGATACAAGAAACCATGTAACTCCACAAGACAACACTTAACACCAAACAATGCTCCAATGTCTTTGCATTAATCTTGAGAAATATTTACAACAACTTCAAGTCCTCTCAGAGAATTTCGAGAGTCTCTCCTATTCTACTCCTACAAAACTATATCTCTAGTCTACTGATCTCTAATAATTTACAAATGAGGCAACAAGGCCTTTATATAGTGCTCCAGATTACAATGAATGGCTTGGATCAATTTGATAGCCAAGGGCTTAGATCATGCCACCTCAACAGGTAGTTACAACAACTTGCTATTTTTAGTATAAAAGAGAGGCAATGAAGGCACATTTTCCAATGTGATAAGGATAAGATGAAATCATTTAAAGCATCTTCCACACAGGCGTCCTCTTTGGCTTCTTTTATTAAATGATACATTGAATGCATTTGAAATGATGTGGTTGATTATGATTGGATGATGATAAGTACATGCCACATAGGTGCCACCTTAGCATATTTGATGGATTTCAACTGTTAATTCAATATGTTATGTACATATTCCCAAATTGTATCAGTTGTATGATATCTTCGATGTGATTTCTTTAATCTTGAATGCTTGGGATGTATCTTGTAGATCTTGCCTTGTTCATCTTCTTGTAAACTGGATGTCTGATACTTGTTGCTCATCTGGTTTAACTTTGTACTGCTTCTTCTTGTAGGATTCATGATGATCTTTTCTGGATGATTCTTCACGAAGAGTAATGTAGTAGATGATGATGTTTCTTGATTCATGATATAGAGTAGATGATCTCTCTTGGACTTGTTGATTCAGGAGGAACTTGAAATTGAATGGATGAATGCCTTGGATTGTTTGATGATGAAGTGTTTCAACATGATGATATGTATCATGATGCCATGAAGAGTTCCAACAAATTGATGAAGAAGCTAGTGTGTTTGCCATGTATCCTTGAACTTGATGTAGATGATGAAATACTTCCTTGTATGTGGAATAGTTGACTTCTCAAGGAGACTTGAAGATTACCAGAGGTACTTGAAACTTTATAGATGTCTTTGGATACTTGATGAAGATGATGGGTGTTGGCATGATGTCTTCTCCAACCTAATAGCTTGCTGACTCCTTTGATGATCATTCTGCCCATCCTACAAGACATAAACAAGAATAAATAACTTTGAAAATAAATCATTTCAGTCTCTTATAAGATGGAATCTCACAAGAAGATCATAATTTTACCACCACAATTCACTAGCTTCTTGCAAATACTTATTCATACTTGCATAATTTATTCTTAAAACAATCAAGTCTACTAAAGAATGAAAGAAAATCAGACATTTACTTACAAATCAGACTTAAAAATGAATTGTTTTTGAAAAAATACAAGGGCGTAGTGGTTAGGTATGGCAGTTTCCTCTTGCTATAAGCGCATTGGATGAGGTTTTTTAATTCTCCATCTCAAGTCTTTAGGGTGGTGCCTAAGATCATCATTTTGTATTTTGGATAGACTTATACTTGGAAACTTATTTCCCACTAGTAGTGGCACATTAGATCAACATCCTGATTCTTCCTTAAATTTTATTTTAAAACCCATCTTGCTTTACATTCCTGAATGATGCATTACATGAAGAAGTTTATTCTCTAAGTTGAAAGTCTTTCAAACATCACACAAAGTGTCCTCTTCTCTGAGTGCATTCCTTGGGAGTCTTGATTCCTCTAAAACCAATGGTCAGGGTGCATTAGATTAAGCAATTGAAAATGCTTCTATAAGGGCAGTGCAATTGATTGAGATTTTGACTCCCTTTCAACATGATTTAAAATCTAGACTCAAATCTACCTCCCTAAGATGCACATTTGATCAGGCTTTTAGAAACTTCTTTGAAACTTTTGAAAGATTCCTAACCTTTTCATCTTTAGTAGTGGCGCATCACTTCATGATTTCAAGATCTTCCTTAAAATTCCTATCATAAAGAATTTATCCTTCCAAATTAGTCTTGGCGCATGGGATTGAAGGTCAAGAATCTTCTTTGAGATTAGTAGCTTTAGACACCTTGATCCTCACTTCATAGGCCCTCTAGGCTCTAGGCACATTTGAATAAGGCTTTTGAATCCTCTTAGATCTACCTCTAGACCTTGGCATAGCAGGATGAGGTTTTAAATCCTCCTACCTCATTTGATGACCCCTCCAAACTCATCCACAAGCTGGCGCATTGGATTTGAGTTACAAAATCTTCTTGACTTCTTCTCTTAAAACACTTGCACTCCCTCCTCACATGTGGCGCACTGGATGGAGTTTTTTGGAATATTCTTGTAAAATAACTTATTAGAGTAAGAAATTGAAATCTCCTTATGGGCGCTTTGGATGAGCAGTTTGAAATCTTCTTGAAATTACCTTGAATCGAACTTTCCACATCCTCTAAAGGCTGGCGCATTAGATAAGGAGTCTAAAATCCTCTTCTTCTCTTCAATCCTAGCTCAAGTTGTCTCTCAATTCAAGGGCAGCGCATTAGACCAAGGGTTGAGGATCTTCTTTAATGAGGTGCATTAGTTCTAATGTTTGAAATCTTGATCTTATCCTTCAAAATTGGCGCAACAGTTCACTATTTTGATCTCTTCTTTCATTGGGCGCACTAGATGAGGGTTTGAATGTCTTCTAGAATAAGGCGCATTAGTTCTAATGTTTGAAATCTTCTTCAAATTCCTCTAAAGGTGGGCGCATTGGTTTGAGCGCGAGAGCACATCATCTTGTTCTCTATTTGAAGGTGCACTTTATCAAGATTTTGCGCCAAGATTTTGTGCCACTATTACCTTTGTCGCACTGGATGGGAAATTTGCACTCTCTTAGAGAATTTAGTCATTTTTCAAGGTCTCTCAGGGTAAAGGTATATTGAAAAATATATTTAAGTATAAGTTGAGATATTTCAGGATGTTTGAGATAGGTCTCGAATCCACCGGATTTAACATGTAAAATCTAGAATTTGGAGGATCCACCAGATTTCAGACTTAGTCAATTTTTCAGTGTTTCAGGATTTCAGGCTACCAAACTTAGTCATTTTCAGAATCTCAAATATACATCAGGGTTGGTCTCAATATGTATTATTTGGATGGAATTTGATCAAGACTCTTCATTATTGCAAGTTCATACTCTAGATAAGACCTCCAGTTATAAAGCAAAACCTTCTAGGAGAGAGACTTCTTGTTGGATTGGCAGAGGAAATGGACCTAAGACATCATCCAGAACGTCATGCAAAGCATCGGAGTTAAAAAAAAAAGGGGGTCCCCATTTGCAATGGGGCGATGTGTGATTTGGTCACAACAATACCTAGCAGTGAATGATTTTGGAAATCTATAATGGAAATGGCTGTGACACTTGTAATTTGTATTGAGGGAAAGAATCCTTGTGCATACTGGCATAAATAACTCTCGGGTGCAATGATTGGGGAGATGGAATGACATAGTGAAGATAAGGAATGCCACATTATATGGCTCCAGTATATTGAACCACTTTTCGAGGCCATGGGACTTGTTATTCTAGCTTTTTTCAAGCACTTATTTCCTCTTCTTTTTCATTGGTTGCATGCAAAATATGATGCCACAATGATACTCATCCAATGATTAGCAACATATGGCAAGGAGGCGAGGTATAAAGGTTTGGACCTGGGGCTATTATTGAAGAAGGAAGAGTGGGATCTTATCCATATCAGTTTGTAGCCGCCCAATTGAGTTTGTGTATGTGTAGGTGGTACAACATAAACATTTCCAGGTCTGCAGTAACTCTGCATTGTATTCATAAATATTGTAATCAAATCCAGTTTGTTTGATGAAATTAATTATTTGCAAATCATTATATTCTAGTTGGGTGTTGTGTAATCTTATAAATTGAGATTGTTATACTCCAAATTGATTACTGCTCAAGTGTTGTAGTTGTGTATATTTTGGATTATCAAACAGAATACATATACATCTATATAAGGGATATTACATTCTACCTATTCCTATTATTGTATGAGTCTCAACACTATTGTTCTTTTCATGGAAAAGAATTGTCAGTTGCAATACACTGAGAGGCTTAGTGCTCACTATTTCAGAAATCACTTGATAGGTTTATCCTTGCTACAACTACATTTTTTTCCTTTGGTTACTTATCCCCTTGGTATTAGGAATGCTACTAATTATTTACAACAATTCCTTCTAAAATGATTTCCTTTGCAATAAGAGCATTACAAAGGGATATTAACCTTAACATTTTGATCCCTTTGCCTGGGAGAAAACTTTTCTAAGGGGGTGAAGAGTCCAACTTTGTGCAAATGAAGTTTCTCTATTATTTTGCAACTTTCAGAAGACTATGATGTGTATGAGCTGATTCAATTCCATTTATTTCAAAAATAGAACATTTTTTACTCATTTTAAATGGGTCCATGCCTCAATATATCCAAAATGGACCTCACGATTTAACAAAGAAATAGCATGCCAAATGGAAATATATAGAACAAAATAGTGCTCTTCTGAAAATGGATCAAGTTTGATATGTAATGCCAATCATCTAACAAATGCTTAATTTAAATTTTTTAAAAAGAAAGATAATAATCAATCAAACTCCTGAAGTTCCCTCACCTGAGTAGATGATATGGCAAACAACAAAGAATCTCCATGTCTCTAGTGGCTTCCCCAAAAATGAAATCTATTTTTGGACTTGGCAAAGTTGTAAGCACACTATATGACATATTCACAACAAAAACTCTTTAAAGAAAATAGTAAAACAAGTTGAACAAAATTTGAGATGAGAAACCTGGGCAATAGTAGAAAGCATGAAACATGCAAAATCACTACTTAGTACTTCAAGGATATTTGACTACCTATGCAAGTCTAGCTAGAAGATACAAAGCCAAGGTACACCTCCTACTAGGATCATCTAAATCTAACACTGATAATCCCGCCACAGATCCTGCCAGAAATCTATTCCACATTATGCTTGGTTAGTGATGATACAAAAGCATTAATAAATTGCATAAATGACATCAAAATTTGCAATTTAGTTCCCAGAGTGGAAGTCTAGCCTTTAAAATTAAACAATATTAGGTAAATCTAGAGCATGATACTAAACATAGAATCCTCTATAACAATCACCTGATAGATCAAAAGAGATAAAAATTGTGACCTGAAGAAGCTATATTTCTTCCTAGCCAAAGTCATTACGCCCACTGTGTTCTCAGGATTTCAATGCACAAATAAACCAACATATGCCAAATCCAACTTTTATTTCCCTAAATGTGTGCACATGTGTGCATGTGTGTGTGTGAACTTTGTGCATATCAAGCGTGCGTTTTAGCTATTTTTGTTTCAATTATTGTGTGTGTGTGTGTTTGAATTGTTGTGTGTGTTGCGTGTATGTTGTGTGTGTGTATTTTTTAGTTAACATTCATATATATGTGGAATGTGTGTTTGACTGAACCTTGGAATTCGCTTGGATTTGATCCCCTTATCATTTTTGTGTGTATGTTTGAACTTTAGTGTTTATTTTGTGTGTGGAATGTGTGTTTGAACTTAGTGTCAAATTTGTTTTTGAAATAACTTTGTTTGAATTGTAGTGTACATGGCACATGTGCAAATGCATGCATGCACATGTTGTGTGTGAAGTATGTGTTGAACTAACTTTTGCATTCACTTTGTATGCATGTGCATGTTGCAAGTATGTGCCTAACCGGTGTTGTCATTGATGTCAACATATCAATGTTGTCATTGGTGTCAACTATGCTCTTGTTTTGATGCTTTCTTGTAATGAGTTAGATACTTTGTATTTGCCTATGTAAGTATTGGAAATCCTGATATTGAGGATATTGAGAAAATTGGCTCCTCCGGTAGAAACAGTATGTTGCAGAATATCTTTGTCTATAGAAGAACAGTCCAACAGATTGCTCTACATTTCTTGTAGAATAAATATCTTTATCTAAGGATTGGAATTTATTTAGAGGCATGTCTGAAGATGCTATGTTCCAAGTTTGAGGCTCCGGTATGAAGATTTGAGTGAGTTATGTTCACTAGAATGAAAATAGTTTTTTTGTATATTTGGTGGTGACAGGGAGAATGTATTATGCTTCGCATTCCTCCACATTGAAGTATTTTAATCTATGGTTCTAGAGTTAAGTCTGAGATGATGTTATGTACCTTTAACTTTAATAGTTCATGATTTGGTGGTCCGCAAGTGATCTTTTCCTTATGACAGTCGCTGACAGTGTTGTTTATGAGCTCCGGTTTGAAGAATCTTTTTGACAGAGTGGGTAGAAGTTGTACGGTTGTTCCTGATGATTTAAATGTGCTTTTGGATGTCTCCTGATCGTGTTCTACCTTTGGATTGGTCCGCAAAGAGAAATTTGGATTGTAGATAGAGACTGTTCTTGAAAGTCTTAATGTGAACACTAGTCTTAGTCGACGTGGTTGCTTTCACTATTTGCGAAGATGCATTGAAGATTGTAGTAGCATGTTGTGGCATAGAAGATTGTATTTGAGTCCAGCTAAGGCGTAGTGTGATTTACATACACCTTTACATCTTTCCCCTAACAAATTTTTGTATTAGGTCCAGACCTATTTCTATGTATGTTTGTAAATGCCAAACTTGGAGTTTGTTCCAACGGTTGATGAATGTAATGCCGACCTTGATGTACATTCCAAGGTTGATGAGTTGTATACAAACATGTAATGTAGTTGTGAAAAAGATGTCCGTGGGAAATGAGAAGATAAGTGCGAAGGTGTAAGAAGAGCAGAGCAGAGGTATTATATTGTGCTTCAATGGAACTGAACCTAGGCATGAAGTAGATGCTATCAAATCAGTTCACCAAACCTTGACAGTGAGCCACCCCTTAGTAGTGAGTCATCCCTAGGCAATGAGCCAATCTTGGCAGTGAGCCCTAACATTTGTAGTGAGAATTTTGGGCAGTGAGCTCTAAGGAAATGAGCCTTTGATTTTTGGTATTGCTATAACTTATTTATTTTTGTGGGCTAACACCCATCGTGGTTTTTCCCTTATAGGGTTTTCCACGTAAAAATTTTGGTGTCTCATGTGTTATTGTGTTGAGCTTCTTGTTTTATGATTTCATGGTTAATCTTAATAAAAGTGATTACGAATTGGATGTGTTGATATTCATAAGTGGTTAAAGTTTTGTGACAACTGATTCACCCCCCTCTCAGTTGTCCTATGCATTTCAACAATTGGTATCAGAGCAAGATCCTCAGAAGAAAGCCTAACAGCTTGAGGAAGATCCAGGATGTCTTTTAAGAAGGAAGCTCCACAGTTTGATGGGACAAATTATGCTCTATGGAAGGTACGAATGAAAAGCCATCTCCTTTGTCTTGGTTATAAAGTGTGGAAAGCTGCAGAGACAAAATCTACCATGCCTCAAAATGGTCTGACAACTGAAGATGAAATCAAAGAATATGAGTTGAATACAAAAGCTAGAGATGCCCTGTTAAGTGCCTTGATTGACATTGAGTTGATAAAAGTCAGGGATCTAGAATCTACAAATGAAGTTTGGGAAAAGTTGAAAAATATGTATGAAGGAGATGATTCTATAAAAGAAGCCAAGTTGCAGGGCTTGAAAGTTAAATATGAGGGTTTAAAGATGAATGAAGATGAAAACATAACAACCTTCATGCAAAAGGTTGATGAACTTGTCAATGGAATAAAAGGTATGGGAGGAACTATTGATGAGAAAGAAGTTGTGATGAAAATTATTAGGTCACTACCAAAATCCTACAGTCACAAGGTAGCTGCAATTGAAGAATTAATGATTGTAAAAACTATCGACAAGGATCAATTACTTGGAAAGCTTACAGCCTTTAAGATGAGAGAATTTGGTGATGCTCTGCCAAAAGTTGAGACTACTTTCAAAGCCAGTACTTCTGAAAAGATCTCCAGAGCTGAAAAATACAAAGTGGAGCCTATTGATGACTTTGATGAAATTCAAGCTAACTTTGTTGATAGATTGCAAAGAGGTTCCGGTAAGTTCAAAGGCAAATTACCTTTCAAATGTTTTTCATGTGGTAAAGTTGGTCATTATGCTTCTAGATGTCTTGAAAGAATTGAAAGGAATATAAAAAGATTTGAGAACAAGCCTAGAGCTCCAAAGAAATGCTACTATGTTAGGGATCTTGATGATGAAGGTGTGACTGATGATGCTAGTACTAGTGCAAATTAATGCTTGTTTATTGCTATTAAAGAAGAACCTATGTCTACTAATCCTACTAGCTGTGTGAAGGAAGAAAAAACTAGTGGAAGAAAGTGCTTTGGCTGTTCAGGTTGAGAAAGATAAGGATGAATGGATTATTGATAGTGGATGCTCACATCACATGACTGGTGACAAAAGTAAGTTTGTGAGTTTGGAAAAGTATGATGGAGGACTGGTTAGGTTTGGAGACAATGCAACTCGTAAGATTTGTGGAAAATGATCTATTTCATTTGATGAAAAGCTCAATACTGATAATGTCCTATATGTGAAGGATTTGAAGCATAATCTTTTAAGTGTCGGTCAGATGTGTGACAAAGATTATGATATGAGATTTAAAGACAATGGGTGCATGATCATGGAAAGCTCTAGAATAGTGATTTCTACTAGTAAGAAGACCAGAGGTAACATTTACCAATTAAGAGGAACTAATGATTATTGTTTATTAGCCCAGATAGATGAGAGTTGGTTGTGGCATTGAAGGATGTGTCATATCAATTTTGACAATTTGGTGAAGATAAGTTCTACACAGACTGTAAGAGATCTACCTAAACTTGTGAATCTAGCCAACACCATTTGCAAGGAGTGTCAATTTGGGAAACAAACAAAAACAAGTTTCAAAAGCAAAGAACAATTCTCTATCGGATTGCTGGAGCTAGTACATATAGACTTGTGTGGTCTCACAAGAACAAGAAGTCTGTAAGGTGACAGGTATTTTATGTTGCTTATTGAGGACTATTCTAGAATGACTTGGGTCACTTTTCTAAAAGAAAAATCTAAAGCTCTAGACAAGTTCAAAGTTTTCAAGGCAATGGTTGAGAATGAGTTAGAGTTGAGAATCAAATGCTTAAGGTCTGCTAGAGGAGGTGAGTTCACATCAAATGAATTCAATATTTTTGTGAAAAACAAGGGATAAAGAGACAATTGTCTGCACCTAGGACTCCTCAGCAAAATGGAGTTGTTGAAAGAAAAAATAGGACAATTCAAGAAGCTGCCAAGACTATGTTAAAGGAAGCTGACCCACTGGAAGTATACTGGAGAGAATCCATACATACTATTGTGTACATCCTAAATAGAGTTCAAGTGAAAGGTAACAGTTCTAAAACTCCTTTTGAATTATGGTATGGAAGGGTTCCTACAGTGAAGTATTTCAAAGTTTTTGGAAGCGAATGTTATATTAGAAGAGATAAAGAACTAGGAAAGTTTGATGCTAGATGTGATGAAAGAATTTGTCTTGGTTACTCTACCAAGAGTAAGGCTTACCAATGCTACAATAAAAGACTGAATAAGATTGTTGAGAGTGCTAATGTGAATGTAACATCACTAACCATAATGCTCAAGATTTAACATAAGCAAGTATCTTAATCAAGCCATTCATTAATAAATTGATTGAGATAATCAAATTTGAACCAAAAGAAACATGATCCTTTCATCAATTAAACATGTCAATCTAATCATGATATAACAAAGCTTACATTTTAGTAATCAATTACAAGTCTTTAGTGAGTAACCATCACTAATCAAATACAATATATGCCCAAGGCATCATAAATCAAATTATACATTACAATAGACCAACTGGTCATAAAATGTAATCACTGTATCTGGAGCCAATGACATCTGTCTTCATAAGCCTTGGCTTGTCTCATTCTTGGGAAGGAGAGCATCATCCTGGTGCTTTTCCTCTAACCACGAACTTTTGGTCCCCCGCTCAACTTCCTAACTGGAAGAGGCCCTACCCTTCATGGAAAGGTTAGGCATTAGAAACCAATTGGATAGCCATCTAAGTATCTGGTGTTGTGTCCTTCCTAATGTCTCATGGTCACACACTATAGATCCACTCTAACTTGTATGACAGTACTGGAGACACTAGGCCATCTGGAGCATTGTGGACCAACAATGCATGTAGAGATGGATGCATTACTTTGGCCAAAGTTTTACATACATACATGTTGCACACCCTAACTCAACTTATAAGCTGTCATGTCCTACAATAAGTTCTTAACAACCTTGTTCTTTAGGTCTAGTGTGAGTGGGATCCATTCAATTCATTGTCCATACTTGGACATTCGACTCCCATCATAGGTTGGTTATGATTAAATATGCTATACTCATAATGAGGAACTAGTGACTCCTCGTCACCTTATTTGTTTTCATTTCATATCAAATTCAACCATTTTGACCACCTTGGTCTCCCATGGTTTACATTTTCGATAATAAATCATCACCTATGATGAAGTCAATTTCATGGTACTCTAGACATACCATGCCATAGTAGAGTAGATTGGTTTCATTAGGATTAATAGCTCTTATTATCCTTATGAGCTTTAGGTGTTAGTCACCAATCCTATTAGTTTATACTTAAGTAAGCAAAGGAATTATAACTCATAACATTAACCAATGAGTCTTAATTCAGGCACATGTAGAACAAGTCGGTATTCTTTTATAAGCACATTCTAACTGTATCGTGATGAGACCATGTTCCCAAATGGTCTCACCACCTCCATAATCGAGGGTTTAAATATATAGTCTTTGACAGTTTAAGTGACCCTATAAAAGATTCATAATTAGCTTTCCATACAAGCCCGACTTGGCATTAGTTTAGGTGTTGTAAACACATTGACATTTAATTGCCTTCCTGGCTGTCACCACAGTCGAATGACTATATTATTGATATATTGCCTTCTCAGCTGTTACCACAGTCGAATGACTGTATTATTGATATTATTACCTTCTCGGCTATTATCACAGTCAAATGATTGTACTATTCATTTGTAACAATCATCATTTTGGAGTTATTCTTTATTCCATTCGAGAGCTCTTAAGCTCTAACTACGTCATTATTTGACGTGTGTTTAACATGATTTAATATCAAGCTCAGCCATAACGGCTTCGAGCACTGTAAAATGTAAAATGTATTATAGCTGGGTCGTAAGACCCTAGCTCAGATATAGAAAATAATTCATTTCTAAAGACTCGACCTCGTGGCCTCAAGAAAGTGTCACAAATAAAACATGGTGCAGTCATTGCTCGGCTTTTAAGCCTTGAGCTTAGCCACCAGTAGGAATACAATACTTTACTGCCTCAGCCTCACGGCCTGGAGCCAGTCTCAGATAAGTTTTCAATGTATCAACATTTGGCCATACAGCCTTAAGTGTAGTCTCAAAAATACTACAGTGGGTTTCAAAGCTCGACTTTATATCCATGAGTTCATTCATATGGAGGTTTACTTGTGTTGATAGCTCAACAATTATTGCTTCGAGCCTATTCTCATCATAAAGATAACATGGTAAGCTCGGCCTTAAGGCCTTGAGCCATAATATGAAATACAACTTTCAAACATTGATAGCTCAGTTGTAACAGCCTCGAGCCGCAACTATAAAAAGATTTACATATATGATCTCACGGCCTCATAGGCCTTGTGCCTCAGAGTTAAATATACAGTATGACAAATAACATCACACTATCTCTGATAGAGATTTAACACAGTCAAGGTTTAATATATATTGAAAACAAATATGATTTTTGTCCACCGTATTACCTGGATAGTGCTTTCGATGGGAACATCGGTCCAGTCCCAATCTCTTTTGAGCTACACACAACTTCAAATCTGCAAGTGCTATCCCAATGTAGCTTTCGCCACCTTGCTCACAAAAGCCCAACAACGAAGTCCCAACAATAATCTACTCCCAAGAATGAATAACCAAAACTTGGTAATTCGGCCCACTCTTGGCATGCCGTTTAGGAAGGTAACTACCTTTCCACTCGATTTGTTTCCACAAAAAGTGGCTTGATCCAGGCATCGTGCAAGAAAAGATGAGCTCAAAGGTCTCCATCATTTCTCAAGGCTGACCAAAACAAATTATTAGCATTCAATAGTATTCGAATCCTATGATAAGTAAAATAATAATAATATAATATTGCAATTCAACCTATAAAAGGTTTTCATCCTTACTTTGGGATTATCACAATATAATAGAAAACACAAATTGAGTCACAACAAGATAGTCGATTATCGGGGTCGAGTAATACTCCCCCAAAATTGACTATCCCCATTAGTTGAATGATTAGGGAAATAATAATCCCTGAGAATAAAAGGATAACGAGAGACCTTCTCGTCTCTAAACACTATTGTCTTCTTGACTAGGGATGATTCTCCAAGAACATCGTTTGGTCATCACAATTTGTCGTGATAACTCCAACGACATAACGACTTACAAAGAACATGGAAGCTAAAGAAAAGAGACAAGACACATGTCAATGTACGAAAGGAGTTAGAAGGACATAAAATTTGATACTTAGATGGCTAATCAACCTTTTGCATTCCCAACGTCTAACCTTTCCTGCAGGATGATACTCTCCTTACTTCTTTGAAGGACATTCATTTTCCTGTTCACACTTAGGACCAAAAGATCATGATCAGTGTATCATTATCATGTCTCATAACATAAATCAATTAATTTTACAAAACTAATTAACATCAGTAACTACTTCATAATCAAGAGTTAAATCAGATATTTCTACAATATCAAATCAATTAACTATGACTAATCCTCCTGATTATTATGTCAAGTTAATGATTAAGTCTAATTGTAAGTTATGGATGTAACATATCTCCCCCCATAAGAATCATCATCCCCGATGATTAATTGTCTTTAAGATAACCAACATAATATAAGAATGTTTTCAAAACCATAATATCAAATGTCTCAGAAAAGATGAGGAAATCTAGCATATAAGTCATCATAATTTTTCTAGGTGGTGTTTTCCACCGAATATTGGTCCCACTGGACCTTGAACTGTGTTATTTCCTTATTACGTAGGCGTAGATTATGTGTTTTGAGCACCTTGATGGGATCAATCACCACCACTCCTAGGTCTTTCACCTGTAGAATATTCCAATGAAGCATAGGAATTTGATTATCAACAAAATTAAACTTTTTCAAATATGAAACATGAAACACATTATGCATCATGGCAAGTGCTAGTGGTAGAGAAATTCTATATGCCATTGGGTTGACTTCTTCTAGAACTTCAAATGGGTCCACATATCTTGGTGCCAACTTGGACATTTTTCCAAATTTAATGGAGCTTTTCTAAGGTTTTACCCTTAGGATAATTTTATCTCCCACAATGAAATGCTTTTCAATACACTTTGTAGCTGCATAACTCTTTTGCCCATCCTTGGCCTCTTCTAGCCTTGTTTTAATCATATGGACTTGTTCTTCCATCTCAGATAGCATTTTTGGACCAAGGCTAACCCTGTCTTCTAGCTTATCCCAGCTTATAGGGGCTTGGCACTTTCGTCCATATAATGCCTCAAATGGCGCCATCTTAATAGCTGAGTGATAAGACATAATTCCACTAGAGGAAGGTAATCCTCCCATTTGTATTGCTTATCCATGCAATACATCCTTAATAAGTACTCTAACACTTGGTTTACCCTTTCAATTTGTCCATCCATTTCAGGATGATAAGCAGAGCTTATGTTCAACTGTATACCAAGTGAAGAGAACAAGGTTTGCCAAAACCTTGATGTCTTTTGTGCATCTCTATCTGAGATAATCTTCTCAGGAATGACATGCATTATGAAAATCTCTTGAACAAATTTTTGAGCAATGACAGGTGCCCCGTCCGTCAAGTTTCCAGGTATAAAATGGGCTGCTTTGGTGAGTCTATCCACCACAACCAAGATAGCATTGTTTCTGTTCCTTGACATAGGAAGCCCTTGCACAAAGTCCATGCTTATAATCTACCATTTCCACTCAAGAATTTCATGAGGGTATAATAATCCTGCTGGGTGTTGGTGTTCTACCTTCACCCTTTGGCATTCAATACAAGTAGCTACAAAATTTGTAGCATCCCTCTTCATTCCTTTCCAAAAATATAAAGGTTTCACATCAGTGAGTAGCTTGGTTACTCCAAGATGCCTAGAATATGGTGCAGAATGAACCTCTTTTCAAACCATATTCCTTAACTCTATTGAGTTAGGTACATACATCCTTCATTTAAACCTTAATAACCCATCTGGTTCAAGGTTGAATCCCTCATATTTCAGATTCTGTGGATCTTTCTCAAGGGCCTATTTTACATAATCGTAAAACTCATCTCCCTTAGATTTTTGTAACACCTAATTTCTAAAATCAGAATGTATAGAGATCATAGAGGAGATATGCCTTCTCCTACTTAAAGCATCTGCCACTCGATTTTCTTTTCCCTGAATATACTTAATCTCAAAGTCATAATCCAAGATAAATTCTAACCATCTTCTTTGACGAGCATTAAGATGGGGTTGAGTGAATAGATATTTAAGTCCCTGGTGATCTATTTTCAACTCAAATGGTTTTCTAAGTAGGTAGTGTCTCCACATTTGAAGTGCATGAATGACTGCTCCCAGTTCTAAATCATGTGGGGCATAGTTTTGTTCATAGTTTTTTAGTTTGCACGATTCATACGCAATGACATGTCCATCCTGGACTAGTACACCACCTAAGCCTTCCCCTAAGGCATCGGTAATGACTACAAATTGACCTTCCAGGTCAAGTACTTTCAATATCGGGGCTAAAGTCAATTTTTCCTTTAGTAGGTCAAAGGCCTCCTGGCACTTTTTTGACCATTCAAACTTCTTGCCCTTTCTTTGCAAAGAAGTTATAGGACGTGCAATTTTAGAGTAGTTTTTCACAAACTTCCTATAATAACCAGCAAAGCCCATGAAACTTCAGACCTCATGAACATTTCTTGGTTCTGACCATTCAGAAATAGCCTTAATCTTAGTTGGGTCCACAACTATTCCCTTAGCTGAAATTATATGACCCAAATACTATACTTCTTTTTGAAAGAAAGTACACTTAGAGAGCTTGCCATATAGTTTATGCTCTCTTAATCTCTGAAGAACAATTCTCAAATGCTACGTATGTTATTCTTCATTCTTAGAATAGATCAAAATGCCATCAAGAAATACTAAGACAAACTTGTCTAGACAATCTCTAAACACATTGTTCATAAGATTCATAAATGTCGCTGGCTCATTTGTCAACCCAAATGGTAGGACAGTGAATTCATAATGTCCATACTTGGTTCTAAAGGCTGTCTTATGGATGTCTTCATCCTTCAACCTCAATTGGTGATATCCAGATTGAAGATCAATCTTTAAAAATATTGTTGCACCCCTCATCTGGTTAAAAAGATCATCAAGGCGAGGTAAAGGATATTTATTCTTAATGGTTTCTTTGTTTAACATGTGGTAATCAATGCACAATCGCAAAGTGCCATCTTTCTTTTTCACAAAAATGACAGGCTCTCCCCATGGTGACACACTAGGTCTAATCAACCCTTTATTTAGCAGCTCTTGCAGTTGAGCCTTTAACTCCATTAGTTCTGTTGTGGTCATCCTATAGGGGGCTTTAGAAATGGGTTCTGACCCAGGAATAATATCAATGGTAAAATCAAAGGCTCTCTTAATGGGTAAACCCAATAGTTCATCCAGAAATGCATCCTCAAATTCTTTAAGGAGAGGATACTTGTCCATATCTGATCTTTCCTGACCTATGGACTCCTTTATCCCCACTTCCTTAAGTTTTTGGGATTCATAAAACATCAAGTCATCTTGGAAGTAGGTTTCCTTTGTTTCATCTATCTTGTCCATCTTGACAACAAGAAGTTGGCATCCTTTTCTCTGAGCCCTTTTCATTTGTAAGACAAAAAATTTCCTTAGTTTGATTTCTCTAGGTTTCCCTTGGAGAAAGACTTGGTTTCCTAAATCATCCAAACATTCTACTATCTTGGCATAACAATCAACTTTGGCTCGATGTCTCCATAGCCAATTTATCCCTAGGATAACATCATATGAGCCAAGTGGGTCTACATATAGATTTACTTCTATGGAAAAGTTTGGAAGTTCAACTCGAGCCTCAAACAGGCATTACTCTACGTGAGCCTTGGTGTGATTTGCATATTCTACAGCCCAAGTGTTTTCCATGAATCCTACATTTCTAGGTATCTTACTTACAATTTTGGGAGAAATAAAACATTCCGTGGCACTTGTATCAATTAAAACTAAAATTAGAACTCCAAATAAAATACCTGTTGTCTCTACTGGAGTTATTTGGTACTCAGCTTGCCGGTTGTCCAAGGCCGCATGGATATGTTGCTAGAATGCCACTTGCTGGGAGGGTAGAGAATTCCCTCTAGGTTGTGTTGGAGTACTTGACAACACTGAGAAGGGGTGGGGGGGTGAATTAGTGTTGCTGAAAACAAAACAAGTTTAAACACTTTTTTTTTTCAAAACTGAAGCAGATGTTGATATAGGCTCTATCAATGCAAGTAATGGTGCATTAAAGAAATAAACAATCAAGTATAATGGACAAATTAATCATGCAACAAATGAGACCATAAGACAAAGATTTCAAGAGTGGAAAACCCTCTTGGGGTAGAAAAACCACAGTAAAATGCCTCACTAGATAATTCAAAAATCATGCCTCACTGGCTACAAAAAAATATCTCATTAACTTTTATCACCACCTCACTGGCAACATAAGCCTCACTCGCAACATAAGCCTCACTGGAAATACATCAGCCTCACTGGCATTAGGTCAATCTGCATCTCACTGACATGACCTTATATCATCTTCAAGAACCAAAGAAAGATATACAATACAGAGGGTTTCTCTATTTCACTATAGCTCAGTTCATGATTGTCTCATTGAATTTGGAGACCTCAAGAATCACATAACGAAAATTGTGCACATCAACTCATAAATGTTTTTGCATTACAACATACTGGTATTGTCTCAATGATAGTGTAAGATACAATATCAACACCATATCAAGGGTTTACATTACATGCCTTTTTATACTTTCTCACTGCCTTTCTTCTTTTCATGAAACAATTTGAATCTGTAACTGAAACATTCCAACTGTCTCTGAGAGTTTTCAACTGCAAGAATAACTATCAAAAGAGAGTGGTCGAATAGACCCATTTACAAGAACTTGAGTTTGTAAAGACCCTTGCAAAATGTCTTTGAAACTATTAGAATAATAAATCTTTAATCACAGTAATTCACATAATTTTTAAATTGTTTAATGCTCGAGCACATTACTCACAAGAGGCTCATTGCCTACAAGAGACACGCTGTCTACAAAGAAATAAGTATCACATACATGAACTAGAGAATAGCATCTTCACCATGCTTGAATCAATTCCATTTAAGCCCAATACTTTTGCTCTGCCTTTCGCTCTCCTCCTTGCTACCACACACTCATCTCCACAAGGACAACTTTGAAATGACTTCGCAATCCCTTATTTATACAAGACATCAACTTAGGAATGATCATCTAAGTCGGCAAACATCAACAAGAACATCTGCAGAATGTGTAACTCATCCGATCGGCCAATCTCAGAAAGAACACCATCATCCAGAAGATTTCTCAATTGCAAACTCTAACTTCAATTCGGACCACCAACACGAACTGGACATGATCCAAAGACATCCACAAGCTTACCTGAATCACCAAGAACATCCGCACTTCATCTTCTTACTAAAATCCTTCTCCCCTTCATCCAGAACCTCAAGAACACAGTCTGTCATTACTGTCACAAAGGAATAGATGCTTGCAGACCTTCAAACCACGAACCAATCGAGTTGGTACTTCACAAAGACTTCCTCAACACTCCCTCAAATCCGCAGAACAGGATAATGCATTTTCGGATCTCACCGGACCTATCTGTAACACTATGTCACCACTGAACATCTGCCAGAACCAGTTTTACTTGAGCGGCCACAACTTCTTTAGATCTTCATGTGGACCTCTAAAATCTCTACTGGACCACCTTAAGACACATATCTACAAACCCTTTAAACCGCATCCTTTGATACTCATCCTATCTTGGACTTTTACCTTACTGTCATCACTGATCTTCATTATTCCTGATTGAGACTAATTTTCTCAATATCCTCAGCACACA
Organism: Cunninghamia lanceolata; assembly: GCA_027924645.1. NCBI lineage: Eukaryota > Viridiplantae > Streptophyta > Pinopsida > Cupressales > Cupressaceae > Cunninghamia > Cunninghamia lanceolata. Next base: position 1,393,563 of record BSBN01001770.1, on the reverse strand, counting down.
GCTCATCCAATCCTTATCATTAATGCAACAGAAGTATGTTGACATCAATGAAAACACCGATTAGGCCCATACTTGCAACAAAAATAACTGTCAAGCTCACATTTGACTTCACTGTAACCCGAGCATAGTCATGTCTCAAAATATCCACATCATGATTACACAGGATCTGAAAACTTTGCATAATGATGAAACCCTAGGTCGAGAGCATGTATATTACAAAGTTAAACTTTATAAAAAAAGAGCTCTCAAACAACCTTTTCCATCGTATACCTCTCTTGACTGTCTGTCCCGGTGTTCCCTAAAGGGCCCAGTGACCATAAGACTAATAACAACTTTTATCTTCTTTTCAATCTTGAAACCTGCCAGACAGGTTAACAACTTAAGGAGCCTGAAAACATGTTTTGTTTCTTTTTATTTTTATATAAGACAAATCAAAACCCCTTAAACAAATTTGTGCCTATCACTCACTTTAGAGTTAGAAATGATAATCACCTTCACATATTCTTAACATCTTTTAACAATGAAACCTCCTTAGGATATAAGAGATGTTTAAGGAATGACCAATGTCATAATAACAAATATAACCCCATGCCTTTGATATCATTGAATAACATTTGATTTGTCTTTAAACATAAGCCCAACTTCACAGATCCTAAATGATGATCAAACTGAAGCAAGAAGCCTTCCAAAATAGAGATAAACATTAATGAACATTACTTGCATATTGAATCAAGAGAAGATAACCAAGTGTCTCATTAATGCATAGCACACCAACTTGCATGCACACCAACTTGCATCAAATGCTAAGCATGAATACCAACAGTATCTATCATACCAAGTCAAGCTGTGCCAAGTCACCAATAACAAAAACCAAATATCCAATTGTCATGATACTCACCTGCCATCGATAGCCAACTGTCATTGTGCCACACACACCTAAGAGTTTGTGTATTTGTCATCAAGGACAACCTGAGAGGACAACAAACTCCCCCTTTGTCCTTGATGGTAAAACACAACTCTCTCTCCCCCTTTTTGCATCAAAGACAAAGGGAGAAAGAAGTGTGCCATTACCTCAAAGATAGATTAGGAATCATAATCTAGTATGCTATGAAAAGAACATGAAATAAAAAACATACTATTACTGGCCAATGTACCACAAAGTATCCAGAATGACCTGAAACATCACTGCACTATCAGTATTAAAGAATGAACATATAAATGCACATGTATCATAGAAGGAGAAAGAAGGTACTATCAAGGACAACAACAGAATATGCCAACCATGTGAAACACCAAACCATCAAAGAGAAAAAACATTAATATGATCACTGTCACAAAAACTGGTGAAGCAAACATCACTGTAACAGTCCATCAACTAAAACACTAGAATATATCAAAATATACCAATGATCAAGAGGCATCAAGAAATGAAGGCATCAAGAGAACAAACAATATGACAAAGAACATTGTCATCATGCAAAAGAATAGTACATCAAACTCCATTTTGCACTACACACTGTTGCATTGAAATTTTTGAATGCTAAAGCTCAAGAAATGAATAATCACTATGAACAAAATGCTGAACATTGATATCACTGTGATAGCCAACACCAAGTCCAACATTGTCAGGGATGAACCAGAATAGTTGACAACCAAAAACAAATGTATAGCAACCAATCACTGAAACCTGTACCAAAACCTTTTTCAGACCTGCACTGTCAAGATCAGAGCAGTATAAGCACACAAAGATGTCACTATACATAGGCTGTCATCTTAAGAACTCCACCACCTAAATACAGTCTAGAATTCATAACAATGTCTCTTTCAAATAAATCTACATCATATCACCTTGCACAATGCTTAACTGATATAACATCAAGAACTGTTAGCAAACATAAAAAGCTGAACATGAAAACCCCAAAAATTGTATTATATCCATCATGGTACAACATCAACTGATAAAAAATCAATGAATCAATTGAAAGCACCAGAATGTAAGCATCAAGAAAACAACATCAAAGTACTAAGAGATCATCTGTATATTCTACTATACCATTGTTCTTATCAAAGCAACAACAGAATGTCAGAAAATGGATAAAACTGTGCATAAACCAATGTCCTCGTGAATGCTGAACTGACAGAAGAAATAGAGGAACATATCCATCAAACTGAAAGAGTAAGTGTTATTACTTGTCACATTAGGGTTATAAGAAGCTCCCCCAAGATCTACGCTTACTGTAACTTTCTATTAACCTTAAAGGCCTCAACAATTGCTTCACTTGCTTCAAGAGATGCTTATAGTACTGGTTTGTGTCAACTTATCACTAAGAGACACACTGTCCATCACTGCATCAATACTATCAACCTTGCACTGACTGTTTTCCTGATAAAACACCTTGACACCTCAACATGAATCATTAGAAAAAAAAATAAATTGTACTATTCAAATGACAACCAGAAAGCACATCCTTACTGCATAAATCTGTCATACACTGATAAACTAGAACTTTCACCATAGTTCAAAAAGACCACAGACATATTTAACTTACTAAACTGCAAAGATAGAACCATGAACTCAATGCAGCCAACAAACCACAGGGATATAAGATGATACTTGAAGTGCACCCTGAGAACACACATGAAAGATTTAGTGAAGAGAAATATGAGGAAGATCATCCAATCTCTCCCTCAACTAACCAACCATTTTCATGCATTTGGTTTCTTGCAAATTATAAATGTTTCCTTGAGTTCTTAATCCTGCTGTAAAAATTTCACTTGTGTTCTTTCTAATTTCATGCCCAAGAGCATAAAAAATAATATAAAAGCCTTGATCACATATTTGAGTTACACTTAAAAGATTATGCTTGAGACCCTCTGCATAGTACACATCATGTAAAGGTAGATTATCATCCAAAGAAACAATACCTTTCCCTATGATCTGAATACAATCACCATTTCCAAACCATACTAAGCCACAATCACAATATTCAAATTTGATGAAGTTGTTTATATCACCCATCATGTGGTGAGAGCATCCACTATCTAAAACCCACACATTTCTTACTTTGACATGTAAAGTTGTTTGATCAAGCATACCTTCTATCTTTTTATCAACCTTCTTTGGTTTCCAAATCAACTTTGTTTTAGCAGCATTGAACCCATCATTGTTAGAATTTGAACATTGTCCTTTTATCATCCCCAAGCCACTCTTATCATTATGTGACTTTTGTTTGCCTAAGAGATGAACCAATTTATCACTACTTTCACACATTGCAAGATTTTTCCTCAAACTAACAATCTCAGCTTCTCGAGTACATCACTCTTTTTCTTTGACATGCAACTATTCTTGAGTGACTTCTAAAATTTTCTTGTTTTCCTTAAGTTGTTTCATATCTAAGATTTGTTTTTCATAGTTAGTAATCTGACTTTTCTGGACAATGGCCTCCTTTTTAAGTTTCTTTATTTCACTAAGAGCACATTTGAGATCACCCTCAAAATCAACCTCAGTTTTAGATTGATCTAATGTATTTTGAGTTTCAACTAAATTGATTGTTGTCATGAACAAGGTTTCATCACCTTCTTCAGCAAATTCCTTTGAGTCACTGTCGGTAACATTAGCTCAAACAAACTTTTCTTCTTTTTGAAGACTTTTTTCTTAAAGTTATACTGCTTTTTCCTACTTTGTTTTTTATTGTCTTCTTCATCACTATCAAGTTCTTTGTTTGGACAGTTTGCTACATAGTGTCCTATTTTGCCACAATTAAAACACTTAAAGGGTAACTTCCCTTTATATCTACTTGCTGAGCCTCTTTTTAGTTTGCTTACAAAAACTGACTCATCATCATTCACTTTTTTAGACTTAGAATTTATTTCATTATCCTTCTTCACATTTTTGAAAGCAGTTTCTTTGTTTGGATTGTCATTGTTCTTTCTCATTTCATAGGCAGTAAAAATTCCATGAAGAGCATCTATAGTTAATTTCTTCATGTCTCTTTCTTCAACAACAAAATTCTTAGAATCATATTTAGGAGAGATGGTTCATAACACCTTTTTAACAACAGTTACCTCTTCTATTTTTTCTCCTAAACCTCTCATAGTGTTTACAGTTTCTTGGACTCTTTGAAGGTAATCAGCTACCTTCATCTGTCATTCTTAAGCCTTCAAACTTATTTCTCAGAGCTTGAAGTTTTACTTCTTTTATATCCTCATCACCCTCATAGATGTTTGACAATTTTTCCCATATGGAATTAGTTGTTTTGCATTCCATGACCTTGACTAAGACATCATTGGACATACCACAACAAATAGCATTTGCAGCCTTTGCATCACAATCATATGCTTTTCTCTCATCAATAGTAGATGGTGTATCTGGACCATCATAACCAGTTTCAATTACAATCCAGACATCAAAGCCTAAAGACTTTATGTGATGAGTCATTCTATACTTCCAAAAAGCATAATCAATACCATCAAACAATGGTGCTCTGAAAGTAGGAAGACCTTCCTAGGCTAACATGGTATGTACTCCACCAGGAATCCCTTAGGTTGGTTAAACCTTTTAGACAAGGATCTGGCTTTGATACCACTTGTTGGAGTACTTGACAAAACTGAGAGGGCGGGGTGAATCAATGTTGTAGAAAATAAAACAAGTTTAAACACTTTTTTTTTTCAAAACTAAAGCAAATGTTTATATAGGCTCTATCAATGCAAGTAACAGTGCATTAAAGAAACAAACAATCAAGTATAATGGACAAATTAATCATGCAACAACTGAGACCATAAGACAAAGATTTTAAGAGTGGAAAACCCTCTTGGGGTAGAAAAACCACTCAGTAAAATGCCTCACTGGCTTAATCAAGAATCATGCCTCACTGGCTATAGAGAAATGTCTCACTGCCTCACTGACAACACAAGCCTCATTAGCAACATAAGCCTCACTGGAAACATAAGCCTCACTGGTATTAGGTCAATCTGTGTCTCACTGACATGACCTTATATCATCTTCAAGAACCAAAGAAAGATATACAATACAAAGGGTTTCTCTATTTCACTACAGCTTAGTTCTTGATTGTCTCATTGAATTTGGAGACCTCAAGAATCACATAACCAAAATTGTACACATCAACTCATAAATGTTTTTGCATTACAATACACTGGTATTGTCTCAATGATAGTGTAAGATACAATATCATCAACACCATATCAGGTGTTTACATTACATGCCTTTTTATACTTTCTCACTGCCTTTCTTCTTTTCATAAAATAGTTTGAATCTATAACTGAAACATTCCAACTATCTCTAATAGTTTTCAACTGCAAGAATAACTATCAAAAGAGAGTGGTCGAATAGACCCATTTACAAGAACTTGAGTTTATAAAGACCCTTGCAGAATGTCTTTGAAACTATTACAATAATAAATCTATAATCATAGTAATTCACATAATTTTCAAATTGTTTAATGCAACAAGGAATGCCTTTATCAAATTGTAGTTACCAAACCTTACCCATGTCAAAGCAAGAACAGAATAACATCAAACTTCCTTCGACATTCTTGCAAGAAACCCTAGTGTTGAAGCATGAGAGTAAATCATTCAAACCCTAACTATGAGTTTATCAAAAGTTTGCAAACCCTTTGCCATTCACAAATCTTAATTGATCTTCAACAAACAAGATAAATAGTCTATGAAATGACAACAACAACTACCTTCAACTTATAACTACAACCCAAGCTTATAATAAAGTCAAAACAACACTCCATAAACTAAGACCATCACAACTCAAAAAGAGCATAAATTTTAGATTGTTTTCCTTTTTTCTCACAGACAGAAGACTGTAATTGAAAAAAAGTAAACAAAATTCCATTTTAAGATATTCATACAACATTTCCATTTGCATAAGAAACCAAAGTAGAAACTTAAACATGCACCTATAAAAAGAAGAATATCACCTAGAGTCTGCCATCAAAAACAAGGTTTTTTGTTATGCCTTTTAGACCTCAGAAAATAACTGTCAAGCTCACATTTGACTTCACTATAACCCAAGCATAGTCATGTCTCAAAAGATCCACATCATGATTACACAGGATCTGAAAACTTTGCATAATGATGAAACCCTAGGTCGAGAGCATGTATATTACAAAGTTAAACTTTATAAAAAAAAGAGCTCTCAAACAATCTTTTCCACTGTATACCTCTCTTGATTGTCTGTCCCGGTGTGCCCTAAAGGGGCTAGTGACCATAAGACTGAAAACAACAACTTTTACCTTCTTTTCAAGCCCGAAACCTACCAGGCAGGGTAACAACTTAAGGAGCCTGAAAACATGTTTTGTTTCTTTTTATTTTTGTATAAGACAAATCAAAACCCCTTAAACAAATTTGTGCCTTTCACTCACTTTAAAGTTAGAAATGATAATCACCTTCACATATTCTTAACATCTTTTAACAAAATGAAACCTCCTTAGGATATAAGAGATGTTTAAGGAATGACCAATGTCATAATAACAAATATAACCCCATGCCTTTGATATCATTGAATAACATTTGATTTGTCTTTAACCATAAGGCCAACTTCACAGATCCTAAATGATGATCAAACTGAAGCAAGAAGCCTTCCAAAATAGAGATAAAAATTAATGAACATTACTTGCATATTGAATCAAGAGAAGATAACCAAGTGCCTCATTAATGCATAGCACACCAACTTGCATCAAATGCTAAGCATGAATACCAACAGCATCTATCATACCAAGTCAAGCTGTACCAAGTCACCAATAACAAAAACTAAATACCCAATTGTCATGATAGCCACCTGTCATTGATAGCCAACTGTTATTGTGCCACACACACCTGAGAGTTTGTGTATTTGTCATCAAGGACAACAACCTGAGAGGGCAATAGGTTGCACTCCCTATGATTTGTTGGGACACTGATTGGCATAGTGATCTCTGCCACAAGTGTAGCATCCACCAACTGGTCCTTGCCTCTCTTGAGGTTTGCCAAAATTGTTTCCATTCTTCCTAGAGTGGTTGTTCCCATTTTTCTCTCCCTTGGACTCATTTTGTTTATTTTTGTTCCCTTTATCATTCTTCTCAGTATATTCCTGTTTCTTCCCCTTTTTCATTGAGGGTTGAGAAGATTGAGACTAGTTATATCTCTTTATGTTTCTTTCCCTATAGGCTGACATAGCCTTCAGGTTCTGTTCTTGTCTGACGGCCTTCTCATAGACCTACTCCATAGTACTAGGACTTGAACATTAACCTCACCCCTAATTTGGGTGCTCAACCCCATTATAAACTTCTGGACACATAATTTATCATCTTGCTGATACTGTGGCACATACTTCAACAGTTGGGTGAATTTTTCCCAATACTTATTTACAGTCATATCAGCCTGTTTCATATTTTAAAACTCTATAAGTTTTTTTATCATAAAACAGTTGAGGCAACCATCTTTGCCTTAACAGTTCTATGAGTCTGTCCCAAGTAAGGCTTGTAGACCTCAATCCTAATTCCATCTTTTTGTTCTTCTACCATGTGGATGCTTCACCCGCTAGCTAAAATGCTCCCTAGACAACTTTGGTAACCTCATTATAATTTCTAATTTTAAAATATTTATCCATATTCGTAAGCCATGCCTCCGTGGCATCTCCACTTATGGATCCATCAAACTTAGGTGGCATGACCTTTTTCATGTCATGAGACAATTCCGTAGCCATAAGGCTCCTCTTATCTCCTTCCTGTCTAGCCGTGGAGTTATTTTCTCTATGCTAGCTTTTGGTGGTGTCATTATGGCATTCCTCGCCGTCACCCCCAACATAATCATTGATGAGTCTAGTTTATGACTCAATTTTGTTAGAATTTATTATCTATTTGCTATAGTTATCATAGACTTTGGTACTTAGATCTTGATCTTTTCATGACATTTCCTCAAAACCATAAGATATTGGGCATAGGTTATTTCCTATAATCTTTAATGACATTGACATGCTATATGAACTATCTATGTTAATTTTACATGTGGTTAATGAATGTTACTCTAAGATAGTTACAGATATGCAATTATTGTGCGTACTAATATTGTTATGCAGATATAATTAGCAGCCTATAAAGTCGAGGAAGATTCTGTCAGTTGGTTACTCGCCATCAAAGTCAAACAAGGTGGTCATTCAAATGTCAAATGGAGGGAAGATAACCACCTTGTAACTGGTCTTAATTACTTGTTGAGCAAATACAGGAGTCACTGTTGTCCTAGATCTTTGTTAAAGCAAGCATGCTTGACCAGATTCCATGCATGCATAACCTCCTCTCCACTTTCTATGCTTTCCATAAAGTGGCGTCATCCTATTCTGTTGGGGTTGACCACCTTGCTAGGTAGTTGGTTTGTAGTTTTCTTTCTATAAATAAGACTCAGATGCTCCTTCTAAGGGGTTGATTAATCTGAGGTTGTACTTACATTATTAAGTTTTTTAGTAATACAGTTATGTTACTCATTTGTACTCATATTTTCTAATGAATAAAATGAAGTTATAAGTTTGCATCTCTGAGTTTACATTTGTCTTAAGGGATACTCATCCAAGGGGGCCCACTTGATGAACATTCCATCCTTTAGTTTAGTTGTTATTTTATGTTAAGCAGTTAGTTAAATCTAGCATTGAATGTTCCTGTAGCCACTAGAATTCCATTCTGTCTGTTCCTGCAGCCAAAGCAGACATATTAGTTTCATGTTTGTTTGCCCAGATTTTCATTTTCTGTCATGCACTTCAGCTTAGTATAGTTGTTGGTTGGTGTTCAACATTCATGTTATTTCTTTCCAAGCAGTTTACTTTCAACATTATGTCTTTCTTAGCTATAGAATGAATATGGCTACTTTGGAGTTCCTAGTGAACATACTGTGCTAACCCATTTCAAGTTCATGTCCCTAGGTTGACAAGTTAAATGCATCTTCATAGTGATTAAGACACTATTTAGGTTAGATGTCCAATTTCTGAGTCACATCTTTATGGGCTTAGTTGTTAAATCATTGTAGGAGACCAACAATCACCTCGCATGTCTTCTGACTGGCCTCCCACTTTGTGTTTGAGAGTTTCCACTCTCGCCCTTATTTCTTTCAACAAAGTCAAGATTTGATCTAATTTAGACTCATATTTCCTTGAAGGTACTCCTTCATCTCAGCTATCCTCCATTCTAGTTCTAACTTGAACCTTTACTACAATCTACTTCTTCCTAAAGTTTGTAGATTAATCATGGATTAGTTTTCCATGTTATGCAATTCATTCATTTTACAAATCTATTCACATTCATGTAATCTTTAACAAGAAAGGAAAGATTGCCAAAATTTGCCATTGCATTACAGTTTCCATTGGATTACATATAATCCACAAAATTACAAAATTGTGTTTACACCTTGCCTCTGCAAGTCATTTACAATTTGGGATAACTTCCCATATTCAAATTTTCTTTTCAGCCTCAGGAGGTGAGGATACACACTGGTATTCCTTCACATCCTCCTTAGGTATATTACAATCCTTAGGGTTATTTCCCCCAACTAGTGCTTTAGGGGCAGAGGATGGTTTTGATGCATTAGTAGAGTTAGGGGAAGTCATCCTTTCATCTTTCCTTAACTCTTGCTTGATGTGTTTCATTGCATCAGCAAAAATTTCCTCATCAGATAACCATGCTCCTACCAAGCATCCAGTCTATTCAAGTTTCACCTTCATGAAGGCTCGTGCCTTCAAGATCTTTTGTTGGCATAGGTAACATCCATGTTCTGTTACCTTCTTTCAAGATGTGGTTCTATTTTTTACCATTCTGGCATAGAACATCCAATCATTAGCATACTTAACGTTGTATATAATAATCATCAAGTAGTGAGCTCATTAGGTCAATGTATTGAACCTGGTAGCTCTGATACCATATGTAACCTCACTAACCATAATGCTCAAGATTTAACTTAAACAAGTATCTTAATCAAGCCATTCATTGACAAATTGATTGAGATAATCAAATTTGAACCAAAAGAAACATGATCCTTTCATCAATTAAACATGTCAATCTAATCATGATATAACAAAGCTTACATTTTAGTAATCAATTACAAGTCTTTAGTAGCCATCACTAATCAAATAGAATATATGCCCAAGGCATCATAAATCAAATTATACATTACAATAGACCAACTGGTCATAAAATGCAATCATTGTATCTAGAACTAATGACATCTGTCTTCATAAGCCTCGACTTGTCTCATTCTTGGGAAGGAGAGCATCATCCTGGTGCTTTTCCGCCAACCACAAACCTGCGGTCCCCCACTCAACTTCCTAACTAGAAGAGGCCCTACCCTTCGCGGAAAGGTTAGACATTAGAAACTAATTGGATAGCAGTCTGAGTATCTCGTGTTGTGTCCTTCCTAATGTATCACGGTCACACCCTATAGATCCACTCTAACTTTTATGACACTACTGGAGACACTAGGTCATCTGGAGCACTGTGGACTGACAATGCATGGAGAGACGGATGCATTACTTTGGCCAAAGTTTTGTATACATACACGTTACACAATAAATGTCATCATATGTCCACCACCCTAATTTGACTTATAAGCTATCATGTCCTACAGTAAGTTCTTAATGACCTTGTTCTTTAGGTCTAATATGAGTGGGATCCATTCAATTCATTGTCCATACTTAGACGTTTGACTCCCATCATAGGTTGGTTATGATTAAATATGTTATCCTCATAACGAGGAACTAGTGACTCCTCGTCACCTTGTTTTTTTTATTTCAGATCAAATTCAACCATTTTGACCACCTTGGTCTCCCATGGTTTACATTTTCGATAATAAATCATCACCTATGATGAAGTCAATTTCATGGTACTCTAGGCATACCATGCCATAGTAGAGTAGATTGGTTTCATTAGGATTAATAGCTCTTATTATCCTTATGAGCTTTAGGTGTTAGTCACCAATCCTATTAGTTTATACTTAAGTAAGCAAAGGAATTATAACTCATAACATTAACCAGTGAGTCTTAATTCAGGCACATGTAGAACAAGTCAATATTCTTTTATAAGCACATTCTAACTGTATCGTGATGAGATCATGTTTCCAAATGGTCTCACCACCTCCATAATCAAAGCTTTAAATATATAGTCTTTGATAGTTTAAGTGACCCTATAAAAGATTCATAGTCGACTTTCCATACATGCCTGACTTGGCATTAGTTTAGGTGTTGTAAACACACTGACATTTAATTGCCTTCCCAGCTATCACCATAGTCGAATGACTGTATTATTGATATATTGCCTTCTCGGCTGTTACCACAACCGAATGACTGTATTATTAATATTATTGCCTTCTTGACTGTTACCACAGTCAAATGACTATACTATTCATTTGTAACAATCATCATTCTAGAGTTATTATTTACTCCATTCAAGAGCTCTTAAGCTCTAACTACATCATTATTTGACGTGTGTTTAACATGCTTTGATATTAAGCTCAGCCATAATGGCTTCGAACACTGTAAAATGTAAAATGTATTATAGTTGGGTCGTAAGACCCTAGCTCAGATATAGAAAAGAATTCATTTCTAAAGACTCAGCCTCGTCACCTCAAACAAGTGTCAAAAATAAAATATGGTGCATTCATTGCTCAGCTTTTAAGCCTCAGGCTTAGCCACCGATAGGAATACAATACTTTACTACCTCAGCCTCACAGCTTGGAGTGCAGTCTCAGATAAGTTTTCAATGTATCAACATTCGGCCATATGGCCTTAAGTGTAGTCTCAAAAAGATTATAGTGGGTTTCAAAGCTTGGCTTTATAGCCGTGAGTTCATTCATATGGAGGTTTACTTGTGTTGATAGCTCAACAATTATTGCTTCGAGCCTATTCTCATCATAAAGATAACATGGTAAGCTCGACCTTAAGGCCTTGAGCCATAATATGAAATACAACTTTGAAACATTGATAGCTCAGCTATAATAGCCTCAAGCCGCAACTATAAAAAGATTTACATATATCATGGCATAACCTCACAGGCCTCATGCCTTAGAGTTAAATATACCGTATGACAAATAACATCACACTATCTCTGATAGAGATTTAACAGAGTCAAGGTTTAATATATATATCAAAAACAAGTAGGATTTTTGTCCACCGTATTACCTGGACAGTGTTTTCAATGGGAATGTTGTTCCAGTCCCAATCTCTTTCGAGCTGCACATAGCTTCAAATCTGCCTGTGCTGTCCCAGTGTAGCTTTCACCACCTTGCTCACAAAACCCCAACAATGAACTCCCAGCAATAATCTACTCCCAAAAATGAATAACCAAAACTTGGTAATCTGGCCTACTCTTGGCATGTCGTTTAGGAAGGTAACTACCTTTCCACTCTATCTGTTTCCACAAAAAGTGGCTCGATCCAGGCATCGTGCAAGAAAGGATGAGCTCAAAGCTCTCCATCCTTTCTCAAGGCCGACCAAAACAAATTATTAGCATTCAATACTATTCGAATCCTATGATAAGTAAAATAATAATAATATAATATTGCAATTCATCCTATAAAAAAGTTTTCATCCTTACTTTGGGATTATCACAATATAATAGAAAACACAAATTGGGTCACAACAAGATAGTCGATTATCAGGGTCAAGTAATACTCCCCCGAAATTGACTATCCCCATTAGTCGAATGATAAGGGAAATAATAATCCCCAAGAAGAAAAGGATAACGAGAGACCTTCTCGTCCCCAAACACTATTGTCTTCTTGACTAGGGATGATGCTCCAAGAACATCATTTGGTCGTCACAACTTGTCGTGATAACTCCAACGACATAACGACTTACAAAGAACATGGAAGCTAAAGAAAAGAGACAAGACATGTGTCAACTTACAAAAGGAGTTAGAAGGACATAAAAGTTGATACTTAAATGGCTAATCAACCTTTTGCTTTCCCAATGTCTAACCTTTCCTCCAGGATGATACTTTCCTTCCTTCTTCAAAGGACGTTCATTTTCCTATTCACACTTAGGACCACAAGATCATGATCAGTGTATCATTATCATGTCTCATAATATAAATCAATTAATTTTACAAAACTAATTAACATTAGTAACTACTTCATAATCAAGAGTTAAATCAAATATTTCCACATTATCAAATCAATTAACTATGACTAATCCTCCTGATTATCATGCCAAGTTAATGATTAAGTCTAATTGTAAGTTGGAGATGTAACAGTGAAGGTAGATGAAGGCAAGGAAAGAATATCAGATTTGAGTTGCTATGAACTAGATGAACCTATGATTATAGAAAATGAAGAAAAAGTTGAGCAAGAAGATAGTTAGGATGAAGAAGAGGCTCCAGAAAATGTCGTTAAGACTCCCAGGTATGTAAGGATTAATCATTCTAAAGATTAGATTATAGGTGACAAAAACAAAGGTGTGTTAACAAGGAAAAGAGCTGCAGAAGAACAAGTGAATTACTATTTGCTTTCAAAAGTTGAACCAAAAACTATGAATGAAGCTTGCAATGATGAAAATTGGGTAAAAGCCATGGAAGAAGAATTGATGCAGATTGAGAAAAATCAAACTTGGGAATTGGTTCCTAGACCTGCTGATAAGAATGTCATTGGAACTAAATGGGTTTTCAAAAACAAGCTGAATGAAAATGGAGTTGTAAGAAACAAAGCAAGATAGGTATGCAAAGGATACTCTCAAGTTGAAGGAATAGATTTTGAAGAAACCTATGCTCCCATGGCAAGAATTGAAGCAATTAGAATGTTTTTAGCATTTGCAGCATTCAAAGACTTCAAAGTGTATTAGATGGATGTTAAGTTTGCATTCTTGAATGGTGAATTGGAAGAAGAGGTCTACATTGAGAAACCAGAAGGATTTCAATTATCAAAACAAGGTGATATGGTGTGCAGATTGAAGAAGGCCTTGTATGGATTGAAACAAGCACCCAGAGTCTAATATGCACAGTTAGACAAATATTTGTTGCAAGTAGGGCTTAGTAAAGGCACTGTTGACAACAATCTATATTTCAAAATTAATGATAATCAGATCCTGATTGTTGTAGTCTTTGTTGATGACATTATCTTTGGAGGCAATGAAGGTATGTGCATGAAGTTTGCAGGTGAAATGCAAAATGAGTTTGATATGTCTATGTTTGGTGAAATGAATTTCTTTCTGGGTCTGTAAATTAATCAATCAGATAAAGGAATCTTCATATCTCAGTCTAAGTATGTGAAAGAGTTGTTGAAGAAGTTTGGGATGGAAGACTCTAAACCGGTATGTACTCCCATGGTGATTGGCTGCAAGTTGAGCAAAACTGATGAATCACCCAAGAATGATCAAAAAAAGTACATATCCATGATTGGAGGATTGCTTTATCTAACTCAAACCAGACTTGATATTATGCATGCAGTTTGTCTTGTTGCAAGATTTCAAGTAGATCCAAGAGAGTCACATGTGAAGGCAGTAAAAAGAATCCTGAGGTCTTTAAAAGGCACACTAGATCATGTCTTATGGTATCCAAAGGATAATGATTTCACTCTTAGTGCTTATACACATGTTGATTGGGCTAGAGATGTTGATGACAGAAAGAGTACTAGTGGAGGCACTTTCTTTTTGGGTAATAGATTGGTTTCATGGCTGACCAAGAAGCAAGATTCAATCTTTTTGTCAACTGTAGAAGTAGAGTATATTGCAGTAGCATGTTGTTGTACTCAAGTGTTATGGATGAAGTAGACATTGAAGGACATAGGAGTTGTGTATGTAGATCTAGTTGCAATCTTCTGTGATAATACAAGTGCTATAAACATTTCAAAGAATCTAATGATGCACTCAAGAACAAAGTAGATATCTATAAGGTATCACTTTCTGAGAGAAAAAAGTGATAGAGAATGAAGTAAAATTGGAATATGTGTCCACAAAGGATCAGATTACAGATATTTTCACTAAGCTTCTATCTAAGGATACTTTTGAGTATCTCAGAGAAAAGTTGGGGGTCATTACCCCTCTTGGTCTAAACTAAGATGCATAGGAATGCATCAGTCCAGAAGTGCTCAAAGTCTCATTCTTTGATCTAGATTGATGTTTTGAGAGCTACCTCTCAGGGGGAGTAGCTAGATGTTACCAGTATAAGTTCCTGATAAAGAAAGTATTGATAATAGAGAAAGTTTAGTTGGATCAAAGCAACAGAATGCAAGTATGTGCCCTTTGCCATTGATGTCAAAGGGGGAGATAAATTATGTGAAAAACCTAGAGATGAAAGAGTGCAGATGTGTAAAGTGATAGGGGGAGAATCTTGTCTTGATGGTCCTTACAGTTTTTCACATCATATGTTGCCATCAATGACTAAGAGGGAGATTGTTGCAAGTATGTGCCTAACCGGTGTTGTCATTGATGTCAACATATCAGTGTTGTCATTGGTGTCAATTGTGATCTTGTTTTGATGCTTGCTTGTAATGAGTTAGATACTTTGTATTTGCCTATGTAAGTATTGAAAATCCTAATATTGAGGATATTGAGAAAATTTGCTCCTCCAGTAGAAACAGTATGTTGCAAAATATCTTTGTCTACAGAAGAACAATCCAACAGATTGCTCTACATTTCTTGTTAGAATAAATATCTTTATCTGAGGATTGGAATTTATTTAGAGGCATGTCTGAAGATGCTATGTTCCAAGTTTGAGCCTTTGGTATGAAGATTTGAGTGAGTTATGTTCACCAGAATGAAAATAGTTTTTTGTATATTTGGTGGTGATAGAGAGAATGTATTATGCTTCGCATTCCTCTGCATTGAAGTATTTTGATCTTCGGTTCTAGAGTTAAGTTTGAGATGATGTTATGTGCCTTCAACTTAAATGGTTCATGATTTGGTGGTCAGCAAGTGATCTTTTCCTTATGACAGTAGCTGACAGTGTTGTTTATGAGCTCTAGTTTGAAGATTCTTTTTGACAGAGTGGGTAGAAGTTGTGTAATTGTTCCTGATGATTTCAATGTGCTTTTGGATGTCTCCTGATCGTGTTCCTACCTTTGGATTCATCCGCAAAGAGAAATTTGGATCGTATATAAAGACTGTTCTCGAAAGTCTTAATGTGAACACTAGTCTTGGCCGACGTGGTTGCTTTCACTATTTGTGGAGATGCATTGAAGATTGTAGTAGCGTGTTGTAGTGTGGAAGATTGTATTTGAGTCCCAACTAAGGCGTAGTGTGATCCGCATACACCTTTACATCTTTCCCTTAGCAAATTTTTGTATTAGGTCCAGACCTATTTCTATGTATGTTTATAAATTCCAACCTTGGAGTTTGTTCCAATGGTTGATGAATGTAATGCCGACCTTGATGTACATTCCAAGGTTGATGAGTTGTATAAAAACATGTAATGTGGTTGCGAAAAAGATGTCCATGGGAAAATGAGAAGATAAGTGCGAAGGTGTAAGAAGAGCAGAGTAGAGGTATTATATTGTGCTTTAATGGAATTAAACCTAGGCATGAAGTAGATGCTATAAAATCAGTTCACCAATCCTTGGCAGTGAGCCACCCCTTGGCAGTGAACCATCCCTAGGCAGTGAGCCCTAATATTTGCAGTGAGCATTTTGGGCAGTGAGCCTCTGATTTTTGGTATTGCTATATAACTTATTTATTTTTGTGGGCTAAGATCCACTGTGGTTTTTCCGTTATAGGTTTTTCCATGTAAAAATTTTGGTGTCTCATGTGATATTGTGTTGAGCTTCTTGTTTTATGCTTTCATGGTTAATCTTAATAACAATGACTAAGAATTGGATGTGTTGTTATTCATAAGTGGTTAAAGTTTTGTGATAACTGATTCACCCCACCTCTCAGTTGTCCTATGCATTTCAACAGTGCATTTGTTTGAACTAAATTCTGACACTCACTTTGTGTAATGTGTATTTTTAATATAAGCTTAACATTCACTTAAACTTTGTTAATATGTTTTTAGTTTCACAATTCACCTAAGAACAAGAGATTGGTTATTCCCTTAAAATGTATCAATAAATTATTACTTTCAGAATCAACTCAACAAACCCAAAGTAGATCTATGGGACAACTCAATTTGGATCTAAATATTGTACAACCTCAACCCATGGCTAGCACCAATTTTAGATCTTAGAACTTGCTACTCAAGGTAAATATGCATATGTTGAATCACAAGGATCCACATGCTTTAGAGGGTAGGGAATGTGAACTAAGAGGATTATTTGTAAAGTATCTACAAATGTTAAGCTCTCAACAAATTAAAAATATGTCAAATAAGGCTGAGGATGGTTTGTGATAATTATTTTTATTAGAAGCATAATAGTCAAGGGTTCCTATATTGCTAGATCTTCAAGTAATCATAGATAACAACTTAGTATTTTTTGGAGGATATGACAAAAGGATTACCTACAAAAGAGATCATTATTATACCATACAACTAGATTTTAAAAATGCATCCTTCTGCTCCTCCTACACATACACTGCTCACTGAAAACCCTACTAAGGTGTATCATGGTTCGCCTACGATTTCATTGAGTAGTCATCGACTGAATGGCTCTCTTGATCATCGGTTTGGTGGTGGAAATGGTTCTTCTAGTCACAAGCTTTCTCTGTTAGGCTCGATCCTATTATGCATTGCAGATCTTTGGGAGGATGTGGCACTTTTCAGGCCCTATTTCCAGAGACTGAAAGCATGGAATCCACTCCTAGGAGTCAATTAGCTGGTATCCATTCCTTTGTAAATATTGCAAGGTTGTGGGTCCTTGGTTATCCACACAATTCCCAGTTTCTTCCTCTACCCTACGCTCAACCTCCCCTATTATGGTGTATGATCATGATGTGGAAGAGAATGATGAATTTTATCTAAACTATGAAGTGGTTTGCAGATTTAACAATTTGTGTCTATCCCTACTAAACTATCATAAATGGGTCTTGTAAACCCCTGGTGGAGGGCAAGATTGAGCTCTTACCTTGTGCCAGAGGATTCTTCATAATGACCTTCACATCTTCGAAAGAGCTGGATATTGTGCTCAATAGTAGGGCTTAGTTGTGGGGAGTGCACTCCCTCTCCATTAAACCATGGTATCACTGCTTCAATTTACTTACAGAACCACTCAACATCAAACCAATCTGAGTAAGGCTCCAAAATCTCCTACTCTAGTTTTGGGAAGATTCATGCTATGAGGACATAGGTAAATCTATCAATCATTTCCTCATGGTTGATTCCACAACCTCATTCATGGGGCACTCTACATTGGCTCGTATCTTAGTTGACATTGGCATCTCCAAACCCTTGTTTGGAGAGGTGATTCTGAAGGTTGGGAAAAGATAATGGACACAATAATGTTTTGACACAAAGATCAGATGCAAATGGTGTTTTTCCACCAATCATCTGGCTTCTATTTGTCCTCTCTCTCATTGCAAGAATACACCTACATGGTGGAAGAATGCTATTGAGGATCATTTTACCATATGTGCTTCTAATCCTCTAGTGGATGATCCCTCATAGGATGAGGTGTTTAGATAGTTATCGCCTCTTCCATCTCGAGCGGTGTGGATCTCCCAACTCTAGTTCAATCATCGATTTCCCCAATCTCTCACTCAGATCCATCCTTGCATGATTTGTCTATGGTTGTGGCATCTATTGGGGACTCCCCCTATCCCCTCACTTTAAGGATTTGGATTCTTGGATGGTTGTTAAGAAAGAAAGGACCCCCCTTTCAACCTCAGATCAAGGGAGTTAGATTTTCAAAATTGGGATCTAGAGTTGTCTAGATCTTATTGTTATGTTTTGCAGCGGGGTTGCCTTTAGTGTTGTTAGTCCCATTTGTCATGGTATTCATTGTGTCTTCCTTTTGGTTGTTTTGTAAAAGGATTCAAGCCCTTTCAAAAGCACGTGTTTTTACCTTTATCAAAATAATTACTAGGAAGTCAACTACATAACATCAAGCCATATCATTACCCCATGTGCAAAATAGATTAATAAATGCAAGTATAATTCATCCTAGTCCAAGTGCTTATTCTTCTTTGGTGGTTATAGTTTGTAAGAAAGATGATACTAGGCACTAGTGGCTAAGATGATCTTGAATTAATTTTCTAGATAGATGTTAAAAAGATAAGGAACATGATAACTCAAATGGAAGAATTTCTTGTCACAAATGTTACATGAGAAGAAAAAGATTTCATGCAAAAAAATCCACAATTGATCACATTAAGGACATCACTTATTTGAAGAGGGGAAGCATACTATGCCCTTAACCCATTAATTATATTGGGATAGGTGAACCAAATATCGCTCATAATCCTTAATTGAGTCAACTATGAGTCCCTAAGTATAACTAATGTATGCTAGTACTAATATGTAACATGCCAACTAGGTTATTAGAAAACAAATCAATTTTTTGTTACTAACATTTTTAAGATAGGAAAAGATGACCTAATCAATTATGAACTAGATCAATTTTCCCATCAAACATTGGAACACAAGTCGACAAAGACTTTACACTTGTCTATAGTCCTCAAGGGAGAGGCAAGCTATTTGGGCTCTATTCCTTTGTTGTGATTGTAAAGATTGATTCAACAATAGCAAGATCTAGGGTTACAAGTGATCAAATGGATTAAATGAACAACATATAGGTGTTATGAAACAAATGTATAGAGACAAAAAAGAAGATCTAAGAAGACAATAGAGAGAGGAACCTAGTACCGAAAGCTGGGGAAAAATGTTGACGATACTAGAGCTTTGTTATAGAATCTTGATGAGCATATAGGAGTTGTAGGACATATATGTAGAAATTGAGAGTAAAACAACAAGAAGCAGATTAGGTGGAAATTGGTACTAAAATCTGGGGTTGTCTAGGTAGGACACTAGCGCTAGGTGCTAGTGTCCTTAGGGTTTTACACAGATGAAACTTCTATTTGACAACATTTGTATCTTTTGTCTTCATGTCACTCGTCGGTGCCTGAAACTCTCGATCCTAACCTGCACACACAAAAGAGGGAAAAAAGTTGTGTTGTATAGGGGCTTGCCTCAGTCAAACCTCATGTTGGTGTTCCCACCTCCACAATAGCAATGATGATTATGATAGAGAGTGTGCATTCGTAATGAACAGAGGCAAACCAAATAATAAAGGCTGCAATAAAAAATACCATTAAATAGAGTTACCATAAATGTGAAACCCTTGTTGGATTGATGTTGCAACATGAATCATCCACAAGGAGTTGATTAAGGAGGAAGAAGCTTCCTCAAAGAATTCCAAGGGTTAGTACATACAAATAGAGATCTTGTAGAGAGAGAGAGAGCTTGTAAATAGAGAAGTGACATTCATAGATCATTCATGTGCCTATCATGTTGTTTATATATGAATCCCAAGTACTTTTCATGGGCCCGATTGGGTAAGGCCAACAAGGTGCATCGTATAAGACAATCAAATTCAAACTCTTTCAAAGCCAACAGGCAAGACACTAGCGCCCAACTCTAGTGTCCAGACTAAATTGGCCCTTGAAATGCCAGTTGTCAAGGGACTTAACCCAGTTCCTTATCAAGGTGTTAAAATAGGCATATCATAAGAGAGGTAAACACATACACTAAACATCACACTAAACCCAGTGTGATATTGTAAGCAACGATAATTTAGGACACTACAACATTAAGCTATTAACCATTTGTGTAGTAAAAAAGTGTGGTCTTGCAACAAGCCATCAAATACCCATGAGTTTTACAAAGAGGACACGCATTTTGCTCCAATTGCCTTGGGCTCTATCTACACAATGTCCTAATAAAATATTATTTTTCCCATGGACTTGAGAGATAATAAGAATTCTAGCTTAATCCAAAATCTTGGTCCCACTTATGTAGCCACACAAGATACTTAAGCTCATCATTTGTTTCCCTCACCAAGCTAGACGCTACCATTTGGATGTGGATTGATAAAAAGTGATGCAGAGCATGCAGCGAAAACGTTTAAAACAGCACCACATGTCGAGCTACAGGAGTGGTTGAACCATTTGAACCTCTTGAACTTATTGAACTAACAGTTGTTGAACCATTGAACCACATTAATCATTGAACTTATTGAACTGATGAACCTCTTTCACCTTTGGAATCGGGTGAACCCTTTGAACCAAATGAACCCATTGAACCGTTGAATCGGTTCAACCATCAGCCAAACATATTACTATCGGCCTTCTCAAAAATTCTCTCACCAAAGTACCATTCACTCCGGTGACCCTTCAACTTAGCATAAACATAATTTGACTTGCTATGCCGGTTCTCTCTACCATTTCTACTGGTCACTCCTTGCATCATTCGAAATGTACATTCACCAAATACAACCATGATATACAAATGTGAGATACACATGAAATGTACTCAGATACAATTGCGATATGCACACATAATGTTCTCGACATACAATTGCAGTATACACATAAAATGTATGTTCAGTGATAGAACATGAATCTTAAGCCGATAACCTCCTCAGCAACTTCTGTAACCGAACAACACACAAAAACTACAAAACCTATAGCATAGAAAACAAACTAACACTACGGAGGTCATTCCACTGATTTTGAAGAAATCTCAACCAGTGGAATGACTCCAATCTACATTTTTATAATTAGACCAAAACACAAAAGCTATTCATTCCTCCTTCTCAGTTATACATACAAATCAATCTTTTCTCTCTCTGTGTCTATTTTTTCTTCACAAATAGAGACCAACTATATAAAGACTCTCACACGTTGGTAGTTATAGGATGGAAAATGAACCACCACTGCCGACCAGTTACAATCAATTTATTCGGTTACTATCTTTTAATCTTTCTTGACACATATACCAACTTAACCAACTATGGTTCAATATGGCGTTAAGGCCATGACTCATAAAATGCAAGGAATCTTCCAGATTCTCAATGTCTCGAGGTGCTCCTGCACCATACAACCAACCAACAAATATTTCCAAGTCCCTTGGAAATGTACCTGCAAAAACAAAAACTTCCTTTTTCTGCATCTCTGTCTGGCTTCATCTTCTTCAACTTCAGGCTTCAGGCTTCAAATCTTCACGTCAATGGGCTAGTGACCAACCAACCAACAAAATCAAACTACCATCAACTCCAGAGCATCTTTAGGCTCCTTCTACTCCTATCAGTGGAGTATTCTCAGACTAAACAAAACCTCCATGACTACAACACAATGCTCCATCAACTGTCCATCTTACATGCTGCTTCACAGACCCATTCCTCTCATCCAACAGTAGATCCTGGAAGTTGCACCTACCACTCTCTCCTCAGTGGCCTCTCTCTGCACCTTCTCCCTGGCTTAATCTTTCTTGGTGAATGGTCTTGACAGACCTCATCCTCGTCTGCCCACACACAGGAATCCTATTCCTCCTAGCAACTAGATGGCACGAGCATCTGCAACAGTCTTGCAACTACTGTCAGCCTTCAAAATACTTTCTACAATCTCTATCTTCAACATGGTCACCAACCAAACACCTTGCTCCAACTCTTTAGTTGTCCTTCAGCTCTTCATCTATCTTCTCAGAAATCAAACACAACACCTTCAGTTACCAAATCTTTCACCAGATCTTTCGCTAGATCTTTCATTAGCTCTTTCACCAGATCTTTCGCCAACTCTGATACCAATTTGATACAGAGCATGTAGCAAAAATGTTTAAATCAACACCACATGTCGAGCTACAGGAGTGGTTGAACCATTTGAACCTCTTGAACTTATTGAACTAACAATTATTGAACCGTTGAACCACATTAATCATTGAACTTATTGAACCGATGAACCTCTTTCACCTTTGGAATCGGGTGAACCCTTTGAACCAAATGAACCCGTTGAACCGTTGAACTGGTTCAACCATCGGCCAAACATATTACTATCGGCCTTCTCAAAAATTCTCTCACCAAAGTACCGTTTACTCTGATGACCCTTCGACTTAGCATATACATAATTTGACTTGCTATGCCGGTTCTCTCTACCATTTCTACCGGTCACTCCTTGCATCATTCGAAATGCACATTCACCAAATACAACCGTGATATACAAATGTGAGATACACATGAAATGTACTCAGATACGATTGCGATATACACACACAATGTTCTCAGCATACAATTGCAGTATACACATAAAATGTATGTTCAGTGACAGAACATGAATCTTAAGCCGATAACCTCCTCAACAACTTCTGTAACCGAACAACACATATACCAACTTAACCAACTATGTATAACATCCTAGCATAGCCATTAAATAACTATTAAGATTCCTTCAGCTCAACATGAAATACCATAGTTGAGATAAGTATACAAATGTCAAAATGTATTGCTGACAAAATTTGAGCTCACCTCTCAACTACATTATAATGGGATAGATAGGTCTATAAATCCTTATAACACCAATATAACATGAAAATATACATGAGGGTGTGCCTACAACATAGTTTATTGGAAGTTTTAAATATGTAGGTCACTCACAAGGCCATGGTATGACATGTGATCACAAGAACCTTTATACTTAGGTGATATACTAAGCAAGTGCAATAACTAGGAATTTAACCAAAATTTGCTTTTATTCTCAATTTTAGTTTTCCTTTGGATTCCAAACCTTGCTAACTTTGGACATAAGAAATCAAATTAAATGTAGCTCACTAGTAGTCTTAGGTATATAGATAGAATATGAAACCTTCTACTTATGACATGTGGACTTAATTTAGTGAGGGCATGTGGAGCCTCCCTAATGACTCTTAACATCCTCTAACAACTTTACCTCACCATCCTCCAACCAATGGTGGGAGTTTTAATTCTGGCATCTTCTTCTTTTTCCATGGAGCCTTGATGACTATAGGATGAACTTGATAAGATGATGCAAGATAAACATAGTATATAAAAGCCTTACCTTTAATACCATGGGATTTATTTAAGAGTTATACCAAACACCTCACGGTGGGTCCCAACCTCTAGCATGAACTTGATCAACCAATAGCATTGCCTCATTAGCAATCTTGAAGGACACTGATTGAGCTTAATCTAATGAAGTGGACAGAGTTTAATACATAGTCTTGGATTTTAATATTAGTGGGCTTATTTTATAAAGTTATACACTGCACTTATCATGTGGACCCCACAATAGATAGCTTGGCATCACTCCACCAATGGCATGGACTCAATGCTAAAATTCATTTTGCAACCTCCTATGTTGTCACATGTGATTGGTCACATCTACTGAGTCTCACCCTTAAATACAAGCTTCAAAAGTCTATCAATCTTGATTCTTTGTGCCATAGGTAAACACTTATTGTATCATATATTACATTACTAGGTTCCTTTATGGCCTACACCAAGCTTGTATATTGTTATGTACAAAACCTCAAGATTCAAATAGGTCATACCATTTCTCACAAATTTCTCATGTTATTTCACTGATTTGCATTACACCATCCTATAGTATATAACATTCCACTTGTGTGCCATTTTGTATCTTCATTGCCATTTTACAACTCCCACAAGTACTGGTATAACACCTGACTATATTAGTATAACTAGTGTGTGAGGCCATTCATTTATGGCATACCGAGTTGCTCTATTAGTCATGTTATGGTTGTTATACTTGGACACTGGACTTATTATTATTGGGATACCTAGATACTAGACTATGTATTTTTGGATTATGATATTTGGATAGGCTATAGTAGACATTGATCATTTGATTAGATTAATTATTTAATTACATTTGGTGATGGCGACCTAATTATGAGATAGTTTTATCATAGTTGATTTTATGTGATGGAGGAATGTCTTGATTGATCATATATGTTGTCTAATTATGTTTTATGGATTATGCTATTAAACAAGTTGAGGTTAATTGAAATTGGATATATGTGTTGATAGACCATTATGATGCATATGTGATGACATTAGGAGATATCATGGAATGTTGATTGAAATTGTATTGATATGTAATTGACATTCACATGGATTTTGATTATAGTTTAGACTATAGATGGTTGCATTGAATATGATTATAATTAGAATTTAATTCAAGTTGCTTCGGCTATATATGTTTATTGGACAAATTGACGTGTACAATTGAGATGTGTAGTTACCTTCCATGACCAATGGAAAGTTGGAGGTCAACTAGAAACCTTAGTCTATATGGAGACTAAAGTCTTTTGTAAATGTATAATGTGTAATGTGATTTATTTACTATGATTATTTTGGTTTTTAAAATTGTGTGTAAATATGAGTTGGCATGGGTGATGAGCTGGTTACTTATGTGTCTTATTTTGAAATTTAAAATTTGGGGTCACTGTTGAGGAGGTTTGACAGGTCTTTTCATGAATATTTTATTGATTTTAAGCCCCTAGGTCATGCATCTTGGGGTTGGGGGTCTTTTGGGATTTAAATTTTTGAAATTTGAGTGATTTAGACCACTTCCAAGTTCCTTGGGAAAGAAGTGGCGTGGGTAAGTTTTGGGAAGAGAGATGGTGGACTTGTCAGGTCATCTCCTTCCATTCTCCTAGGTTTGGGGATGAATATTTGAACAAGTACCACCTCATCCCAAGGCTTCACACATGTGGGAGCCCAACCTAGGAAGATATTTGGACAAGAGTGTAAAAATACACTCCTCTCCCTCAGGCCTCACACATGTGTGAGAGCCATGAGGAGTCAAATCAATCCTTGGGGTTGGATGATTGGTTGAGAGGGATGAGGAGGATTCCATGTGGCACCTTCTCATTTGGAGAGGAGGTGTGACATATAATTCATTACATATACCCTCATTTGCAACTTGTGAAGCATTTAGCATTCCATTTTCACTTGTTTAGTTGAGAATTTGAGAGGAAGAGACTTGGAGATTGGAGAAGAAGGCTAGTGGAGCTTTTGGAGGGACTTCACCAACGTTGTTCTTCAACAACTTTTGGGAAAAGTTTTTGTGAGGTAGGCTTCTTTCTTGTAGAATAATTTGTGTGTTGAATAGAAATGAAAAGTAGAAAATGGGTGTATGTGTTGTGTTCTTCTTACCTTGTTCTCCATTGTTGTGATGAACATGTAGTTGTGTTGTTGGGTTGGGTGTATTGTGTTTTGGGTTGGCTCCCCAATTGGTTGAGAACAACCCATGTGAGGGGTTGAGGGAGGTAAGAATTCTCCTTGGGGAAAGCTCACTTTATTGAAGGAGAGGTTTGGCATGAGTGCCATAGTTCTTTTGAGTGGCATGAGTGCCATTTGGTGTTTGGGTATTGTGATTTTTGTGGTGAAATGGTTAAGGAGGTTTTGGAAGATTTGAAGAATCACGGAAATGTGTATATGTGATTTTGATGTATTAGTTCTATTTTTCCCCAAGGTAGAGTTTTCTACTCTAATCCCCCTATTTTGGATTCTTTTTTGGTATCCTTAGTGTTGTGTAAGCCTTGGTTGGGATTGTTGTTGTATTTCTATGAAAAATGAATGGTGTGTTAGTTTTTGGTGTGCTCCTTGGGTTTCATAGTTGGCCTCCTAGCTCGAGGGTGGCTTGTGAACAAGCCAATGATTGGGAGGTGATCACCTCTATTGGTCCTTGGATATAGTTTTCTCTTGTTTTTGCATGTTTTGTGAAAATGGACAAAGAAAGGAGAAGAGTCTCCTATTAAAGTGTTTCAAGCCTTGTTCAAGAGAAATTATTCTATGTAAAAGAGCCTTATTTTGTATTGAGAACCCTGGGTCAAGTTTGTAAATGTGGTTAGGAAAGTTTTATAAGTTGTTATGCTGTGGTCTATGAGTCACTATGGGGTTGTAAATGTCCTTTGAATGTGCCAAGATTAGTTATGTATCTTCAAGATTGTTTACCTTTCTCTTGTTAAGTTTCTTAAATGTGTAAATTTTTTATTTAGCTTTCACTTAGTGTATGAATGGTATCAAACAAGGAAAATGATTCATTTAGTTGTATTCTTATTATGCAAATATGAATGAAAATCTTTGTTCTTCATTATAAAACTTGAGTATATGATGGCATAATAAGATTTTAGATAGTTCCATTTTAACCTTCTTCTATTTGGTGTGAAGTTTGTTAAGAAAATTAAATCAATGTATTTAGTAAGTTAGCAAGAAAGAAATAAATGTGTGTTGGGCAAAATGATTATCTCATTCTTTGTATAAGTTTTGAAGTCTAGATGTAAAGTTAAAATACTTAAATCTTTATTATATCCCTTTTTATGTGCACATTTAATAAACGTCCAATCAATAAGTGTTGTGTTGATTAATGTAAGTAAACATTAGGGCATTTAGTTACTTCACTTGTATATTCAAATTTAGTCAAACAAAATTGATAATAAATCAATACATTTTCTTGTTTGAAATATATATATATATATATAAGAACTCTGTTTTAAAACATATAATAATATGTTATTTATTTTCTTTTATGTCATCTATTAATTTTATATTTATTTCCAAACAAACAAAAAAATTTGATATATGTTGTTGGGTGGCAAGGTGGGTCGAGCCCTAAACCCTGTCGCACCCTACATAGGGTGGGGTCAGAGACCTTGACCCACAGAGTCCTATGAGGGCTCCGCCACACCCCCGCGGAAAAGAGGAACTGACTTGTCTATGCAGGTCAAGACCCTTACTTGTGTTAGATTGTTGGGTTTATCCTAACCCACACCTAGGCTTAAGTCACACTTAGTGGCTAAGTCTAACTTAACCTTGACATTAAAGGTTAAGTTCACTTTTGAGGTTAGTCACTTTTTTGTCTCACCACATGTGCTCACATGAGGTTAGTCATTTTGACACTTCACCTCATTAGAGGTTGGAGATATTCTCTCCTCACCTTATGGGAGGTTGGAGACATTTGTCCATCACCCTCCACTTGTGCACACATGTATTCATCACATCGAGAGTTAGTTATAGTTGGTTGTCTCCTTCTCACCTCAGTCTCCTTGCCTATATAAGCAAGGCTCTTTGTACATTTTCATCAACTCTTGGTGTAAACTCTTGATGTAATCTCTTGGTTATACATTTTGGCTTTTATGTGCTTATGCTTTGTAGAAATTCATCTTGTTTTCTCTTGCTGATCTTGGCTAATTCTGACATGGTATCAGAGCTATGTAAGTGAAATGCTTCTCATTTTGAGCAAAATCAAGCACTCAGCCATTTCAAGATTCAATTTTTGGTATTTTCTTTACAATTAGGTACGTGTATTGAAATTAATTCTATACAAAAAAGTTGTAAAAAATTGAAATATTTTTTAGCAGAGGGCCTTTCAACCCTCTGCCCATCTACCCATTTTGGGTAATCTTGTTTTTTACAAGTTTCTTCTGTGACCTATTCGGCTTCTCTGCAAGATTGTTTGCAAGTGTATTCAACGGATTTGTTGTTGGCACAACAAGAAGAGGCTATCCATTTGTTGGACACTTTTGTGGACTATGTGCGTGGCATTGAAATCTACACTCTTCTGCAACTCTCTACCCATATTTTGTGCTGCCCTTCCTTGGTGTCTTGGCCAACTTTGTTCCTCTCCCCATTTATTATGGTGCGAGCAAGTAGAGGGCAGTCACCAAGAAGGCAACCACAGCAATAGTCTGGGCATCCAAGTCATCTACAACACCCCATTTCGACTTCTCTTAGGCACCTATCCTTCATTCAGCTATTTTTTGGCCTATTGTAGACATAAATTACAATTTGTTATTGAAGATTACAACCAATATTTGGAGTTACGGCTCAGGATTCTTTGCATGTTTTAGGCCATTCACCATAGTTCATGGTAGAACTGGAAAGACTGTTTGATAAATTTTGTTTATCTTGTCCTAAAGCTATAGAGGACATTGAAATAAAAATAAACGAGTCTAAGGAAAAATTGTTAAGTGTATCCCAATCTTTTGATCCTTTGATAGTATCAGTGATGAGCCAAGAATGTCAAACAATCAGCCTAATTGAAGAATTAAAGAAATTGATGAAGGAAAAGGACAACATTGAGACAAGGATGTGTGAGCTTCGGGGAGTAATTTCCCCCAAATTAGAAGCAATGTTCAATGCTTTGAATGAAGCCCAAGTTGTTGCTAAGTCAGGTGATCCTACTGACTTGCGGAAAGTAGAATCTCAAGCATTCTTATTTAGTGGTCACATCTCAATTTTGAATAGCATGAAGAAGAGTTGGGACAATGAGTTGGCACTGTGGAAGAATGTCTTTGGTGATATGTTCAAACTCATGTAAATAAGT
Source organism: Cunninghamia lanceolata (assembly GCA_027924645.1). Classification (NCBI taxonomy): domain Eukaryota; kingdom Viridiplantae; phylum Streptophyta; class Pinopsida; order Cupressales; family Cupressaceae; genus Cunninghamia; species Cunninghamia lanceolata. The sequence goes on along the minus strand of BSBN01001770.1, from coordinate 1,364,360 downwards.
CATAGGGTTGTTTGTATATATGCCCATGTACATAAAGTTTTTGATGAATTTTGGTGTCAGGATTTTGTCGAGTTTGATGCTTAATTATAGATATTGGAACTACTAGACCATAAGGCAATATTCACTCCTGGCTATAAAGTTGTATTGCATATACACTCCATTGTGGAGGAATGTGAGATTATGGAATTGTTACATTCAAAAAGTCCATCCTTTACCATTGATGTCAAAGGGGGAGTGAAGAGCAATGAAAAATGAGGAATCCAGCAAAGGGGGAGCACTAGAGAACAGTGAAAAGCATAAGTATACATAGTAAGGGGGGGTTGTTCCGACACTTAGTCATTTTTTACTAAGTGTTACCATCAATGCCAAAGGGTGAGATTGTTGACAAGACACACTGATATGCATGACAAGTGTTGTCATTGATGACAACTAAGTCCATCTTACACATCCACATTAAATAATTTTTTCATGCCAGAAGTCAAAGTGAAGATTTGTCTGAGTCCGGGTAGTCAGAAATAGAGCATGTGATAGGGTCCAATATCTTGGTCTGGATCTCTCTGGTGGTAAATCACAGTGTGTTATGGATCTGAGGGAGTAATAAGGATTGTTAGGACTATCTAAATCTAGGAATTTAGCCTCCAGTGATGAAGGATTCAAAAGTTATAAGCATCTGAGTATCGACTTCCAGTTAGTCAGTATAGTCAGAAGAATAGGCTGACCTAGTATTTGATCTTGGTCCAGATGAAGAAAAGTTGTTGGTTAAGCAATTTTTTGTAATCAGTGGTATTGGATGACATGATTGATGATTTGAGAACACAAGTTTTTGGTCCGTGTTGTTGATTGTGCATGGATTCAGTCAACAGAGCAGAGTTCTTAACAAATGCTCTAAGTTTTCTTGAAGCCGACTACAGTTGATTGAATTTCTTGATGTGGATATATATAGCCAATGGATTTGAGTGTTTTGAAGTGTGTCTGTGTGTGTGTGAAGGTGTGATGGAGCAAGTGCAAAAAAAAAGTAGAAAGAAGTGTGAAGATAAAGATCCAAGCTCAGATTATGGCCTAAGAGTGAAATAGGGTAGAATAAGGATGAAGTGTGTAAGATCAGTATTCTGTGCTTAACCAGAACTAAACTTCTGCATTGGTAGATGTTATTCATCAGTTCAAATAGTCTATAATCTTCTTATCATCTCTGTAGGTAGTGAGCCTCTTGGAGCAGTGAGCTCTAGGCAGCTCTAGGCAGTGTGCCCTGAAGGCATGTGCCTTCCCCATTTGTAATACTTTTAACAGAGTATAATTTCTTGTGGGTTAACCCCCACAATGGTTTTTCCCTTAACTGGGTTTCCATGTAAAAATCATGGTGTCATGTGTGTTGATTTTGTTTCTTCTCATGTGTTGTTGATTTATGTTTTCATGGTTATATCATTAATTTTTTGATAAGTGATAAAGAAGGTAAATTGCTGCAAGTGATAAAAGTTTTTGTGACAACTGATTCACCCCCCCCCCCACTCTCAATTGTCTACCCTTATTTCAACATATGAAGCATTTAAGAATAAAAGAAGCCATGTAAAAAGGATTGGGGGCCCAGTTTGCAATTTGTAAACAAAAGAAAACACAAAAAATTTTAAATTTTCAAAAAAGATAAAAGATTCTAGAACTCAAATAGACACCCCTTTTAAATAATGTCACCCATTCCTAGATGTTTATCCAACTCTAACCAAATGATTGAAAATTAAAAACCAAGGATGGGTGACAAAACCTAAAAAAAAAATGGTTCCCAATCTTGGGAAAGAAAATAATGTCATGTTGTGGAGTCCACAACAAGAAGAATATCCTCTTTTAGTAGTATTTTTACTCCATCCATCAGAGCTTGAATAATTTCCACAGGATTACCATATTTAGGTCCAATACATTGTTGTATTCTTATAAATATTTTTTATTTCAAGCCATAAATAACTGATAGTCCTATCATAATTTCTTATAGAGGGTATTTATGTCAATTACAATCCACATAAGAACATAGATTACTTTTGGAAATCCTAATCAAAAAATTAAATTTATATCTTGTTCTTCAAGATCTACTATATTAGTCACTACTTTAACAATCAACATGTCCCATAATGATATCTACATTACCCAAAATCATCACGATATTATTGAATTTGATAGAATAAATGCACAAAAAATGTAATATTTTATTGATATTTTTGGATTATTTCTACATTGCTTTGTATTTCCGTATATAGCCTTACATTTTCCCATAAAAACAAACTATCTTAGCTATGGGAATTAACAATTATTAATTTCTTATAACTAGTAACTAACATATTATTATTTAATTATCTATTGTCTTATTTATTACACTGAAGATGTAAAAAAATACCAACATTCCCCCTTATTACATCAATCTGAAAAAAGGACAATTTAACACTACAAGGACTGAACATAGTAGCCCTTCTAGAAACTTTGATGTAGTGCCTCCACCAATTCTCCTCACTCGCCAAAGACATGCCAAACTAAACTCATCAACGAATGTCTTGAATTTGAAACTTGTAAATCCTTTGTACTACATGAGAGAACATAATCCCATCCTCCATGCACAATGAGAGAACAACTCCTCCAAGTGTCCACAACTCCTCTGATTGTGTCAAAATCCCTCCTCTAGTGCTACATATGAGAGAACAACTCTCTTCTAAGAGTTCACTTTCCTCTTAAAGTGTCAATATCCCTCCTATAGTATGATGAGAACCAAATCCCTCCAATTTATACAATGAACTGAACCAATGTGAATACACTAATCCCACCCTATTTTAGTGATTACACTATCCAGAAAATGACTAAGTGAAGATAAACTAACCCCACCCTATTTTATAAGTTACACTACCAACAAATACTATCAAGAACTGCCAAGGTTCTCTTGCTCCACGAAGGGAAATATATTGAAATTAGTTCTTCATGTGCAAAGTATGATCGCTGAGTGAGAATCTAGCTCAAGATGATTAATGTACCTCCTACCTCTGATGCCTCTAGACTCCAATTTCCTTGTTACACTTTATTCACCTTAGGTCACATGTAAACCTTTGAAATCTTGATTAGATGTAGCATAGATGGATGAAAGAGTACAAGCATATGGTGATACATATAAATGATTAATAGTAAAAATAATAGGTTGTCATATTCTACCAATATTGCACTCGATTATAACATCCTCCTATAACTTCTCTTATAAAACCCTTGTAAAGATTTGAACTTGATATTACCAAATCACCATCAAGAAAATTGTTGCTCCTCTCTACAACAATCAATCTTGGCACAAGCACATCCAACTCCTTATTACTACAAATAAAACATAAATATTGTTTTTCACTTATCACTCCCAATAGTTTTGTAGACTTCAATTAAAATAGTCTGAAAAGAACCACATACCAACAACTCCAATAAATAAATCTCCAATCAAGTTAATGCCTTTAAAAGAATTCATAAAAAAAACATATGCACTAATAGGCATTGAACGTATGACCTCTCACTAAAACTATCAATTCCTTGATAAAATGAACTTTCCAACTTAGAAGCATTAAACTTCAACTTGAATTTGAGAGCATACTTGAATGGCTTTAAAAAAATTAGCAACCAAATTACTCAAATTTGCAAGCCAAAAAATAACATTTATATAATTTTTGAACTTTTAACCAATCACGTAAAATAGGAACACCCTTACTTTGAGCCCAAGCAATTGTGCTACACTACCATGTTTAGTCTTCAAATCCCCAATGTAACTTATAAACTATATTGCTACAAATAGGAGAATAAATAAAAAAGAAATTCTAAACCTTTGACAAGTGAGGTGGGTTTCCCAAAAATATTTGCTTCCCTTATTTATTTGTTTTCTATGCACCATTGAAACATTTACAGATGTATTACTAGCCAAATAATAGTTTCAATGCCTTTTACCAAAAACACATTAATGGTTTTCAATATTTTTTACCAACCAATATTAATGCCTCTATAGAAAGTGTACTAGCCAATATCAACACAGTTTTAAATTAGATTCACGTCACTATATTCGACATCAAACTAGTCATTAACTTCTAGGAGTAGCCTAAAAAAATTCTAGGTTTTCTTCCTCTCTTCATCAACTTTCCAAATCGTTTTAAATTTTTAAATTTTGTTATCAAATTTAATGAGATTGCATTAAATTGTTATAATAAACTATATAATTCTAAAATCATAACAATGCACTAGCAGATAACATGGTAAACTTGAACTTGAATTCTTTACAGTCTTGGTAACTCCAATTTTCACCATACCAAAAATTTGGATCAACTTACATTGTTATGTTTCTCATGGCCCAATTTCAATTTGCTCTAGTACCATATTGAACTTTGTAGAACAGATGAATAAAGAAATAATATGTAATATTTTATTGATATTTTCAGATGATTTTTACATTGCTTTGCATTGGCTTATATAGCCTTACATTTTCCTATAAAAACAAACTATCTTACCGAGGGGAATATAACTTTCCAAAACTAACACTTATTAATTTATTATAACTAGTAACTAACCTATTATTAGTTTATTATCTATTTTCTTATTTATTATACTAATGATGTAATAAAATACCAATAGATATCAACTAATTTCATCCCTTTAACTAGTTGATGAGAAGTCTCCAAATCAATAAGACTAGGTGGTCATATTTTTCTCTCTAGAGAAAAATATCAGCATCTCCTATTAAAAAAATACTAATTCACATTTGGAAGCCTCTACTCTCATGAAATGATCTTGTTTTGGTAATTCAAAATTAGGGGAAGGTTTCTTACTATTAAAAATCTTCTCCTTCTATTTAAATGTCAACCCTCTAAATTCTCATAGAGACCTCTTGCAATTACTTCTAAGGCTTGTTTAATTATTTTTATAGATTCTTTCATTTCCCCAAAGGAAATACTAAGCTAATGAATCTCTTTTTTCCCATTAGATTTTCAAATCTAATTCATCATAACATTCATAAATTATCAACATTACGAAGATATCATTGGATTCTAGAAGCTTGTAGCATGGGTCTTGATAAACTCCAATCTATTGCTTCTTCTCTACAAATAATGCCTACTTCCTCAACTCGTTTCAAAAAGATAGGATTGTGTGTAATAAGCCTTTCATAATCTATCACTTTTGAGAATAAACAATAGAAAAAATATAATAATGTATCTATCCAATCGTAGGATAAATCCATAAGTATTACTCCAATATGAAAATAATTAGGCATCATTTGCATGCCCATGGTAGCTTCAAACAAATCATATATCATTTCCCTCTCTTAAAATATAAAAAAAGGTCTATGCACCAATATCATCCACGAAAGGTCCAAGCTACAACAAATGAGATGCTATATGACTTAAATCTAGCATAATCACTTTGATATAGCTAGCCGTTTAAAGTACTTGAATATTTTTTTTGAATTGAGTATAGATTACTAATAAGAATATATGCAATATATGACCAACCACATGGCAATCTCATAAACAAGATCAGAGCACATAATGTTTTATCAATAGAACAAAACAAGAGACACTGGTACCCACCCTCTGTCCATGGTATACATGTTGTAGATCACCATGCTACCCTACTCAGAAGTAGAAAACAACTGCTTACAGTTGTCAAAAAGTTGCTCATACTGTATCCCAAAGACACCCTAAACATGCACAAAGTACATATATTGAACCCGATGCAATGCTTCAAGACCAAAAGCTTGTTCCATTACCCACACCCGGCACTTCAGCTGTAAGAGATCATAAAGTACAAACTAATCATGTCTCATAAGGTATCCAACAGATATGAATTGACCTTTATTCCATACCAAAACATGACTTCACCACGACAGAACAAATATCTTATATCATGAATCATATACTAGAGTCAAGGAAATATAAGAGACATGCCACTTGTCACCTGCCATCTAATACCTATCACCTGATACCTGACCAAAATACCTATCCAAAATGCAAAAAGAGCATCTGCCACTTACTATTACAACTCACACTGAACTTACCAATGGATCCAAAGGCACCTATAGAAGACCCACATCTGAGATGAATCCACTGTCCCCAACAACCTCAGGTCCAACATCCTTATCTCCCAAAACAACTACCTTACTATTAGTGGAGATGTTCCTATTATATCTATCCTGAAAGACCAAGTTCTGACTTATCAGCTTTTCAACCATGTTTCATTCACCTTGTGGCCAATTGAATGATTTTGTTATATTTGATCTCTTGAGCACTGTTGGGCCAGCATCACATAATTCCAAGAATTTCTTCTTAGAAACTTCAAGGGATAGCTGCACCTGCATAACCACATTCTAAAAAATTAGTCTTCTAGAAGACTCAATCAGCACTCTACTCCCCCCTTGAAAATAGTCCTAATTTACGAGTTTCCATAAAGTCCACAATATTTTAGTAAAAAGGATTAACCAGAATGAATTTGATTTTTTATCCAATCACAAGACATATCCAAAAAGAATCTCCTACCAATTGATATTATTTTTTGGGTCCCAACCCTTCAGATTAGAAAGAAATATAGACCATATAGATTTAGCATATTCACATTAAAAAGAAAGATGCTTAGTAGACTCTAATTGAGCACAAAATTTACACAAGGACTTACTAGGATCAGACTTGAAATAAACATCACCAACAACTAGTCTATTTAATAGTAATAACCATCTAAAACAAGACATTTTAGGTTCTATAACATTAAACAAACATCTAAGAAAAATTTTAGACCACTAACTAGGACTCATATCAACTGACCAATATTTATTGAAAAATGTGATAGGCTCCAAGGAATTAGTTATGAGACTATAGATCTTTTTTGAACCACTATTATTCACAACCGGTCCATCATTCCATTTTGGGTCTTCATTAGATCTCTGTAAAGGGCTTTGAGCAACAAATTGTATGTGTTTTTGAGTATCAGGAAGGCCAATATTATTTTTCAAAGAACCCTATTTTATCAATTTACCATTCTTTATTATATCCTTAAAGAAACCAATTCCTTTACTATCCTAGTTCTTGGCATAACATCCCTACAACAAAGTAAGAGGCTTGTTTTTATATTGTAGGTTCCACCAAATTGAAAGAAAGTTATAGATTTCATTACCACTGATGTTCCAAGCAAGACTATCACCAATGAGAGGTTTTACCAACTCCCAAGGCTTCCAAATGCTTCTGAAGATAGCATAGCCAAAGACTAGGATGGCAAATCTTCTGAAAAGAGTATCATGAGGGCGGAGATACTTCCATTCCTTGGCCCTTTTTGGTACAACCATTTGTATATTATTTCTAATGTTGAAGTACTTTCCAGGGCTCATCTCCCATAAAATATTTTATGATCCATTTAGATGCAAGTGCTATACCTTGAAGTTTAAGATCTTTCAACGCTAGAGCCCCCAAATCCTTCCCAAGACAACACCAACTCCATTTAGCAACACTCCTCTTTTTGTGACCTTTGCCATCAAACCAAAGAAAACCTCTAATTTTCCTTTGCACCTCTTCAATGTGGCAATTGTTAAAAAACCAAACTGGGGAGAAATAAATAGTATAAGAGGACAGATTTTTTTGATAGATTTGCATTCTACCTGGCATGGACAAGAATTAAAAATTCCATTTCCCCAACTTATTATCAATCTTTTCCTTCACCCAATCCCACATCTCAGGTAGAGAAGGGGAAATTGAAAAAGGTGTCCCCAGATAACTAATTTGTTTATTAGGACCTCCCCATTCATAACCAAGCTCAAGAAACCACTTAGGTGACTTGATATCCCAGCTTAAGAGCATAGATTTTTGAACATAAACTTTTGAACCTGAAGCCAGACATAAATCATCCAAAATTTGTCTAGCTTATTTTTTAAGTTGATTTCATCCATCTCTACAAAAATAGCTGTATCATCAACAAATTGAGTATTGATGAATTCATCTCCATTTGGTAAGAACAGTCCTCCAACCCTACCATATCCATTATTGGCTCTCAACAAATAGTGAAGACCATCTACTGAAATAACAAACATGGTAAGGGCCAGAGGGAAGACTTGCCTAATAGACCTCTGAAGCATAAAAAATATGAAAATGAACCGTTAATATCAGTCATTGTAACAACATCTTAAAAGAGTATCTTCACCATATTTGTGAACTTTTGTGGAAAGCCAAATGCATCTAACATCATTATTATAAAAGACCATTCAATCTTGTCATAGGCTTTCTCAAAATCTAGAAGGGGCATGCCAATTGTTGGATTAGTGTGGTTCTCTAAAATAAATCTTCCTTTAACAAAGCTAGTTTGAGACTTATTAACAAACTTGGGTAGGATATCCTTTAGCCTTTGTGACAATACTTTAGCCATAATTTTATATGAAACATTCAAGAGGGCAATAGCCCTCCAATTCTTGATAAGCCCTCTATCACCTTCTTTTGGAAGGAGTTCCATAACTCCCCTGTTTATATGACTACCCAAGGAACCTTTTTTGAAGGCCTCATCATATACTACCCAAAGGTCATCTACAACCCATGCACTGTTCTTATAAAAGTTAGTAGGAAGGCCATCAGCTCCAGGAGATTTATTATTTTTAAAGGTATTGATTGCATTCAAAATTTCATCCTTACAAATCACATTACTCAAACTATTGGCATCCTCCTCTGATATTTTTACAGGAATGAGGTCCCTGCACACTTTTTGGGCCTTGACACAATGCTAATTAACATCATTAGCAGTAAAGAGATTCTGATAGAATGATCTAAATTCTTCCTTAATCTTGTGAGGGTCTTCCACCCTAACATTGTCTATCCATATGTGACTAATTTCTTCTTTAATATTCTTATTTTTCACAAAATTAAAAAAGAATTTAGATCCCTCATCTCCTTCTTTCAACCAGTTCAACTTGGCTCTTGTCTTTAACCCCTAGATTTTCTTACTTTCAACACATTTGATGGAGTGTTTAATAGATGATAACACCTCTACCAAGGAATCATCATTAGACCTGTTTTGCACTTTATCTTCTAATGAATGAAGTTTTTCCTACAACTTCTCCTCATCCTTTCTTTGATCCAGTGCATATTTTTTACCTAAAGTTTGCAAGAGATTCTTCCAACCACATGTATGATGCAGGAGCATCCAGTGGTGTAAGGGCAATCTTGCATCACCCAAATAGAAGTTGATTCAAAATAGTTGTAGTTGTTTTCATTTCTTTCCATAATTAGTGTTTCTAGTTCCATAATCTCCTGAATAATGATGTAGGACTTTCAGTTTTTTCCAAACTGCTAAAAATAGCAAACTACTAGTTTTGGAAAGTTTAACTGCCATTTTAGGAAAGTTTGAATTTGGGCATGGATTGAAGTGAAAAGATACAGAAAGCTTCATAACTAAAATATAAGACCTTTGGCAAAGGAATCAGGCAAAGATCATTTGTGAGATGAAAGATATTAAAGTTTTTTGTTTTTTGAAAAGCCCCTGAAAATTTTTGAAACGAGATATAAGGTACTAAAACATCCCATAACACCCCAAAAAAGTTGATGGAAATCCACTTATGTATTTCTAGCGTGATATTTCACATCGCGAGCTTTCCAACGCTTAAAACAGTTCCTCAATCAGACACCCGGATCAAAAGTTATGCTTCTTGGAAGTTGACCTACTTTTGGAGGGAGTTACAAATTTCAAAATTTAGCTGGAGGCCGCCAAAAAGTGCTATTTTATGACTATTTTGGGAACCTTGAGAAGTAGTAGAGTTAAAGGGGAAAGTGTAGAGTCAAGAATAGGTGGGAAATCAAAAACCCTAGCTGATTTGGGTTACAGAAGGCAGAAGATTCCAGAGCCTGGTCATGTGTAGTTGTAGTGTGTTGTAGTGTGTTGCAGCCTGTGGAGGATTGATTCCTTTGATTGTAATTGAGCTTCTGTAATGTAATGAGTTGCCCAGATCAATAAACAAATATTTTATTTTCTGTGTTCCATTTCTGTTGTTGTGCGTTTTATGATTTATCCCCTTCATCAAGTGGTATCAGAGTGAGGGTTCCTAAGTGTGTAGACAGATCGCCGACCGTGAGGCAGTTTGCACCAGCACCTGAGGTCATGGGTTTGCTGTGGAGATCAAGATGCCTCCACAAAGAAATCGTATTGGGAGGAATGCTTTGATAGAAGAGGGTTTTAGAGCCCTACAAAGACAAATCAATGGATTGCAAGAGGAGCCTGGAAGAGGGTTTGAGCCGAGAACAAGAGAAGAAAGCGAGGATGAAGCTGAAGAAGAGTTATCTGAGGAAGAACAAGAAGCTGCAGGAGATCCTGCAAAAGTTAGGTTGTTGAGGGCCATTTCTAAGATTGGAAAGAGGCCCATGATCAAAGTTTCTACATATTCTAGAGATTTGAATCTAGAACAACTTATTGATTGGATCAATGACATGGAGGAGTATTTCAAGTATGAAGATGTAGAGGACCTAGATCGGGTCAAGTTTGCAAAAATAAAGTTGAAAGGCCACGCCAGTATTTGGTGGAAGGAGGTCCAATTAGAGAGGAACAGAAGAGGAAAAGGAAAGATCACCAGATGGGATCGAATGGTGGAGAAATTGAAGAAGCAGTTCATTCCTATGGACTATGAGATGGAGTTGTTGAAAAAGCTACAAGGACTGAAGGAAGGTAACAAGTCTGTTAAGGAGTATACAGAAGAGTTTTATAAGATTGCTATTAGGACAGGCCATGCAGAGGCCAACAAGGAGAAGGTAGCCTGTTACATTAATGGGTTGAGGCCAAGTATTCAAGAGGAGCTGAGCCTGGTTAGAATGACCACCACAGAAGATGCATACCAATTTTCCTTGAAGGTTGAAGATAAGCTGAATAAAAGATTCAATAGTAAGCAAAGGGGAAGAGGTTAAGGTGGAAGGATTGGTGGAAGACCCTATGGAGGCCGTAATGAAGATCAAAAGAAAAGTGAAGAAGCTAGCACCAGTCAAAATCAGAGAGGGGATAATGCATACCGCCCTCGTGACCAGAACAATGTCTTGCAAAGAGGAAGAGGAAGAGGCAAACCTGTGAAAGGAAGCTAGGTGTGCGGAAATCGCTTCCTACACTAATCTAATGAGGAGAGGAGAGTGAAAATTCAAATTTATCCTAACTATTACAGCAACATTAAACCATTAACATGAGATATTGTAGAAAACACATAAGGAAGAAAAAATGACAGAAGAAGAGAAACACAAGATATACGTGGGGAAAACCCTTACGGGTTAAAAACCCCACACTCCGAAACACTGCTCAACTATATTACATAAACAAAGAGATTACAATACAAATCAGAGCCAATTATCTTGCAGGTGTCCTCGACACTTGTATCTGGATATGATCCGGCAGCATAACAGTACCTGTAAAACCTATAGTACATCTTCTCCTCCAAGCACCTGTTTGTATAGAAAATACAAGGCAAAATTGCCTCTATCTTGGAATGGGCGTCCAACTTGGCCTCATGGCCCAAAACCCATGCTTATGGACACTTGGTCAACAATGTAAGATGCTTCTGATGCTTGTCCATAGACCCCATCCCAAAGAGGTCACCTATTTCCAAAATGGGCTATGACAGATGCTCTTACGACTCTTACGACCATCATAGAATCTGTCACAATAGTTACAACTTACAACTGTAAGAGAATCTATCATACACAGACTATAAATAGCATATTCTCTTACAACATGTCATAGTCCACCTTGGGGCACCCAAAGATGCCTTTTTCAAAGATGCTCTTCGACACATGTCTTCACCTGTCATAGAATCTCCTTTTTCGACTCTTATATGTCATAACTTCGTCATAGGAATCTGTCATGACCGTTACGGTCAATATTCCTTACACAACATCTAAGATGTTGACACATGGAAAAATATTCCTACCACAAAGTGGGACACCTATCTCCTCATGTGAGGACAAAATTACTAGTTGTCATCTTCCATGTAGGATGACACGTCACTGTGCCACATCCCACAAGATGACAATATGGAATTTACAATTAATTTACATCATAGCCAATCAATAAATAAATACAATCAAAATAATGAAAGGAATTATCAAGGTTGAGACACCTTAATTCCCAATATTCTCCCACTTTTTGAACACCTTGTAAGATCCAATAGAATAACATGATTTAACTGCTATAGTCCGAGAGGCCCATAGACTCCGAACACCATCTGAACTTTTTTGTGCCCACTGGCTTCGTCAATGCATCTAAAACATTCTTCAAAGTATCTACCTTCTCCAAATTTACCTTCCCATCCTCTACCATGTCTCGCACGAAGTGAAACTGTACATCAATATGCTTTGTTCTGGTATGGAAAGTTAGATTCTTCGCAAGACAACTTGCACTCTGACTGTCACAACTGATCATAATTTGACCTGCATCAACACCAATATCTAAACACAATCTCTTAAGCCAAATGGCTTCCTTACAAGAATGAGTTGCAGCCATATACTAAGCTTTTGTAGTGGACAAAGTAACCACAGGTTGTTGCTTACTCATCCAACTAATTGCACCACCAAACATTGTGAACACATATGCACTGGTGGATCTCCTACTGTCAATGTCACTTGCCCAATCAGAATCCACAAATCCATGAATACAAACTGAATGTGGAGGTCCTATAGGATTGCCATGATAGCAAATGGAATACTCGGAAGTACCCCTCAAATATCTGAACACTCGCTTAACTGCATCCCAATGTACCGGTCTAGGATTAGCCATAAATTGACTAAGGACTCCCACTGCTTGGGCAATGTCTAGTCTTGTGCAGACCATAGCATACATCAAACTGCCAACATCACTAGCATTAGGTACTCTGCTCATGTCCTCCACCTCACTAGGAGATTTTGGACAATCACTAACAGATAACTTTGTTCCCAATGAAACAGGAACACTCACTGGTCTATAATCTGTCATGCCAAACCTGTCCAACATGGTCTTCACATACTTACTCTGGCTGAACCATAGTTTTATGTTTTCTCTATCTCTTCTAATCTCCATTCCCAGAATGTACCTGACTACCCTGAGATTTTTCATCTCAAACTATGCTGACAACTGAGACTTCAAATCAGAAATCATATTCTTACCATTCCTAATCAACAGCATATCGTCAACATACAATGCAAACTTGTAATACACACAATGATCCGATTTGGATCTCAGATAACTAATTGACAACACAAAGACATCAAACTTCAAGTACCACATCCTAGGAGATTGCTTCAAACCATACAAAGACTTCTTAAGCTTGCAAACCAAATTTTCTTTACCTTTTTCTATGTAATGCTCTGGCTCTGACATGTAGATTTCTCCCTCCAAATCACCATGAAGGAAAGTTGTCTTCACATCCATCTATTCTATCTCTAAATCATAAGCAGCTGCAAGAGATAACATAAATCTAATGGATGTCAACTTTGCAACGGGAGAGAAACTTTCACCATAATCAATTCCCTCCACTTGTGAGTACCCCTTCACAACCAATCTAGCCTTATACTTTTCAACACTGCCATCTACACCGAATTTCTTCGTGAACGCCCATTTGCAACCAATGGGTTTTCGTCCATCAGGCAAAGGCACCAAGTCCCATGTTTTGCTCTTTTCCAAAGAAGCCATCTCATCCTCCATGGCCTCCTTCCAAGAACCTACATCTTTCATGCCCATAGCCTCTTTCACAGTTCTAGGCTCATCAGTGTTAGAAAGTAAAGCAAAAGCACAACTAGAATCAAGTAATGAATAACCAAGACTATTAGGTTGCTTTCTTGTTCGTGTAGACCTTCTCAATGGTTGAGGTTGAGGTTACGTTTTTTTTTCTTTGCTTCCAGAGCTGCTAGAGCTCTCCCCATCATCAGGCCTCATAGGGTCTGTCAGTTTAGTCTTCTCAGGGGTAGAAGGAAACTGAACCACATCTTCCTTTTTTTTTACTGTTCTGGCTATAGAACAACGGAAGAAGGTGTTAGCTCTGTAAAGATAACACTTCTGCTATACAACACTTTCTCAATCATGGGATCCCAAAGCTTGTATCCTTTCACACCGACACCATAGCCAATGAAAATACATTTAACAGCCTTGTTCTCCAACTTAGACAGTTTCTCCCTAGGCACATGTGCATATGCCTCACAACCAAAAACACGAAGATGCCTTACTGAAGGCTTCTCACTAGACCACACCTCCATAGGTGTTTTGCCAACAAGAGACGATGTAGGAGATCTATTTACCAGATAGCAAGTAGTGGCAACAGCTTCAGCCCAAAACTTTTGTTCGAGGCTTGCTCCACTAAGCATATTCCTAGCCTTCTCCATCAGTGTCTTGTTCTTCCTCTCTGCAACTCCATTTTGCTTCAGGGTATATGGAGTTGTCTTGTGCCTTTCAATCCCTTTCTCTTTGCAAAACTTATCGAACTCTGCCGAAAAAAACTCACCACCGTTGTCAGTTCTCAAACACTTAATCTTTTTACAAGTTTGATTTCCAACAAAGGTTTTAAACTCCTTAAACTGACTAAAGACTTCAGTCTTGCTTCTGATAAAATAAACCCATGTCCTACTGTAATCATCTATGAAAGATACAAAATATATAGATTTTGAAATCGAAGGAATATTCACAGGACCAAACACATCAGAATGATTTAGATCCAATATACCAGAAGACTTGTGAGAACAAGAGTAAAACTAAACACTGTTTTGCTCTCCATAAATGCAATGTTCGCAAAAGTCGAACTCGAGATTACAATCATTTAACCGCTCAACAAGGTTTTTATTTTTTAGGGTACGCAAACCCTTCTCACTAATGTGGCCATATCTCAAATGCCATAACATAGTCTTTTTAGCAGGAACCTTAGCTTCCATGGCATGTGCACTACCATCGGAACCAGTTACAACATATTTCTTCACTGCATGTTCAAATGGTGGGGATGAAGTGACAGCAACTCGTTTCCTTGAGTCAGAAGAACTATAGCACTGTGAAGTGCATGCCTCTAGCTGAAACAGAGTACCCCTTTGAGTACCCTTCGCAAGCACCATAGATCCTCTCGTCATCTTGCATCCATCCTTCGAAAAGACAACCTGCACACCTACATCATTCAACATACTTACAGAAAGCAGGTTCCGTGCAAGGCCTGGAATGTACATAACTCTAGTGATCCCCTTCACTCGTCCATCAGGGAATCGGATTGAGACTCTTCCACGACCAACAATATTCAGATGAGAGTCGTCACCTAGGTAAACTCTTCCACCATCGAACTCTTCATATTTCATGAACCAGTCTTGATGTGAGGTCATGTGGAAAGATGCACTAGAATCAATCAACCACACATCATCAGATGCATGGGTGGCTAGGGCTGTGATGAAGGCATCACCATCATCTTGTGACTTGTCAGAATCTGAATCAGGAGTTTTCTTCTTCTTTTTCTTCTCCTCTTTACATTCCTTTCAAAAATGCCCAGTTTTTCCACAGTTCCAACAGAGAGCCTTGGACTTTGCAAGAGATTTGGATCTCCCATAGGATTTGGATTTGTCCTTCTCAGCTTTCTTGTCTTTCTTCTTCCCTTTCTCTTTGGGTCTTCCATGAACCGCAAGAGCCTCTTTGGCTGCCTGAGAAGACTTCCTTCGCATTTCTTCAGATAACAGTGAGGACACCACATCTTCCATCTTGAAGGTAGTGGGGGTGCTTCTGATAGCCATGACAAGATGATCCCACGAATTTGGAAAAGAACAAAGCAAGGTCATGCAACGATCCTCCATTTTTACACCCACAGATGTCAACTGTGCAATGATCATGTTGAAAGCATTCATGTGGTCCGTAATAGATCCTCCATCTTCCATCTTCAGTGCGAACAACTTCTTTTTCAGAAAAAGTTTGTTTACCAAGGACTTGGCCTGATAAACATCACCCAACTTCTTCTAAAGATCTTTCATGTTCTTCTCCTCATGGACATTCAACAGGATAGAGTCAGCTAAACAAAATCTTATGAGACCCTTAGCCTTCCGATCTTTGAGGTCCCAATCAGCTTGTCACATTGCTGTAGATTTCACACCGGATACGGTTTCCCATAGGTCATGATCAACAAGTAGGTCCTCCATCTTGAGTTTCCACAACTCAAAATTAGTGCCATTGAATTTCTCAACCTCTAACCTTCCAGATGTGGTTGCCATCTCCTTGCTGCAATAAGATACATAATACTCTACACAAGACTCCCACTCAACCTAAGATTAGCTCAAAAAACCCCTACCCAACAGCTAGAACCAAAAACTGGCCAGGCTCTGATACCAACTGAAAGGAAGCTAGGTGTGAGGAAACCACTTCCTACACTAATCTAATGAAAGGAGGAGAGTGGAAATTCAAATTCATCCTAACTATTACAGCAACATTAAACCATTAACATGAGATATTGCAGCAAACACATAAGGAAGAAAGAATGACAAAAGAAGAGAGACACAATATATACGTGGGGAAAACCCTTACAAGTGAAAACCCCACTCCAAGAAACTGCTCAACTGTATTACATAAACAAAGAGATTACAATACAAATTAGAGCCAATTCTCTCGTAGGAGTCTTCGACAATCATATCTGGAGATGATCCGACTGCATAACAGTACCTGTAAAACCTGTACATCTTCTCCTCCAAGCACCTGTTTATATAGAAAATACAAGGCAAAATTGCCTCTATCTTGGAATGGGCGTCCAACTTGGCCTCATGGCCCAAAACCCATGCCTATGGACACTTGGTCAACATTGTAAGATGCTTCTCACACTTGTCAACAGACCCCATCCTAAAGAGGTCACCTATTTCCAAAATGGGCTATGACTGATGCTCTTATGACTCTTACGACCATCATAGAATTTGTCATAGCAATTACAACTTACAGCTGTAAGAGAATCTATCATACGCAGGCTATAAATAGCATATTCTCTTACAACATGTCATAGTCCACCTTGGGGCACCCAAAGATGCCTTTTTCAAAGATGCTCTTTGACACATGTCTTCACCTATCATAGAATCTCCTATTTCTGACTCTTACATGTCATAACTTCATCATAGGAATCTATCATGATTGTTACGGTCAATATTCCCTTACACAACATCCAAGATGCCGACACATGGAAAAATATTCCTACCAAAAAGTGGGATGCCTATCTCCTCATGTGAGGACAAAATTACTGTTGCAAGTATGGGTCTAACCGGTGTTGTCATTGATGTCAACATACTCATGTTGCATTGATGAGAAGGATTGGATGAGCAGAGAGGAGCAATGGAGACAGTGAAGTGGAGATCCCAGCTAAGATGTAGATCAGAGGTTGTGGTTCAAAGGGTTTGTAGATATGAGTCTTGAGATGATCAAGTCAAGTTTTCAGAGGTCCGCATGAAGATTTGAAGAAGTTATGGCCGCTCAAGTAGAACCGGCTCCGACAGGGGTTCAGAGGTGACAAAGTGACACAAATAGGTCCGGTAAAATCTGGAAATGCATTATCCCATTATGCGGATTTGAAGGAGTGTTGAGGACGTCCTTGTGAAGTGTCAACTCTATTGGTTCGTGGTTTGAAGGTCCAGAAGTGCCTATTCCTTTGTGACAGTAATGACAGACTATGTTCTTAAAGCTCCGGATGAAGGAGAGAAGAATTCTGACAAGCAGATGAAGTATGGATGCTCTTGGTGTTTCTGGAAAGGTTGTGGTGATCTTTGGATCATGTCCAGTTCATGTTGGTGGTCCGCATTGAAGTTAGAGTGTGCATTTGAAGAATAACCACTGGATGATGGTGTTCTTCCTAAGACTGGCCGACTGGATGAGTTATCCTTCTAGCGGATAATCTTATGAATGTTTGCCGACTTAGATGATCATTCCTAAGTTGATGCCTTGTATAAATAAGGGATTGCGAAGTTAGTTTGAAGTTGTCCTTGTGGTGATGAGTGTGTGGTAGCAAGGAGAGCGAAAGGCAGAGTAGAAGTATTGGGCTTAATGGAACTAATTCAAGCATGGTGAAGATGCTATTCTCCAGTTCATGTATGTGATATTTATTTCTTTGTAGACAGTGTGTCTCTTGTAGGCAGTGAGCCTCTTGTGAGCAATGTGCTCGGGTAGTAAGCCCTAATTGGCATGTGCCATTTTGTTCTTTCTATTCTTCTAACAGAGAATACAATATTGGGTTAATCACCCCGTGATTTTTCCCTTAACTGGGTTTTCCACGTCAAAATCTTGGTGTCTTATGTGTTGATATGTTTCTGCTCTTGATTTGAATGCATTATAGTTCATGATTAATATACTGCTAATCACTAAAAGGTTTTAAGTGTTTAAATGGAGAAAGTTTTGCATAATTGATTCACCCCCTCTCTCAGTTGTATGCCCTAAGTCTAACAATTACAAGTTGTCATCTTCCATGTAGGATTACACATCACCGTGCCACATCCCACAAGATGACAATATGGAATTTACAATTAATTTACATCATAGGGAATGAATAAATAAATACAATCAAAATAATGTAAGGAATTACCAAGGTTGAGACACCTTAATTCCCAACAATCTAGGCAAGGACCCGAAAGAGGAGGTTTCAAAGGAACCTGTTTCCAATGTGGAGAAGAAGGGCATCGAGCATACGAGTGTCTAAAACATCAAGAAAGGACGAATAGAAGACCTGAAGGTAATGCATGAGTTGCACATGTAGATGAAGATGCACAGTCTGAGCATTCTGAAGATCTTGAAAGGGGAAAAACCCTAGTTGTCAGAAGAACTTTGTTGAATGAGGAGAAAGAACCCAATCAGGGGAAGAGTTTATTCTACACAAGGTGCAAATGTGAAGGTAAGTGTTGTGCTATTATTATTGACAGTGGAAGTACTGACAATATTGTTTTAGAGGATATGGTTGACAAGTTGAATTTGATAAGAAGAAAGCATCCACATCCATATCAGATCGCATGGTTGCAGAAGGACCATAGAGCTTTGGTCAATGAGTAGTGTTTAATGAAGTTCAAGATTGGCAACTACCATGATGAGGTGCTGTGTGATATCATACCAATGGATGCATGTCATATGCTGTTGGAGAGGCAGTGGCAGTATGATAGGAGCATTGTCCATGATGGTCGTACAAACACATTTCCTAACAAAGGATGGAGTTAGTCCTAAGTTGAAGCCCTTAAAGGAGGTGGATGAAAAGGTATGTAGTACTACCAGAATTTGTTTGGTAGATGGTAGGAAATTTTTGGAGGGTATGAAGCATGAGTGTCATTGCTTTGCATTGATTCCTAAGATTAGTCAAGAGAAATGTGAAGATGTACCGGCAGAAGTTTCAGATATGTTGGAATAATTTCATGATATTATCTCTGATAATGTACCAAAAGGTTTACCACCAGTGAGGAAGACAAGCCATCAAATGGATTTGATATCAGGAGGTAGTTTGCCAAATAAGGCAGCCCACAGAATGACTCCAGCAGTGAATGAAGAGTTGAACAAACAAGTTCACGAGTTGTTAAGGAAGGGACTGATAAGAGAGAGCCTGAGTCCATGTGTGGTACCTACAGTATTAGCACCAAAGAAATATGGAGAGTGGAGAATGTGTACATATTCTCGAGTCATAAATAAGATCATAATCAAGTACAGATTTTTATTGCCAAGAATGGATGAGATAATGGATTGTTTGAGTGGAGCCAATTACTTCATGAAGATTGACCTAAAGAGTGGGTATCACGAGATCTGAATCAGTGAAGGAGATGAATGGAAGACAACCTTCAAGACAAAGGAGGTTTTGTATGAGTGGTTAGTCATGCCATTTGGGCTAACCACTCATGAACGAGGTACTAAAACAATTTTTGGGAAGTTTTTTTATTGTTTATTTGGATGATATTTTGATTTTTAGTAAGACTTGGGATGAGCATCTTATGCATATCAGAAGAGTTCTAAAGAAGCTAAGGGAGGAGAAGTTGTTGATTAATTTTAAGAAATGTAGTTTTGCAAAGAAGGAGTGGGTATACCTAGGATTTGTTGTCTCAGAGGAAGGTCTTAAGATGGACTCAGAAAAAGTAAGGGCTATCATTGAATGGCCTACACCGAGGAGTGCTTGTACAAAGGTAAGATCTTTTCATGGTTTGGCAAGTTTTTACAGAAAGTTTATCAGGAATTTTAGTAGCATTTGTGCACCCCTGATTGAGACAATGAGAGGGGATAGAAAAGAGTTTAGATGGACTAAAGGAGTAGACAAAAGCTTTTATACATTGAAGCAAAAAGTCACAAAACAACCTATTTTAGCACTTCCAGATTTCAATAAGGTGTTTCAGGTAGATTGTGATGCTAGTGGTAGTGCTATAGGAGTTGTTTTGAGTCAAGAAGGTAAGCCCATTACCTATTTTAGTGAGAAGCTTAATGATGCAAAGAAAAAGTATTATGTTTATGATCAGAAATTTTATGCAATAGTTCAAGCTTTGAACAAATGTAGACATTATTTGTTTCCAAAAGAGTTTGTGTTATATACTGATCATCAGGCTTTACAGTATCTTAATAGTCAAGGAAAGTTGAACCATAGGCACTTAAAATGGATTGAGTTTTTGCAGAGTTATACTTTTGTTTTGAAGCACAAAAGTGGGAAGTCCAACAGAGTTGTAGATGCCTTGAGCAGAAAGTAAAATTTGTTGACAGAAATGAAGATAGAGGTTGTTAGGTTCGATGAGCTCAAAAGTTTGTATCCTGAAGATCCAGATTTTGCAGAGGCTTGGAAAGCTTGTTTGGAACCTGTTACTATGGACATGATAAAATGGTTGGATTTCATAATCCAAGATGGCATGTTGTTTAAAGGAAGCCAGTTGTGCATTATCAGGAGTTCCATGAGAAAGAACCTAATTAAGAAAAAGCATAGTGGAGGATTGGCTGGACACTTTGGTCGAGATAAAGACCATTGCTATTGTTGGTGAAAATTATTATTGGCCACAGTTGTAGCAGGATGTGAGAAATTTGTGCAAAGTTGCAGAGTATGTTAGACGGCAAAAGGAGCAAGTTAGAATACAAGTCTATATCAACCACTCCCTGTACCAAAGAAGGCATGGGATGATATTAGTGTGGATTTTGTTCTTGGTTTACCAAGGACACAAAGAGGGCATGATTCCATTTTTGTGGTGGTGGACAGATTCTCGAAGATGGCACATTTTATTCCTTGCAAGAAGACTAATGATGTTCATATTGCAGAGTTATTTTTTGGGGAGGTGGTGAGATTACATGGTCTACCAAAGAGCATAGTTTTAGATCGAAATACTAAGTTTGTTGGTTATTTCTGGAGGACATTATGGAAGAAGTTGAAGACAGATTTGAAGTTCAGTTCTGCACACCATCCACAGACTGATGGACAAATGGAAGTGGTGAATAGGAGTTTGGGTAACCTACTACGATGCTCAGTAGGAGATAAGCCAAAGGGATGGGATTTGATTTTACCACAAGTAGAATTTGCTTACAACAATTATGTCAATAGGAATACTAGTAAATCACCATTCCAGATTGTATATGGCAATAGCCCAAGAAATGCTTCTGAGTTAAGGAAGCTAGACAAAGGAGAAAAGACAAGTGCTGAAGCTGAAGACTTTGTAGAACATCTGAAGAATTTGCATGAAGAGGTGAGAAAGCACATTAATAAGATAAATATTCAGTACAAGGCTAAGGTAGATCAGAAGAGGAGATATAAGGAGTTCCATGTAGGAGATGAAGTCATGGTTCACTTGAGAAAAGAAAGGTTCCCAATTGGAACATACAATAAGTTGAAAATGAAGAAATTTGGACCGTGCAGAATCCTAAAGAAGCATGATTCGGGAAATGCATATGAGGTAGAGCTGCCGAGTGGGATCAACATTTCCCATGTGTTCAACATTGCTAATTTAATAGAATATCATGGAGGTGGTACAGAGGATGGACTGACAGAAGAATAGTAAAGTATTCTGGCATCAACTTCAACGGAGGAGATAGAAGAGATCTTGGATAGCCATGTGGAAAGAAGTACTCAGAACAGGCAATATGAAGAATATCTAGTGAAATGGAAAGGACGGCCTGTTGAAGATTCTTCTTGGTTGTCTAAGGCAGAGGTTGACCGTTTGGGTTTTTCTCAAACAAACACCTGAGACGTGACAGGGTCACTTCTCAAATTACCCTGGGTGTCTAATGCAAGAGCATCCAGTGGTGTAAGGGCAATCTTGCATCACCCAAAAAGAAGTTGATTCAAAATCATTGTATTTGTTTTCATTTCTTTCCATAATTAGTGTTTCTGGTTCCATAATCTCCTGAATAATGATGTAGGACTTTTAGTTTTTTTCAAACTGCTAAAAATAGCAACCTGCCAATTTTAGAAAGATTAACTGCCATTTTAGGAAAGTTTGCATTTGGGCACAGATTGAAGTGAAAACTTACAGAAAGCTTCATAACTGAAACATAAGACCATTGGCAACGGAATTAGGAAAAGATTATTTGTGAGCAGAAAGATATTAAAGTTTTTTGTTTTCTGAAAAGCCCCTGAAATTTTTTGAAATGAGATATGCGGCAATAAAACATCCCATAATGTCCTGAAAAGTTGATGGAAATCCATTTACGTATTTCCAGCATGATATTTCACATTGCGAGCTTTCTGGCGCTTAAAACGGTTCATCAATCAGACACCCAAATCAAAAGTTATGCTTCCCGGAAGTTGACCTACTTTTGGAGGGAATTGCAAATTTTGAAATTTAGCTGGAGGCCGCCAAAAAGTGTTATTTATGACTATTTTGGGAACCATGGGTAGTAGTAGAATTAAAGGGGAAAGTGTAGAGTCAAGAATAGGCAGGAAATCAGAAACCCTAGCTGATTTGGGGTTACAAAAGGTAGAAGATTCTAGAGCCTGGTGATGCGTAGCTATAGTGTGTTGCAGCCTATGGAGGATTGATTCCTCTAATTGTAATTGAGCTTTTGTAATGTAATGAGTTGCCCAAATCAATAAAGAAATATTCTATTTTCTATGTTCCGTTTATGTTCTGTGTTTTATGATTTACCCCCTTCATCAATGTATTTCTTTCCCAGAGCTCAATTTGAGAACCATCTTTGAAAAAAGATTTATTGATGTTCCTGAGTGTCAAAGCACCATCCAAACAGTCTTGAATCCTAGGTAGACTTGTATTATGTTTGAAGGGGTTGCACCTTCTTACCATATCCTTCTGGACTTGATCCTTAAGGGTTAAAATTGCTTCAATTGGATAATGATCTGACAAGGGGTCAGTATTTAAACAATCACAGAGTTCCCACTTTTTTTTTGTTCAAAGCTGAAATGTTCCTCATTGACATAGAACCTATCCAACCTATAGTAGATTATCCTGCCAAATTTTTGAAAACTACACCATGTGAACCAAATTTCATTACTATCTGTAATGTCCCCAATTAGAACAATACTAATTTTATCCTAAAAATTCAAATCCCACAAGTTTAGGGTTAGGGTTTTTAATTCCCAGAACAAAATGGTTTGATAGGGTGCCTAAGAAACCCTCTACCCTAGGCCCAAGAGCGAGTGCTTCATCCCTCTTGGCCCCATGTGGCCTCTTGCCATCCATATGGGGTGGCGTGCCTAGTGGGGGATCCTATCAACATTCCCCTTATCAAAACCATTATGTTTCTCCTTATGATTCAATTAGTCATCATGATGGGAGGTTGGGGGTGCAACTACATCAGGGTGTCCCGGAAATCACTCCTTCTAAGCCCAAGAGCGGCCTCTTATGCCCCCTTGGCCCACATGTGGCAGGCCTCAGCCATCCACCATGGGGTGGCGTACTTAGAGGATGATCCCAACGCCGTTTCCCCTCCTCGTAGGCCCTTAATTCCCTCATCATGACATTCATACAAGAATCCACATTAATGCACAATAAACTAATCACACTCATAGTTGCAAACAATCATATCAGTAATGCATTATGAAAGTGTCATAAATGGCAACATGCATGAATTATTGATGATGATATGTATAACCTATTAATAAGACTTACACAACATCCTATATGAACATTCTACCATAATCATATAATCTCAGAACCGCTGATGTATTTCTTGTGCTATTAGATATCCTTCGTTCATGGTGTATTATATTTCCTCTTAAATCTCCTTATATATTCCTTGTGATTCATGCTGCCAATTAGGACTCAGAACTGTATATATTTTCTTTCTCTTGAATATTATATTTGTTTCTAATTTGCTGATTTTCTTATTCCATATATATATTCCTTTTTATTTAATATTATTTTTATTCCTCTATATCCATATGTATCCCTCTTATATTCATGTATCTGCTGAAGTATTTTATCTATATTTTTCATTCTATATCAGATCTTCTTCTTCTTCTTATCACCATACTCTCGCCTCTTATAACATCAAGGGTTCAATGAATGATAATGTCCTTTGCCAATAGACACACCTCCATATAATTGGCATCTATTCATAACATTAATAGCTCCTATCTAATTGCATTCCTTTTTATCATATACAAATCTCACCGAATGATTGCTGTCGTTTACTAATGCTTGATCGCTCCTCCATATGTATTAATCGCTGCCACTTCCTTAATGAATGTTAATTGCTGTCATAATAAAGAAGTTGTTGTTGTTTATCGTGTTAAGAGTGTTGAATGGGTAGCATCTACAAGCGCATCCCCCAAACTTTCTATCTTCCTTTTAAGAAGTCTTAAGGCTGCGTGAGATTTGGAGGGTGACGTGGAATTGTTTAGTGATCGTTGCCTTTCCATTGATAAATATTAATCACTGCTCATCACCCAGTAACTACTTCATTATGCATAACTTACCTTTTAATTCAGATCGCTGCACTTTATGATTTATCGTATCTCCTTTTTAATTCACTCTCCTTAATCAAACTTTTGTCTTATTTGACAAGTCAGCATCTTTGTCTTTTTGGATCGCTGACTTTGTCTTCATTCCCCTCTTATAATTGAAATTATATTTATTTTTGTATATTATAATATATGATAATTATAATAATATTTATATTTATATTATTATTATTATTATTATTATTATTTATATTTGTTATTTATATTTATCTTATATAATAATATTTAAATTGTCAATGTTTATATTTATATATTTATAATTACATTTATAAATATAATATATCTTAAAATATATTATATTTTAATTAAAATAATAATATTGCTTAATATTATTTCTTAAATATAAGATTATTCAATTTGACATTGTTTCATCATGATGTTTAAATCTTTAATTTAAACAAGTCCTTAATATCGGGACATCACACTATCCTTTTTTCAATTTGCCTAACGATCAAAGAATTTCATACTCTTTTTCATTTTTGACCAAAAGTATTGTTCATTTCCTTTCCAACCCCAATCAAGACCTATAGTTTTGTCTTCACTTTGTTCTATCATGTTAAAATCACCAACCAAAATCCATGGAATCTTAGGGAGGGACCCAATCCAATTCCAAAATTCAATTCTTTCTCTATAGTCATTAGAAGCATAAATAACACATATTCCAAATCTCACCTTATCCTTTTCTATAATTATCTAGACTGCCTGGTTGCAATTTGAACAGATTGAATCAACAACCTAACTAGACCACCTCCTATTCATTAATGTGGTAATGCCTCCCTTTCCTTTTTCATCTCTAGTCACAAACTGAATGGCATCCTTCCAAAACTATTCATCCTTCCAAATAATTTTGAGATTGGTTTCCAAAATGAAACCATTATCTTTCACCTCCTGAAGGAGTAGAAAATTAATGCCTCTTCATTTCTTAAAAAATCCTTGATTGCATACTTCCTATCAGGGGATTCAAGTCCCCTGATATTCCAGCTAAGGATCTTTAATTTCATTAGATTTGGGAGGGGTTAAAACCAGTTTTTTATTCAAGATGTATAATCTATCAAAACACTTCGGTATTTTTTCATCTTTTCCTTTTTTCTTGCCCTTTTGAGGATTGTCCTCCCTACTTAACAATTTCCTTGGCTTTTTCCTTTTATCCTTCATCTTTTCAATTATTTTATCAACTTACATAGCCAACTCATCATCACTACATATGTGAGGTCCATCTTCTACATTTATATCAACCTCCTCAATGATATTCTTGTTCAACAAATTCACGTCCTCTTCCATTGACTCTGATGTCTTGTCACACATGGTCTCATCATCATAGCATACCAATGTCTCAACAATCTTATTAGCTTCTATTTGCTCTTTAATCTTCTCAGGTACATGTTCTTGAGCATTTTTTCTCCTACTTGGAAGAACATTTATATCACTACTCATTTCAACATAGTTCTCTTTTCCTTCATTCTCTTTAACTTGGAGCTGTTTTAGGTTCCTTATTTTTTTGCACTTCATCTAGTTAGGAAGCAATCTCTTCTACTGCTACTACCCCTTTAGGTTCCCACTCCTGCAGGTTAGCCCCATTTAATTTTTGACTATCAGTGGAGTCAGGGGTTTCAATGACAATGTCCCCTTGTTTTTGAATGACTTTGTGTTTAAACTTTTTTCCACCATCCACATTAGATGGAGGAACTAAAATTCAAGGGAAGTCTTTTTTGAGATGCCCATCCCTTTTACACAGAAAACAAACATTTAGCCCTCCCAACAATTCAATTTCACAACTAAATGATTTAGGCCCCCCAAACAATTTCAATTTTTTAAGGCACTGTCACACCAGGAACCAGTGAGATCAAACCCCTTGCATCTAAATGGGCAACAGATGCCCTAGTTTGCTCAACTTGAAGAACATTACCCACTTCTTGCAAAATTTAAGGGATAAATGCCGAAAACCAAGGCAACAACCCCTTAATTGTTATCCATCTTGGAATAGAAGATATAAGGAACTCATCATTATTTGATTCTGAAGCCCATGCTATGGCCTTAAACATTGTGAACTACCCATATTCCAAAACCTTTTGTTTAAAACCCTATTCTACATGTGAATTTTTAAAATAAGCACAGAAAGCCCTATTTGAATCATCCTACAGCCCTATTTGAATCATCCTACAGAATGAAACATAAATACCCTTTTCTTTCCCCCTAACTGTGTTTAACCATTCATCAAAAAAATTCCTAGAAGGTAGAGAATCAACATCCATAGCAGAAAAAATATTGCAATGTTTTTTAACCTTCTTTCTTCTTTCTCAATGGCATTAACCATATATCTATGTTTGGTTCTACTTTAAGGACTTTCACAGGGGAGGAGATTGCTTACATTTTCCTCCGGTTTGCTCACTTGCTAGTCTCCCTCCATTAGCCGCTTCTTTGACCTTGAATCTTGCTATTGTTGGCGCCACAATCCTCTCATGCCCAAGTGTTTCTCTGTATGATTTATTACTACCATCTCGACCTCCTTTCTCAACCCTATTTTCATTTTGCTTTGTGTTTATTACCCGGTCCATAGCCTCAATTTTCCCTGGAGCCATCAGATATTGCCCGGCGGGAAAACCTAGACTCAATTCAAAAGCGATGACAAAAAAAACTTCAAATCTAACCTATATTAAACCACAACCAATACCAAAACCACAAAATCAAGAAAAGATCACTAAAGAAAGATCACCTAAAACTAAAAGATACAAAAAGATCCACACAAGATCAAGGGGAAAGCACACTCGACCAGGAGGAAGAAGAAGACTCTTCGTCTCCCACCAAGAGCACTCTCACCCCAATCCCTTGAATATTTTCAAATTTTTATTTTCTAGTGTATTAATTATTATTTCCTCTATGAACATAGTAGCTAAATAATTCCATCATGTTACATAGGGGAGATATTAAAGAATTTCTTGATTATCAACAAATTTTCCATCCCTCTATGTAAATAACTTAATATAGGTTCACAATCAATAACATCTTCACCATATAGAGTAATGATAATTTAAAGAATACCATGCATTCATGGATGATGAGATACTTACCATCATGGGGTCCTCCTCCATAACAACCATAGTCATAACTCTTCCCTAATTTTCTTAGAAATTAATGGGAACAAAAGAAATAATGACTCAATAGGGTCTAGAATTTAACAAACCATAATTTGATTTAAAAAATATGTTCAAAAGTAACATGGCCCACAAATATCTAATTGACCAATTAAATTTTTGTAACAAAGTCCATCTTTCTTGAAGAAATAAATTAGAAGTTTCTTAAGTTTACGCACAATTTTCCATAAACCTCTTTAATAGATTCAACAATTACTTATCTTAGGAATTCCAATTAATTTAATTCTCAATTAAACTCCATTATAAATATTATTATTTATCTACAATAGAAAATGTTTTAAAGTCATAAAAAAATGTGTGTGTACAATGCTAATAGGTCAATGCCTGGACTAGAAACAAGAAACTAGAGTTCCTTCTTACTCATCTAAAAAATATTTGATTAGTATCAATATTGATTAGTTCAAATCTAGTATTTGGAGAAAAAAGATGAAAAAAAGTCACAATTAATATTGCACTCAGATCATTCCTTTCCTTTTTCTTTTAGCTTCTGCACCAATTAGATTAGGATACTTAATTTTTCTAGGAGTAACTAAGACTATTCATTATACATGGGATCTTATT
The DNA here is from genome assembly GCA_027924645.1 of Cunninghamia lanceolata. Lineage (NCBI taxonomy): Eukaryota > Viridiplantae > Streptophyta > Pinopsida > Cupressales > Cupressaceae > Cunninghamia > Cunninghamia lanceolata. Next base: position 1,335,788 of record BSBN01001770.1, on the reverse strand, counting down.
AGTATTTTTTGTTAAGAATAGCCATGTTTCTTTCTTTAAATTTGCTCTTGCAATAGATTATTAGTAATCCCTTCTATCAATATTTCTAGTCCTAGATTATCTATAATAAGATTCAATTAGAGTTATGCTATTTGATTGATCCACTTACTTCCATCATGTTAGTTTTAGTCACATTAGTTGGAACCATGGTTAAATGATCGGCAATGATAATTATATGTTACATGATAAAACATATTTGAAGTTTTTTTCATACCTTAAATTTTTTTAATACTTCTATGTTAGGGCTAGTTATTAGTCCTAATTTATTGCAAATATATCTTTTTTTTGGGAATTACGAGGAATGTGTTCATATTTATTGATATATTTTTAGTTTATACGACCGAGTGTAGCTAATACTTGTCAAAAAACATTTATAACTAATGGTCTAGGCAATTTTGGACTCTTATTAGGAATCCTAGGTTTTTATTGGGCAACAAGTAGTTTTTAATTTCAATGTTTGTCTAAAATATAAATGAATTGATTGTCATCGATGGGTTTGGTTCATTTTTTTACTTCATGTTCTTTTCTCATATTTTTAGGTCTAGTGGTGAAATTTGCACAATTTCCACTTCATGTATGGTTACTTGATACTATGGAAGGACCTACCCCTATTTTAGGTCTTACACATGCCACTACTATAATAGTAGAAATAATTTTTCTTATAGCTTGATTTTTCCCTCTTTTTAAATTTGTACCTTTAATAATGTATCTTAACACTTGGATAGGTGGAAGAACAACTCCATTGGAAGCTAATATGGATCTCACTCAAAAAGGTCCTAAAAGAAGTTTGGCTTATTCTACTTTGTCTCAATTAGGTTACATGATGTTAGCTCTAGGGATACATTCTTATTGAATCACTTTGTTTTATTTGATTACACATGCTTATTCCTATGATCTAGATTAGTGATCCATTCCATGGAACCCATTGTAGGATATTACCTTGATAAAAGATAGAATATGGCTCTTATGGGTAGTTTTAGGTGTGGGAAATAAAATCTACAATGCAAAGATAAATGAAAGAAATCAAATTAAACATCAATTATACCTTCCTTTGCACACAAATTTAACCTCATCGATTGAGCATATTGGAATGCACCCAAAATCCAATGGAGATGCTCCTTTGATATGCTATGGATATGTAGATTGCTTAATCAAAAAGCATAACTTTGATCTCCCAAAGTGAATGAGTCAATTGGAATAGCTTAAGTTTATGAAAAATGAGAGATGGGTGAGAGGTTAAGTGGACATTTTATTTATAGACTTTGAGAAATGAAGATCAATGGTGGAAAACGATCAGAAAGATCAATGGCTGGAATTGGATGAGAGGATTTGAACAAATGAGAGAGTGACAAGTGTACTCATCCTCTCATGAATCAGGGGAGTTAACAGATTTGATGGGTGATTTAATTGAATTGATTGATTTGTTAACTGGATTGATTGATTAGTCAACTGAATTGATTGATTTGTTAACTGATTTGATAAGAGGAAATCATGGTAAGATAGACAATAGGGAAATTAAATAAATAAATTATTTAATTTCATGTGCATATGGATAAATAAAAAAAATATTAAATATTATTTATTTGGAGGAAATGGAATATTTTAATAATTTGAATTTATTTAATTAAATTGTGGAGGGAAATTATCTTAATTAAATAATTAGAAGTCTTTAATTAATATGGTGGAATATGATGGAGATAGATGAATTATTTAATTAATATGGAAGAATATGATGGAGATAGATGAAGTATTTAATTAATGCAGAAGAATAAGGTAGAGCGATAATAGATGAAATCAATCAAATCATTAAGAATTATTTAATAAATGTGAAGGTACAACAAATGAATAACTGGGTCGGGTAATGTGGTATTTGAATAACTAGGTCAGGAAATTTGTGCAGGGGCACCAAGTCCATTTTTGTAAATATGGTCAAATGTTAGATTTTTGGGTGTTTTGAGTTATGTTGGGTCCAATAAGGTCATAATAGACCATTCTTGATGTAATTAGAGTCATTTGGGGATAATTTTGCTAATATTGTAAAGTCTTGCAAAAGTTGTCATATGCAAAAAATGCAAAAATGCAAAAATGGGAAGTTGAAGAGTCATTAGTTGAAAAGTCAGGTAGGAGTCAGTTGTAACTATTGAAACAAGTTTGTAAAGACTGTCTCCATCATTGGAGAGGGGGAGATACCATTTAGAAAGATTTTACAATAAAACTAGACTTGTTTTCATGCAATTCTACACATTTTCTGCTATTTCAGGCCATTATACGGCCTTGTACGGATAGTAAATCATTTCTGATTGATTGTAGGAGGTAGATATATGAATCTTCTTTCTGTTGCATTTGGTCTCATGAAAATTGGTTGAGTTTCAAGTGAGTTATTACAGATTTACTGTAAGTGGTTTAGAAACCCTTGTTTTGAGGGTTTGAACACAAAAAAATGCAATAAAACCCATTCCACCCAGTGAAACCTATTAAAACTTAGTGGAATGGGAGTAGATAGGGTGTGTGTGATGTTGTGAAGGTTACAGGAGTAGGGGATGAGGGTTGGTGCAAATATGGTGATGCCCTAGGGTGAATTTCATTTGTTTTCATGCAAAAGAGAGGTGTAGATGCTAGGGTTTGTCAAAAGGCTTTTGGGATTGGTCATATAATGGTGGGAAAAGCTTGTGCAGGTGATATGTGAGGTGTTTGAAGTGTTAGTTTGCAGAGTGGAGGCTTGGAGTGGGTAATTTCAATAAACCCCCTTGTGAACAAGCTTGGAAAGGCTAGGAAAGTGAGTGATTTTGAAAAACAACAAATTTTTGATGAGTTTGGGTGATAAAAATTGCATAAGAGGGCCTTATATGGTGTGTTAGAATTCCATATAGTTGCTTTGTAAAAGTGGGCTAATTTGGCCTAATTTTAGCGTAGCAGCAATTTTTAAGAGGGTATGTTCTGAAACAACCCTACCTACAAATTAGATATGTCAAAGTAGAGGATAAAAGGAATCTAGAATGCCAATCCTTTTGTGGGTTTGAGGGGTATTCTGAAAGATATACTCAATTAACACTGTTTGGAGTGCTACAAGGCAAAGATGGAGAAATTGTGAAAAGTCACCAAGTTAGAGTCTTAAAGGTAAAAAGATCATTCAAAGTGGATTGAATTCTATTTGTTTTGACAAATTCCTCCCTGCTCTGCATTAGAAATGAGGTTAATTTTAGGTGTCTACATTTTGCCCCTATTTGAGATGGTGCTGTGAAGTAACATCATTTCAAAGAAGTTTTAAACATAGTGTTGTGTTGGATACAAGAAGATTTTGGTTTAGAAGAATATGATTGGAATTAGAAATGATGATGCCCTAGTCAAGTAGAAGAAGTACTTAGTGATTCGAATGATGCCCCCTCAAGAGGACAGACAAATTGGAAGAATACGTGTGTGCTCTCGAAATGAATGGATGTGAAGAAAATGTTAGATAAAAGAGGGAACATTGGTGGAAGAAGAAGAACAAAATAGAAAAAAATGGAGAAGATAAAAAGATGGATGCAAGAAGAAATTGAATTATTAGGAGTAGTTATGCTGACGTGAGTAGAGAAATCCTTTATTTAATATAGCAAAATGGATATTATGTACCAAGATATAAGGAAATAGGGTGAATTTGTATCCTTTGCATGGACTTGATGCTGCAAACAATTTAGGATAATATTATGGATGCCCAACATAATACAACCTTGTCTAGATGTGCGAGGAAGAAAGCTTAGAGCATGATTCGTTAGTGCACAAAAGGTATTGCATAAACTTAGATGCAAAAGGACAATGTAGTATGCAAAATGCTATTCCTACACATACAAGGTATGAATATTAGTTGTAGTAATAAGAGCATCCACCAAACATGACACACGAAAATCAATGATTGTGCCCCATTCTATGCCAATCTTAACACACCAAGATATAGAAAGATCTAGGTGGCCTTTGAATGAACAATAGAAAGAGACAAAAGATAAATAAAAAAGAAAAAGACCAACAAATAAAACAACCAATAAACCATCATAATCTCTTGCCCCAAAATGTGATTGATATGGGATTATGTCAGATACAGAAAAGATCTATCCTGTTATAGACATGATTCTAGATGATATCTTGATATATTGAGGCAATGTATACTTAGGTATCAGGGTGTTCCAAAAGGTGGTCTTACTTATGATTTTGCATAAAAGCTTTATGTTTTCGATGTGTAGTTTTCTTTGCTTGTGTATCAAGTCTAATGGGTGTGTATTTATTATGGGTGATGGATAGTGAAATTTATTATGGCTTGTGGTAGGTGACGAGTTTTTATTGTGTAAAGAATAATGAACCCTCTGTAGGCCAAAAAATGTATATACCAAGAATGCCCCCAATTAGGTACAAGAGTATTTATTAAGGAATGGGATAGGTACCAGTACTTGTTACATATGAAAATGGATAAGAGTAGGCTATGATCAATTTCAATCAATTATCAAGCCATGATAGTGGGATAAGTGGATAAATGGGAAAAATAATATATGGTAGATGGAATGGGATGCGTGAGAACCTGATAGATGGTGGATAGGATCCTCTACACATGGCACCTGTTTGCTAGGTTTTCACCATGGTACTTGCCCAAGGCTCCGCTGAAGTGGTTTTCACCATATGACACATTATTTCTCTTTATTTTTTCCTATATATATTTTATTTATTTATTTATTTATTTTTTTGAATAGCTGGGATATCTGAGGGTCACGTACAGAACCGCTTGAGGTGGATGATGTTTATGGGTTTGTCAAGAGGTTGGCCCTCTGGTGTTGCAAGCTAGTAGACACCTGATCCATATGTAGATGCAATGACAAAAGGTCCTATCCAGTTTGGTTCAAATTTTCCCTTTTTCTTTCATTCTTGGAGATTGTGCTGGTTTTCCTTAAGGATAAGGTCACCAATTTCAAAATGGTGGGTCTTGAATTTCTTGTTGTAACTCCATTGAAGGTAGTTCTAATATGATTGAATATAGTTAAGGGCATGAAGATGCCTTTCATCCAGGAGTTCTAATTCTTCTAACCTTGATGTGCGATACTCCTATTAATTAATGAGATTCTGAAGTGAAATCCGTAGAGAAGGGAGCTCGACCTCGATTGGTAAGATGGCTTTAAAACCAAAGACAAGTGAATATGGAGTGGCTTTGGTAGGTGTGCAAATGCTGGTACAATATGCCCATAAGGTAGGATTTAGTTGTAGGTGCTAGTCACGGCCAACATCATTGACAATATTTTTCAAGATTTTTAGAATGGTTTTATTTGACACCTAAGCTTGGTCGTTACCTTGTGGATAATAGGGGGTGGAAAAGTGATGTTGGATGTGGAATTTATTGCAAAGGGACCGAACTTCTTGATTCTTAAAAGGTTTATCATTATCAATGATAATGGCAACAAGAATTCCATACCAGAAAATGATGTAATGTAGGATAAATTTGGCTATTTGGGTTCAAATAATGTAAGTGAGTGGAATTGCTTCAAACCACTTAGTGAAGTATTTAGTAGTAGTTATGATGAATTTGTGGCCATTGGATGATGGAGGGTTTATTTTACCAACGAGATCAATCCCTCACTATCAAAAGGGCCAAGGAGTTGTTATTGCCTGCAATTCTTGAGACAACACATGAATGAGATCACCATGTTGTTCACATTGTAAACATTTCTTAGCAAACTGATGGGCATATTGTTCCATACTAGCCTAGTAGTATCCTATTCTCAACAACTTCTTTGCAATGGTAGGACCACTAGAATGTGCACCACAAATTCCCTCCTGTACCTCGTGTAAGGCAGTTTGGGCTTCTTTTGAGTTAAGGCACCTAAGAACAGTACCTTTGAGACTCCTTCGATATAGGGTATCACCAATGATGGTGAAGTGAGATGAGTGGTGAATGAATATTTTTATTTGGTTGGTGGATAGGTTTGGTGGAAGGGGTTGGTCACAGAGGTAGGAAAAATATCTTGATACCAAGGGGAAGCAAGTCCAACTATTTCACAGACGAGTTCAAAATCTAGGGTATCATATGTGGGGATAAAGAGTTGTTCCACATGAAACTCACACAATTGGCTATTGGTTAGAATGTCAATGAGTGATCCAATGGTTTCCATGGCATCTTCATCTCTGTTGTTTAGTTGAGGCACTTGTTCAAGTTGAATCTCTAAAAAATACTTTTTTAAGTCATCGACCATTTTCTTGTATGGAGTTAGCTTGTCATCCTTGGTTTGACACTCATAATTGGCTTGTTTGATGACCAATAGAGAATCTCCATACACGTTTAATGTGTCAATCTTCCATTGAACAACCATTTTCAATCCTTTAATTAGAGTTGCATACTCGGCAATGTTATTAGTGCATGGAAATGCAATCCTATATGCCTTAGGGATGCAATCACCTTCAGTGGTGATGAAGAGAATTCCTACTCTAGACCCATGAGAAGTGAATGATCCATCAAAGTATAGTTTCCAATGTGCTGATGGGATGACTGAGCATTTGGATTCATATGGGAATTCTCAGGTAAGTGAATGATCTCAATGAATAGGAGCAATGACAAGCTGATCTGCTATAACTTGTCCCTTGATAGCTTTTCTGTCCATAGACTCTATATCAAATTCACTTAAAATTATTACCCACTTTTCCATTCATCATGTCAGTGTAGCCTTTGAACATATATACTTCAGTGGATGTACCTTGCATATGATCTTAACTTGGTGATTGAGCATATAGTGTCTTAGTTTATGGGAACTAACTTAGACAACTGTTAGGCTTGCTTTCTCCATGGGGGTATATTTAAATTCATATCCTACCAAGGTTTGACTGATAAAATATATAGCTTTTTCTTTTCCTAATTCATCATGTTGTGCTAGTAGAGCCCCTAATGCTATTGATGTTGCTGAAAAATACCAAGGTAGGGTTTTTCTTGGAACAGGAGGCATAACAATTGGAGGAGAAGCTAAATATTCCTTCAATTTGTCAAAGGCTACCTGGCATGAAGCATCCCATTGGAATGAGACATTTTTGTGGAGAAGATGCATAAAGGGATGACATTTGTTTGCAAGTTGAGCAATGAAATGGCGAATGGCTTGAAATTTCCCTTGTAAACTGTGGAGCTACTTTAGATTCTTTGTTGGAGGCATGTCAACTATGGCCTTTAGTTTAGCTAGCTCCACTTCAATACCTCTCCTTGATAATATATATCCCAATACTTTTCTAGAATTGACACCAAATACACACTTTTTAGGATTGAGTCAGACATGATATTGCTCTAGCCAAACAAAGATTTTTGCTAAAACCTAGAGATGTTCTTTTCTTTTTGTTGACTTACCAAGGAGGTCATCCACATAGTCCTCCATAATCTTATGAAGTGTATCATGAAAGATCACTATCATTGCTTGATGATAGGTTGTGCCAGCATTTTTGAGACCACAGGACATGACTTTCTAATAGTAGGTACCCCATGGACAAGTGAAGGCTACTTTATGTTGATCTTCTTCAGCTATGCAGATTTGATTATAGCCTAAAAATCCATCCATAAGTGAAAGCAGTTCATGTCTGGCAGTAAGATCTATAATAGTATCAATATTTGGTAATGGAAAGTCATCCTTGGGACATGCTTTGTTTAGATCTCAAAAGTCTGTGCACATACCAATGCCACTAGTTGGTTTGGAAACTGGGACTATGTTGGATACACATTATGGATGGTCAATGGACCGAATGAATCCTATTGCTAATAACTTTTCAAGCTTTGCCTTCACCAAAAGTACAATATGTGGGTGCATCTTTCTCAATTTCTGCTTAATTTGTTTGGCATCAGGATATACCATTAGATGATGCACCACTATAGATGGGTCCAGACTAGACATATCAGCATAAGGCCATACAAAATTGTGTGAATAGTTCTGAATGCAGTGAAATCCTTCTTTTCCTTTGACGATAAAGAAGCAAACAAAAAGGTAATCTTTGGGTTCTCTATTGTGCCCAACTTTAGCTCTTGAGATTTTTCCACCAACAGTGGAGATTTTTTAGGATAAAGAGCATCTTCTAGAAGGTAAAATCCTCCATCCTCTAGCACCTCAAGGAGGTTTTCATCTTTGGATGCATCCTTTCTTCTTACATTTTTATGGTCTAATAGTGCCACATGGTGGTTTTCACTAGGGGACCTTTTTTATATTACTTTTATGACTAAGGGATTTGGCCTTCTCACCGAAGTATGCATCATTGTTAAGCTTTATGATGAAACCAACTTTATGATCCCCTCAAGGAATGTGTTCTCATAGCCCCATAAGTTTTGCAAGTGCCTCGTCATTTTGAACAATATCTAGGATCAGAAGACCATGTTGTTCCCAATTGATTAGTTGGGGGTAGATGAGTTGTATGTCGGTGGATGTGAAAGAAATGGTCAAGGATAGGGTAAATATGGAAGAGTCTTGGAAGAGTTGGGCAATGTGTTCAAAGGAGTCTTCGTTGGTATCCTCATCGGTGGTCTCCACAGTGGGAAATGCTTTAGCTACCTCACTGAGGAAAAATTCAATATCTAAGGATGTACACGCGAATGATCCATACCTCAGTCCTTGAAATTGAGCTCTTCTTATTGCACTTATAGGTTTTATGATACCTTGTTCCTATGGCCCAAGTCCACCTTGTCCTTTGTAACCCATATTTGGGTAAGTGCATCGAAATGGGGTACAAAAAACGGGGTTGAAAGTGGCCACCTTTTTTCTTAAATTAATTAAAGTTGAACTTGGATGAGTAATTCAAGTTGTGTGCACTCAAAATTTGAAGATATGATAAGAAAAAGAATTGTAGTACTCTAAATTTAGTTTCTAAACTACTAAAGATTTTAAAAAGTGTTAAAGTTAAGGGGGTGAAATGTTGAGTGCACAGAAAAGTGTTCCTATTTCTATCACTAAAATATAAAATAATGTCTGGTGTGAGCCCCCCTATTTTTTTTGCTAATTTAGGTATTTTTAAAAAGTATTCGGTGGAAATATAGCTAAGAGTGAGTGCTACAAGTTGTATATGTTTTTATATTTTCTTATTGAATATTTTTTTTGTATTTTCTGAAGTGGATGCATCCTAAAAATTACATCACTAAGTGTGCGCGTCACATAACTTGCATAAAATTAATTTAAAATATAAATTTCTGTTATTGAATGTGTAGAAGAATCCTATATATATATTTTTCAAATTTGGATAAGTGAGTCAAAAGTTATTAAAAAAAAGTCAATACATATGTACTGAAGGAATATAGATATACTCCTCAAATAAAATAAAAATAAATACCTTAACTTACTCAAAATATTAAAAAAATTGTTTGGCTAGAAAGCTAAGAAGTATCTCTTTATTTTGTGGTGGTTTTGAAACATTTTATTGCAAAACATGTAAACCTAATGAGGTTGAAGTTTGAATTTGAGCTGTTTTATGTTAAAAATACAAATTTAAGAGCCACAATAGATCTTCAACCCTTAGGAATCTAAATCCAAGCCTAAATGGGAAAGGATCATATATATTTTGAATTCAAGGCATTAAAAATGTATACATGTTAAAACATGTATGATTTATACCTTTCATAATGCAAACCTATTTTGCTGAAAAATCTCAAGGCTAGCCATTAATTTGTATCCCATTTCCATGCACTTACCCATTTTTGACAATTTAGAGTCCATTAGCATATTTCTCTACAGGTAATAGGATGTCTTCCTCTTCCTCTTTATACAACCATTTGGAAACATCTTCTTCAATGGACTCTTTGTCTAACACTCCCCAACATTCAAATGTTGTTGGTTTGTATTTGATGATCACATTTGATACTAAGCTTGAGGATTGAGGTTTTCCATGTGATTTTGGAAAGAGTTGTAGTTGGCCTATGCAAAAAGATTCTTGTAGATTATATTCTCCACACCCCTTATCTTTGACTTGGACCTTGATCTCAGGAATTGGAATTTTTGAGGTAGATGGTGATGAAAGTGACGATGGGTCTATATAGGATGATGATGAGGATGTGATATCATTGTTAGGAGAAAGGTTGGAACTCTTTCCTTCCATCATCCTACAATATTAAAATGGGCAGGGGTTAGCGAAATGGTAAATTTAGAGCCATTATAGGGAAATTTTATGCATTGATGGTATGTTGAAGGGATAGCCCGCATGGCATGGATCCATGGGCATCCTAGGAGGATATTATAGGGGAGATCAAGGTCCAAAACTTGGCAAGGAGTTTCCATTATTATAGGACCAACTTTAATGGGTAATTTGATGATACCCACAGACTCACATTCATTATCATCATAGACTTTGATAGTAGTACTTTTCTGTGAGTCTATGACATTTCAGAATATCCCAGCTGTCTTATTTATTTTAAAGTACAAAGATTGAGACTCGATCCACCATTTATAAGGACTCACTTTATTTTATGATTGTGAATGAGTACTGTTGTCATGAAGATTGCACCTAGATGCTAAGCTTGAACGCTTGGCAATCTTGTGAAACATGGAAACATCTTCGAGCTTGTGGGTATGCTCATAGTGAACATGAATCTCCAGATTATGGGTTGGTTCCCCTTTTGATTCTCCTAGAAACTAATGAAAATTTGTGGGAAAAGGAAAGAAAGACTACTCTGAAAATGTAAATTTAACTCTAGGAGGTGATTTACCAAAATGATACTAAAGGGCAGCTTGATTCATAATTATTTCTTAAAGGATTTCTTTACACAAATCAATGAATGGCAATCTAATCACATAAATAATTCAAAAGAAGGCTAAAAGATCTATCTTTTGGGAGGAGAACTATGTTTCACAACCTAAAAGTCAAGATAAATACTAGGACAACCTAAGACCTATGATAATCAATTGTTTTTTGTGTACTTGCAGTGATGAATGAGACAAATTAAAGGTTTTGATGTTTAAAACACATTAAGTTCATCAAAATCATTCATGGCATATACACAAATCTGATAAGGTAAATATTGATCTTTCAAGTAATAAAAGGAAAATGCTGCAAAAATTGACAAAAAAATATAACCTGTAAACCTGCTGTTGTATATGAATATGTCAAAATGAGTTACAAAATTGTAAGCTTCTTTGCAATGTGCAAGAGAAAGCATAAAATAAGGAACTGAGAGAAAAAAACTAAGAACCTCTCTATAATACAAAACAAAGCCTTCAATGAGTCGACTGCAGTCAACTCCACTCTAAAATATCTCTCACAAGAAAAATAGAAAGACCCCAAAAAGAGGGATCAAAATTGATCAAAACTGAGCTAAAATAGCTCCAAACTCTCTCTCATGATCAATTTGACCCAAAAGGACTCCAAAAACACTCCAGTTTGAACAAAAGTCAAGGATAAACTCAGAAAGACTCCAAATGCACAAACCTACACTTCAGTTTAACTCTCCTTCCTATTTTGCATGATTGAGGGGCAAAATTAAATTAATTTAACAATTATTAAATGCAATCAAGGTGATTGATTTAATAAGTGCTACGTGATGCATGCCATCTTCCCTATGTTTATTACATAGCAAGTATTAAAAAAATTTATAATTCATTGCATTTAATAATTGCTAAGTTACAAAATTTTCCTATTGATGTGTAAACACATGAGATATAGTTAAAACTAACAAAATAATAACTCCTAGAGGCAAAAAATAACCTCTCCCTTGGCACATGAAATAAAATATATCCTTTGGTCGATCTGAGTCAAAACTCTCCATGCATACAAAAATCCAACTCCATGTCTTAGTCACTATGAAGCTCTTCAAAATATTTAAATGCCTAATGCATTTGACTAAGTCAAAAAGGAATCACCTTACTATCTCCATAATCTGCCAACATGACTACAATATCATCCTCAACCTAGTCATTATTATCTCTATTGACTTAAGGCTTTAAAAAACCTTAACATTTGAACACATCACATTATTCTTCACAGGCTCCTTGCTATGACACTAGGTTTGATGATTTCATGTGTCAACCCTGCAGTGTATTTGGATAACAATGATTATATGTAAAATAAAAACAAAAAAGCACATACTCGGGCTAGGACACTTAGCCAAAAGGCAGTGAATCCTAAAAACTTATTCATTTTTACTTTGCAACTTCTTGAGCTCTGCTCTGCCGTGCTATTAGACACTGTTTTGCTATAGCTTCTCTGCTATTTTGATAGCTTTTGGTCCTCCTATAAGTCATTCTTCACCTTCACTCTGTTTCTTGCAAGAAAAATGATGTAAACACTTTTTATCTACTGCTTATTGTGCAAAGACACGAAAAGCTTTTCTATTTCTGAATGCTTTCTTCTTTTTCTGGTCTAGTTTTTGATGATGGGAAAAGAACGGAATGGTGCTCCTCTGCTAGTTTGATTGTCACTCTAGCATTAAGGTTGTTCCTTCCTATTGTAGACAGTCACTATGACTGCCAACTTGTTAGCTGTCTCGATTTGGGAGATGTAACTGTTACTTGATGATATGTGACTATTATCTCCTTTTTTCAAAATAACCCTACCTGCACTTTTTTCTGGACTATTCTGGCCAACATATCTTGTGGATCTTCCTCATCAGAATCACCAAAACTTCATGCATATTTGTTGTTTGAACGTAAAACATTGTGATCATCAACCTACTTACTGCGTTCACCTAGGTACTTTGCCTTTGACTTATAACTACACTGTCACAGTGGACAAACCCTTCATTTCTGTGGTGTTTCAAGATTCCTCTATCTCCTTGAGTAGCACTAGACCCATTGTCACTACCACTATGACTGTCATAACTCATTAAGTCCTTCTGCATCATACCATACACTCACTTATTTGTAACAACAAGTGAATAGGGCTCACTGTGCTCTTTATAGACCACTGCCAAGTCTTTCATGGATTATCGCTATCATGGCACTATGAAGTTTACCTTGGTTTGAAGAAACAAAAACTTGAATTCATGCTTCAGTTTTTGTCACTATCTTTTTTAGCTGGAATAGAATAGTGGAAGAAGGTTTGCTGTTGTTTTCATACTGTAATTGTGCCTTGATGTTGTCACTTTTCTTTTGAGAAACCCCTCCATGCCGTCTCCTTAAATTTAGCCTTTTGATAGTAAGCAAAGATCATAGTTAGTCTTAGCAGATGATATCTTTAATGTTGCACCTGAACTGTACTTTCTCATTTTTTGCCACTGTGACTGTTCTTCAGTTCCATTATGTCTTGCTTGTGATAACTGTGTTCATTTATCAATGACAAAGCAAGTACTTCATTCAAGTTTATCACAAGAAAAATGATATTTCAACAATTATTCCCTCAACATCATTGAGACAGTGATGAGTCATGTGGCTCTGTCTCCTAGAGATCTTACTACCTTGGTGCCTAGACTGCTATGTGTTTTTTTGATTTTCCTTTGGTATGAGCCCCTTGTCTCTCACCTAGTTACTTTGTCTTACACTGCTAGGACTGTCATAAAATGACTGACCTTTTGTCCTTTATGGCGGTCATACTTCTGCATACAGTCACTCCCTTATGACTATCCTGGTTTCTTTTATTGCATTCAATAGTAATTTTACACCTCATTCACAACAAAAGTGATAAATATTTGTCTTATTTATCTGCACATATAAGCTTCTTCATTTGGTATGACAGTCCTACCTTTTGATATGGTTGTTCCAGTCCTTATAGGGTTGTTGTTTGTGCTCTATTCAATCTCATTAGAGGTGCTTCACCAGGCTTGAAACTCTTATGCTAATCCTGTAACTTTCATACTGCATCTTTGATTATCCATAATCCCCTCACTCTTTACACTTGATTGATACAAGATATTTAGTTTGCATGGCTGATCTCCTTGATTCTCATTGGTGACTGAATGTGCAAGATATGAATGTTCTTTTATGTGTGTGATCATTTCTCAAACCTGATGTACTACTCCATGTTGTCTCTATCACCTTTTATATGCTATCTGATACTTAATATTATGATTGATGTTCCAAAACAAGACTACAATTGTCCCCCTATGACTGATACCATAGTTATTCTATGAGTATTGTTGTTGACTCTTTGATTCAAGGTTGTACCAATGGACTGCTACCTCAGCTAAGTATCTCATGCTCCCTTGATATGAAGCTTGATGTGGCATAGTTGACTGTTCCATATTTTTGAGGTGATTGTGCATTGTTCCTTCTACTGTTCCACACTTAAGAATCTCTTTTTCTCCATGCTACTTGACTACTGTATGGCTCTCTGATGCTTTGCTAATTAGAAGTTCTTGAACTGCTATTTGCTACATCTTGACTGCTATTGTTATCAGCAATTCAAATATGACTGCTTTTCTTTATGTTGGAACAGTCACTTCATGTCATTGGTGAAGATGACTTTATGTAGTCATTTTTGAGAGACTGCTCCTTTGATGAGATGGTTGTGAACAAAGCTTCTTTGGTATTTCTATTTCATGCAAACCTCTGTGTAGGTTCTCCTCTGTTGTTCCTCTATATGATTGATAGGGATGTATACTTTTATGATGAATTTTCCATAGCTGGGTATTTTGGCATGCATGTTGACTATCTGGACTATGTACCCTCTCAACTACTAAGAAGAGGACAACATGTTGCGCTCAACCCTTGTGGAAGCCACATTTTCTCCACATACTATAATTTTCATATGCTATCACACTTGACCTATACTTGCACATTCAACAAACATGTTAGATACAAAACATAAGGCTACAACTTCTCTTTGATTTGCATGATCTGATGCTTCTCTTTTGTGATCTAGCTCTTGATTTGATGTCTGCATCTCTTGCTCAGTTATGCATTATGCTTTTGTTGATCAGTTATAGAATAGCAAGTGTCTTCTTGATTAGATATGAATGAAATTAAGGATAGAACCTCAAGCTCTAACACTATTTTTCTTCACCCCTTGCAGGTTCTTCTCCTGGAGCTACATCTGGACAACTAAAGATGCTGATGTGACCTCCAACAATGGGATTCGTCATTCATCGGGAAATGACGGGTCCCATTCTTAATTTCATGCATTCTCTTTTCTTGCATTCTACTTGCTACTTATTATCTTATCAGATACAGTTACTCCCATGACTTGTGTGGGACCACATAAACATTTCTTTTGAATATATCAACTATTTTTCCTATAATGACTTGTGTACTTTCCTTTATGAATCACTTACATAATATGAAATAACTAAAAATTTATTTGAAACATATGTTTATGATAATGTAGAAATAACAGTTGTAAATACCTTTTTCTGAACTATACTGATTTGTACTGAATGAACATCAATAACATATCTGAAACATAACTGCAAAAATTAGTTTAACTTCAATCACCTATCATCCCTTGAATGTCTCTTGACTTATTGAGGTATTTTCACTTATCCGGATGGTGTAAGAATTCAATTTGAGCTGTTACATGATCTTGATAATGTGATCAGGTAACAATTCTTCGCCAAGACAGTAGATGTTAACTAGATGCCCTTAAGTATGAAAGTTCCCTAATAATATATTTTTTTAAAGAAAAAGGTGGATAACCACCCATAAATTATAGAAAACAGAGTTTACATAATAATTGTCATATGCAGAATGAGTAAATAGAAACTAAAAACATAGTAGATTCAAGGCCCTAGAGAGACCCGATAGCAAAGAGTTTTAAACAATAATCAAAACAACATTTCAAATTCTTGAAAGGCCAGATGAAACTTGTGATCCCAAGGCAAATCTTCCAGCAACGTCACAAGAGGAAAAGACCGAGCTTCTCACTTGTCTTCACGATTTGCTAAGCTTCAGTAACTGGGCAGCTATGATGTGTCGATCAAGAAAGACATTCAAAAGAGGAAGAAATCAAAACACCAACTAACTGTCAGACACCTTAAAGAGAGAATCGACCCAAATCAAGAGAAGAGACCTGGATCTCCCTGCAAATGTACACAATCAATTTCAAGCTTCCCGTTTGCGAGATGACAACTAAAAGGCTAGAGAATTTGAAATAAACTGACTCCCATGACAAAAAGTGTCTTGTCCTTGATTTGGGAAGTAAATGTAGAGCGGTTGCAGAAAGACTAGAGGGGAGGACAGAGGGCGTCCTATGTGGCAAGGGAAGATATCCTGTCATACTCCAGGAGCTCGTACAACCAATTAAGCTGACTCAGTTGTTGAGGTAGAAAAATCTCCACCTTGGCACCGCCGTCGATTGCCTTGTTGGCTATTCCGTCAGCTACCTTATTACCTTCTCTCAGGGTATGTGAAATTCTATAGTCAACAAAGGAATCTAATAAGGTAATAGCTTGTTGCAAAATGTAGTTTAATTTCCAATTACCCATACCCTTAGCTTTCAAAGCATTGATGGTTAATATGTCAACATCATAAAAAAATGAAGCTAATGATCAATGGGAAGAGAGACACTAAGGAGGATGCTATCTAATTGTAAGGAAATAATTTCCAAACTCATCAATAGATTTATCACCATATTGAGGAAATAGACCTAGATGAAAGTCACAAACATAGGTATCATGCACATAAGATTGACATCATAAAAATGTGTTGTATATGTATAGCAGTCATGGCTAATTTGGTTTAGGATAATTTACATTGAGTAAGATAGAATCAATCAAATATGTATGGATCATGGCAATGGAAAATCCTAAGATGTAGCAATGAAATAATAATAGGATAGATCTCTTTAGTAATAATCTCTAGGCTATAGTGCCTTAGGATTAGACTCATAACATTTAAGATTTGTTTTTTATATTAAGGTTAGGTTATATCCCTTAGATTAGTTCTTAGTATTAGGGTTATGTTAGATCCGTTAGAGTAGAAATGAGGAGCATGTGGTGATGACATTTCTACTTCACATGGCATGGTGCCCAAATTTAAAGAACTTTCAAATGAATAAGGACATGGTATTTAATTACATAACAAATGTATGAGAATTAAGATTATATTAGGTATTTACACTACTGGAGGAGAGCTACAATAAGTGAATGTTAATTATAAAATCGAGCAGTGGGATCTATATGATCCTTATTCCAACTAGATCCACAAGTGAGCTCACCATGAATGTTGAGGACATCTACAATTTTTTTTGCCTCCGCATTTAAGGCATCTAAGTAGATATTGTAAAGAAGTTAGATACCTTGACCTTATGTGTGTGAGGGGTATTAGTTGTGTGTGTGACCCTAAGATATTCCAAGTTATCCACTGAGGATAGGTTCATACCCATCTATAAACTAGATGTGGTAGTAGGAGATGTATAGTAGCAGTTCAAACTTATTAAATGTATGTTGGAAATATATCCAAAATACCTATGCTCAAAAAACTAAAATCACTACCTTACTAAGGTCAAATCTCCAAGCACTACAGAGATGGATTCTACCACTTGATTTCTTAAGAAAATTATTAAAACTTTCTCCCCCACTTCTAAATGTAATTGGATCATAAACCTTAGTCATCGTATCCTCAATTTGGTTAGTGAAAACCCCTTTCCTTGTAGATTTTTTAATTGTCTTAATAGACCATCACATTATTTATAACAAGTCTTGGGTAGACATTTTCTTGGATGACATCCTTGATTTGAAGAGCGGGTTTAAATAACTAGGGTTTTTAATTTTCTCAACCTAGTTATAGTTCAATGAAGGGAAAAAGAGTGGAGATTATTTACTCACTCATTTGTCATCACATGTACACGATATTGTGGGAAACTTGTTACTATAATTCTCTAGGTAATGAATAGAATTGCATCTTCTCTATTACTAGTTCTTCACACATAAATACCTCACCAATTGCTAGAAAGATATAGAAGCTTAGGGAATAATAATAATTTGATAGAAATGATCTCCTTATGACTAGGAATATATAAAATGTAAAAAATGTGTTGGTAACTCATTAATGGAGACACTCATACATCTGTCCTCAGAAACAACTACCTTTGTTATACAATTTAAAGTTGGTATGCACAACAACTATTTATTTCCATTTATCTCTATGAATAATGGCAATTTATCATTATGTTGAGTTGACCTATAATGAATATTAGGACTCAGTGCAATAGGGGAAGCCCAACATAATGCTTTAATTTGTTCCAAATGGCATAATATTTTTAAATCAAAATACACACATGTTTGAAAATGGCTTTGTTCAAACTCATGGAGGTTCACTAATGTTTTATATCTGGCTTAAAAGAGGTAGTCCATGGGGACATATTAGTCTACTATGAAAACACCCCATGGTGATATAGATTTGATTGTTCGAATGTACTAAGTTTGGATCATTTGGGCTACATGGGCCTAGCACAAAGGAAAAGTCAATGTAGCCAATGAAATGATGCCAGGAAGTGAAAAAAGAAGGGTATTATGCATTAACTATTACAAGGTAATAGTCTAGGTTCTATCTTTGAGTCATCAAGCAATGAGATAATTATACATGATTTTCAAAAATTAAAACATTAGACTTATAGTAGATGACAAGGCCATGGATGTGTATGATGTTGTAGCAGAGCATGTTGAGAGGGATTATAGGGAATGAAGGGAGGATTCTCCTCAACTTCCCATTAGACCATCAAGGGAGTATAGTATTTGAGGAGATAAGAAACCAAATTGTGAGGCTTTAGGACCAAATTATAATTTTGAGGTAGGGTTCCAAGATTAGGGGTTCCATATTTAGGGTTCAAGTTTGAAGACCTTTATGGTTGGGGTTTTGATTTTAAACACCAAGTACAGGGTTTTGTATGCATGGCTTCCAAAGTTAAGGGTTGGTGGTTGGTGGTTTGAAATTATGAGAATAGGTTCATTTTGTTTTTAATGTTTAGTATTTTTTGTTAGATTTTCAGATTAGGGGTTGCACATTTAAGGTTCATGTTTGACTATTTGGTTCCAAGTTTAGGGTTTTGGATCAAGGGTTAAAATTTTAATGTTTAGGATAAGTTCACAAATAAAAATTTGTAAATTATTAATTAACTTATAGTGAAAAATTATAAAAAATACATGAATACGATTTTAGGTTTCAGAACTAAATATAAATGAAAATACAGTAAAAAATAATAAAAAACACGTTAAAATGGAAAACTTCCTACCTGGGAACACCTAGAGGTCGTGGTCGCAGAGGAAGAAGGTCACGAAAGTGTGCTAGGGATTTGGGTAAATGCAAGTTCCCATTTTGGTTTGCCTTTTCCACCTGGTTTGCTAGCTGGACTGTTGAAAATGAAATTGTAGGCAGCCCAAAACAGGAATACTTTTCACTAATGGACACCTGTTCTATATACGGGAGCTCGTATGTCATGGGCACCCAATCCTAAATAGGAACCCATTACATAACGAGTGTCGGTTTAGGGCCAGGTCCCCCGTTCCTAAGAGGGCGCATGTTATTTTCAAAATGGTGCTTGTTCTTGACAAGTTTTTCTAACCCACGAGAGATCCACGAATGGTGAACTCATATTCATGCTTTCATCTACATATAGAGTAGCATCCTTGAATAATATAGGCCACCATAATCTAGGAAACATAACTTGCTTTGTGGTGGGTTTCCCTAAGTTATGTCCTCTGGAGATTTCTTCATGTCCTTCTTTGAGGATGTCTTGTCTCTCATGTTCAAACACTACTCTGCGAATATTTTCATCTCTTCCAGTTATGTGTCATTCTCCTTCAGTTAGTGTAGAAGGTAATTACTTCCTTAAGAGCATTTGTGTATAATTTTTGGAACTATTCTCATAGAATTGTCCAGTGGATAGTATGCTTGCCACATCATTGAGTTTTTTTTGACACTGTAGTTACTCTAAATAGGTTTGCACTAGGTAAATCTTCCTCGATGTTGTCCAGTTCTTCTCCTATTTCTTTTCTTGAAAGATAGTTATGGGCTTGGTTGATTTTTCTTGGTTTTACCATGATACTAAAGTTAAACTCCTTGATTTAGTAATAGCCATATCCATATTTTGCCTTGTGTGACTGGTCTATTGAGTAGATATTTTAAGGGTTTCTGGTCTGTAGAGAATGTAAATGGAATGGATAGGAGGTAATGTCTGATTTTATGTAGGGCATATATCATCACTAATGCTTCTCATTCTGTAGTGGTATAGTTCTTTTCTACTTGTGATAGTTTATAGCTAATGAAATCAATTGGATAATCCTTGTTTCCCCTTGGTTGTGCTAAAATTGCTCCATTTTATATTATGGAATCATCTTGACATGTACATGGAATGGAATATTCCAATCCTTGAAGATTAATATAGGGGCTTTTGGTATCTTATAATTTAGTGTATCAAAGGCTAAGGCTTGTTAGAATTGTTTAGTCCACTCGATTTCTTTACTTGTTCTCTTCTTTAGAAATTCTTTTATTGGGATTCATATTGTAGCATAGCCTCTAATAAATATGTGGTTGTAAATAGTATAACCTAGGAAAGATTTTACCTCTAAAGCTATTTTTGGCAAAGGTAGATTCATAATAAGTGCTACTTTTAGGGGATCGACTATAAGTCCATCTTTATTGATTATATGTCCATGGAGCATACCAAATGGTACCGTAAAGACACATTTCTTTAGGTTTAGAGTAATTTTTGAACTTATACATATTTTTATTGCTATATTTTCATCCCTTAGCTTTAGTGGTTGATTGTAGTATTTATTTTTAGGACACATTTCTTTAGGTTTAGAGTAATTTTTAAACTTGTACATATTTTTATTGCTATATTTTCATCCCTTAGCTTTAGTGGTTGATTGTAGTATTTATTTTTAGGTTTAGCTTATGATGTTATCGATCTTTCTCCTAGCTTAATTTTATATCCAATTGCAGTTCTTCATGATTTTCCATTCCATTTTGTTATGTGGTGTAGCACCTTTTATAGCACCTTTTATCAAAATATTGATCATGTCTATCCACCCATTCTATTAATTTCCATATGTCTTCATTCCTTAGTGGTGTTGGTGTGTGTTGTTTGATCTGTATTTCTCTTGGATTTTCCTCTATAGGTAGGAATATGATTTCCCTGCATTGAAGATATCTTTTTTGGGTTGAAGAAATGCAAATAGCAATCTTCTTAGATATGATGGATGTTAGCAAGAATAGACATTAAATTACAAATCTCCCTATATATGATCCACTACTCATTGGCATATATTTTACAAGATGGTATAAATGCAATCATTTTAATGCATTCATTCTTCTCTGTGCTTGATCACCATCCAAGATGTCTATAAATATAGTTCAATCAAATAACTACTATGCAGAAATTTTTTTCGAGACGAGCAGTTACATATAGTACAATTCTTCTTAATATAAAGAGGATGTTGCATGCCAAGTCCCTTGCAACTATTTTTCCCTGTGGTGTAGTATTATTTTATTTTCTTCAAAGTGATTTCAAATGAATTTATTTTTTTGAAGGAAATTCAATTTCATTTGTCAATGCTAACATAATTCCATTTAATCTAATTCCATTTAATCTATTTGTGTTAAAAGTAAATTCTATTTGAATATAATTCTTCTTAATATAAAGAGTATGTCGCATGCCTTTCCTTGCAACTATTTTTCTCTCTGGTGTAGTATTATTTTATTTTCTTCAAAGAGATTTCAAATGAATTTATTTTTGTTGAAGAAAATTCAATTTCATTTGTCAATGCTAACATTATTCCATTTAATCTATTTGTGTTAAACAATATATCATAAAACTATTTTGTGCTAAGGTAATTTCAAATATATTTGTCTTTGTTAAATATGTTTGGCAAATTGAATTGTGTTAATGCAATATAGGTATATTTGGTAGTGTTAATGCATATAAAACAAAATTTATTTGTTTGAATCCAATAATCTATGGTTTCATTTGGTTACTACCTAGGTCACAATAGCTTTCTTATATTAGTCTTGAAATAACTTTAACCACATTAAATTAGCAGTATGAGGTAGATTGCAGGGGTGACTACTGTAAGTGTCAATATATAGCATTGCTTTCTTGTAGGCTTGAAATTCTAAATGTTTAAACAATACCTCCTCAATCACTCCTCAATCTCCATTGTTGCTTCTTCTACTTCTAGATTTACTCGTCATCAATTGATGATGCAAAGATAAGAGACTCCTCTATTTGTATTTGAAGTGGACGCTTGTTTTGTGATAGAGGACCTTTAATATTTGAGGAATGGAATCTTTCATGTGCTAAGCCAACTGATGGAGAGTGTAGTGGTGATTCTCATATCTTTAGGGGAAGTGGTTATTGCTTATGGCCTCTCTTACGCATACTTCTATGAGGCCATTGTCTTCCATGGACATAGACAACTTTCCTCAACTCATTTATTAAACAAGGGCTGCAGCTCGAGTCCCTGCCAAATGTTACAACAACAAAGTAGAGATGATTAATTAGACTATAATTTTTGGATGCACATTTGACTATTTATTATTTAATTGAAATTCAGAAAGCTGGATAGACGATGCCATAAAGTATTGGGAAGGATTGAATAAGAAATAAACAAGGATTGTTGTAATGCTATCAAAACAATTTACAATGACATGATGGTTGATGCCTGGTATAATATCATTGTCATTTATCAAATTGTTTGTGTTTGTAAATTTAAATTAGAATCAGGGGAATAAGGGAATTCATTGACTTGGAACTGCTATGTTTGATGAACTGTGCATTTATTACAAATGAAACATAAAGATTAGAATTCCACAAATGAATGGTATTACTAAGATCTTAACACTAGTCGCAGATTCTATTAAGAAAGTACATCTCAAAAATAACTACAACATGTGACAAAAATCCCCCTTGCTTTGATGGATGTCCATACCCTGTTCCAACGCTCCCATTTTTGCATAGGCTGGGGGATGCTGGCAAAGGTTGTAGAGTCTGGTTTTACACCTGCCAATTGTATTTGCATTAAAGTTTCTATAGCCATACGAAAATATAAGGAACTTCGAATCTCATACACACAATACAAACTACAAAGAAAATTAATCACAATTTGTAATTATTCAAGAGAGATTTTTTTTGAATAAATTCTTCATTGAATTTTGCGACACTGCATTTATTTGAAGCATTTTCTCAAATTGATCATATGCCTTGTCTATGCTTCTACATTTCGCATAAATGTCCACCAGAGCACTTTCAATGGCATCATTTAACAAAAATCCCCCTTCCGTTATGCTTTGACAGATGTCCATACCCTATTCCAAATATCACATATTCACACAGGCTGCAAGGATGTTGGGAAAGGTTGCAGAGTCTGGTTTTGCACCTATCAATTGCATGTGCCTTGTCCTTGCTTCCTATTTTATACAAGTTTTAATTATTCCATTAGCCATTATAGGTCCAACTAGACAAGTGAAATATGATTGCTAAAAGGTCTTCTCCATGGTCCAAACTGAACTCTCCTTTGAGTAGAAACAATTTTCATGCCAGAATACATGTATCTTTGTCATAGAAATATGAATTAGCTAGTTTGATCTCTGAGTGTGTAGGTGTACTTCCAATGACAACTGGATACAAGAGAACTTGAGCAACCACTTTCATAGGTTCTAAAAGCTTGCTTGCTTGAAGTATTTTTCAAGCTACATGGTCAGTATAATGCTACCTGTTAACCTAAACTATAACTAAATAAATAAAAGGTGACTTGAATCTATGCAAAGATCCATGTCTACCCTTAATAAGCTTTACTTGAGTCTGGAGTGGTCCTTAAAAAGGTGAATGGAGTTTGAAAAGAGACCAACTTAAAACAGGGCCAGGGAAGAATGCTGAAGCTATTATTTTCAATCTACTCTTCTCAGGTAAACGTCTTAAAAAACTCACAATAGCTGGGAAACATTCGAAAACATATCTGCCTTTGCACACCAGGAATTGTTTTACAACATCAACCTTTAGCCAGAGCAAAATGGAGATTGTAAATGGTTTCATACAAAATTAAAGCATAATAAAATGAGTTCACGAGCTATGGCTATGACAAAGAAGACAAATCATGAGAAATAGAAGAAGATAAATCTGATCTTCAGGTTGGTTGTTCATTGGTGAGTTCAATAGGTTTTCATACCATCTAACAAAATTCCAATTAACGTGAGATCTGCCCACATCAATAACATGTGCCTCAATGGTAGGTGAATATAAGGGATGAGGCAAAGAACTAGTCCTAGGGAAATGTGGCAGAAGAAACAACCTTACACCCTCCATCTAAGCTGACATTGGGAGCAGTACAAATAACCATTCTTTACTGCATCTAAGAACTAGTCTCATCCCTTTTATAAATCTAGAGGGATGTAATATATCCCTTTTACAAATGTACAGTTGTGTAACATTTCCCTTTTACATATTTCAAAGGGCCTAGTGTCCAACATGACAAAACTCTAGCAAGTTATATAGCATTGAATGGGATCAATCAACGAGCTTTTAATAAACATATACCCCAAATCAGACAATTGAGAGAAATCAAATGGTGAGGGGAAAAAAAAGGTAAGTTTCACAAATCTAGGACTATACATTGAGATTTGCTGAAAATAATTGCAGTCTATTAAGGAACATTATCCTCACCTCATGGTTGAAAACCAGTCCAAGAAACCAAACTTCGCCACATTCCAATTGCCAATACAAATTTTACGAAGGCTTCATTGGGTCCCATGACTAGCTCAGTTGTAGTCAACTTGCTATCAGGCCTTGAAAAGTATCAAATACATTTCAGTGGACGCAACTACAAGCTTGTTGGCCTTTCCCAAATACTCGCATTTCTCTGAAACAACGTGCATCTCCAAATAGCAAATGCTTTCATACTGGCAATTTTCCCCCAACGTTCATTATACAGAGGCTCCCACATTTCATCACTTCGGCCGAAATTTTGAGATAAGAAACACACGTGAATCGGTATTACCAGATTAGGATGACCGAAAGCTATGTGGAAAAACTTGATCACAAAGACACTTGAAAAGTCCCTTCATGGCTTTGTGTTCTGCCAACAGAAAAAAGTGGTCAATTTAGTAGCTCAAGAAATGCAAACCCTAATTGTAAATAAATGGGCCAATCTTCTCTGAATACATGGCACAGAAGCAACTGAAAACCCATGCATTTTTTTAGCAGAAAGATGAATTATGATTTAAAAAAATTACAGGTTGCACAACTCGAAAATGGGTCTAAGATGCAAAAAAAAAAAAAAGGAATTGAAGGGTTTCCGCACAAGGATTAAAATACCCAAAAAAAAGATTTAAGAGCTACATAAGATAAAAATCAGTAAAAAAATGGGGACGTCACAGTTTTGATCCCTCTCTAGCTCGAAATCAAAGGAAGGCTTTTCTGGCTCCCATTTCATGGCAGCAGTTGCTACTCTCTAAAATGTGCAAGGCGTCTGTGGGGAAAGCGAATAAATCAGGCGATCTTCTCAACCTGACCCCTCTCTCATTTAGTGACAATATATGTATGAAACAAAAGGATGCACCTTCAAATCAACTTCCATGCTTACTGCAGTTCATATACAGGCTTAGATATCTATCTGAAAGTTTTATTGAGTCGAAGCATGCAATTAGATTAAAGTTCCTCAATAGATTGCAAATGTCGTCCTCATGTCTCCATGCACAAAAAAACCCTGCCAACCCTTCCAACCCTGCCACATATCCTTAGCAAGGAGAATAGGTGCCTTGCCCACATAAAACAACGCAAGACATTAGTGAGCAACTTAATACCTAGTTTGCTCGGACAATATTTTCGCTATAATTTCCCATGATTTTTACTAATTGTAAATAGCTCTTCCAATGGGAAAAAATGGAAGCAGCCAACCAAAAATTTAGCTCAACCCATTTTTCTACTACAAAAATTATCTTAAAAACTAAAACCTTATCATATGAGCAAAATTATTTGTTTTACACGCTAATCAAACCAGACTAATACATGCAGGTGAAAACAACAATTACCCTGCCGTAGGCAGGGACTAATAAAAACATGTCCTCCTTCCTGAATTTAGACTTTTGCATCTAATATATTCTTCTCTAGACATGAATCAAAATCATTTCATGCATTATAGTCTTGTTTAGAATAAATGATATGCTAGAGATTTAAATAAAGTGAAATACGTTCAAACAAAAAATTAAAAAAAATCAAGAAATTAAACATATATAGATTTACTTCTAAGAAAATATCCCAAAATTCTTAGTTGTCCACTTTTTTAGATCTTGAAATTATCTTTTTTTAGTATGGATTTATGAATCTATGAAATTTTAATTGTGAAAACTCTAAAAATAATTAGTAGTTTCATTTTGAAAACAATACAACTAAAAAAAATCTTATTTATTTTTATACAAATTTAAAATAGTATTTTTGCATTTGATTTCCAAATTTTAAATGTCAATTTATTAGTCTCAATTAATCTTAATTAATTTGAATGAGATATATATACTTATATAACAAACGAAAATGATAGTCAAAAGTATACTTAATATTTGTAATTTATATGCAAAAAGAAAAAAAATGGTTATGATAACTGTGATAAAGTTGTTTGATGGAAAAGAGAGACTTAGCCTAAAAGGTTAAACTAGGTCAAACCCTCTTCCATTAACACTGAGACACAAATTGAGCTTGGATTCTACCCATGATGGATAGCCAAACTAAAAGGATTTTGTCCCTTTGTTGTATAGACGAGAATCAACCAAATCCAACCATATCCAACCAAGAAAACTAGGGAAAAATATGAAACCTTAATTGACCAAGATTTACCTATAATTAACTGTCAGAAACTGATGCAGATATTTTGAAAAGATAGCAGAGATTGGGGAATAGAGAAGAAACTGGATGTAAGTTAAGGAACACAGAAGCCCTGGGGCACTGAGCACCCTAGACACAAATTAGGGCTTTGCAGAAAGTTAGGATCTGGGTGTCTTTAACTATTAATCGTATTCATCCCTATAACTTTTTGTAGCCTGACTCCTCCTGATGCAACCTACACACATAAGACAAGGAAGAATGTTGGTGTTATTTAGGAGCTTACCTAAGTCAAGCTCCGTGAATGGTGTTTCCACCTCCACAATAGAAATGAGTTCTCATAAAGTGTGTGTCCTAGGAGGGAAGAGGCAAATGGAATGCTATAAGAAAGCATAAAGGAGAGGAGTCACCATGAGCATGGAAAATCTAGCTTGCTTGAAGTGGCTTCACAACTTGACTCAAGAAGTTGATGTAGCCCATAGAAGTAGAGAGATCTTCACAAGACCTACAAGAGGTTAGTTCAATAGGAATAATCCACCATAGAGAGCTTTAGAGCAGAATAGAGAGCATGAGAGAGAAGAAGAGAGAGTGCAAGTGTGCCTAGATTGCTTAGATGTTCAAATGAATAACCTAACTTGCTTATATATGCATCCCTGTTGATTTTCAAAGAATTAAACCAAATGAGGCTGACATGAGGAAGCATTAGAGATGTCCTAAGCCAACATTGCATTAAATTAGCCCTGAGCTAAAGGAGGACCTAGGGCGCTAGGTGCCCAGGTCCTTTAGCCCCAAAAAATTGGAGATAAGCCACTTTAAGTGTGTTTAGGCCAGCCCCATAGTTATTTCATGTTTTTTTTTGCATCAGGATCAAGAATTAATTATTTTAGGTACATCCAAGTGCTAAACTAGGTGTAAAATGCTAGTGTACACGTTTTACTCCATAGAGTTTAGCCCCCACTTTAGCGTGGGTACGAACTTATGCTCAAAATAACACTAAAGTAAGGAGAAGACAAATTTCAAACATAAAAACATAGAAGCTTGAAGAATTCTGCCAACTTGTGGACCGTAGTAGCCCCCAAGATTAGGATTCTAAGGTTGCAAATACATAGGATTTCTTAAACATAGAAACTATATAATGTAACCAAAATTGAGGGGTGATAGAGCCCTCAAGTTTAGGATTCTAGGTGTCTATGATGATCTGCATACACATAAGACACAAGGCATAATTTCTTCATACATGAATCATTTATATAACATGAGATAAGACAAGACACACACAAGGCATACACTTGATAAATCACAATGTATACATGCAATACACATAGCATGGATTCCATACACAAGGTATGCATGCAATACATAAAGTATACACACCATACACAAAGTATACATGTTTGACATGAAGCATACATAGAATACATAAAGTATACATGGAATACACATGGAGACCACTTGGAATACATGCCAAGCACTCAAGAGGCATACATAAGGAATACACAAAGAATACATGCGAAGCACTCATGAGGCATGAAGAATACATAGAGGATAAGAATATACAAGAAGAATATATGTATCATACAACAACCACAAGAAGCACATAATGGAAGATCTTGAGTCAGCATGGTAAAACAAGCCTCAATCTAAAAGGTTGTCACAATCACCATGCCTCATTCCCCAAGATGCAATAAGAAGAATGCTAAGAAGGGGTTAGTTAGAAATAAGAAGAATAAGAGGATAGAAACACATTATACACATAATCTACCCTAAAAGAAGTGTTTCCACTAAAGGGAATATGCCAAGCCTTGCAGAATAAGAAGGCGTTGTGACCATACCCAAAGGTACTCTAGCCAAACTCGCATTGGTGGTTCCAACCCCTTTCCCAAACATGCAAGGAGATTCAACATGACAGAGTCAAGATTATGATATATAGATGAGAGTAAGGCTCTATAGCATGATTTATGCCCCCACCTAAAAGTGATTGCTAATGCCATCAAGGAGCAATTGCCTTTAAGGTAGAATCATGAAGACATAAAACAAGAATGAGAGATTTCTAAAAGCACATGCCCAATTGACTTGTGTTCTCAAAAGCTACATCACCACAACGGGTTCCCCCATGGTGAAAAAATTGAGATGATGCTTGCACGCATGATACACAATGGCTTGTGTAGTCATGGTATGAATGTCGAGCATTGCAATAAGGTGCCACATAAATAAAACATCATAACTACCAAGATAATAGAGGAAACATCACATGAAAGTAGAGTACACATGAATTGAATCAACATGAAAGGATGCTACATCATCCAAAAGAATAATAAGGAAATTCCAAATTATGACATATAGAAGAATGAAGATACACATAGAGGAATGACACCACACGTCATTTCTCCTTGTACCTTTGCGCTATCAAGGGTGACAACGGAGAACTAACCATCAACAAAACATCACAATACGAGGATAAGAGTATGTATAAGCATAACACAAATGAGAGGGAGGGACAACACTTGCGAGTTGGCCTATAACAAATCATCCTCCCCCAACTTTCTTATTATAAAATGGATGGAGGAAAAGGTGCTCTAGGGACTACATCAAGCATGGTGAAAAGTGTTATAGCCGTACCTTGTTTGAAGTTGTTGAATTTGGTCACCCAAGACTCAAAATCTTTTAGTGGAATGGCCAAGCACTCAATGATATGCACAATAATGATGTTTTGAATGCTTGTTTTCTAGAATCTTTTTGTGTGTTGGAGGAGGAAGAGTGATTAAGAAGTCTTTGAGTAGACTCAGCAACATACAATCTTATTGAGATAGAAGAGAAGTTATATGAGGAGCAGGAAGCAACCTTTTTTGTCGTGAACATTAGTGTAGAGAACGTAGGAGAAGGTCAGAAACCTAAACCTACTTTAGACAAGTGTGTTGTTGGTTCCATAGGTTCCTTAATTCCATTGTACCCAAGTTTACAAAGAATTTTGAATCCACACCCATAGCACGTCTCTAAGTCCAAAGAGGAGAGGTCATATGACTAGATTTGTTGATTTTAGAGGAAGAAGTAGAAGGGTCATACTTTTGATCATGGTGAGGAGGGTCAATCCTAGTTTTAACAAGCCCATGGGGGTTGAAATCTAAAGGGACCTTGTCATTGCCAAGACATGCATTAGAAGAAGATGATTCATTACATTGAGATGATACTTATGTTGTTATATGGAGCGTAATAAAGACTCGGATGTTATATTTTCCCCACTTTATCGGTGTAGTTTCCCCCTAAATTATTTAACGAGGGTTTGGTGGTAGCGCCCCCAAGACGAGGTCAAGGGGTAGTGCCCTTTGCGGGGTCCAGGGACAAAGCCCCTAGTGCGCTCCCTATTGCAATATAGGGCCGGGTCAAGGGGTAGTGCCCCCGAAACCTCAAATGATTTTTATTATTTTATAAAGGCACCAGGAGTTATTTTTCTATTGGTTGACATAAAAAAATCCTATTAGTAACCGACATAAGTCTTGATAAAAATGGCTAAGGATTAGGGTTTCTGTTGATATTGTATTGTAGAATTTGCAGTGGTATTGAGTTGCAAGGATTGCTGGTTGTAATCGGTTTGATTTGCTGGATAATAATATTGGACTCTCTGTTGGTGGATGTAGCCTGAGTTTGGGTGAACCACATTAAAAATTGTCTCTCGCTATTATTATTTCTATCTATTTTTCATTCCTTTGTTTAATCTTTATTTGTATTTAATTTTGATATCTTCTGCATGCAATTCCTAACAAGTGGTATTAGAGTGGGTTGTGTTCAATTATCATCTACAAGAAGGTCTCATGGTTGAGTGGGAGTCTCACATTTAAGTGGGAACAATGGCGGATGAGGGTAAATTGAAGGTAGACAAATTTAATGGGAAGAACTATCAGTTATGGAAGATGCAAATGGAGGATTATTTCTATCACAAGGATTTATGGAGGCCATTAGAAGGAATAGCCAAGAAACTGGTAGCAATGATTGATGAGCATTGGAATCTTCTAGATAGAAAGGCACTGGGAACCATTCGGTTGTTCTTCGCACCATCTGTGGCGTTCAATATAACAAAAGTGAAAACAACAGATAAACTGATGAAAGCTTTGGCTAAATTATATGAAAAACTCTCAGCCTCAAATAAGGTATTTCTCATGAAGCATTTGTTTAATCTGAAAATGATTGAAGGTGGATATGTGACAGATCATTTAAATGAGTTTAATATGATTGCTAGTCAGTAACTTCTGTAAAAGTGAAATTTGATGAAGAGGTGAGGGATCTCTTAGTTTTATGTTCTTTGCCAGAAAGCTGGAATAGCTTGGTAATGGTTGTAGGTAAGTTTGTCTATGGTTCAAATACTTTGAAATTTGATGATGTTGTTGGTGTCAAGTAGTGTTTTGAATGCAGAAAGCAAGGTCAAATCAAAGGAGAAAGGAAAAGGGTCTTGAGGTCATGGGAAGTCATGAGAAAAATCAAAGGACAAGAGGTCCCAATCCAGAGGACAGAAGGATTGTTGGTACTATGGGAAACTAGGTCATCTGAAGAAAGATTGCTGGTCTCAAAAGAATAAAGAAGGAGACAAACAGGAAGGCAATAAGGAGACAAATGTGGTGAGTAATAAATCTGAAGATGATTATTTGATTCTTTCCATAGATAATGCTGATGATTCATGGGTTTTAGATTCAGGGGCCTCATTTCATGCTACGCCCCATAGAAGTTATTTTCTTAATTATGTCCAAGGGGATTTTGGGCTAGTTTATTTGGGAGATAATGAACCTTGTCCGATTGTTGGAAAGGGAAGAATAAAGATTAAGTTGTAGAATGGGAATCATTGGCTACTACAAGAGGTAAGGCATGTTCCAAGGCTGAGTAGGAATTTAATTTCAGCAGGGCATATAGCTGATGAAGGTTGCATAGTTATTTTCAGTGATAAAAATTGGAAGGTTTCAAGAGGTGCCTTAATAGTAGCAAAGGTGTGAAAGTAGGCACCTTATATTTTGCCTTCTACTTTAGTTGTTATAGAGAAAAAACAAACAAGTTCAGGAACAGTTGTTGTGGGTTCGCAGGAAGAGATTGAAACATTTCCTGCAGGTTCTAAGACAACACTGTGGCATAACAGACTTGGGCATATGAGTGAAAAAGGTATGAAGGTACTTCATTCTAAGAAAGTTGTGTCAGGTCTGAAATGTATAAATATGGATTTCTGTGAAAGTTGTGTGTATGGAAAACAAAAGAGAGTTAGTTTTCTCAAGGATGGGAGGTAAAAACAAGATGAAAAGTTAGAGCTTGTGCATACAGATGTATGGGGACCGGCTCAGGTATCTTCTCTCGGTGGCTCTCGATATTATGTTACATTCACAGATGATGCAACTAGGAGGGTTTAGATTTATTTCCTTAGGCATAAATTTGATGTATTTGAAACATTTGAGAAATGGAGAAGCTTGGTTGAGAATGAGATGGGTAAAAGATTAAAATATCTTAGATTTGATAATGGTGGTGAGTATTGCAGCAAACAATTTGAGGATTATTCTTCCTTTAATGGAGTTCGTAGGAAGAAAATGGTTCTAGGGACTCCACAAGAAAATGGAGTGGTTAAGCACATGAATAGGACAATAATGGAGTGTGTAAGGAGCATGAGATTGCATGTTGGGCTGCCTTTAAACATGTGGGTAGAGACTATCAATACTATTATATATTTAATTAATAAAGGTCCTTCAGTTCCTTTGGGCTGAGGTATTCCAGAGGAAACATGGATAGGTAAGAAGGCGTGTTATTCTTTTCTCAAAACCTTTGGATGTGAAGCATTTGCACATGTAGATTCTAAAAATAGAACCAAGTTGGATTCAAAATCAATAAAATGTATTTTCATTAGATATGGCATTGACGAATTTGGTTATAGGCTTTGGGATGTTGAAAATCTAAAAATTGTGAGAAGCAGAGATGTTGTATTCAATGAGAAGGTGTTGTACAAAGATTAGTTGCAGCAGCATGAGAAGAAAGAAAAGGATTATGTGGTGTTGGATGATACTCTAGATAATGATGCTCCAGTGGTTCCTCATGCTCTGCAACAGCAACAAGAAATACCACAAACTCTAGTAAATATTAGACAGTCAACAAGGCTACGTAGACCTCTTGAAAGGTTTTCTCCCTCTTTGTATTCTATTTTGTTAACAGATGTTGGTGAACTGAAAGGGTATGATGAAGCTATGCAGGTGGATACAAAGGTTCAATGGGATCTTGCAATGAAAGAAGAAATGGACTCCTTGCTGAAAAATTAGACTTGGGAATTATGTAAGTTTCATGCAGGTAAAAAGACTTTACCAAACAAATAGGTTTATAGGATGAAAGAGGAAGATGGAGGTAAGAAAATATTTAAAGACAGGTTAGTTGTAAAAGGATTTGCACAAAAAAGGGTATTGATTTTGATGAGATTTTTTCTTCGGTTGTTAAGATGACTTCTATTCGTATTGTTTTAAGTATTTTGGCTACTGAAGATTTGCATTTGGAACAACTAGATGTGAAAACTACCTTTTTCCATGGTGATTTGGAGGAGGAGATATATATGGAACAACCACAGGGATTTGAGGTCAAAGGTAAGGAGAAATTGGTGTGTAGATTGAAGAAGAGTTTGTAAGGCTTGAAATAATCACCTTGACAAGGGTACTTGAAATTTGATAGCTTTATGGCTGAGCAAGGCTATAGCCGTTGTAATTCTGACCATTGTGTTTATTTTAAGAGGTTGGATAATGATAGCTATATTATTTTATGTTTATATGTTGATCACATGCTTGTAGCAAGGTCTAACATGGATCACATAAGAGAGTTAAAACAACAGTTAGCACAATCATTTGCTATGAAGGATTTGGGGGTAGCAAAACAAATCCTTGGTATGAAAATTTGTAGAGATAGGAAGAATAAAAAATTGACTCTATCTCAGACTGATTATGTTGAAAAGGTGCTGCAGAGATTCCATATGGAGAATGCAAAAGTTGTCAGGACACCTTTGCCTAGTCATTTGAAACTGACTAAGGAGATGTATCCTAAGACACAAGAGGAGGAATAAAAAATGTCCAAGGTACCATATGCTTCAGGTATAGGAAGTTTAATGTACGCCATGGTATGCACAAGACTGGATATTGCACATGTTGGAGTCATAAGTAGATATATGAGTCATCCTAGATTGGAGCATTGGAATACAGTAAAATAGAGTCTCACATATTTGAGAGGTACATCCAATAAATACTTATGTTTTGGGGGCTCTAATACTAATTTAGCAGGCTATGTGGACTCAGATTTGGCAGGGGATATTGATACCAGGTGGAGTACTAGAGGTTATGTCTTTACTGTAGGTGGGACAATGGTGAGTTGGATCTCTAGGTTGCAAAAGGTGGTTGCTTTATCCACCACGGAGGCAGAGTATGTAGCTACAATAGAGGCAAGCAAGGAGATGATATGGCTGCAATCTTTCATGGAAGAATTGGGCAAACAATAGGCTAATAGTTCTTTGTATACAGACAGTCAGAGTGCCATACATCTTGCAAAGAATTCTACCTTGCATTCAAAGACCAAACAAATACAGCTCAGGTATCACTTCATTCAGTCAGTGTTAGATGATGGACAATTAAGGCTAGAAAAGATACATATAGATGAAAATCTAGTGGATATGTTTATGAAGGCAGTGACAAGGGAGATGTTGAGCTCCTTTTCAGCTTCAATTAGTCTTCAATACTGAAAACCAAAAATCAGAACAACAAAGTCCAGGGTGCTTATTTCCAGTGGGAGCTGCACGCGCAATAGTGTCATCTAGGATCAGTCTCCAAGTGGGAGATTGTTTGGTGTGGAGCCTGATCAGTCTCAAAGTGGGAGATTGTTGGTATGTGGTGACTGATCATGCCAGTACTATACACTTGTCATGTATCCTCGTCAGGGTTCAGGGTTGGGCTGGGCCCCGAGCGGGGGTTCGAGGGTGTAGCCCCCAAATTTTTTTCCCCTTTTTTTGCTCGTTCGGAGTCGATTGTTAATTTTTGTTAACCAACAAAAGAAAAACATTATAAAACCCTAATTCTAGAAGCTTCAAAATGGCTTGTTATAAGCAGCTAGAATGTATGTTGCAAGTAGGATTTCGATATTGTATTATAGCATTTGCAGCGGTATTGAGTTGCAAGGATTGCTGGTTGTAATCAGTTTGATTTACTAGATAATAATATTAGACTCTCTATTGGTGGATGTAGCCTGGGTTTGGGTGAACCACGTTAAAACTTGTCTCTCGCTATTATTATTTTTGTGTATTTCCATTCCTTTGTTTAATCTTTATTTGCATTTAATTGATATCTACTACATGCAATCCCTAACAAAAGCAATACAGAAGGAACATAGATGTTTCATTAACACTATTTTGAGCAGGTATTTGGAAACCCCCTGTTCTATTGAAAACTATTTTAGAAACAAGAGGAACACCCTCCTTGGTCTTGCAGAGCCTAAAGTGCAGAGGAAAAGGGTTTGAAAACCCCATTTCCTGTTCATTGGCCAATCCCTCGAGATAGATCAATTATTAGAAATGGCTATTTTATAAATCTATTTTAATGAGATCAGGTTGGGAATTTAAAACAACCAATAGGAGTTACGAGCATGGAGTGTCTCTAGGAGTCATTTGCGATCCATAGCCACACATGGTCAGACCTCTGTCACGAGCACATCACGAGGTCCCAAGGGCAAAGGTGACTGAGGTTCAACTATGTGATGTATATTATGTATTATGACGTCGCATTTTGATATACTGGATATTCAACTTGGATGTATATTTGAAACTAATGATGATATATGTATGAGATGTTATCTTATTACTTTTTCTAGTGTTGTCTAACCTATCACACATGATTTATGAAAAATGCAACTAGTGATAAACATTAAATGCTCATAAGGAAATGTAATTAATGCAAATGTGATACTAAGCAATTCTTTGCAAAACATATAGTAAAAGCATAATGATTAATGAATTTCACACATAACTAATGTTCTATGCTATACAAAGTTAATACAAAAGTGATCTTAATAAAATATGTTTAACAAGATACCATAATGATTAACTGAAAGAGATTTCTATGTTAAATGAATTAAGAAAAAAAAATCATATCTTGTCGAAATTGAAGCTAAACTAACTAATAAGTTTTACTTTTTAAAGTAACATCTAACATATAATCTTTAGCATAAAAATTCTTGAGATGCTCAACATTAATAGGTTCTTTAAGCGATGTACCTTGTTCATCAACTAGCTTATACGCTTATGATGCAAAGGATTTAGTAAAAACATACGGTTTGAGCCAATTAGGGCTAAACATTCCTTTTTCAACAGGAGGTGTGTTTACATTGCGTTGATTTTCATAAAATACCAAGTCTCCAATGTCG
Organism: Cunninghamia lanceolata; assembly: GCA_027924645.1. Classification (NCBI taxonomy): domain Eukaryota; kingdom Viridiplantae; phylum Streptophyta; class Pinopsida; order Cupressales; family Cupressaceae; genus Cunninghamia; species Cunninghamia lanceolata. Next base: position 1,299,707 of record BSBN01001770.1, on the reverse strand, counting down.
AATAAATGGTGTATAACACGCTCATTGTACAATCATTGTATACTCTTCTGATGGGCCTTAAGATACTCAAGAGCATTAATACATTGATCATTCAACATCTCAAGTTGTTGTAATCTCTTTTCTCTTTCCATGTCATCATCAATAACGTCTCTCAAGGAAACTCTCAATGAAGGAATTTCGAGTCAAAGGGCATTACCGCGTCAACGCCATAAACAAGATTATACGAGGTAGTTCTAGTAGCTATACGAATATTTGTTCTGTAAGCCCATAACGCATGGGATAATTGAGTATGCCAGTATTTCTGATGTTTGTTAACAATTTTACGTAAAATTTGTGCAATAACTTTGTTTGAAGCTTCTGCTTGGACATTTGATTGAGGATAATAAGGCGTAGAGAAGCAATGTTGAATGTGATTCTTTTCTAGAAATTTGTTCACATCCTTGTTCTTTAATGGCATGCCATTGTCAGAGACCAAGGAGGAAGGTATGTCAAATCAAGAGATTATGTTATCTTGTATAAAATGACAAATTACATTAGCAATCATAGATTGTAGAGGGATAGCCTCGACCCACTTTGTGAAATAATCAGTAGTACTGATAATAAATGTATGACCTTGAGAGGAAGGTGGAGAGATTTTATTAATTAGATCCAAGCCCCAAACAAAAAATAGCCAAGGTGACACTTGGGTACGAAGTTCCTGGGTAGGTGCTCAGATTAAATGTTGATGTTGTTGACATTAGGGGCACTTCTTGACATAAGCGAAGGAATCTTGTTCTATGCACTACCAATAATAGGTCCTATATGTATTAATTTTTGTACTAATGATTTTCCTCCAAAATGTCCTCCACAAGCACTAGAGTGAGGTTCTTCTAAGGCTATTAGAATCTCTGAATTACTAAGACATCGGAGAAGGACACCATTATAACTTCGTCTATATAAGACATTAGATAGAATGATATATCGTGCTGCAAGTTTACGTAGGTGAACTTGAGTGTTTTTAGATGTTGAATTACAGATGGTTCCATTGCACAAATAGTTGAGTATGTGGGAGAACCATTCATCAAAGTTTATATATCATAACAAAGATCAAGACTTGCAACTACAGGATCTTCTATGGATGATGTTTTAAGGTTATGAATAATAAAGATAAATTTGTCAAGAGAATCATTGGGGGATATAAGGGAAGTTGCACTTGCCATTGCATCTACATGTCGATTGTCTTTCCTTGGAATAGTATCGATTGAAAAGGATGTAAATTGCTTTAATAAGGACAAAGAAAAATTGCTATATTGAGACAATTTGTCTTGTTTAGCTTGATATGATCCATTTATTTGTCTTACAATTAGTTGGGAATCACAATATATAGTGAGGCTTTTGATGTTAAGGTCCAAAGCGACACGTATTCCTGCTATAAGAGCTTCATACTCAGCACTGTTGTTTGTGCATGAGAAGTTGAGATGATAAGACATAGGAATCGTCTTACCTATAGGGGGTACCAGTATGACACCAGCACTAGAGCCGGTTCGACATCTTGATCCATCAAAATACAATTCTTGTTTATCTTCTTTATCAATAGCTAAGATTTGGTCATCAGGGAATGTCTCTTGATTTTGTATAGCAAAATGAGAGGATGCCTCATCTAAATGGTCGGTTAATGCTTGTCCCTTAAAAGCTTTTTGAGATATAAATTTGAGATCGAATTTAGTTAACAACATAACCCATTTAGCTAGACGACCTAAAAGATTTGTTTTAGCAAATAAATGTTTCAAAGGATCAAATTTTACAATTATGTGTGTCTCAATATTTAAAAGATAATATCTAAGCTTTTGTGTTGTGAAGACAAGAGCTAAACATTTCTTTTCAATGATAGTCTATTGCACTTCATAATCGAGCAATGTTCGGCTGATGTAATATACATCACATTCCTTGCCTTCAGTATTATGTTGTGCCAATAATGCAGCGAGAGCATTATTAGATGCTGCTCGGTATATAGAAGGAAAGGTTTATTAGAAACAACAGGTTGTAAAACATGAGGTTTAGTGAGGTAACTTTTTAAGTCCTCAAAAGCCTTCTGACATTCTAAAGTCTGTTGAAAATTTGAATCCTTCTTCAATAGTTGAGTAAAAGTGTGAGTCCTATCTAGGAGTTGTGAGACAAATCGGTGGATGGCTTGTATCTTCCCTTGCAAACTATGAAGTTGAGATATGTTTGTAGGTGGTGGCATGTTAACGATTGCATCAATCTTTTTCATATCTACTTCAATACCACGGTTCAAAACTATAAATCCTAATAGTTTTCCACTCTCTACACCAAATACACACTTACGAGGATTCAATCGCATGTTGTATTTCTTTATGCACTCAAAGATTTGTCGAAGAGTCATGGCGTGATCTTAGCGATGAATAGACTTCGCCAAGATGTCATCGACATAGTCCTCTAAGATATTATGCATGTAATCATGAAAGATAAGAGTCATAGCACATTGGTAAGTTGCTCTAGCATTCTTAAGTCCAAACGGCATGACTACCCAACAAAATGTACCCCAAGGTGTTATAAAATCTAGTTTATATTGATCTTGAGGGTTTATAACGATTTGATTATATCCTAAAAATCCATCCATGAAGGAAAGTAATTCATGGCCGGCTATTGATTCAACAATCATATCAATTTTTGGAAGTTGGAAATCATTTTTCAAAGATGCAAGGTTCAAATGTTTAAAGTCGGTACACATTTGAATATGGCCATCAGGTTTAGCGACGGTGATGCAATTCAAAATCCAAGGTGAATAATCAGTAGAGCAGATAAAGCCAACTTGTAAAAGCTTTTCTATCTTAGCCTTAACAAGTAATGCAACCTTAGGATTCATCTTGTGGATCTTTTGTTTAAACGATTTAGCATATGGTTTTAGTACGATATTATGTGTTACAATCTGAGGATCAATACCACACATATCTAAATAATTTCAAGCAAACAATTTAGAAAATTCATGTAAGAGTTTAGTCATTTCTTCTTTTTCTTCTGCGCTTAAATAATCACCTAGTGCAAATCAATGTTGCCTAATGCTAATCTCTAACTATCCTAATACTAATTTTCATCTACTAGAACTAGGACTAGCAATTGACCAATCATTGGAAAAATTATTCTAAACATGGACAACTTAGGTTTTTAGTTTCCTTATGTTAAAATGAGGCAAATATGACATGATTTAAATATCTTTCTAAGGAAACTTCAAGATGAAAACTTCATAGGTGGGAAGCCCTAGAAATTAATTCTCTTGCATTCTAAATTGGTGGTGGAAGTATGAAAAATCACTTGGCCACTCTGTTAGGTGGCACACTATGGGAATTGTCAATAAATAAGGATCAAGCTTAATTTTTTAGGAAACACCAATCTTGAAGGCATTCATCTTGTGGTAGCTAGGCACATTTAATTTAAACTTAACAAAGCAAGATTTAGGAACGATAAAGCTGGGATTTTAATATAGGATGGGGCTAGGCACACTATTTAACGGTTTGACAAGGGGTTAAAGGGGTATAATTTAAAGGAAAATTACAGTGGGTTTTGGACATGGAAGGGAGATAAACATTAACTAAAATGGAATCACATTGATGAAGATGAAATATTGATGGAAACATAGAACTTGATGAAGTGGAATATAAAAACTGAAAACTTCACTGTGTGATACCTAAAATTTTGTGTAGACTTGTGCTCTTTTTTGTGTAGATTCCATGATTGTATATCAATTCTCCACCATTTGGTTTTGATCTAGCATAGATAAAACTTCTGCTATCTAATACACTGGATTCTCTATTGCTCAACTCTTAAGGGGTAGTGGTATTTAAAAATACATTGGAGAGATCATTGGATCCCAAGAGCAATGTTCTCTTAAGTTAAATCCCTTGATTTGACAAATTTTATAGTCATAATAACTTAATAGGTAGACCTCAAGCAAGCATGTAAGTGATCTATACGTCAATTCTAATGCAAGGTACATTGTTCTTGTAAGAGTTCCTTGAATGCTCTAAGATTTCAAATGATCAATATCAACTAATGCCCAAATAAATGTACTTCAATACCAAGACATAATGAATTATTGCACAAACATATACCACTTTGGCTCCTAACGGCAAATGAAAAAGGGTATGATTTTAATTTTAATTTTTAAATTGTGATTTATGCATTAGATCTACGTCATGTGGGATTATTCCCACTTGTAGAAATGACCCGAAACAAGTGATGTAAGATTTGGGGATCAAGGATGGATGTATGGAAATATAGATCCATAAATAATAGGACTGTGTGAGAGTATTTATGTGCATCAAATAATGATAAGGATACATGTATAGGAATATGAATAAGGAATAGTGAATGAGGCAGGCAAATATCAAGGAAGAAACCAAACTTAGCACAAAAGTGTGCCAAATTTCACTATGTAATCATATTAAGTCATTATCTCAAAACGAGTCCAAAACTAAACTTGGGAATTAATATGGGAAAGCAAATGTCACTAGAAATTTTAACTATTTCTAATCACTAAATAGTTTAGCTAAAGGTATATTCTTGGTTTAACACTTCAATTTGAAACACCGAAAGGAACGCATCTGCATCGATATTTGCTCAGCCGAAGATGGAAAAGAGGCAATCCTCGATGAAAGCTTGTCCTTATTAAACAATCTATTAATGGGATCTTCTCTGAGGAGGACGGTAATTGTCTTGTTACCGTAATTGTCTCTTCACAAATAAAAATGTGCGACAATTACAATGCTGAGCTCCACATAGTTAAGGTGACAGTAGGCATACAAAATCTCAGGCAACCTTTTCATTTAGTGTTCCTGAAAAAAGAAAAAAATGGCAAGCCGAGGGAAATATTTAGTAGCTGTAATTGTGATAATAATGATTGGGCTGGGAATGATGGTTTCAGCACAACAATTGTCCAACGACAATGGGTTGGGAGTGAAGGTTCCAGCACAACAACCGTCCCCGTGCCGCACTGACGAAGATTGTGAAGATGGTTCACATTGTTGCGTAATGCCTGGTTCAAATATCCCTGGCTTTTGCTTATCAGATTTTTGCTTTTAGTTGCAAGGATAGATGATATAAATAAGAGACATCTGAGAGTCTCAATCGTCTGGTATAATGTTTTTTCTCTTAATCTGAGTGCTCAAAGTTCCCTGGCTTTTGCTTTTTAGATGGCTTTAGTGGAGCCATCTGAAAGAAAAACCTCATCCTTGGTTTTTACATTTTTAGTTGTAAGTATAGATGATATAAATAAGAGACATCTGAGAGTCTCAATCGTCTGGTATAATGTTTTTTCTCTTAATCTGAGTGCTCAAAGTTCCCTGGCTTTTGCTTTTTAGATGGCTTTAGTGGAGCCATCTGAAATAAAAACCTCATCCTTGGCTTTTACACTTTTAGTTGCGAGTATAGATGATATAAATAAGAGACATCTGAAAGTCTCAATCCTCTGGTATAATGAATTTTCTCTCTTAATCTGAGTGCTCACTTGAGAGATGTTTTCGGGCTTGTCCACCATCTTTTACTTGACTTATTATATATATTAAATAAAATTGAAGTAGTTTTGATATATCAATATTCTCTTGTTTGATTTTTGAACATCATTTTATTAGTTGCCATGTATTTTATTGTCTATGGTTTCATTTATGTATTTTAGGAAATTTCAAATGGAGTTCAATGATTTATAACAAGGAAAAAATAGAATACAATAATTTGCTGTAAAATGTAAAACTCATTGCATATATAAAATTTACTCTAATTATCAATAAATGAATACCACACATTCAACATTTGTAAATATCTATACCTGCTTGTAGCACCAATTTTTTAATTTCTTTACATATAAAGTATAAACATAAAAAGAGTAAACAATATACAAACCATAAGTCTTTACCCTCGTCTATAACATATAAAGAGTAAACATATAGAAATTAGATAACATATATAGACTCAATTCTTTTATGGTATATAAAGAATGAAACATATTAAAGAATTAATGTGCACCACATCTAACATATAAAGAGTCAGTGTGTAGCATATTAAAGAATGAAAAGGTAATTTTGTATAATGTGAACCCCATTTTTGTATTTCAGCACTCATGCTCTCATATAAAGATTCTTAGTGCTCAACCTCCTTCTTGTATAACCCACCATTATGTGGTATTTCACTTGATTAGGTTTAAATACCTCTCCTTAATATTCTCATATAGACTTCAAGTATGTATTAGCACTGTTCAAGCAAGCATGCACTTTCTCTAGTTGCAAATGTTTGTTTCTCAATGATGCCATTGCTTTAGACAAATTCTTAATAGTTTTGTCCTTATGGTGGAGGAGTTTAACATTTTTAGCTAGATGGGTCTGAAGTGATTCTTTAAGGTTCCCACAAAATTGAATGTCTCTCATCAAAGAAGTAATGTAAAGGAGGGTTATAGTTAACCTCGTTTCATATGGGTCGATGCATGAATATACCCCTTGTGTAGTAACTTTTGTGAGAAGTTGATTCAAAGTCTTCAATTCATCAAACTTGATGTCTTTGTCTACTTCGTTAATCCCTATAGAAAAGCACAACATATGCACTAGTTACTCGGAGCATGCTCATTTCATCTTGAATTGAATTATGAAAACCATTCACATACCTTAATACTCTTTCTGTATCATCTTCATCCACATACCTTGCCTAGATGCTCAACCTATAAAAATCCTTAGTGTACTCTTGTGCATTCTTCTCTCCTTGCTTCGAGTTTTGTAGCCTCTTGAATAGGTTTATTTGATAATCTACAGTCATAAATTTTGCCTTCAATTTCATCACCATTCTCTCCCATGATTTGATTCTCTTTCCCTCTTCACTATCTTTCAATCTACAAATGCTCCCACCATTAGGATACGTGTCCCTTCATTTTTGTGCTAGCATACTTCACCCTTTTTGGGTCCTCAATTGACTCCAAGTCAAAATACTTCTCCATTTTTGATATCCATTCCAATAATTCTTCTGGATTCAGATTGCCATTGAAACTAGGGGGTCCAATTTAGGCTTGCTACAAATTCTAGCCATTGCTCTCAAAAGTTTCCCTCCCGCTTCATCTCTATTATCATCTTCCAACTCAATTTCTGATGCTTCATCTTTAGCCTCATCATCGCTAATATCTACTAAAGGAATTTCTCTTCATTGCTTCACTTCTATTGCCTCCAACCTCACTGCTAATCTATCTTCAAGGCCTCTGATCATTTCCATGAATACCTCATGGTCAAAATTCAGTAGCCCATTCCATGGTCCTCTTCATTCACCACACCCTCTTTGCGCCATGTCCACAACCCTCTGCAATTGTGGGTCTCATTGTCCTCTCACACACCCACAACAAATTCCTTAGGGTTTTTCCTCAAACACAATGTTGAACGAGCTCTGATACCACTTAATGCAATCGGGAATCAGGGGCCTTATGAGACTACTAATTCTCATAGCATGTAGGGGAATAAGTTCATGTCATAATGAACACCTAAGAATAGTAGTGTCTTCGGTAGCTTTAAATTGGAACCCAGTAAATTCTTCGTCAAGTGGGAGAATGGTATCAGAGCCATCTTAATGTTGAGAAATAGTGTCTCAATTTTACTCGCATGTAAGGCTTTAGGTTATAGTGTATCGAGCTGATAGAGGAATTTCGTTGGGAGATGGAGTGCAGTCTCCTTGATGAGCCGATGAGTTGTACATTGGTACCAACGTGGCTGTCACTCGATGGGTGGTAATTGTCAACTCAGTCGACGTGGTAGAAGGACAGAAAATCCAATGCTGAGTTGGCAATGCATATCACAAATATAGATATCCCTTGATGGTCCGATAAGCTCTTTGTATTGGTGTTAACTCTTCTTCGAAGAGACATTGTGTTATTATTGAGTCATTGGAAACAGTCACTTCAATGAGTCGATACCATTATGGGAGTTGGCAATGACGAGGAAGTGGGAACCTCATGAAGCATTATGACCTTCATAGAAGTGACATCCTTATATCGGTGGGAGTCAATATGTTGTCCCATTGATATGGCGATAGGTTGAACTTGGTGGGACCTGGTCGGTGCTAAGGGGGAGAACGATGGAGAATGCTCATATTGGCAGGAGTTGATTACTTCGGTGGGAGTCTATAAGTTGTCCCTTCGATAGCCGATACAAAGCGTTGGCTCTCCATCGGTATGACCTAGTGTTATTGAAGGGACTCTATCTTGAGTCTCCTTGATAGCCCAATGCAGTATATGTGGACGCCACCTAGGCAGTGAGAATCATGGTCAAAGCTTGGATGTGAAGTGTTGGCGAACAGTGTGGATATCGATGAGACTTTGAGAATTTGGGGAGAGCTTGAATGAAGTCCCATTGATAGCTTCGATGTGTCTCCTAAAAGGAAGCTAGGTGTGCGGAAACGCTTCCTACACTAATCTATTGAGGAGAGGGCTATGCAAATTCAACTTTATCCTAACTATTACAACAATGTTAAACCATTAACATGAGATATTGCAACAAAACACAAGAGCCACAAAGAAGACAGATGAAGAGAGACAGAGATTTACGGTGGGGAAAACCCTTATCGGGTGAAAAACCCCACACTCAGAAACCTACACAATGTATTAACAAATCTGAAAGAATGTTTACAATACACTTGCAATGCAAGCTTCAATGGTCTTTGACACTCATGTCTGGAGTCAATCTGGCAGCATAACAGTACCTATAAAACTTGTGATACAAACTCCATTTCCAAGCACCTGTTTAAATAGAACATACAAGGCAATTTTGGACCTTTCTTGGAATGGGCGTCCAATATGGCATCTTGGACCAAAACCCACACCTAGGGATACTTGGTCAACATTGTATAATGTATTTGACACTTGTCCACAACTCCCATTCCAAAGAGGTCCCATTCCAAAGAGGTCCCCACTTTCCAAAATGGGCTATGACATATGCTCTTACAACACTTACGACCGTCATATAATCTGTCATAGCGGTTACAACTTACAGCTGTAAGAGAATTTGTCATACACATGCTATAAATAGCATATTCTGTTACAACACATCATATTCCACCTTGGCACGCCCAAATAAGCCTCATTCAAAGATGCTTCATGACACATGTCATTACCTGTCTTACAAACTTCTATTCTCGACTCTTACATGTCATAGATTCGTCATAGGAATCCGTCATAACCGTTTCGGTCAAACATTCCTTACACAACATAGAAGATGCTGACACATGGCAGAATATTCCTACCACTAAGTGGGACGCCTATCTCCTCATGTGAGGACAAAATAACAAGTTGTCATAATCCATGTAGGATTGACACATCACCGTGCCACATCCCACAATATGACAAAGTGGAATTTCCAATTATTTACAACATAGGCAATTGAATAATAAATACAAACATTACAAATGCAGAGAATTACCAAGGTTGAGACACCTTAATTCCCAACATTCTCCCACCTGTCGAACACCTTGTAAGAGCCAATAGAAAAATAGGATTTAACTGTTATAGGCCGAGAGGCCCATAGACTTCGAACAACACCTAAACTTCTCTATGCCCACTAGTTTCGTCAATGCATCTGCAACATTCTTCAAAGTATCTACCTTCTCCAAATTTACCTTTCCATCCTCAACCATGTCCCTCATGAAGTGAAACTGAACATCAATGTGCTTGGTTCTAGCATGGAAAGTTGGATTCTTTGCAAGGCAAATTGCACTCTGACTGTCACAACTGATCGTGATCTGACCTGCATCAACACCAATATCTGAAGACAATCTCTTAAGCCAAATGGCTTCCTTACAAGCATGAGTTGCTGCCATATACTCAGCTTTTGTCGTGGACAAAGCAACAATTGGTTGTCGCTTACTCATCCAACTAATAGCACCACCAAATAGTGTAAAAACATAAGCACTAGTGGATCTCCTGCTATCAATGTCACCTGCCCAATCTGAATCCACAAATCCACGAATATCAATAGAATGCGAAGGTCCTGAAACATTACCATGATAGAAAATGGAATACTCAGAAGTACCCCTCAAATATCTGAACACTCACTTAACTGCATCCCAATGAACCCGTCCAGGATTAGCCATAAATCGACTAAGGACTCCCACTACTTGGGCAATGTCTAGTCTTATACAGACCCTAACATACATCAAACTGCCAACAACACTAGCATAAGGTACTCTACTCATGTCCTCCACCTCACTAGGAGATTTTGGACAATCCTCAATAGACAACTTTGTCCCCAAGGAAACGGGAACACACAATGGTCTACAATCTCCCATGCCGAATCTGTCCAACATGGTCTTAACATACTTACTCTGACTTAACCAAAGTTTTTTGTTGGTTTTGTCTCTTCTGATTTCCATTCCTAGAATGTACCTGGCTGCCCCTAAATCTTTCATTTCAAACTGAGTTGACAACTGAGATTTAAAATCAGAAATCATATTCTTACCCTTCCCAATGAGAAACATATCATCAACATACAGTGCAACAATGAGAATACGATCACCATCAAACTTATAATAGACATAGTGATCTGATTTTGATCTCACAAATCTAATTGACAACACAAAGGCATCAAACTTCAAGTACCATCTCCTAGGGGATTGCTTCAAACTATACAAAGACTTCTTAAGTTTGCAAACCAAATTTTCTTTACCTTTTACCATGTAATGCTCTGGCTGTGACATATAGATTTCTTCCTCCAAGTCACCATGAAGGAAAGCTATCTTCACATCCATCTGTTCTACCTCCAAGTCATAAGTTGCTGCAAGTGACAATAGGAATCGAATGGATGTCAGCTTTGCAACAGGAGAGAAGATCTCACCATAATCTATACCCTCCACTGGTGAATACCCCTTCGCAACCAATCTGGCCTTATACTTCTCAATACTGCCATCTGCACCAATCTTCTTCTTGAACACCCATTTGCATCCAACGGGTTTTCGTCCAGGAAGCAAAGGTACCAAGTCCCAAGTTTGATTCTTATCCAAAGAAGCCATTTCTTCCTCCATGGCCTCCTTCTAGGAACCTACATCCTTCATATCCAATGCCTTTGATACAGTTCTAGGTTCATCACTATTAGAAAGCAAAGCATAAGCACAACTAGAATCAAGCAATGTAAAACCAAACCTTTCAGGTTGCTTCCTTATCCGTGTAGACCTCCTCAAGAGCTGAGGTTGAGGTTCAACTTCTTCATTTGAGCTTTTAGAGCTACTAGAGGTCTCCTCATCATCAGGTCCAACATTGTCTTTCTATTCAGTCTTCTTAGGGGTGAGAGGAAACTAAACAACATCCTCTTTCTTTTCTTTTTCTTCTGGCTGTAAAACAATGGAAGAAGGTGTAAGCTCTCTGAAGATGACACTTTTGCTATACAACACTTTTTCAGCCACGGGGTCCCAAAGCTTGTATCCTTTCACACCAACAGAATAGCCGATGAAGATACACTTAAAAGCTTTATTCTCCAACTTTGACTGCTTCTCCTTAGGCACATGTGCATATGCCTCACAACCAAAAACATGAAGATGCCTTACTGAAGGCTTTCTACCAGACCACACCTCCATGGGTGTCTTTCCAACAAGAGCTGATGTAGGAGATCTATTTACCAAATAGCAAGCAGTGGTAACAGCTTTAGCCCAAAACTTTTGTTCTAGACTAGCTCCACTAAGCATACTCCTAGCCTTCTCCATCAGTGTCCTGTTCATCCTCTCTGCAACTCCATTTTGCTACGGAGTGTATGGAGTTGTCTTGTGCCTTTCAATCCCAAGTTCCTTGCAATACTTATCAAATTCTATAGAACAGAACTCACCACCATTGTCAGTTCTCAAACATTTAATCTTTTTACCAGTCTAATTTTCAGCAAAGGCTTTAAACTCCTTAAACTTGCTATAGACTTTAGATTTGCTTCTGAGAAAATAAATCCATGTCCTTCTACTGTAATCATCTATAAAAGATACAAAGTATACAGATTTTGATAAAGAAGGAACATTAACAAGACCAAACACATCAGAATGAATGAGGTCCAACACACCAGAAGACTTATGAGAACTTGAGTAAAACTGAACACGGTTTTGTTTTCCATAAATGCAATGTTCGCAAAAGTTAAACTCAAGATTACAATCATCTAACCCCTCAACGATGTTCTTATTTTTCAGGGTACGCAAACCCTTCTCACCAATCTGGCCAAATCTCTTATGCCATAACATTGTCTTTTCTGTAGGAAGTTTAACTTCCAATGCATGATTACAACCATCAAGATTAGAAACAACAGATTTCTTCACTGCTCATTCAGATTGTGGGGATGAAGTGACTGCTGCCCTCTTCCTTGAGTCAGAAGAACTATTGCATTGTGCAATGCATGCTTCCAGTTGAAACAGAGTACCTCTCCGAGTACCCTTAGCAAGCACCATAGATCCTCTAGTCATCTTGCATCCTTCTTTTGAAAAGACAACCTGCACACCTGCATCATTCAAACTACTTACAGAAAGCAGGTTCCGTGCTAACCCTGGGATGTGCATAACCCCAAAGATCCCCTTCACTTGACCATCAGGGAATCAAATAGAGACTCTTCCACGACCAACAATCTTTAGACGAGAGTTGTCACCCAGATACACCTTTCCACCATCAAACTCCTCATACTTAGTGAACCAGTCTTGATGCGAGGTCATGTGGAATGACGCACCAGAGTCGATTAACCACACATCATCAGATGCATGGGTTGCCAGGGCTACGATGAATGCATCATCGTCATCTTGATTTGTCAGAATCTGAATCAGGAGCTTTCTTCTTTTTCTTCTTCTCCTCTTTGCATTCCTTTCAGAAATTCCCAGTCTTGCCACAGTTCCAACAAAGAGCCTTGGACTTTCCAGGAGATTTGGATCTCCCACGGGATTTAGATCTACCCTTCTTAGCTTTCTTGTCCTTCTTCTTCCCTTTCTCCTTGGGTCTTCCATGAACTGCAAGGGCTTCTTTGGCTGCCTCAGAAGACTTTCTCTGCATCTCTTCAGATAACAACGAAGAAACCACCTCTTCCATTTTGAATGTGGATGTGGTGGTTCTGATTGCCATGACAAGATGATCCCATGAGTCTGGCAAAGAACAAAGCAGAGTCATACACCGATCCTCCTCCTCCATCTTTACATCGATAGATGTCAATTGTGCAACCAGCATGTTAAAAGCATTCATATGCTCAGCCACGGATCCTTCATCCTCCATTAGAAGAGAATACAACTTCTTTCTTAGGAAAAGTTTATTGACAAGGGATTTGGCTTGATACACATCCCCCAACTTCTTCCAAAAGAGTGTTGCAGTGGTCTCTTCATGGACATTTAACAACACAGAATCAGCAAGACTAAGTCTTATGAGACCCTTAGCCTTCTGATCCTTGAGATCCCAATCATCTTGTGTCATTGGAGCTGGTTTAGTTCCGTTCACACTTTCCCAAAGGTCTTGGTCAACTAACATGTCTTCCATTTTGAGCTTCCACAGCTCGAAATTACTGCCGTTGAACTTCTCTACTTCAAACCTTCCTGATGTGCCTACCATCTCCTTGCTGCAATAAGATATAGAATGCTTTGCACAAACTCCCACTCAACCTAAGATTTACTCAAAAAACCCCTACCCTACAACTAGGACCTAAGGTGATCAAGCTCTGATACCAACTGAAAGGAAGCTAGGTGTGCGGAAACGCTTCCTACACTAATCTATTGAGGAGAGGGCTATGCAAATTCAACTTTATACTAACTATTACAGCAATGTTAAACCATTAACATGAGATATTGCAGAAAAACACAAGAGCCAGAAAGAAGACAGAAGAAGAGAGATAGAGATTTACAGTGGGGAAAACCCTTATCGGGTGAAAAACCCCACACTCAGAAACCTGCACAATGTATTAACAAATCTGAAAGAATATTTACAATACACTTGCAATGCAAGATTCAATGGTCTTTGATACTCATGTCTGGAGTCAATCCGGCAGCATAACAGTACCTATAAAACCTATGATACAAACTCCATCTCCAAGCACCTATTTAAATAGAACATACAAGGCAATTTTGGACCTTTCTTGGAATGGGCATCCAATATAGCATCTTGGACCAAAACCCACACCTAGGGACACTTGGTCAACATTGTAGAATGTATCTGACACTTGTCCACAGCTCCCATTCCAAAGAGGTCGCCACTTTCCAAAATGGGCTATGACAGATGCTCTTACGACACTTACGACCGTCATATAATCTGTCATAGCAGTTACAACTCACAACTGTAAGAGAATCTATCATACACATGCTATAAATAGCATATTCTCTTACAACATATCATATTCCACCTTGGGGCACCCAAATAAGCCTCATTCAAAGATGCTTCATGACACACGTCATTACCTGTCTTACAAACTTCTATTCTCGACTCTTACATGTCATAGATTCGTCATAGGAATTTGTCATAACCATTTTAGTCAAACATTCCTTACACAACATAGAAGATGCCGACACATGGCAAAATATTCCTACCACTAAGTGGGATGCCTATCTCCTCATGTGAGGACAAAATAACAAGTTGTCATAATCCATGTAGGATTGACACATCACCGTGCCACATCCCACATATGACAAAGTGGAATTTCCAATTATTTACAACATAGGCAATTGAATAATAAATACAAACATTACAAATGTAGAGAATTACCAAGGTTGAGACACCTTAATTCCCAACATCTCCAACAGTTAAAATGAATTGTGATCACTTCCTACAGAAACTGTATCAATTGGTTTCTGGTATAGTATGGAATGTAAAATGGTTCGAGTAGTCTGTAATACGAATACTGTAAAGAGGTATGCATAGTAACTAAGCGAGACAAGGTTTTTTAGAGATGGGTTATGCTATCAAACTATCTCCAGATGGAACACGATGTTAATCTCTGTGAAAGGCTTAGTGCCTGTATTGTATTGTAACTATATTTTCTAGTTGTTGAATAATACAATGGGCCTGAGCTTTTGGAGTGTGGGGTTTTTTACCCGTAAGGGTTTTCCCCATGTAAATCTGTGTGTTCATGTCTTTTGTTCCATCTTTCATGCTTTATGATTCTTTTGTTGAATCTGTTTACTGCTTGTTGTTGAAACTGGTTAAAACTTGCATGAACTTTTCTCAGTAGGATTAATGTTGGGAAATGAACTATGTTTGATTCCTCTTTGTGGAATAGTTGTATGTGTTTTTGAGGAAATCTAAAGAAATTTAAAGCTATTGAAGACACTACTATTCTCAGATGTTCGTTATGAGATGAACTTATTCCCCTACATGAAGAATTTACTAGGTTCCAATCAATGCTTGAAGTCATTGTATCAGCCAAGACACCTGCAGCAACATCCAAGATATCAACCATTTCAGGAAACAGTTCCAGCCATCCTCCAAAGGAAAGGAACGAGCCATGGTGTATCTACAACAGTCTAAACCAAGACACCTACAACAAATCCAACTGACAGCAAAATATACAACATACTACCACCACTCCACTGTGCTCATAGGTTAAAAGCATCAACAACATCAACTTCAAAGCTTCAACCTGAAAACAACCATGAAGTCATCCTCTAGAAACAAGATAGAACATCAGCTAGAACAACAACCAGAAAACTAATTGCTTCCATCCAATCAAACAAAACCCACTCTACTAAAAATAGCACACATAGCAAGTGCTAATCCATCCAATCTATCCATACCTCAAAGGTATCCACATCAGGAAACTCATGCCACCTACAAAGCCAACCCATCAACTGCAAATACAAGCTCCATGTGTCAACCGGTCGAAGAAGACCAAAGACATCCAAGAACTCCCACTGCATGGGTAATGCAAATATGAAAAAGATTAAGGCATACCAAGTCTACCAATAGCATCATAGAGAAAGCATAAAAAACATGTAGTACCAAGGAACCATCCACAATGATATGCAAAACCTGTAACAACAATTCTTACCACCAGTCCAGAATTCTCCCAAGTTCTCCACACCCAACAAAGGAAAGAGATAACAAAACCTCCATGTCATCACCCAAGAACATAAGTGAAAACACATGACCACAAGCTAGTGATCACAATAGCTCCAATCAAGCCTCAAACCAATGTAATGTGTAACAAACCATCTAGGAAGACAACCAAGACAAAAGGGAGAATCACTGCACATCATATACCTGTAGAAAATACTTCTACATACACCTCAAAATAAAAGACAAGATGCATCATTCAAAGATATATCATGCATCATAAGATCAACTTGCAGAAGAGTGTGTCATCATGATAAAGATAAAAGGAGTAGTTGCTCCTATAAACTATGTTCACTTTGATAACAGATTGATTAAATCATACCAGACATATTCAAATTGCCTCATTACAGATCACAAAGAGATCAGTGTTTCAGAATCAACTTGCCAATATGTAAAATTCAGAAATGCAACTATGAAAAGGTACTTTTCTTTATTTCTACTATGATTGGAATGCCTTATTGCTGTCATATTTCATGCTACAGTCATCCAAATAGGTCAAGCATTGTAAGATTAGACATTAAGAGGTCATGGAACATACAAAATGTAATGAAGAATCAAATGAATGGATCTTTGTCATGGCTGTCATAAGTAAATTAGATAACAACATTACAAGGATAGACTTGTGTTAAGTAAAAAAATAGTTGAAATAGAGGACAAGACTGTCATAAGTAATCATTGAGCAGACCCAGTTAAGTACATGTTTACATATCACAAGATTATAAACTGACATTAAGACAAAGATATAGGTTCATTTGCTAATCAGGTTCCATGTGCAAGACAAGTGAAAATATACAAGCTACAGAAGACATTAAATGCAGAGAAAGGATACATGTATCAATTTTTTCTCATATAATAAAGTGCTCATAATAGTTGACAGAAATATTTGACAGAATGTATGCTACATGAGTTCAAAGTACTCTACTACAGGCAGAGATAAAAGAAACAAAAATTATGCTTTTGAGTGTCAAAACCTTGTTTATATGATGCTTAGAAACTATAGTTGAAGACAAATCAGGTAGCATGCATGATGTAATCTGACAATGACTATTACAAGAAAAGAACAAGAAGACAAGTACACGTTACAAGTTCAGACAACATCAAAATACAGGTGGGCAATCATCCATGAAGTGCATAAATAAGAAAATCTAACAAGTGGCAGCCATATAGGAGATCAAAATATAGAAAGAATGAAGCATGGGTATGACAAGAGAGGCATTTTTTGTACAAAAGAAGCAAACCCTCTTCATATTTTTAGAACCCTCTTTCTATTTTACATTTACAGTCAACAGAGAGTGAAATAGTGCATATACTGCCATAGCTGTGGAGGAAATAAGCATTTTTATACCAGAAAAGATGAAACCCTTGTTAAAAAAGTTTGAAACCCTCGTTTCATTTTTTCACATACAATGGAGAGAAGAGTTACAAAGAGCAGAGAGACCATAGCCATGGTTGAGGAAATATTTCTATACAAGAAAAGTATTTCTCAGTTCAAGACTTTTGAAACCCTTATCCTTCTCTTATCTTCATTGAAAGAAATGGACAAAAATAAATATAATAGGCACGACCATAATAGAGAGAAGGTTTTTTTTATCAAAAGCAAAGATACCGACTTCATTTTTGTAGAGAAACCTTATCTTTTTCTGTCACAGTGAAAAGAAATCATACATAAAAAAAAGCTATAAGAGGAATCAAGAACTCACCTCATGTGATTATAGGAAGGATAGACTATAGCACTGGTCGTGACTTTCATTTTTGAAGGTTTTTGCATAAAAAGTTACAAGTCAAAGACACAAAGAAACAAGAAGGAAGAGTGTTAGAAGTTACAGTGTAACACTCAGCAAAAAAGAGGCCGCGACCATTAAAGGTGGGAACAACTACATAAACCAACGAAGATGCTAGTATACATTCAAAGAAAGTGTTTACCTTCTTTTTGCATATGAAATGCAGAAGTTTTGACCAAAAGAGGTCAAGATGGAGGCAAAAAATCAGAGGGAAATGCCAGATGAACCAAACCCTAGGTTGGTCGAAGGTTAAGTTGCAGAGCTGAAACAATGAAGATAAAAAATGAAGAATGAGATAACTCTTTAGGGTTTCACTTGTTTTGGTTCGATGATTCCTTGTTCCTTTTGTCATTTTTTTTACTTTGTTTACAAAAGATTAATCATTGCCTTATCTACCTGGGGTCAAGACCTCAAAACTGAAGATTCCTACTGATCATAAAATGGAGGGGCCAACAAAACATTGTTGTTTGCATTTGACTTTACCAAGTCAATGGTCAATATCATTATAAGACAAGGCTCATTGCCTTGAGAAATCTTTAATCCCTTTATTTTATAAAGGTCGATTAGTGATATGATCAAATATAGTCGAAGTATATGCCTTGTTATCACATACAAATAGGTCAATGATCCAAAAAGATTTTTCTTCATTATGCATGGTAGCCGATAAGGTCAAAGGAGCATTGTATTAAGACATGATATGCATAAAAAAAAATGGTAGAGTTGTTAATAAAGTTTTGGCATGGTGGTATTCATATAAGGACAAGAATATTTACATGAAAGAGATGAGGTGGATAGGGTAAAAGAAAGGTAGTAGGATATTACCACATAAACAAGCATGTATGAGGATAAGAACTATGGAGATTAAGCCCCAAGGCTCTTATTTATTTTTGCAAAATATATAGTGATATTTTCATCATTTTTATGATTTTTTATAGAAAAATCAATTGTAATGCATTGTAAGATATTTGGTGAAATTATGAGCCAGATATTATTCTTTTTTACAAAAATCAAATCAAATATGGGTTTAGATTAAAACTACAGTGCATTGTAAAGTTAGTTTTAAAGCAATCAATTATAAATTGCTTTTAAAACTTAATTATTTTTAGGAATTTCATAGGCTAATAAAACAAATCAGATATTCCTTTAGATTTGTTTTATTTAGAGGCATATAGGCCAAAATTTAAAGATATCATGGGCAAAAGAAATCAGCTTTGTGGTGGGGACACATCAGAGGATCCTTTGGCATCATGATTTGGTAGTTTGAACTCTTTTTGAGAGCTTTTATTTGTGCTTTTCTAAGTAGCTCAAAAATGGACTTGGAGTCTATTTTTAGGAGCTTGTTTTTTGCTTTCTTTTGGAGAGATCTCCTAGAGGCATTTATAGGGGAAAAACTTAGTTTTTCTCAGTCAGTTGATACTAGTTTCTCTCTCTTGTTCATGGGCAGAGTTGTTTACAAGAAGTTGGCTCAATTATTTCATATTGCATTGTACACCTTCCAATTCAGAATGACAAATTTTCCTATTCTATACATTTGGTAGTCTTGATTTACTGTTTTATTGTGACTTTTGGTCCTTCATCATGTCTCAGTGCTGTTAAATTATAGTTTTTCCCTAGTTGCAGTTTGTGTTTGAATCAAACCTTGTTGCAAATTATTTTAGTTGTAAACAATTAGTGGAATTGTGAAAGTTTATGTTTGAAGAACTATTTTGTGAGTGATAGAAATTCATTTAGATTAAATCTTAGAGTTAGTTTTGCATTTCAACATATCCTTCTATTCCTTTTCCCTGCAAGTCATTAGATTAGGAAAAACCATAAGGAGAACCAGCTCACTCTGGAGATTCCCTCTCGAAATAGATCACCCACAATTTGAGAGGGTTTCCATGTTTCAACAGGATAGTCAAGCTTGACTTGACTAGTGGCACAATCCTAATTGACAACAATTTTTGGTACGCTTGGTGGGACTCTGAAAGCATTTTTAGAGAAGCTTTTCAATCTTTAACTGGTGTACTAGTATACGTAGTAGTGTTCCAGCCTTCGGAGGCTTCTTACAAGTATACCTAGCAACTCTGAGTTCGAAGCTACTGGTTTCAGTATGATCAAGTGCTGGTATGTTATAAAATTCATCTATTCATTTGTTTTATAGCTTTCATATGAATAAAAATGTCAGATTTTCATAGGCAGTATGAATATCCACCACCATACTATGAAGATGCTGTCTATAGGGCCCCTTATCAGCAATATCAGACCAATCAAGCTGCTATTTCCAATCCCATGGCCTTGCAAAGCTAGCATGCATAGTATAATTGCCACTGACCAACCCCTGCTCAGCTTCTTTACTAGTCGTATACAAGTAATGACATGGCGAGAGACGTTCTGTCAAACTTTAATAGGAAGATGGAGGAGATTAAGAGGGAATGGGAGTATAAACAACATCAGGAGGAACTATCTTACCAAGCCTATCTGCATGAGTAGGAATTGGAGGCACAAAGAGCACAGTATGAGTAGGAAATTGCAAGCATGAAGAATTATCAGTACCGGCAAGACAAGGGATTTCAATCAAGGCAGTATGGAGAATCTAACTTGTAGCTACATGAGTTGAATCACCAAGTTTACCTTCAACATCCTGAGCAACCACCCTGTAAGATCTCTATTTTTTATCAGGAGTGGGAGAGATAAAAAAGATAGTTTGAAGAGAATCTTGAGAGAGAGGGAGCTATACAAACCAAGATTTTGCTTGCTCAAGCCCAAGCAGCCCTTGTTGTCCTAGAACAACCTACTCAAGAAGAGGTACGTAAGTATAGCTTTCTGAGTTTCAGACAAGATAAACCTCTTAGTGCCCCTAAAGTTAAAATCCTGAGTTTTAGGCAGAATGAAGTTCTTGATCTCGCCAGGCAGCCTAATAAGTTTAAAGTACCCAGTTTTAGAAACCCTCACCTCTTGCAAGTTGAGGAAAATAACCATGTTCAGCCTAGTATAGTTGCAGATCAACCACTTGAAGAGTCTCCATTCCTCCAAGAAATCCAAGAGACTCCCCAAGTTTCCCTCCCAGACAAATCTGATTGTCCTATCACTATTCACCTTTATAAGGATGGACCTATTGTCTTACAAAGTGATTCATTCACCACGAAGGAAGCTGGTAGGTAAATTTACTACATGTAGATTTAAAGAAATACCCGTTAGAATAGAAAAGGGTCGAGCAAGAGAAGATTCCTTCCAAGGAATCTGTCAATGTTCGCACCGTAGAGCTTCCTTGTCTTGAAAAAGATGTTAAATTTTTTTTGGAAAATCAACTGGTGCAAAAGGCTAATTCATGAGAAAAGGCTGCTACCATGTGTAGAGAGCAAGATGATTCAAATCTAATACTCAACCCTTTGATTTTTGATTCATTTGAAAATTTTTCTGATGATGTTCATAAGATGCATGAAAGTAGGGTGCAGAAGTCTCAGGGTGAAAGCCTTCAATTGAAAAAATTAAAAACCCGAGTCTCATCTGAGAAGGCACTAGATCATGAAGAAGATCTAGTAACCTTGTTCGATCAGTTACCTGGTTTTGTCAAACTAGACGAGGGGGATATGCTCATACCAAAAGCAGCAGTTTCAGAGCAACATGAGGATCCTCAATCATCTGGTGAGCGATTGTTTGAAGCTGAGAAATTTGGTAAGGAGGTTTTGGATCATGTAGAGGAGCTTGAAAGAGAACCTATCATGCAACCCACACAGCTGACTGTGAGTTGCCAAGAGGTACAAACTAGTCCCCTTTCATCAAAAAATCAAGAGGATCACGATGAAATTACGTTTTGGGATGACCTTGATGATTTTGTTGCAAATTTAGACAATGTCGAGAAGGTTTCAGTTAATCTACCTAATGAACTTTCTAACTCTAATCTTGAGCATGGAAATAGCATATCTATGCTGGGTTTTGACCATCCAATTGTTGCATAATATTCAGATAATATGCTGATTCATGAACATGTATGTGAAAGCAATCTTGTTTTAACTGAAGAGGACCTATTTCAATCTGAAATTGAACTTTCCTACTAATGTTTGGATATCATGCTGACACCTATGGAGGAAGACAGTGTGGCTCACCGAGAGCAGCCAAAACAGCAAGATGAAGAGAATGGAAAAAACCATCTAGACAAAGGACTAGTTCATAAGCAATCATAGGAGGGTAGCTTAGTTGTAAAGGAACACAAGGTTGAAGTCATGTTTCAGCCACATCAAGAAACAAAAGAGATTGAGGAGGCAACTGACAAGAATAAAATCAGCAATAACAATCCAAGTTTCATCCTGTCAAGAGGATGCCCTATTATGGATTTGGCCAATAAAGTGACCAACAAGTCTCAAAGTGTTTTTAGTGCCCCTAGGAAAGAGACTGCAGTTGAGGAACAATAGATAAAACTTTCCCATTTATGGATGATCAGAGGTATATCTGAACAGAGTCAAGAAATTCAAACCTTTGGTTTTGTTTTACAGGTTGCAGCACAACAATTTATAAGCAGTGTTCCTATTTTTCACTACATATTGTCAGTTTGCAAGCATAGGCAACATCCTCAGTTGGTTAGGAAAGGTAGTTATTTCACCCAATCGGTGAATGGTTTTGTTTGACTTGCTTCCTTGGCTGGTTAGAGTAGGGTTAGCGTAGTGTTTTCAGTCAATAAGTGCTTTCTGAAGATTTGTTTTCAACATTTTGTTTTGGCCAACAGGGCCTGTTAGTTTACTTTCAGTTGAGTTTTATTTTTAGTTTTTTGTTATTGTTGGACTGTTGGAGAGCTGAATTGCAGCATTTTCTGAGTTCGAGAAGGACAGAGTATGACTCAATGCCCAATGGATGTTCAAGGCAACTGGTCAAATTCTTAGCAGACAAGCATATAGCAGAAGTCACCAGAAATGTTACCATTTTTTACCACAGCTCAAAATTGGCTGAGCAGATGTGACATTATCATTTTTTGAGTGAGGTTTGATATTCTTCTGTTATGAGTTAGTTGCATAGTTATTATGTTTCAATGTTAAATGCAGTTCAGTTGTTCAAGAAAGGAGGAAAAGATTTCAGCTCATTCATTGCAATGCAGAACAGTCAAGTGGGATAAGTATTCCATTCATTACAATGATTATCCATTTACAAGTTGAAATACATAAAGGAATAAGCATTGCATTGAAAGAAATAATGACATATCAGATGTCCCACACAAGCCGTGGGTTATAACTGAGCAATGTAGACATGTGCAAGCTATAGATCTAATGATAAAAGGAAATAGAAAGAACACATGAGAATATTAAATAGCCATCATTGCCTAGAAGCAAGGTTGATGTACGTTGTTGATGGCTGATCTTCATATCTTCATCTTCAGCTCCAGTCATATCAAGTGAACTTTCAAAAATTTGCGAAAAATCCTCTTAGAGCTCCGGGTATTTAACACTATCATATGCTTTTATCAAATAGACATATCGACTTGCCACATCATGCATTTCATATGAAGAATCAAATGAGACGTGTTCCATAAATCAGAACATCATGAGGAGGACCAATCAACTCCATAAGGTATGTTTTTATGCTAATTTATTTGTTCACTATGCAGGTATGGGAAAAGTGATGTTGCTGATTTGAAGACATTAGAACATGTGGGGAAAATGTGGCTCCCACAAGGGTTGAGCCCGGCATGTTGCACTTTTCTATTCATTTGAAAAGGATATCAAAATAAAAGATAGGATGCATCATTCAAAGATATATCATGCATCATAAGATTAACTTGCAGAAGAGTGTTTCATCATGATAAAGATAAAAGGAGAAGTTGCTCCTATAAACTATGTTTAATTTGATAACAGATTGATTAAACCATATCACACATATTCAAATTGCCTCATTACAGATCACAAAGAGATCACTATTCCATAATCAACTTCGCAATATGCAGAATTTAGAAATGCAGCTATGAAAAGGTACTTTTCTTTATTTCTACTATCATTGGAATGCCTTATTGCTATTAGATTCCATGCTATAGTCATCCAAATAGGTCAAGCATTGTAAGATCAGACATTAAGAGGTCATGGAGCATACAAAATGTAATGAAGAATTAGATGAATGGATCTTTGTCATGGCTTTCATAAGTAAATTAGATAACAACATTACAAGGACAAACTTGTGTTAAGTAAAAAATTAGTTGAAATAGAGGACAAGACTGTCATAAGTAATCACTGAGGAGACCCAGTTGAAGTACAGGTTTACATATCACAAGATTATAAACTAACATTAAGACATGTTCATGTTAGTATTGCTGCTATGATACCCTTTTCAAGACATATATTAAGATGAACAATGCCAAATAGAAGTATCATAACAACAATGCTTGATAAGACATGCTTTATAGTATGAATTAAGTAATAGCATACAAGAGGTAGTTCAAAGAGAATAGATGACAGTCATATAATGCTATACAGTTGAAGCATCTTTCATACAAATGACAATGTTCAGGCCCTCAGGACAGGGATAGTTCAATATACAAAAGTTGAATATCACTTTGAATCATAAATGATAAGAGCAAGCTGTCTAAAGAATATTAGACAAAGATATAGGTTCATGTGCTAATCAAGTTCCATGTGCAAGACAAGTGAAAATATAAAAGCTACAGAAGACATTAAATGCAGAGAAAGGATACATGTATCAAATTTATCTCATACGATAAAGTGCTCATAATAGTTGATAAAAAGTATTTGATAGAATGTATGCTACAGGAGTTCAAAGTGCTCTGCTATAGGTAGAGATAAAAGAAACAACAATTATGCTTTTGAGTGTCAAAACCATGTTTATATGATGCTTAGGATCTATAGTTGAAGACAAATCAGGTAGCATGCATGATGTAATCTGACAATTACTGTCACAAGAAAAGAACAAGAAGACAAGTACAGGTTACAAGTTCAGACAACATCAAAATATAGGTGGGCAATCATCCATGAAGTGCATAAATAAGAACATCTAACAAGTGGAAGCCATACAGGAGATCAAAATATAGAAAGAATAAAGCATGGGTATGACAGGAGAGGTATTTTTTGTACAAAAGAAGCAAACCCTCTTCATATTTTTTAGAACCCTCTTTGTGTTTTACATTTACAGTCAACAAAGAGTGAAATAGTGCATATACTACCATAGCCATGGAGGAAATAAGCATTTTTATACCAAAAAAGATGAAACCCTTGTTAAAAAAAGTTTGAAACCCTCATTTCATTTTTTCACATACAGTGGAGAGAAGAGTTACAAAAAGCAGAGAGACCATAGACATGGTGGAGGAAATATTTCTATACAAGAAAAGTATTTCTTAGTCCAAGATTTTTGAAACCCTTGTCTTTCTCTTATCTGCATTGAAAGAAATGGACAAAAATAAATATAATAAGCATAGCCATAATAGAGAGAAGGTTTTTTTTTATCAAAAGCAAAGATACCCACTTCATTTTTGCAGACAAACCTTATATTTTTCTATCACAGTGAAAAGAAATCATACACAAAAAAAAGCTATAAGAGGAATCATGAACTCACCTCATGTGATTACAGGAAGGATAGATTGTAGCACTGGCCGTGACCTTCATTTTTGAAGGTTTTTGCATAAAAAGTTACAAGTCAAAGACATAGAGAAATAAGAAGGAAGAGTGTTAGAAGTTACAGTGTAACACTTAGCAAAGAAAAGGCCACGACCATTAAAGGTGAGAACTTTTGGCAAGAGACACTATATGGATTCATGGTTGTTGTCATTGATGGCAACAAAGGTCATCCCACATATCCTCAAGTCATGATGTGTCTCTACCGGAAGTCAGAATAAAGAATGTTGTGGTCCGGTGAAGAAGAACAGAGCATGTGGCAAGGTCCGACAGATTGGTCCGGATCTCTCAGAGGAAGTGTCTTGGTGCAGTGCGGATTTGGGGAAGTCAAGAGGACTACCTTGAGTGGTATATTCCAAGGATTTAGCCTCTGGTGATGGACAAGGAAAAAGATATGAACAGTTGAGTACCGGATTCCTGAGAGACAGTGAAAACAGAGGAAGAACTGACTGACAGAGTATCAGACTACTTTCCGGATGTGTTACTATTGATGATAGAGGTTGTGAAGGCATGAATCATGTTTGGCCGACATGATTAATGATATCTACAAGTATATGCTTGATCCGCATTGCTTGGTGAGGAAGGATTCAGCCGACAGAATGAGAGTTTGTAAGAAACTAGACTGTTCCGGATGCCGACTAGAAAAGTGATGAAATTACTTATGCGGATATATATAGAGGATGGATTTAGTTGTGAAGTGTGTGATGGTGTGAAGATATATGCGAATAAGTCCAGAACAGAGCAGAGGTAGCAAAAAGGATCCAGTATGTGAAAGATAGCAGAATAAAGAACAGAGGAAAGATGAAGTGCAGCAGATCAGTGTACTGAGCCTAACCGGAACTGAACTCCAGCATATGCAGATGCTTCCAATCAGTTCAAGACTGTGATTCTTATCACTTTGTAGACAGTGTGTCTTCTTGTAGGCAGTGGGCCTCTTGTGAGCAGTGTGCTCGGGCAGTGAGCCCTAATTGGCAAGTGCCATTTTTTGTAATTTCCTATTCTTCTAACAGAGAATAATTTTGGGTTAATCGCCCTGTGGTTTTCTCCCTTAACAGGGTTTCCACGTCAAAAATACTGTGTCATGTGTTTCTTATTTCATGATTAATGTTTTTGTGTTTGATTCTATGCTGCATCAATTAAAAGGAAAGTTCAATAAAAGAAATAATTAGGATAACTGATTCACCCCCCCCCTCTCAGTTATCAACAATTGGTATCAGAGCTAAGTTCCTCCTAATAGAGCCTAACAGCTTGAGGAAGATCTGGGATTTCAAATGGATGCATATGGTTTAAGGGAGCAACTCAAGACTGCTCTTGAGGATCTTGAACAGTCAAATTCTGAAGTCAGTGAATTAAAGGAAAGACTCAAACAGGCTGATGAATTCATGAGAGAATTAAAAGACAAATTAAGTCTCTCTATGAAAAAGAGAAAGGAGCTACTCCAACAATTGGCAAGACAAAGTGAAGAAAGCAATACAAATGAAGAATTGACTGAGCAAACCAAGTTATGTGAAAAGTTATCAAAAGAAGTCATTATGTTAAGACATGAAATGGAATCAGGAACTATAAAGTTTACTCAAGAGATTGAAAAAAAAAGAAAGGCTGAAGACAATCTAAGACAATCTCTTAAAGAAAAATCAGAAGAATGCCACCAGATGGATAGGATTATCAGACATCTTGAATCTGATCTTGAAGATGCCAAAGATAATGAAGAAAAACTTGAGGATCAAATTGCCTCTCTCAAAAGAGACCTTCAAACAGCAAATGAATATAAAGAGAAATTCAAGATAAGTTCTGCTCAACTTGAAGTTCTTCTTGGAAGTCAAAAGAGGACAGATGACAAGTATGGTTTGGGATATGAGAAAGGAGAAAGCTCCGGATCCGGTCAGAAGAATCTTGGATCAGAAAATCCAAGGAGCAGGCCTAGAAGACCTCCGGTAAGACAGCCAAATGCTCAAAGATATCCATCCTTCAATGGATACTGCCACAGCTGCAACCACTTTGGTCACAAAGCTAATCAGTGCAGAATGAGAATGAATCAGATTAATTCATCCTTCTCCGGACAATGCTTCAACTGCAAAAGGTATGGACACAAATCCCATGAATGCAGAATTATGCAAGTAAACAAATCATTCAAAGGTAGATGCTTCACATGCAATAGAGTAGGTCATATGGCTAATCAATGCAGATCAAGAGGATATTAGTCAAATATGCAAAGAAATGTTATTTGCCAAATCTGCAATAGGTCCGGTCATAATGCTAAAGTCTGCAGAAATAAGTATCAGGACAAAAGAGGTCCGGTGTATAATCAGAATCAAGACAAGGGTAAACAAAAGATGAATGCAGATGAAGTTAGGAATCAGATGAGCAAGATTTGGGTGAAGAAAAGTTCAGAGAATGTAGAGGTTGGATCCGCACCAGACTCTGGTGCTGATATTTCTTCCAGAAATTAAAAAGTGAGCTCAGGCTCAGGGGGAGACTCAAAGAAAATCCTGTTCCCCCAGCCAAACAAGTGGTGCCGAATGTGGCACAAGATGTGGATTAAAGGGTTTGCAGATATGAGTCTTGAGATGCTTCAGTCAAGTTTTCAGAGGTCCGCATGGAGTTATGAAGAAGCTGTGATCGATCAAATAAGACCTGTTCAGGGAGATGCTCCGGTATGACAAAGGATTACAAAAAGGTCCGGAGAGATCCAGAAGTGCACTATCTTGTTCTGCGGATTGGACAGAATGTTTGGGATGTTCGTGTAATATGTTACCTCTATTTATTCATGATTGAAAGATCTGGATGATATTCACAGATCAGGACTAATTCGGGATACTCCAAGCTATCCAGACAAGGTGAACCGGAATAATGTAGGTGAAGCATTTATTGCAGACAGATATTAGGGTTCGCGGAGCAATATAAGGGATTTCTCAAAAGTCATTTGCTCATTCTGCACTCAAGAAGAAGCGAATAGTGGAGCTCTGCAACAAGATTCATCAAGCACACCAAGGATCTCCTGCCGAAGTCATTGCATAAAGAAATCAATCCAATCACTCCGTGCAAGTCGAAGGCGCATAAGGTATTCTCTGTTTTTCATTACCTCACTGCAAATCTTTGAAGAATGGCTACTCCAAACATAGTTAAGATCTCTGATAGACCTCGCCCCTCATTCAAGAAACATCCCTATAAATCATTGGAGGTAGATCCACTAGGAGCCTTCTCTAGTGTTCCTCACGGAGTTTTACATACTGAAGACATTAGGGTTTACATACATGCAAGCATTGAGGAATTTGGGGAATTCAAATTAAGAGACCTCTATCACAAGCAACTGATAGACAATGCTTTTGAGCTTAAACCAGAGTATAAGGATATCCAGAAGAAACAATTTGAGCAATTTATTCATTTCCCCTGCTTTGAAGAAGATGAATGGGTCTGGTATGTACTGAGCAGGATGCATGACAACTTTCTATGGCTAGATAGACCCTGCAAGATCACAAAAGAGGCAATTAGAGCAGTAACTGGTCTATACTCTTTCGGAGGGGTACCTATCCTCAAATCTGTCAAGAACAACATTGTAACTGAGGCCACCGGATCAAAATTTGATAAGAGGGCAATGACCATTGAAGATATTTCGGATCCGGATATCAAATATGCATCAATGATAATAGGATACAAGATCTATCACTCCAGTAGGGAGAATTCTGTATCCGGAACTGCAGTATACACTGCCTATGAAATGCTAAGAAAGAATGCAGAATATGATCTCTGCGAACTACTGCTAAGCCAATTAATGGAAAATATACAGAAAATCAAGAAGGATAAGAAGAATTCCTTTAAGTATGGTACTCTTATTGTATGTCTATTCTTCTACTTCATGAATGAGCTACCCGGATCAAGTGGATGGGTATGGCAGAATGACAAACCTGTTGCAGTCCAGATAAGAGACTATTTGCATGGACTTGGGGATGCAAAAGCAAGAAACACAGCTCTATGGGGATACTTCAAAAACTTTCAGAGCATGATGCAAGCAAGAGAGAGAATTCCCCAGTCTCTTGTTGAAAAATACAAAGACTCAGTGTGCTTTATGGTTGACACTGATCAGTGCCTAATGGAGGCAGTGGAGCCAAGGACTGTCTGGATCATGCCCATGGGGTATGAAGTAGATGAACAGATAGTGGAGCTGCATGTTCAACACATGCTAAGTCAGCCCAAAGATCCTAAGGCAGAAAGGTTTGGAACCTTTGAGGAGCTGAGTGTAAAAATACATGTAGAACTCAGGGAACCTGAGATTAAAAGAAAGGTGAGAAAAGAAGTAGAGCACATTGCTCAAGGCCTAGGCATCTCAAAAGAGGCACTTGATGCCAGCCGGGAAAAGAGGAGGAAGGCTAAGGAAGAAGAGAAAAGTAAAGAAAGTGCTCCGGTTGAAGCTCCCACCCGGACCAGATCATCAAAGAGATCTGCACCTCCCACAACCAAAAGTTCTAAACCGGAAGTCCAGGCATCCGGTAAGAGATCCAAGACAAAAGCCACAAGGGCTTATGGGAGCCAAAAGGATGAAGAGGAAACAGAGTCAGATGAGGGAGTAAGAGAAATAAAGAAACAGAAGAAGAAAGGATCCGGTAAACCCTCCACAGGCCAAGACAAGGATGAAATGGTGGAGGTATCTATTGAAAAGCCCACTCTGTCTCTAGAGAATGTAATCAAGTCGGTCACGGTGGATGGGAACCTTCAACCAATGACTGAATCTTATGATGACTTCAGTGAGGCTGACCAAAAGACTCTGCAGGAAGCCACAGTCAAATATCTTAACATATATAATAAGGCTTTCATTGAGATCATATCTCTTATTCCTAAAAGCCTAGAAAAGGAATTGGAAGTAAGAAAGAATAATGCTCATGCTAAAGATCTTGAGATCCGGGAGCAGATAGCTATTCAGCTATATCCTCAAAGTGATCCCAAGACAATGAACATTATCTTCAAGGACTGCAAAGATGAGTTCAGAAGCAAAGCCAGGATGAATCAACTCATGCTTGGTGAGACTGACAAAGTGGCCCAAGAAACAGAAGAGATCCTCCGGAAGGCCTTCAAAAGGTTCAATCTTCCTATTGTAGAGGACTTAGGTACAGAAACAGCTGAGGACTTGGGACCCTCTGCTCCAGAAGAAGTGGCCCATGAACAAGCTAGCATCTCTCCTCCGGTTTCCCCTACAGTCTCCGGATCCAAAGAAGAAGAGCAATTACAGGAGAAGGAAGCAGTGGTGAAAGACAAAGAGGTTGACAGCTCCAAGACTGCAGAAGAAAAGAAACATCTGTCTCTGGCAAGAGACACTGCACAAACTATTCAACAATTTTTGAGCAAAGAAACTTTAGAGATTGATGAACCGGAGCTTCTAAAAGGCCCATTCGACTTTGACTCTCTCTCTCCGGTACAAACAATGAAGATAGCTTCATTTGCAAATGCCAAGGCAAATGAAAAGCTCCTGAAGTCTCATATGGAAGACTATGAGTTGATAGAGGCTGCTTCCGGAGTACTTGTAAAGATTATGCCATCAATCCAAATTGATCCGACAGCCTCCACTTCCGGTAATCTAAAAACCTTAGTCAGCAGTGTTGATACACATTTTGATTCTCTAGAAAAATCAGCTGAAGAAAAGGTCCGGAAGGAATTTTTGGATAAGAGATTTTCAGAAATATTAGAATTAATCTCTAAAGATAGGAAGATTGTAAGCATTGGAATAAAGAGCTTAGAGAATGCTCTTAAGGATGGCGGTGACATCTACAAATTTTGTATATCCTGGTCAAAGGCAACAGCAGCATTTGACAAGAAAATAAAAGAGGAACAGGATAAGCTACAAAGCTTATCTCAAAGTTTTGATCCTCTCTCTTCCTCTATAATAAATCAAGAATGTTAGACTATTGCAGTCTTGAATGAAATAAAGAATCTTGAGAAGGAAAGGAAGAACATCACTAACCGGATGGGAGAACTTAGAAGGATTATAATCCCTAAGTTGGAAACTATGCATGAGGCCATCAGTGATGCTCAGACCACCGCCCAAACAAAAGATCCGACAGATCTCAAGCGGGCAGAAGCTTTTGCATTTTTGTTAAGTGGTCACATTTCAATTTTGGATAGAATGAAGCAAAGTTGGGCTACAGAAATGATCCAATTGCAGACATCCTTTGCAGACATTCTTCAGTACATGTGAGTATGTAAATATGCGGCTATATATAGAAAATTTTTGAAAATTTTGGTGTGCGGACCCTACCCTTTGCCATTGATGTCAAAGGGGGAGTGAGGAGCAGTGAAAAATGAGGAATCCAACTAAGGGGGAGTTCCAGAAATTGTATATAAAGACAGAGCATCAGCAAAGGGGGAGCATAGTGAAAACACTTAGTCATTTTTCACTAAGTGTTGCCATCAATGCCAAAGGGGGAGATTGTTGGCAAGAGACACTATATGGATTCATGGTTGTTGTCATTGATGGCAACAAAGGTCATCCCACATATCCGTAAGTCATGATGTGTCTCTACCGGAAGTCAGAATAAAGAATGTTGTGGTCCGGTGAAGAAGAACAGAGCATGTGGCAAGGTCCGACAGATTGGTCCGGATCTCTCAGAGGAAGTGTCTTGGTGCAGTGCGGATTTGGGGAAGTCAAGAGGACTACCTTGAGTGGTATATTCCAAGGATTTAGCCTCCGGTGATGGACAAGGAAAAAGATATGAACAGTTGAGTACCGGATTCCTGAGAGACAGTGAAAACAGAGGAAGAACTGACTGACAGAGTATCAGACTACTTTCCGGATGTGTTACTATTGATGATAGAGGTTGTGAAGGCATGAATCATGTTTGGCCGACATGATTAATGATATCTACAAGTATATGCTTGATCCGCATTGCTTGGTGAGGAAGGATTCAGCCGACAGAATGAGAGTTTGTAAGAAACTAGACTGTTCCGGATGCCGACTAGAAAAGTGATGAAATTACTTATGCGGATATATATAGAGGATGGATTTAGTTGTGAAGTGTGTGATGGTGTGAAGATATATGCGAATAAGTCCAGAACAGAGCAGAGGTAGCAAAAAGGATCCGGTATGTGAAAGATAGCAGAATAAAGAACAGAGGAAAGATGAAGTGCAGCAGATCAGTGTACTGAGCCTAACCGGAACTGAACTCCAGCATATGCAGATGCTTCCAATCAGTTCAAGACTGTGATTCTTATCACTTTGTAGACAGTGTGTCTTCTTGTAGGCAGTGGGCCTCTTGTGAGCAGTGTGCTCGGGCAGTGAGCCCTAATTGGCAAGTGCCATTTTTTGTAATTTCCTATTCTTCTAACAGAGAATAATTTTGGGTTAATCACCCCGTGGTTTTCTCCCTTAACAGGGTTTCCACGTCAAAAATACTGTGTCATGTGTTTCTTATTTCATGATTAATGTTTTTGTGTTTGATTCTATGCTGCATCAATTAAAAGGAAAGTTCAATAAAAGAAATAATTAGGATAACTGATTCACCCCCCCCTCTCAGTTATCAACAAGAACAACTACATAAACCAACAAAGATGCCAGTATACATTCAAAGCAAGTGTTTACCAAAGTTTCGACCAAAAGAGGACTAGATGGAGGAAAAAAATCAGAGGGATATGCCAAAAGAACCAAACCCTAGGTTGCCGAAGGTTAAGTTGCAGAGCTGAAACAATGAAGATACAAAATGAAGAATGAGATAACTCTTTAGGGTTTCACTTGTTTTGGTTCAATGGTTCCTTGTTCCTTTTGTCATTTTTTTGACTTTGTTCACAAAAGATTAATTATTGCCTTATCTACCTGGGGTCAAGACCTCAAAACTAAAGATTCCTAGTGATCATGAAATGGAGGGGCCGACAACACATTGTTGTTTGCATTTGATTTTACCAAGTCAATGGTCGATATCATTATAAGACAAGGCTCATTGCCTTGAGAAATCTTTAATCCCTTTATTTTATAAAGGTCAATTAGTGATATGATCAAATATAGTCAAAGTATATGCCTTGTTATCACATACAAATAGGTCAATGAACCAAAAAGATTCTTCTTCATTATGCATGGTGGCTGATAAGGTCAAAGGAGCATTGTATTAAGACATGATATGCATAAAAAAAAATGGCAGAGTTGTTAATAAAGTTTTGGCATGGTGGTATTCATATAAGGACAAGAATATTTACATGAAAGAGATGAGGTGGATAGGGTAAAAGCAAGGTGGAAGGATATTACCACATAGACAAGCATGTATGAGGATAAAAACTATGGAGATTAAGCCCCAAGACTCTTATTTATTTTTGCAAAATATATAGTGATATTTTCATCATTTTTATGATTTTTTATAGAAAAATCAATTGTAATGCATTGTAAAATATTTAGTGAAATTCTGAGCCAGGAATTTTTTTTTTTCAAAAATCAAATCAAATAGGGGTTTAGATTAAAACTACAATGCATTGTAAAGTTAGTTTTAAAGCAATCAATTATAAATTGCTTTTAAAACTTAACTATTTTTAGGTAGGTCATAGGCTAATAAAACAAATCAAACATTCCTTTCAATTTGTTTTATTTAGAGGCATATAGGACAAAATTTAAAGATTTCATGGGCAAAAGAAAGCAACTTTGTGGTGGGGACACATCAGAGGATTCTTTGGCATCGTGATTTGGCAGTTTGAACTCTTTTTGAGAGCTTTTATTTGTGCTTTTCTGAGTAGCTCGAAAATGGACTTGCAGTCTATTTTTAGGAGCTTTTTTTTATTTCTTTTGGAGAGATCTCCTAGAGGCATTTATAATGGAAAAACTTAGTTTTTGTTAGCCATTTGATACCAATTTCTCTCTCTTGTTCACAGGAAGAGTTGTTTATAGGTAGTTGGCTCAGTTATTTCTTATTGCATTATACTCCTTCCAATTCAGAATGAAAATTTTTCCTATTCTATATGTTTGGCAGTCCTGATTTGATGTTTTACTGTTACTTTTGGTCCTTTATCATGTCTCAGTGCTATTAAATTATAGTTTTTCCCTAGTTGCAGTTTGTGTTTCAATCAAGTTTCTTGTTGCAAATTATTTTAGGGGTAAACAATTAGTGGAATTGTTAAAGTTTATGTTTGAAGAACTACTTGGTGAGTGACAGAGAATCATTTAGATTAAATCTTAGTGTTAGTTTTGTATTTCAGCATAACCTTCTATCCCTTTTCCCTGCAAGTCATTAGATTAGAAAAAACCATAAGGAGAACCAACTCAGTATGGAGATTCCCTCTCGAAATAGATCACCCAAAATCTTAGAGGGTTTCCATGTTTCAACTGGACAGTCAAGATTGACTTGACTAGTGGCGCAATTGTGATTGACAACAGTTTTTGGCATGCCCAGTGGGACTCTGAAAGCATTTTCAGAGAAGCTTTTGAATCTTCAGTTGTTGTCCTGGTATACGCAGCAGTTTTCCAACCTTCGGAGGCTTCTTACAAGTATACCTGGCGACTCTGAGTTCGAAGCTACTAGTTTCAGTATGATCAAATGCTGGTATGTTATAAAATTCATCTATTCATTCATTTTGTAGCTTTCATATGAATAAAAATGTCAGATTTTCATAAGCAGTATGAATATCCACCACCATACTATGAAGATGTTTTCTATAGGGCCCCTTATCAGACATATCAGACCAATCAAGCTGCTATTTCCAATCCCATGGCCTTGCAAAGCCAACATGCATAGTATAATTGCCACCCACCCACCCCTACTTAGCTTCCTTACCAGCTATATATAATTAATGACATGGCGAGAGACATTCTGTCAGACTTTAATAGGCAGATGGAGGAGATCAAGATGGAACATGAGTATAAATAGCATCAGGAGGAACTGACTTACCAAGCCTATCTGCATGAGCAGGAGTTGAAGGCACAAAGAGCACAGTATGAGCAGAAAATTGCAAGCATGAAGAATTATTAGTACCAGCAAGACAGGGGATTTCAAGAAAGGTAGTATGGAGAATCTCATTTGTAGCTACACGAGTTGAATCACCAAGTTTACCTTCAACATCTAGAGTAGCCACCCTGTGAGATCTTTGTTTCTGATCAGGAGTGGGAGACACAAAAAAGATAGTTTGAAGAGAATCTTGAGAGAGAGGTAGCTACACAAACCAAGCTTTTGCTTTCTCGAGCCCAAGCAGCTGCTATTT
This sequence comes from Cunninghamia lanceolata, assembly GCA_027924645.1. NCBI lineage: Eukaryota > Viridiplantae > Streptophyta > Pinopsida > Cupressales > Cupressaceae > Cunninghamia > Cunninghamia lanceolata. The sequence goes on along the minus strand of BSBN01001770.1, from coordinate 1,264,122 downwards.
GGTGCAGGAGCACCTACCTGACAGCTGGCCTTCATGAGGCAGTTAGTAGTTTTAGGTCTTGTTTATGTTTCCAAGAAGGTCTGATAAGACCAAATGCATGTAATAAGGTCATGCTGATCATGATAAGATCATGCTGACCAGGCTTTGCTATTTTTAGCCAGTTTGTTAAGACAGTTGTCATGATATATGTTCGGTTGGACCTCCCAGCCGCTTGGAGAGATTTCCCAGCCGCTTGGAGTCAGGTCAGTAGTACTCGAAGGAAGATCTATTTAAGCAGGAGGATCGATTGGTTTGAAATCATCGATCGAGCTAGGTTGCAGGGAGTGAGACTGAGAGAGAGTCTGATCATTGTATTTGCATCTTTTGAAATCAAATAAAGTGATCCTGTTTGTGTTCATCCTCTGTTTACTTCCATTATCTAATCGATTTGCTGGTTTGGGTGGTTTCATGGATTCACTGATCCATTCCACCGGTTGATTTGTCTAATCGGTGGAATGGTTATGTACAGTAGGTTAGGTGTTAGTTTGTTTGTTCGCATGCAGGTGTGCATCAAGAGGTGTTGAAGACCCTAGCATGGGCATGTGCTAGGTCGAGTTGATAAGTTTGAGTTGGAAGATCACCCTGAGAGTGGATCGAGCCATTCCAGGAGGTTCAGCGGATCAGCGCAGTGAAAATCTGCTAAGGCTGAAAGTTCGTCAAGACGACATCATCAGGATAATTTGGTGAATATCCTGCAGAAGCTTCGGGCATCATCATCCGGATAAGTGGAGGAGATCGGCATGATGCGGTTAGTTGCATGAAGTGCAAGTGCGTCGGGGTGATCATCATCAGGAGTGGCCGAGGAGGAGCGTATCGGCATCAGGTTGAAGATCGGGTTGATCAAGTTGATCGCGGGCCGAAAAAAAACTAAGTTTGGCCAACAGTAGGATATGACGTCATCATCATCATGATATACGTCATCAGGACATTTCGGAGCAGCAGGATATTGAGAAGTTGCGGGTGACGTCATCGTCATCAGGATATATGTCATCAGGATATCGGGTGACGCAAGCATCGCGGGGAAGGTGCGAGGAGTGAAGGTTTGTCTTCATTAGGATAAATGGAAGGAACCGGATGTTCTTTATCCTGTTGATTATCATGATGTTGAATATCATGATGCTGAAGGTAGTGAAGACGGAAGTTGTCGCTGAAGTGAACAGTGGACGTCAGGAGGATGTTCGCGCTGGTCGAACATGATGATGCTGTCGATAAACGAGTAAGGTGATGCTGTTGACAGGTGAAAGTGCGAAGGCTTGTCTGCAGGAGGATATCGGTCGGCAGGTGAAATATGATGATGATGAGGATGAATATGATGATGGTGATGGGCTGCAGACATCCATGCTGTATGCGAAGGTTATAGTGTGGATGCCTCTGCATCATAGTGGTATCAGAGCTCAGCAAAACATCTGGGCTGTTGTGTGTTGATTCTGTCACCAAAAGGGCAGAGGTAGAGTTGAATTGTGTGTTGTGTGTTGATTGAGAGGTTGACAAAATGCCTCCGAAAGGTAGTGGTACTGCAAGGGAATTGCAGGAAATGAAGGAGAAACATGCTAGAGAGATGAGGAAGATGAAGGAGCTTGCTGAAGCACTTCAAGCCAGGCTTATAGCCCTGGAAAAGAACAAAAAGAGGGAAGTGGAAGACAGTGAGTCTGAAGAAGATGAAGATACTGTTGAAGAGTATGAAGAGGTAGCTAAAGATCTGGATGCTGAAGACCAGAGATTGGCAAAACTGTTAAAGGCGGTGCAGAATGATAAACCTAAGGTAAAGGTTGATGTTTCCAAGTATACTGGAAGTTTGAATGAAGATGAGTTGTTGGATTGGATTGCTGCACTTGATAATCACTTTGAATGTGAAGATGTTGCTGAGGATCAGAAGGTAAAGATTGCAAAGACCAAGTTAGGAGGTCATGCTTTGGTATGGTGGGATTATGTACAATCTGAGAGAAGGAAACAAGGGAAGTCAAAGATCACTTCATGGGATAAGATGGTAGCAAGGATAAAAGGTAAATTCTTGCCAAGGGATTATGAAATCCAGATGTTTAAGAAGCTGCAATTTTTAAAGTAGAAGGAAAGGGATGTGAAGGCATATACAGAAGAGTTTTATAAGTTAAGTATGAGATCTGGTCATCATGAGAATGAGGTAGAAAAGGTGGCTAGGTACTTGGCTGGTTTGAGGTTTAACATACAGGATGAGTTAGTTTTAGCTAACCCTAAGAATGTGGAGGATTGTTATCAAATGGCAATCAGGATTGAAGAAAAGATGAATAGAGGACATGATAAGTCCATGAGAGGAAGAGGAAACAATAGGGGAAAAGGAGCAGCCCCTACACAAAAGCAAACCAATGAGGGTCAAGAAGACACTGGTAAAGGACAGGGACAGTCTGATTTCAGGGGTGGATGGAAAGGTAATAGAGGAAGATTTGGAGGTGGTAGAGGTTCTACTACATTTTCAGGAAAATGTTACACCTGTGGAGAGTTTGGTCATCCATCTTTCAAATGTCCAGAAAACAAAGGTTCATCATCCAGAAATGATAGAACTAATGACAAGAGAGTACACCTGGTACAAGAAGAGAAAGTAGAAGAAAGTGCACAGAGTTCAAACACTTATCAGAAGGATAAGGAGCCTGATAATTATGCATACCCAGAAAGTGGAGAATCTCTGCTGATGAGAAGAACAGCAACTACCATGAAGGTACATGACAAAGAATCCCCACAAAGAAGAGCTCTTTTCAAGACCATATGCAAGAGTAAAGGTAAAAAATGTAAGGTTGTCATTGATACTGGTTCAACAGACAACATGGTATCTCAGGAAATGGTGGATAAACTGAAGCTGGAAAGGATTCCACATCCACACCCTTACAAGGCATCTTGGGTAAGTGATCGTCAATCACTTTTTGTCTCTGAACAGGCATATGTGGATTTTCAGATTGGAGCATATCATGATAGAATTTTGTGTGATATTTTGCCTATGGAATGTTGTCACCTACTGTTGGGTAGACCATGGCAATTTGACAGAAGGGTACTGTATGATGGGTATTCTAATACCTATACCATCAAGAAAGATGGGAAGACTATTAAGTTGATGCCATTGCAGGCAGATGCTGCAGCACAGGGGGCAACCAAAATCATTTTAATGGGAAAGAAGGAGTATGTGCAGATGCCTAGAGGAGCAGGCATAAAGGCAGTTGAGGATACTGCAGGAAAAGAAGTTGTTCAAGACAACAGATTGAAGAAAGTTGTAGTTTTGACTGACAGAGATCAGCAGTAGGTGCAGAAACAGGTTTGCAAACAACAATCAGTTGAAAGGAATGACAAGGATGTTGTCATAGTTGGGACTATTGCTTGTCCTATAAAGGTTGAAAGGAAGATAGGATTGAACATTGTAGAAGTTCAAGAGGCAGTTCAGACAGAGGTTCTGGTCAGACAATCTGGCAAACACAAGGTATGTGCGAGAAAGGCCTACATCAACAGGCATGAGGATTTACTTGCCAGAAAGCAAGTTACAGTTCAGAAGTCTTGGAGCAGCCAAGAGCCAGCAGAGGACAAAGCTGGAACAGATCAGCATATTTCAAAGGCAAAGTGTAAAGGTGGAGGACTTCCACATACTAAACTCATGGGACATGAGTTCTTTTCTGTTGGGGAGTATGGTGCAGGAGCACCTACCTGACAGCTGGCCTTCATGAGGCAGTTAGTAGTTTTAGGTCTTGTTTATGTTTCCAAGAAGGTCTGATAAGACCAAATGCATGTAATAAGGTCATGCTGATCATGATAAGATCATGCTGACCAGGCTTTGCTATTTTTAGCCAGTTTGTTAAGACAGTTGTCATGATATATGTTCGGTTGGACCTCCCAGCCGCTTGGAGAGATTTCCCAGCCGCTTGGAGTCGGGTCAGTAGTACTCGAAGGAAGATCTATTTAAGCAGGAGGATCGATTGGTTTGAAATCATCGATCGAGCTAGGTTGCAGGGAGTGAGATTGAGAGAGAGTCTGATCATTGTATTTGCATCTTTTGAAATCAAATAAAGTGATCCTGTTTGTGTTCATCCTCTGTTTACTTCCATTATCTAATCGATTTGCTGGTTTGGGTGGTTTCATGGATTCACTGATCCATTCCACCGGTTGATTTGTCTGATCGGTGGAATGGTTATGTACAGTAGGTTAGGTGTTAGTTTGTTTGTTCGCATGCAGGTGTGCATCAAGAGGTGTTGAAGACCCTAGCATGGGCATGTGCTAGGTCGAGTTGATAAGTTCGAGTTGGAAGATCACCCTGAGAGTGGATCGAGCCATTCCAGGAGGTTCGACGGATCAGCGCAGTGAAAATCCGCTAAGGCTGAAAGTTCGTCAAGACGACATCATCAGGATAATTTGGTGAATATCCTGCAGAAGCTTCGGGCATCATCATCCGGATAAGTGGAGGAGATCGGCATGATGCGGTTAGTTGCATGAAGTGCAAGTGCGTCGGGGTGATCATCATCAGGAGTGGCCGAGGAGGAGCGTATCGGCATCAGGTTGAAGATCGGGTTGATCAAGTTGATCACGGGCCGAAAAAAAACTAAGTTTGGCCAACAGCAGGATATGACGTCATCATCATCATGATATACGTCATCAGGACATTTCGGAGCAGCAGGATATTGAGAAGCTGCGGGTGACGTCATCATCATCAGGATATACGTCATCAGGATATCGGGTGACGCAAGCATCGTGGGGAAGGTGCGAGGAGTGAAGGTTTGTCTTCATCAGGATAAATGGAAGGAACCGGATGTTCTTTATCCTGTTGATTATCATGATGTTGAATATCATGATGCTGAAGGTAGTGAAGACGGAAGTTGTCGCTGAAGTGAACAGTGGACGTCAGGAGGATGTTCGCGTTGGTCGAACATGATGATGCTATCGATAAACGAGTAAGGTGATGCTGTTGACAGGCGAAAGTGCGAAGGCTTGTCTGCAGGAGGATATCGGTCGGCAGGTGAAATATGATGATGATGAGGATGAATATGATGATGATGATGGGCTGCAGACATCCATGCTGTATGCGAAGGTTATAGTGTGGATGCCTCTGCATCACTATTGTCCTAGAACAACTTGCTCAAGAAGAGGTATGTAAGTATAGTTTTCTGAGTTTCAGACAAGATAAACATCTTAGTGGCCCTAAAGATGAAATCTTGAGTTTTAAGAAGAATGAAGTTCTTGATCCCGCAAGGTAGCCTAATAAGTCTAAAGTACCCAGTTTTAGAAACCCTCACCCCTTGCAAGTTTAGGAAAATAACCATGTTCAGCCTAGTACAGTTGCAGATCAGCTACTTGAAGAGTCTGCATTCTTCTAATAAATCCAAGAGACTCCCCAAGTTTCCCAACCAGACAAATCAGATTTTCTTATCAGTATTTGCCTTTGTAAGGATGGACCTATTATCTTACGAAGTGACTCATTCACCATGAAGGAAGCTAGGCAGGTAAATTTATTGCATGTAGCTTTAGAGCAATGCCAGTTAGAACAAAAAAGGGTTGAGCAAGAGAAGATTCCTTCTGAGGAATCTGTTGATGTTCACATCGTAGAGCTTCCTTGTGTTGAAAAAGATGTTAATTTTTTTTCAAAAAATCAACTGGTGCAAAAGGGTGATCTTCATAAGAAAAGGCTGTTGTTCTGTGTGCAGAGCAAGATGATTCAAATCTGATACTCAACCCTTTGATTTTTGATTCATTTGAAAAAATTTTTGATGCTATTCATAAGATGCATGAAAGCAGGTTGTAGAAGTATTAGGGTGAAAGCCTTCAATTGAAAAAACTAAAAACCCAAGTCTCATGTCTGAGAAGGCACCAGATCATGAAGAAGATCTAGTAACCTTGTTCGATCAGTTACCTAGTTTTGTCGAACCACATGAGGAGGATATGCTCATACCAGAAGTAGCAGTTTCAGAGCAACATGAGGATCCTCAACCATCTGGTGAGCTGTTGTTTGAAGCTGAGCAATTTTGTAAGTAGGTTTTGGATCATGTAGAGGAGCTTGAAAGAGAACCTATCATGCAACTCACATAGTTGACTAAGAGTTGCCAAGAGGTAAAAACTAGTCCCCTTTCATTAGAAAATCAAGAGGATCATGATGAAATTGCATTTTGGGATGACCTTGATGATTTTGTTGTAAATTTAGACAATGTCGAGAAGGTTTCAGTTAATCTACTTGATGAGATTTCTAACTTTGATGCTAAGGATGAAAATAGCATAACTATGTCAGGTTTTGACCATCCAAGTGTTGCTAAATATTCAGATAATATGCTAATTCATGAACATGTATGTGAAAGTAATCCTATTTTAAGTGAAGAGGACCTATTTCAATCTGAAATTGAACTTTCCTGCTCATGTTTGGATATTATGCTGACACCTGTGGAGGAACACAGTGTAGCTCACCAAGAGCAGCCAAAACAACAGGATGAAGAGAATAGAAAAAACCATCCAGACAAAGGACTAGTTAATAAGCAATCACAGGAGGGCAGCTTAGTTGTAAAGGAACACAAGGTTGAAGTCATGTTTTAGCCACAACAAGAAACAATAGAGATCGAGGAGGCAACTGACAAGAATAAAATCAGCAATGAGAATCCAAGTTTCATCCTGTCAAGAGGATGCCCTATTAGGGATTTGTCCAATAAAGTGAACAACAAGTCTTAGAGTGTTTTCAGTACCCCTAGGAAAGAGACTGCAGTCAAGGAACAACAGATAAAACCTGCCCATTCATGGCTAATTAGAGGTATGTCTGAACATAGTCAAGAAATTCAAACCTTTGGTTGTGTTTTTAAGGTTACAGTACAATAATTTATAAGGAGTGTTCCTGTTTTCCACTACATATTGTCAATTTGCAAGCATAGGTAGCATCCTCAGTTGGTTAGGAAAGGCATTTATTTCACCCAATCGGGGAATGGTTTTGTTTGACCAGCTTCCTTGGCTGGTTAGAGTAGGGTTAGCGTAGTGTTTTCAGTCAATGAGTGCTTTCTGCACATTTGTTTTAAGCATTTTGTTTTGGCCATCAGGGCCTATTAGTTTGCTTTCAGTTGAGTTTTTTTTTTTAGTTTTATGTTGCTATTGGATTGTTGGAAAGATGAATTGCAATGTTTTCTGAGTTTGAGAAGGACAGAGTATGACTCAATGCTCAATGGATGTTCAAGGCAACTAGTCAAATGCTTAGCAGGAAAGCATATAGTAGAAGTCACCAAAAATGTTACCATTTTTTACCACAACTCAAAATTGGCTGAGCAAATGTGATGTTATCATTTTTTGAGTGAGGTTTGATATTCTTTTGTTATGAGTTAGTTGAATAGTTATTATGTTTCAGTGTTAAATGTAGTTCAGTTGTTCAAGAAAGGAGGAAAAGATTTTAGATCATTCATTGCAATGCAAAACAGTTAAGTGAGATAAGTATTCCATTCATTACAATGATTATCCATTTACAAGTTGAAATACATAAAGGAATAAGCATTGCATTGAAAGAAATAATGACATATCAGATGTCCCAAACAAGCCGTGGGTTATAACTGAGCAATGCAGACATATGCAAGCTATAGATCTGATGATAAAAGGAAATAGAAAGAACACATGAGAATTTTAAATATCCATCATTGCCTGGAAGCAAGGTTGATGTCCTTTGTTGATGGTTGATCTTCATATCTTCATCTTCAGCTCTAGTCATATCAACTGAACCTGCAAAAATTTGGGGAAAATCCTGTTAGAGCTCTGGATATTTAACACTATCATATGTTTTTTTATCAAAGATACATATCAACTTGCCACATCATGCATTTCATATGAAGACTCAAATTAGACATGTGCCACAAATCAGATCATCATGAGGAGGATCAATCAACTCTATAAGGTATGTTTTTATGCTAACTTGTTTGTTCACTATACAGGTATAAGAAAAGTGATGTTACTGATTGAAGACATTAGAACATGTGGGGAAAATGTGGCTCCCACAAGGGTTGAGCCCGTCATGTTTCACTTTTCTATTCATTTGAAAAGGATATCAGAATAAAAGACAGGATGCATCATTCAAAGATATATCATGCATCATAAGATCAACTTACAAAAGAGTGTGTCATCATGATAAAGATAAAAGGAGCAGTTGCTCCAATAAACTATGTTCACTTTGATAACAGATTGACTAAATTAGATTAGACATATTCAAATTGCCTCATTACAGATCACAAAGAGATCAATATTTCAAAATCAACTTGCTAATATGAAGAATTCAAAAATGCAGCTATGAAAAGGTACTTTTGTTTATTTCTACTATCATCATAATGCCTTATGTTGGTAGGTGGCGACTGATCAGGAAAGTACTATACACTAGCCATGTATCCTCGCTGGGGTTCGGGGCCGGGCTGGGCCCCGAGAAATGGGGGTTCGGGGGCGGTAGCCCCCGAGAAAATTTTTTTTAGGGCCGACTTAAAAAATCCTAGGGCCGACTTAAAAAATCCTATTTTTTATGACCGACATAAGAAAACCCTAATTTTTGTAACTGACAAAAAGGCTTGATAAAAGGCGGCCAAGGGTTAGGGTTTGGGCAATTGTATTGTAGCATTTGCAGCAGTATTGAGTTGCAGGGATTGCTGATTGTAATCGGTTTGATTTACTGGATAATAATATTGGACTCTCTGTTTGGTGGATGTAGCCCGAGTTTGGGTGAACCACGTTAAATCTTGTCTCTCACTGTTATTAATTCTGTGTATTTCCATTTCTCTGTTTAATCTTTATTTGCATTTAATTGATATCTTCTGCCGGCTAACCCTAACAAGTGGTATCAGAGCCAAGTTGTGTTCGATTATCATCTGCAGGAAAGTCTCACGGTTGAGTGGGAGCAATGGCGGACGAGGGTAAAATGAAAGTTGATAAATTCAATGGGCAGAACTATCAGTTATGGAAGATGTAGATGGAAGATTACCTCTATCAAAAGGATTTATGGAGGCTGTTGGAAGGAGTAGCCAAGAAACCGGCAACAATGTCTGATGAGGATTGGAATCTTCTTGACAGAAAGGCACTGGGAACCATTCGGTTGTGCCTGGCACCGTCGGTGGCATTCAATATAACGGAAGCGAAGACAACAGATGGTCTGATGAAAGCTTTGGCTAAATTGTATGAAAAACCCTTAGCCTCAAATAAGGTATTTCTCATGAAGCAGTTGTTTAATTTGAAAATGGTTGAAGGTGGATCTGTGACAGGTCATTTAAATGAATTTAATACGATTGTCAGTCAATTGACTTCTATAAATGTAAAATTTGATGAAGAAGTTAGAGCTCTCTTGATATTATGTTCATTGCCTGAAAGCTGGGATAGTTTGGTAATGGCGGTTAGTAACTCTGTTTCTGGTTCAAATACCCTAAAATTTGATGATGTTATTGGTGTTATTCTGAGTGAGGAAATTCGTAAGAAAAGCTCAGGTGGATCCAAATCAGGCAGTGTTTTGAATGCAGAAAGCAGGGGTAGATCAAAGGAGAGAGGAAAAGGTTCTGGAGGTCATGGGAAGTCACGAGGAAAATCAAAGGATAAAAGATCCCAAACCAGAGGACAGAAGGATTGCTGGTACTCTGGAAAACCAGGTCATCTGAAGAAAGATTGCTGGTCTCGGAAAAATAAAGAAGGAGACAAACAAGAAGGCAATAAGGAAGCAAATGTGGTAAGCAATAAGTCTGAAGATGATGCTTTGATTCTTTCCCTAGATAATGCTGATGATTCATGGGTTTTAGATTCAGGGGCCTCATTTCATGCTACGCCCCATAGAAGTTATTTCCTTGATTATGTCCAAGGGGATTTTGGGCTGGTTTATTTGGGAGATAATGAACCCTGTCAGATTGTTGGAAAGGGAAGAATCAAGATTAAGTTGCAGAATGGGAATCATTGGCTACTACAAGAGGTGAGGCATGTTCCAAGGCTCAGTAGGAATTTAATTTCAGCAGGGCAGCTAACTGAACAAGGTTGCACTGTTACATTTACTGATAAAAATTGGAAGGTTTCAAAAGGTGCCTTAGTAGTAGCAAAAGATGTAAAAGTAGGCACCTTATATCTTTGTACAGGTCATACTGTTCCTTCTACTTTAGATTTTATAGAGGAAAAACAAACAGGTTTAGGAACAGTTGCTGCAGGTTTGCAGGAAGAGACTGGAAAAGTTGCTGCAGGTTCTGAAACAACACTGTGGCACAACAGACTTGGGCATATGAGTGAAAAAGGTATGAAGGTACTTCATTCTAAGAAAGTTTTACTAGGTCTGAAATGTATTAATATGGATTTCTGTGAAAGTTGTGTGTATGGAAAACAAAAGAGAGTCAGTTTTCTCAGAGATGGGAAGCAAAAGAAAAATGAAAAGTTGGAGCTTGTGCATACAGATGTATGGGGACCAGCTCAGGTATCTTCTTTTGGTGGCTCTCGGTATTATGTTACATTCATAGATGATGCAACTAGGAAGGTCTGGATTTATTTCCTTAGACAGAAATCTGATGTATTTGAAACATTTAAGAAATGGAAAAGCTTGGTTGAAAATGAGACAGGTAAAAGATTAAAATGTCTCAGATCTGATAATGGTGGTGAGTATTGCAGCAAAGAATTTGAAGACTATTGTTCCTTTAATGGAATTCGTAGGCAGAAAACGGTTCCAGGGACTCCACAGGAAAATGGAGTGGCTGAACACATGAATAGGACAATAATGGAGCGTGCAAGGACCATGAGATTGCATGCTGGACTACCTTTAAACATGTGGGCAGAGGCTGTCAACACTGCTGTATATTTAATTAACAGAGGTCCTTCAGTTCCTTTGGGCTGTGGTATTCCAGAGGAAGTATGGACTGGTAAGAAGGTGAGTTATTCTTTTCTGAAAACCTTCGGCTGTGAAGCATTTGCACATATAGATTCTGAAAATAGAACCAAGCTAGATGTGAAATCAAAAAAATGTACCTTCGTTGGATATGGCATTGATGAATTTGGTTATAGGCTTTGGGATTTTGAAAATCAGAAAATTGTGAGAAGCAGGGATGTTATATTCAATGAGAAGGTGTTGTACAAAGATCAGTTGCAGTAGCATGAGAAGAAAGAAAAGGATTATGTGGTGCTGGACGATACTCCAAATAGTGATGTTCCAGTGGTTCCTCATGCTCCGCAACAACAACCAGAAATACCACAAACTCCAGTGAATGTTAGACGGTCAACAAGGATAAGTAGACCTCCTGAAAGGTTTTCTCCCTCTTTGTATTCTATTTTGTTAACAGATGCTGGTGAACCAGAAGGGTATGATGAAGCTATGCAGGTGGATACATAGGTTCAGTGGGAGCTTACAATGAAAGAAGAAATGGACTCCTTGCTGAAAAATCAGACTTGGGAATTATGTAAGTTACCTGCAGGTAAAAAGGCTTTACCAAACAAATGGGTTTACAGGCTGAAAGAGGAAGATGGAGGTAAAAAATGATTTAAGGCCAGGTTAGTTGTAAAAGGATTTGCACAGAAACAGGGCATTGATTTTGATGAGATATTTTCTCCGGTTGTCAAGATGACTTCTATTCGTACTGTTTTAAGTATTGTGGCTGCTGAAGATTTGCATTTGGAATAGCTAGATGTGAAAACTGCCTTTCTCCATGGTGATTTGGAGGAGGAGATATACATGGCACAACCACAAGGATTTGAGGTCAAAGGTAAGGAGAAACAAGTGTGCAGATTGAAGAAGAGTTTGTATGGCCTGAAACAAGCACCTCGGCAATGGTATTTGAAATTTGATAGTTTTATGGCTGAGCAAGGCTACATCAGGTGTAATTCTGACCATTGTGTTTATTTTAAGAGGTTGGATAATGACAGCTACATTATTTTATGTTTATATGTTGATGACATGCTTGTAGCTGGGTCTAATATGGATCACATCAGAGAGTTAAAACATCAGTTATCACAGTCATTTGATATGAAGGATTTGGGGGCAGCAAAACAAATCCTTGGTATGAAAATTTGCAGAGATAGGAAGAACAGAAAATTGACTCTATCTCAGGTTGCTTATGTTGAAAAGGTGTTGCAGAGATTCCATATGGAGAATGCCAAAGCTGTCAGTACACCTTTGCCTAGTCATTTGAAATTGACTAAGGAGATGTGTCCCAAGACACAAGAGGAGGAAGAGAAAATGTCCAAGATAACCTATGCTTCAGCTGTAGGAAGTTTAATGTATGCCACGGTATGCACAAGACCGGATATTGCACATGTTGTCGGAGTCATTAGTAGGTATATGAGTCATCCTGGATTTGAGCATTGGAATGTGGTCAAATGGATTCTCAGATATTTGAGAGGTACATCTAATAAACACTTATGTTTTGGGGGCTATAATACTGATTTAGCAGGTTACGTAGACTCAGATTTGGCAGGGGATATTGATACCAAGCGGAGTACTATAGGTTATGTCTTTACTGTAGGTGGAACATCAGTGAGTTGGATTTCTAGGTTGCAAAAGGTGGTTGCTTTATCCACCACAGAGGCAAGCAAGGAGATGATATGGCTACAATCTTTCATGGAAGAATTGGGTAAACAACAGGCTAACAGTTCTTTGTATACAGACAGTCAGAGTGCCATACATCTTGCAAAGAATTCTGCCTTGCATTCAAAGACCAAACACATACAGTTGAGGTATCACTTTATTCGGTCGGTGTTGGATAATGGATAGTTATGGCTGGAAAAGATACATACAGATGAAAATCCAGTGGATATGTTTACAAAGGCAGTGACAAGGGAGAAGCTGAGCTCCTCTTCAGCTTCGATTGGTCTTCTAGACTGAACACAATAAAAATTGAACAGTAGAGTCCAGGGTGCTTATTTCCAGTGGGAGCTGCATGCGCAGTGGTGTTGTCCAGGATCAGTCTCCAAGTGGAAGATTGTTTTGGTGTGGAGCCTGATTAGTCTCCAAGTGGGAGATTGTTGGTAGGTGGCGACTGATCAGGAAAGTACTACACACTAGCCATGTATCCTCGCCGGGGTTCGGGGGCGGTAGCCCCCGAGAAATTTTTTTTTAGGGCCGACTTAAAAAATCCTATTTTTTATGACCGACATAAGAAAACCCTAATTTTTGTAACCGACAAAAAAGGCTTGATAAAAGGCGGCCAAGGGTTAGGGTTTGGGCAATTGTATTGTAGCATTTGCAGCGGTATTGAGTTGCAAGGATTGCTGATTGTAATCGGTTTGATTTACTGGATAATAATATTGGACTCTCTGTTTGGTGGATGTAGCCCAAGTTTGGGTGAACCACGTTAAATCTTGTCTCTCGCTATTATTAATTCTGTGTATTTCCATTTCTCTGTTTAATCTTTATTTGCATTTAATTGATATCTTCTGCCGGCTAACCCTAACACCTTATTGCTGTCATATTTCATGCTACAGTCATCCAAATAGGTCAAGCATTGTAAGATCAGACATTAAGAGGTCATGGAGCATACAAAATGTAATGAAGAATTACATGAATGGATCTTTGTCATGGCTATCATAAGTAAATAAGATAATAGCATTACAAGGATAGACTTGTGTTAAGTAAAAAATTAGTTGAAATAGAGGACACAACTATCATAAGTAATCATTGAGCAGACCTAGTTGAAGTACAGGTTTACATATCACATGATTATAAACTGACATCAAGACATGTTTATGATAGTATTGCTGCTATGATACCCTTTTCATGACATATATTAAGATGAACAATGCCAAATAGAAGTATCAGAACAACAATGCTTGATAAAACATGCTTTATAGTATGAATTAAGTGATAGCATACAAGAGGTAGCTCAAAGAGAACAGACGACAGTCATATAATGCTACAGAGTTGAAGCATCTTTCATACAAACAACAATGTTCAAGCCCTTAAGACATGGACAGTTCAATATACAAAAGTTGAATATCACTTTGAATCATAAATGATAAGAGCAAGCTGTCTAAAGAATATTAGACAAAGATATAGGTTCATGTGCTAATCAGGTTCCATGTGCAAGACAAGTGAAAATATACAAGCTACATAAGACATTAAATGCAGAGAAAGAATACATGTATCAAATTTATCTCATATGATAAAGTGCTCATAACAGTTGACAAAAGTATTTGACAGAATGTATGCTACAGGAGTTCAAAGTACGCTGCTACATGTAGAGATAAAAGAAAGAGAAATTATGCTTTTGAGTGTCAAAACCTTGTTTATATTGTTCTTAGGAACTATAGTTGAAAACAAATCAAGTAGAATGCATGATGTAATCTGATAATGACTATCACAAGAAAAGAACAAGAAGACAAGTACAGTTTACAAGTTCAGACAAGATCAAAATATAGGTGGGCAATCATCCATGAAGTGCATAAATATCACTTTGAATCATAAATGATAAGAGCAAGCTGTCTAAAGAATATTAGACAAAGATATAGGTTCATGTGTTAATCAACTTCCATGTGCAAGACAAGTGAAAATATACAAGCTACATAAGACATTAAATGCAGAGAAAGGATACATGTATCAAATTTATCTCATACGATAAAGTGCTCATAACAGTTGACAAAAGTATTTGACAGAATGTATGCTACAGGAGTTCAAAGTACTCTGCTATAGGTAGAGATAAAAGAAAGAGCAATTATGCTTTTGAGTGTCAAAACCTTGTTTATATTATTCTTAGGAACTATAGTTGAAAACAAATCAAGTAGCATGCATGATGTAATCTGATAATGACTGTCACAAGAAAAGAACAAGAAGACAAGTACAGTTTACAAGTTCAGACAAGATCAAAATATAGGTGGCCAATCATCCATGAAGTGCATAAATAAGAACATCCAACAAGTGGCAGCCATACAAGAGATCAAAATACAGAAAGAATGAAGCATGGGTATGACAGGAGAGGTAGTTTTTGTACAAAAGAAGCAAACCCTCTTCATATTTTCAAAACCCTCTTTCTATTTTACATTTATAGTCAAGAGAGAGTGAAATAGTGCATATACTACCATAGCCATGGAGGAAATAAGCATTTCTATACCAAAAAAGATGAAACCCTTGTTAAAAATTTTGAAACCCTCGTTTCATTTTTTCACATACAGTGGAGAGAAGAGTTACAGAGAGCAGAGAGACTATAGCCATGGTCAAGGAAATATTGCTATACAAGAAAAGTATTTCTCAGTTCAAGATTTTTGAAACCCTTGTCGTTGTCTTATCTGCATTGAAAGAAATGGACAAAAACAAATATAATAGGCATGGTCATAACAGAGAGAAGGTTTTTTTTATCAAAAACAAAGATACGCACTTCATTTTTGTAGAGAAACCTTATCTTTTTCTGTCACAATGAAAAGAAATCATACATAGAAAAAAGCTATAAGAGGAATCAAGAACTCACCTCATGTGATTACAGAAAGGATAGACTATAGCACTGGCCGCGACCTTCATTTTTGAAGGTTTTTGCATAAAAAGTTACAAGTCAAAGACACAAAGAAACAAGAATGAAGAGTGTTAGAAGTTAAAGTGTAACACTCAGCAAAGAAGAGGCTGTGGCCATTAAAGGTGAGAACAACTACATAAACCAATGAAGATGCCAGTATACATTCAAAGCAAGTGTTTACCTTCTTTTTGCATATGAAATGCCGAAGTTTCGACCAAAACAAGACTAGATGGAGGCAAAAAATCAGAGGGATATGCTAGAGGAACCAAACCCTAGGTTGGCCGAAGGTTAAGTTGCAGAGAAGAAACAATGAAGATACAAAATGAAGAATGAGATAACTCTTTAGGGTTTCACTTATTTCAGTTCGATGGTTCCTTGTTCCTTTTGTCATTTTTTTGACTTTGTTCACAAAAGATTAATCATTGCCTTATTTACCCAGGGTCAAGACCTCAAAACTGAAGATTCCTAGTGATCATAAATGGAGGGGCTGACAACACATTGTTGTTTGCATTGAATTTTACCAAGTCAATGGTCGATATCATTATAAGACAAGGCTCATTGCCTTGAGAAATATTTAATCCCTTTATTTTGTAAAGGTCGATTAGTGATATGATCAAATATAGTCGAAGTATATGCCTTGTTATGACATACAAATAGGTCAATGATCAAAAAAGATTCTTCTTCATTATGTATGGTGGCTGATAAGGTCAAAGGAGCATTGTATTAAGACATGATATGCATAAAAAAAAATGGTAGAGTTGTTAATAAAGTTTTGGCATGGTGGTATTCATATAAGGACAAGAATATTTACATGAAAGAGATGAGGTGGATAGGGTAAAAGCAAGGTGGCAAGATATTACCATATAGACAAGCATGTATGAGGATAAGAACTATAGAGATTAAGCCCCAAGGCTCTTAATTATTTTTGCAAAATATATAGTGATATTTTCATCATTTTTATGATTTTTTATAGAAAAATCAATTGTAATGCATTGTAAAATATTTGGTGAAATTATGAGCCAGGTATTATTTATTTTTTTGCAAAAATCAAATCAAATAGGGGTTTAGATTAAAATTGCAGTGCATTGTAAAGTTAGTCTTAAAGCAATCAATTATAAATTGCTTTCAAAACTTAACTATTTTTAGGCAGTTCATAGGCTAATAAAACAAATTAGATATTCCTTTCAATTTGTTTTATTTAGAGGCATATAAGACAAAATTTAAAGATTTCATGGGTAGAAGAAAATAGCTTTGTGGTGGGGACACATCAGAGGATCCTTTGGAATCATGATTTAGTAGTTTGAACTCTTTTGGAGAGCTTTTATTTGTGCTTTTATGAGTAGCTCGAAAATGGACTTGGAGTCTATTTTTAGGAGTTTTTTTTTTCTTTCTTTTGGAGAATCTCCTAGAGGCATTTATAGGGGAAAAAATTAGTTTTTCTTAGTCAATTGATACCTGTTTCTGTCTCTTGTTCACAAGAAGAGTTGTTTATAGGTAGTTGGCTCAGTTATGAGCAAGAATTTTTATCAAAGATACATATCAACTTGCCACATCATGCATTTCATATGAAGACTCAAATTAGACATGTGCCATAAATCAGATCATGATGAGGATCAATCAACTCCATAAGTTATGTTTTTATGCTAACTTGTTTGTTCACTGTGCAGGTATAGGAAAAGTGATGTTGCTGATTTGAAGACATTAGAACATGTGGGAAAAATGTGGCTCCCACAAGGGTTGAGCCCGTCATGTTTCACTTTTCTATTCATTTGAAAAGGATATCAGAATAAAAGACAAGATGCATCATTCAAAGATATATCATGCATCATAAGATCAACTTATAGAAGAGTGTGTCATCATGATAAAGATAAAAGGAGCAGTTGCTCTAATAAACTATGTTCACTTTGATAATAGATTGATTAAATCAGATCAAACATATTCAAATTTCCTCATTATAGATCACAAAGAAATCAATATTTCAGAATCAACTTGCTAATATGCAGAATTCAAAAATGCAGCTATGAAAAGGTACTTTTGTTTATTTCTACTATCATCATAATGCCTTATTGCTGTCATATTTCATTCTACAGTCATCCAAATAGGTCAAGCATTGTAAGATCAGACATTAAGAGGTCATGGAACATACAAAATGTAATGAAGAATTACATGAATGGATCTTTGTCATGGCTGTCATAAGTAAATAAGATAATAGCATTACAAGGATAGACTTGTGTTAAGTAAAACATTAGTTGAAATAGAGGACACGACTATCATAAGTAATCATTGAGCAGACCCAGTTGAAGTACAGGTTTACATATCACATGATTATAAACTGATATCAAGACATGTTTATGATAGTATTGCTGCTATGATACCCTTTTCAGGACATATATTAAGATGAACAATGCCAAATAGAAGTATCAGAACAACAATGCTTGATAAGACATGCTTTATAGTATGAATTAAGTGATAGCATACAAGAGGTAGCTCAAAGAGAACAGACGACAGTCATATAATGCTACAGAGTTGAAGCATCTTTCATACAAACGACAATGTTCAAGCCCTTAAGACATGGACAGTTCAATATACAAAAGTTGAATATCACTTTGAATCATAAATGATAAGAGCAAGCTGTCTAAAGAATATTAGACAAAGATATAGGTTCATGTGCTAATCAGGTTCCATGTGCAAGACAAGTGAAAATATACAAGCTACAGAAGACATTAAATGCAGAGAAAGAATACATGTATCAAATTTATCTCATACGATAAAGTGCTCATAACAGTTGACAAAAGTATTTGACAGAATGTATGCTACAGGAGTTCAAAGTACTCTGCTGCATGTAGAGATAAAAGAAAGAGCAATTATGCTTTTGAGTGTCAAAACCTTGTTTATATTATTCTTAGGAACTATAGTTGAAAACATATCAAGTAGAATGCATGATGTAATCTGATAATGACTGTCACAAGAAAAGAACAAGAAGACAAGTATAGTGTACAAGTTCAGACAAGATCAAAATATAGGTGGGCAATCATCCATGAAGTGCATAAATATCACTTTCA
This sequence comes from Cunninghamia lanceolata, assembly GCA_027924645.1. Taxonomy (NCBI): domain Eukaryota; kingdom Viridiplantae; phylum Streptophyta; class Pinopsida; order Cupressales; family Cupressaceae; genus Cunninghamia; species Cunninghamia lanceolata. The sequence goes on along the minus strand of BSBN01001770.1, from coordinate 1,245,626 downwards.
ATCATAAATGATAAGAGCAAGCTGTCTAAAGAATATTAGACAAAGATATAGGTTCATGTGCTAGTCAGGTTCCATGTGCAAGACAAGTGAAAATATACAAGCTACATAAGACATTAAATGCAGAGAAAGGATGCATGTATCAAATTTATCTCATACGATAAAGTGCTCATAACAGTTGACAAAAGTATTTGATAGAATGTATGCTACAGGAGTTCAAAGTACTCTGCTATAGGTAGAGATAAAAGAAAGAGCAATTATGCTTTTGAGTGTCAAAACCTTGTTTATATTATTCTTAGGAACTATAGTTGAAAACAAATCAAGTAGCATGCATGATGTAATCTGATAATGACTGTCACAAGAAAAGAACAAGAAGACAAGTACAGTTTACAAGTTTAGACAACATCAAAATATAGGTGGCCGATCATCCATGAAGTGCATAAATAAGAACATCCAACAAGTGGCAGCCATACAAGAGATCAAAATACAGAAAGAATGAAGCATGGGTATGACAGGAGAGGCAATTTTTTTACAAAAGAAGCAAACCCTCTTCATATTTTCAGAACCCTCTTTCTGTTTTACATTTACAGTCAAGAGAGAGTGAAATAGTGCATATACTACCATAGCCATGGAGGAAATAAGCATTTCTATACCAAAAAAGATGAAACCCTTGTTAAAAAATTTTGAAACCCTTGTTTCATTTTTTCACATACAGTGGAGAGAAGAGTTACAGAGAGCAGAGAGACCATAGCCATGGTCGAGGAAATATTGCTATACAAGAAAAGTATTTCTCAGTTCAAGATTTTTGAAACCCTTGTCGTTGTCTTATCTGCATTGAAAGAAATGGACAGAAACAAATATAATAGGCATGACCATAACAGAGAGAAGGTTTTTTTATCAAAAACAAAGATACCCACTTCATTTTTGTAGAGAAACCTTATCTTTTTCTGTTACAGTGAAAAGAAATCATACATAGAAAAAATCTATAAGAGGAATCAAGAACTCACCTCATGTGATTATAGAAAGGATAGACTATAGCACTGGCCATGACCTTCATTTTTGAAGGTTTTTGCATAAAAAGTTACAAGTCAAAGACACAAAGAAACAAGAACGAAGAGTATTAGAAGTTAAAGTGTAACACTCAGCAAAGAAGAGGCTATAGCCATTAAAGGTGAGAACAACTACATAAACCAACAAAGATGCCAATATACATTCAAAGCAAGTGTTTACCTTCTTTTTGCATATGAAAAGCTGAAGTTTCGACCAAAACAGGACCAGATGGAGGTGAAAAATCAGAGGGATATGCCGGAGGAACCAAACCCTAGGTTGGCCGAAGGTTAAGTTATAGAGCAGAAACAATGAAGATACAAAATGAAGAATGATATAACTCTTTAGGGTTTCACTTATTTCAGTTTGATGGTTCCTTGTTCCTTTTGTCATTTTTTTGGCTTTGTTCACAAAAGATTAATCATTGCCTTATTTACTCGGGGTCAAGAACTCAAAACTGAAGATTCCTAGTGATCATAAAATGGAGGGGCCGACAACACATTGTTGTTTGCATTTGATTTTGCCAAGTCAATGGTTGATATCATTATAAGACAAGGCTCATTGCCTTGAGAAATATTTAATCCCTTTATTTTGTAAAGGTCGATTAGTGATATGATCAAATATAGTCGAAGTATATGCCTTGTTATCACATACAAATAGGTCAATGATTGAAAAAGATTCTTCTTCATTATGTATGGTGGATGATAAGGTCAAAGGAGCATTGTATTAAGACATGATATGCATAAAAAAATGACAGAGTTGTTAATAAAGTTTTGGCATGGTGGTATTCATATAAGGACAAGAATATTTACATGAAAGAGATGAGGTGGATAGGGTAAAAGCAAGGTGGCAAGATATTACCACATAGACAAGCATGTATGAGGATAAGAACTATGGAGATTAAGCCCCAAGGCTCTTATTTATTTTTGCAAAATATATAGTGATATTTTCATCATTTTTATGATTTTTAATAGAAAAATCAATTGTAATGCATTGTAAAATATTTGGCGAAATTATGAGCGAGGTATTATTTATTTTTTTGCAAAAATCAAATCAAATAGGGGTTTAGATTAAAACTGCAGTGCATTGTAAAGTTAGTCTTAAAGCAATCAATTATAAATTGCTTTCAAAACTTAACTATTTTTAGGCAGTTCATAGGCTAATAAAACAAATCAGATATTCCTTTCGATTTGTTTTATTTAGAGGCATAGAAGACAAAATTTAAAGATTTCATGGGTAGAAGAAAACAACTTTGTGGTGGGGACACATTAGAGGATCCTTTGGCATCATGATTTGGTAGTTTGAACTCTTTTTGAGAGCTTTTATTTGTGCTTTTCTGAGTAGCTTGAAAATGGACTTGGAGTCTATTTTTAGGAGTTTTTTCTTTCTTTCTTTTGGAGAATCTCCTAGAGGCATTTATAGGGGAAAAACTTAGTTTTTCTCAGTCAATTGATACCTATTTCTCTCTCTAGTTAAGAATGACAAATTTTCCTATTCTATACATTTGGCAGTCTTGATTTGATGTTTTATTGTGACTTTTGGTCCTTTGTCATGTCTCAGTGCTGTTAAATTATAGTTTTCCCTAGTTGTAGTTTGAGTTTGAATCAAACTTTGTTGCAAATTATTTTAGGGGTAAATAATTAGTGGAATTGTGAAAGTTTATGTTTGAAGAACTATTTTGTGAGTGATAGAAATTCATTTAGATTAAATCTTAGAGTTAGTTTTGCATTTCAGCATATCCTTCTATCCCTTTTCCTTGCAAGTTATTAGATTAAAAAAAATCATAAGGAGAACTAACTAACTATGGAGATTCCCTCTTGAAATAGATAACCCACAATCTGAGAGGGTTTCCATGTTTCAACAGGACAGTCAAACTTGACTTGACTAGTGGTGCAATCCTGATTGACAACAGTTTTTGGCATGCCTGGTGGGACTCTAAAAGTATTTTTAGGGAACCTTTTCAATATTCAGCTATTGTCCTGGTATACGCAGCAGTGTTCCAGCCTTCGAAGGCTTCTTACAAGTATACCTGGCAACTCTAAGTTTGAAGCTACTAGTTTCAGTATGATCAAGTGCTGGTATGTTATAAAATTCATCTATTCATTCATTTTCCAGCTTTCATATGAATAAATGTCATATTTTCATAGGCAGTATGAATTTCCACCACCATACTATGAAGATGTTATCTATAGGGCCCCTTATCAACCATATCAGACAATCAAGTTGTTGTTTCCAATCCCATGGCCCTGTAAATCTAGCATGCACAGTATAATTGCCACCCACCCACCCCTACTCAGCTTCCATACCAGCCGTATACAATTAATGATATGGCGAGAGATGTTCTCTCAGACTTTAATAGGCAGATGGAGGAGATCAAGAGGGAACGAGAGTATAAACAATATCAGGAGGAACTGGCTTACCAAGCCTATCTACATGAGTAGGAGTTGGAGGCACAAAGAGCATAGTATGAGTAGGAATTTGCAAGCATGAAGAATTATCAGTACCAGCAAGATAAGGGATTTCAAGCAAGGCAGTATGGAGAATCTAATTTGCAGCTACATGAGTTGAATCACCAAGTTTACCTTCAACATCCAGAGCAGCCACCCTATGAGATCTCTATTTCTAATCAGGAGTGGGAGACACAAAAAGACAGTTTGAAGAGAATCTTAAGAGAGAGGCAGTTGCACAAACCAAGCTTTTGCTTTCTCGAGCCCAAGCAACCCCTGCTGTCCCAGAACAGCCTACTCAAGAAGAGGTACGTAAGTATAGCTTTTTGAGTTTCAAATAAGATAAACCTCTTAGTGCCCCTAAAGTTAAAATCTTGAGTTTTAGGTAGAATGAAGTTCTTGATCCTGCAAGGCATCCTAATAAGTTTAAAGTACCCATTTTTAGAAACCCTCACCCCTTGCAAGTTGAGGAAAATAACCATGTTCAGCCTAGTACAGTTGTAGATCAGCCACTTGAAGAGTCTCTATTCCTCGAAGAAATCCAAGAGACTCCCCAAGTTTCCCAATCAGACAAATCTAATTGTCCTATCACTATTCACCTTTGTAAGGATAGACCTATTATCTTACAAAGTGATTCATTCACTAAGAAGGAAGCTAGGCAGTTAAATTTACTGCATGTAGCTTTAGAGAAATACTGGTCAGAATAGAAAAGGATCGAGCAAGAGAAGATTCCTTATGAGGAATATGTTGATGTTTGCATCATAGAGCTTCCTTGTGTTGAAAAAGATTTTAAATTTTTTTCAAAAAATCAACTGGTGCAAAAGGCTGATTCAGGAGAAAAGGCTACTGTTGTGTGTACAGACCGAGATGATTCAAATCTAATACTCAACCCTTTGATTTTTGATTCATTTGAAAAATTTTCTGATGTTGTTCATAAGATGCATGAAAGTAGGGTGCAAAAGTCTCAGGGTGAAAGCCTTCAATTCAAAAAATTGAAACCCAAGTCTCATTCGAGAAGGCACCAGATCATGAAGAAGATCTAGTAACCTTGTTCGATCAGTTACCTAGTTTTGTTGAACCAGATGAGGAGGATATGCTCATACCAGAAGCAACAGTTTTGGAGCAACATGAGGATCCTCAACCATCTCGTGAACTGTTGTTTGAAGCTGAACGATTTGGTAAGGAGGTTTTGGATCATGTAGAGGAGCTTGAAAGAGAGCCTATCATACAACTCACACAGCTGACTAAGAGCTACCAAGAGGTAAAAACTAGTCCCCTTTCATTAGAAAATCAAGAGGATCACGATGAAATTATGTTTTGGGATGACCTTGATGATTTTGTTGCAAATTTAGACAATGTCGAGAAGGTTTCATTTAATCTACTTGATGATCTTTCTAACTCCAATGTCGAGGATGAAAATAGCATATCTATGCCAGGTTTTGACCATCTAAGTGTTGCAGAATATTCAGATAATATGTTGATTCATGAACAGGTATGTGAAAGCAATGCTATTTTAACTGAAGAGGACCTATATCAATCTAAAATTGAACTTTCCTTCTCATGTTTGGATATTATGCTGACACCTGTGGAGGAAAATAGTGTGGCTCACCAAGAGATACCAAAACAACAGCATGAAGAGAATGGAAAAAACCATCCAGACAAAGGACTAGTTCATAAGCAATCATAGGAGGGCAACCTAGTTGTAAAGGAACACAAGGTTGAACTCATATTTCAGCCACAACAAGAAATAGTAGAGATTGAGGAGGCAACTAACAAGAATAAAATTAGCAATGAGAATCCAAGTTTCATCATGTCAAGAGGATGCCCTATTAGTGATTTGGCCAATAAAGTGACCAACAAGTCTCAGAGTGTTTTCAGTGCTAGGCTAGGAAAGAGACTGCAGTCGAGGAACAATAGATAAAACTTGCCCATTCATGGATGATCAAAGGTATGTCTGAATAGAGTCAAGAAATTCAAACCTTTGGTTGTGTTTTTTAGGTTGCAGTACAAAAATTTATAAGGAGTGTTCTTGTTTTTCACTACATAGTGTCAGTTTGCAAGCATAGGCAGCATCCTCAGTTGGTTAGCAAAGGCATTTATTTCACCCAATTGGTGAATGGTTTTGTTTGACTAGCTTCCTTGGCTAGTTAGAGTAGGGTTAGCATAGTGTTTTCAGTCAATACGTGCTTTCTACACATTTGTTTTCAGGATTTTGTTTTGGCCATCAGGGCATGTTAGTTTGCTTTCAGTTGAGTTTTTTTAGTTTTCTATTGTTGTTGGACTGTTGGAGAGTTGAATTATAGTGTTTTCTGAGTTTGAGAAGGACAGATTATGACTCAACACCCAATGTATGTTCAAGGGAATTGGTCTAATGCTTAGCAGGCAAGCATATAGCAGAAGTCGCCATAAATGTTACCATTTTTTACCACAGCTCAAAATTGGCTAAGCAGATGTGACATTATCATTTTTTGAGTGAGGTTTAAACTTTCCTGCTCATGTATTGGATATTATGCTGACAAATTTGGAGGAAGACAGTGTGGCTCACCAAGAGCAGTCAAAACAACAGGATTAAGAGAACGGAAAAAATCATCCAGACAAAGGACTAGTTCATAAGAAATCACAGGAGGGCAGCTTAGTTGTAAAGGAACACAAGGTTGAAGTCATGCTTCAGCCACAACAAGAAACATTAGAGAATGGGGAGGCAATTGACAAGAATAAAATCAGCAAGGAGAATCCAAGTTTCATCTTGTCAAGAGGATGCCCTATTACAGATTTGCCCAATAAAGTGACCAACAAGTCTCAGAGTGTTTTTAGTTCCCCTAGGAAAGAGACTATAGTTGAGGAACAATAAATAAAACTTGCCCATTCATGGTTGATCAAAGGTATGTCTGAACAGAGTCAAGAAATTCAAACCTTTGGTTGTGTTTTTCAGGTTGTAGTACATCAATTTATAAGGAGTGTTCCAATTTTTCACTACATATTGTCCGTTTGCAAGCATAGGCAGCATCCTCAGTTGGTTAGGAAAGGCATTTATTTCACCCAATCGGTGAATGGTTTTGTTTGACCAGCTTCCTTGGCTAGTTAGAGTCGGGTTAGTGTAGTGTTTTCAGTCAATAAGTGCTTTCTGCACATTTGTTTTCAGCATTTTGTTTTTGCCATCAGGGCCTGTTATTTTGCTTTCAGTTGAGTATTTTATTTTAGTTTGTTGTTACTGTTGGACTATTGGAGAGCTGAATTATAGTGTTTTTTGAGTTTGAGAAGGATAGAGTATGACTCAATGGCCAATGGATGTTCAAGGCAACTGGTCAAATGCTTAGCAAGCAAGCATGTAGCAGAAGTCACCTGAAATGTTACCATTTTTTACCACAGCTCAAAATTAGCTGAGCAGATGTGACATTATCATTTTTTGAGTGAGGTTTGATATTCTTCTGTTATGAGCTAGTTGCATAGTTATTATGTTTTAGTGTTAAATGCAGTTCAGTTGTTTAAGAAAGGAGGAAAAGATTTCAGATCATTCATTGCAATGTTGAATAGTCAAGTGAGATAAGTATTCCATTCATTACAATGATTATACATTTACAAGTTGAAATGCATAAAGGAATAAGCATTGCATTGAAAGAAATAATAACATATCAAATGTCCCTCACAAGCTGTGGGTTATAATTGAGCAATGCATACATATGTAAGCTATAGATCTGATGATAAAAGGAAATAGAAAGAACACATGAGAATATTAAATATCTATCATTGCCTGGAAGTAAGGTTGATGTCCTTTGTTGATGGATGATCTTCATATCTTTATCTTCAGCTCCAGTCATATCAAGTGAACCTACAAAAATTTGGGGAAAATCCTGTTAGAGCTCTGGATATTTAACACTATCATATGCTTTTATCAAACAGACATATCAACTTGCCACATCCTACATTTCATATGAAGAATCAAATCAGACATGTGATATAAATCAAAACATCATGAAGAGGATCAATCAACTCCATAAGGTATGTTTTTATGCTAACTTGTTTGTTCACTGTGCAGGTATAGGAAAAGTTATGTCGCTGATTTGAAGACATTAGAACATGTGGGGAAATGTGGCCCCCACAAGGGTTGAGCTTGGCATGTTTCACTTTTCTATTCATTTGTAAAGGATATCAGAATAAAAGATAGGATGCATCATTCAAAGATATATCATGCATCATAAGATCAACTTACAGAAGAGTGTGTCATCATGATAAAGATAAAAGGAGCAATTGCTCCTGTAAACTATGTTCACTTTTATAACAGATTGATTAAATCGGATCAGACATATTCAAATTACCTCATTATAGATCACAAAGAGATTAGTGTTTCAGAATCAACTTGCCAATATGCAGAATTGAGAAATGCAGCTATGAAAAGGCACTTTTCTTTATTTCTATTATCATTGGAATGCCTTATTACTGTCATATTTCATGCTACAGTCATCCAAATAGGTCAAGCATTATAAGATCAGACATTAAGAGGTTATGGAACATACAAAGTGTAATGAAGAATCAGATGAATGGATCTTTGTCATGGCTGTAATAAGTAAATCAGATAACAACATTACAAGGATAGACTTGTGTTAAGTAAAAAAATCTATTAAAATAGAGGACAAGATTGTCATAAGTAATCATTGAGCAGACCCAGTTGAAGTACAGGTTTACATATCACAATATTATAAACTGACATTAAGACATGTTCATGATAGTATTTCTACTATGATACCCTTTTCAGGACATATTAAGATGAACAATGCAAAATAGAAGTATCAAAACAACAACATGCTTGATAAGACATGCTTTATAGTATGAATTAAGTGATAGCATACAACAGGTAGCTCAAAGAGAACAGCTGACAGTCATATAATGCTACAGAGTTGAAGCATCTTTCATACAAACAGAAATGTTCAGGCCCTCAGGACAGGGACAATTCAATATACAAAAGCTGAATAACACTTTGAATCATAAATGATAAGAGCAAGCTGTCTAAAGAATATTAGACAAAGATATAGGTTCATGTGCTAATTAGGTTCCATGTGCAAGACAAGTGAAAATATACAAGTTGTAGAAGACATTAAATGCAGAGAAAGGATACATGTATCAAATTTATCTCATATGATAAAGTGCTCATAATAGTTGACAGAAGTATTTGACAGGATGTATGCTACAGGAGTTCAAAGTACTCTGCTATAGGTACAAATAAAAAAACAACAATTATGCTTTTGAATGTCAAAACCTTTTTTATATGATGCTTAGGAACTATATTTGAAGACAAAGCAGGTAGCATGCATGATGTAATCTGACAATGACTGTCACAAGAAAAGAACAAGAAGACAAGTACAGGTTACAAGTTCAGACAAGATCAAAATACAGGTGGGCAATCATCCATGAAGTGCATAAATAAGAACATCTAACAAGTGGCATTCATACAGGAGATCAAAATACAGAAAGAATGAAGTATGGGTATGATAGGAGAGGCATTTTTTGTACAAAAGTAGCAAACCCTCTTCATATTTTCAGAACCCTCTTTCTATTTTACATTTACAGTCAAGAGAGAGCAAAATATTGCATATACTACCATAGCCGTGGAGGAAATAAGAATTTTTATACCAGAAAAGATGAAACCCTTGTTAAAAAACTTTGAAACCCTCATTTCATTTTTTCACATATAGTGGAGAGAAGAGTTACAGAGAGCAGAGAGACCACAACCATGGTGGAGGAAATATTTCTATACAAGAAAAGTATTTCTCAGTTCAAGATTTTTGAAACCCTTGTCGTTCTCTTATTTGCATTGAAAGAAATGGACAAAAGCAAATATAATAGGCATGGCCATAATAGAGAGAAGGTTTTTTTTATCAAAAGCAAAGATACCCATTGTTGGTGCCTGAATTCACTGTCAGTTAATTTAGCAATTTTCATGCAGGCACCATCCCGAAATATCCAAAAGGTTCTAAGTTTTGGTACCCCTTCAGTGTTTTTCAGCATCTGCATCTCATTTCTTGAGGAGGGGTCTTCGTCTTTTCTCCATCGACATGCGTTCATTTTTGTGTCTTTGACATTTTGGTTTGAACTTGAACCCTTTTTCTCTAAGTTCAATGGTTCAGCGGTTTGAGGTTCATTTTTCTTCTAACGGGTCGCATTATGCATTTGCCTTGCGCAAATATTGCATCGTTGAACCTCTCGCTTGAACCTTTTTGTTTTGGTTCAAGGTTCAATGGTTTGAAGCTTTTTTACCTATGGAGTATTATTTTTTATGTTTGAACCATTGCATTGAACCCTAGTGTTGAACCCTTTTGGTTCGGGGTTCAACGGTTCGAGGCTTTGTGTTTGTGTTCGGCGAATGTTCTTTTTGAAGTGCTCCGTTCGGCATTGAACTTCTCGGTTGAACCATCGGGTTGAACTAGTTCGTGGTTCAATGGTTCAATAATTCAGCGCTTTACATTTTTGGTCTTATCAGAGTGATCGGCCTCATCGGCGAAAGATTTCTTGAGTGCTCCGATTGTTTTGGTCTGGCCGATGGATGTCCATCGGCATGTGTTTGGCTGTCGGCGAAGCAAATTTCTGGCTCGCCGATGTAAGGAGTTTGGTTGATGGAGGAGCAGTGTGTGGCTGGTGAAGATGTCGTCGGCGTGATCTTTGAGATCGGCAGGAAGCTTTTTGGATGCTCCGATGGTGTGTGTTACACCGACAGAAGGGGAAGAGCCAGGGTCTATCGGCATGGGTTGTATTGTCGGGTGAACTGTGAAATGGTTGGCCGATAGACTAATCTCTGGCCGATGAAGGGAAGTGTTGTGTATGGTCTTCGGTGTGACTTGTGTTGTCGGCGAGGATGGATTGTGGTGGGCTGATAGTGGGAGGTCTCGCCGATGAAGGAGCAGAGTATAATTCGTTGGTGCATCGGTGAGAGTGTGGTCTATCGGCAGAGGGATCTTTTGCTTGGCCGACGGTATTGGTCTGGCCGACAGGGGATTGCGGTGGCTTCATCGGTGTAACTGATGAGATTGGCGAAGGTTTGGATGGTTGGCCCGATGATGCATCTCTGGCCGATGGGGAAGCGAAGGTAGTGGTCGGCGAGACCGTTGAGATCGGAAGGAGAATTCTGGGGTGTGCCGATGGCTTGGGTTTTGGCAATGGGCTTTTGGAGAAGGCTTATGCGTCGAGCGCGGCAAAAGGCGCTCGACACCTATTATGCTCGCGACCATGTTTTTAAGGTATTGAAGGAGTCTCCGCGGCACCAATGTGGGACTATTCTTCCTGCACATTTGAAACTTCAGTAAAGTGCATTTTGGCGGGAACTTCTGTTTGAACGCAGCGACGGTTTCCAGGTAGGGCGCGGGTGGTTGAGGCCTTTAATGGCGACGGTGTAGAGGTATGGGCAATGGTACACATGATCATGTCACCCAATTTTTGAGTGAAGACTCCCAGATGGCGGCGCAGGGCTCGAGGCTTCTCTTGTCTGTTGCTGCAATAACTTCTGAGCGCCATTCCTTTGTGGAGTCTGTATCTAGCGGATTTTTGATTTTTGACCATGTAATTAATTGCTGCGGGTACACTTTCTGGCCAATATAGGCAGACTGTGTTACCATTTTTGACGTTGTTGAAAATTGGATATTTTGGCTCTGTAATAAGATACAACTGGTTTTGGTTGCTTTGTGCAGCAAAACTTGCGAGTTTATGTATCTCTTGTTGTATGTTTGTGCATGAATCCACTGATTTCATGGTTAATTTTATATGAATAATGCTATGTTTGCATGTGTTATGCTGATTCTGTCTCCAGTTTTGCATGTATCTTTCTTTTGAGTCCAGGCATTCAAGGAATGTCTGAGATTCTAGAACATAGAATTTCTATGTTGAATGTTTAATCTTTTAACTTCTGCTCAAGGGGTAGATTAAACTGTTTTCAGATTGAATATTGGGAAGGGTATACTGCAATAGGGATGCCATAAGTATAGATAGCTTAACACTCTGTATTGGGAGATATCTGTAAGGCAGATATCATGTATATCCCCCTGAAATCCAGTTTTAGTTGTTCATGCTGATCATTCATAGGTGTATGTCTATCGACTCCAAGCCCTGGATAGGCACCAATCTAGCTCTGTGTTGAGGTTATATACCATGTCCAGCTTTGCATCCAAAAATCAAATCAAACCATTTCATCCTTCCACCTGTTAGTTGTAGGAGTAGGATTAGGATCCCTGCATGCTCTCATACCCAACCAGACATCATGTCCAAGAATGTTGCCAACCTTGTGATTTGTTACACAAATCTTGGTCCATACATGAGAGTATTCTACCTGTTGCTGTCAAGTTAAATCCTTCTGTCATTGAGCTAGTCAAGGTTATACTTTTATCAAATAGGGACACCCCCCTTGGTGCGGCAGAACCAGAAGTGAAGGGGAGGAGCTCACGCAACCTCCTGTATTCAATTGGCTGAATTTGCCTGTGCATTAGAAGTGGCAAACCCTAATGCTGATTCAAAAGAAAAATCAACAAAAATGGCGACTCCGCTGGGGATGGTGATTTGAAAATTGTTATTTTTGTCCTCCCTGGTGAAATATCTGTGTGCCCATCCAAGTGACCAACAAAAATGGCGACTCTGCTGGGGAGTCTTTCATGTGAATGATGATGCTCTACTGGTGGTATGAACTCAGAAAAATATGTGTTAAGCTTTCAGTTGCTGTAAATTTTGTCCTCTCTAGAGAGGTGGCGACTCTGCAAAAGATCTAAATGCACATGAAAAGTTGATGTGTGTTGTGACAAAAATGTGCTGTTCAGACTTCAACATCTGTATGAGAAAAGGTACCTTGTTCCCTCCCCTTTATATTTGCTATTTTACTGCATAAGTTAGATGCCAGGGGAAACCTTAGGTCTTAGGCAGACAAAGGATGTCTAAGAGTAAGATTTTTATGAATCCAAGTATGAATTATCCCATACTCAGCGGTGAAATGTTGGATAAAAGAGTAGAAGAGATAAGAAATAGGTTGATATTCTTAGAGGCTGAGTAGGCCTAGTTAAAAAACAATAACCTTGTTGTGTCTGCCAGTCAGAAAGCTAAACCTCCTGCCACCCCTTTTGATCCTTTGTATGACCAATTAGATTTGTCATGGGTTGACTATAAAGTAGAAACTATGCCTGCTAGGATATACTGTCAGATGCCTAGATTTAGTGGTCACAGTGTATGTGATGGGAATGCACATATCCAAAATTTTCATGAGTTCATGGGAAAGCATTCATTCAGAGATGAGGATATGTGGATGAGGTTTTTTGTTAGGTCCTTTGATGCAAAAGCAAAAGACTAGTATTTGAGCTTTTCAAAAGGATCCTTTGCCTGTTGGGATGAGCTTGCTGACTGTTTCAAGGAAGAATTTGCAAAAGAACCGGCTGATCTTGTTGCAGAATTGATGAGAATAAGAAAATAAGATGAAGAGCCATGTGTTGATTTCAGTCATAGGTTTGCAGTAGCCTTTTCACAGATCCCAGAAGTCTTCAGACCTGATATTTCAGCCTGTGTAGGCATATTCTTTGAGGCTTTTGAGGAGGGCTCTAGTGCATTACTGAGGGATTTCAAGGTGACAAGTATGCAGATGGCATACAAGTTCGTAGAAAATATAGAAAAAATCAGAAATGAGCACTTGTTGAAACCCCTGTCCATAGGCTTTGGTGTGAAAAATAGTTGTGAAGCTGCAAATGACCAAATAATTAAAGCATCATGTACAGATAAAAATGAAAATGAAAGCATAGAGGTTGAGACTGTTGTATCTAAACATAATGCTAACAATACAGCTCAACTGGATTGTTCACCAGTTGAGGATGCCAATGAAGGAACTAATGAAGACTCCCATTGCAATGATGAGGCAGCTCGCCATGAAAACCACAACGAGGTTGTGGACAGTAATGAGCAACTTTTGGAATGGACCTATGGAGACAATTGTGAGTATTGTACTCAAGACAAAGAAGGTATAAGCAAACAGAAAAACAGTCCCATGTGTGACCCATTGCCTACCTTTCAAACACATGGAGATCATGAAGATCAGTCAGAAATTGAAATAAGTGCTAGTGCAGAGCATGATTGTTTTTCATTCGATGGCTATTTTACTTATGACACACAGGCTGATACTCCACCACATAGTGAATCCATTGGTGATGAAGATGCGTGCTCTGCTGCCCATGAACCAATGGCATACTACAATGAAATTGATGCACCTGGGTCACCCATTTATGACACATGTGATGATGAGGATCTGTCTGAGTATGGTGAGGATCTAGACATTTTTTTGACTTGGATTCTATTTCTCATCTTGATGAAAGAGGAAACAACATACATCAAGTAAGTGATTGTAAAGATGTGCCAGATTGTAAAAAGATGCCAGAGCCTGATCTTTTCTAGTTTGGTGCTGCTATTGGTTGTGTGCATGATGTGCACAATTGTGAATTTGAAAGATTTTCTTTTGAGAGGCCAACGTATAAAGAGAGCCCTGTTTTTCCTAGTTGTGTGGTGGACTTCGAGTGCTTTCAATTTTCAGTCCAGCTAGGAGATCATTTTGCAATGCATAGTGATGATAACCTGTGTTCTATGCCATTTGAGTATGCATTGCTTGATACATTCTGCATCCATTTGTTGCCTGATGCTGAGGGTTGTTTGCATAAGGGTGACAGTGACAAACTAAATCAGAAGGTTGAACATGCAAATGACCAAGGTAGCTTATGGTCAGATCATGGTAGCACTCTCAGGCTTGACCCAGTGTATGCAGATGAGAACAAGGTGTTTGACAAGGGGAAATATTGGTTTTCCTTTTCTTGGTGGCCTTAGGCCATCAAGTTTGATTGGTGATGCAGATCATGGTAACTTCATGACTCTATGCCCAATGGATAAGGCACTGGTCTGCATCCCAGAGATCTGGGGTTCTCGCTGTAGTCTTGCACCTGCACGTCCCCAATCAGAGACATTGTTGGTGCCTGAATTCACTATCAGTTAATTTAGCAATTTTCATGTAGGTACCATCCCAAAATATCCAAAAGGTTCTAAGTTTTGGCACCCCTTCAGTGTTTTTTAGCATTTGCATCTCATTTCTTGAGGAGGGGTCTTCGTCTTTTCTCCATCGGCATGCGTTCATTTTTGTGTCTTTGACATTTTGGTTTGAACTTGAACCCCTTTTTCTCTAAGTTTAATGGTTCAATGGTTTGAGGTTCATTTTTCTTCTAACGGGTCACATTATGCATTTGCCTTGCGCAAATATTGCATCGTTGAACCTTCCGCTTGAACCTTTGTGTTTTGGTTCAAGGTTCAATGGTTTGAAGCTTTTTTGCCTATGGAGTATTATTTTTGATGTTTGAACCATCGCGTTGAACCCTAGTGTTGAACCCTTTTGGTTTGGGGTTCAACGGTTCGAGGCTTTGTGTTTGTGTTCGGCGAATGTTCTTTTTGAAGTGCTCCGTTCGGCATTGAACTTCTCAGTTGAACCATCGGGTTGAACCAGTTCGTGGTTCAACGGTTCAACAGTTTAGCACTTTACGTTTTTGGTCTTACTGGAGTGATCGGCCTCATTGGCGAAAGATTTCTTGAGTGCTTCGATTGTTTTAGTCTGGCTGATGGATGTCCATCGGCGTGTGTTTGGCTGTTGGCGAAGCAAATTTGTGGCCCGCCGATGTAAGGAGTTTGGCCGATGGAGGAGCAGTGTGTGGCTGGCGAAGATGTTGTGGCGTGACCTTTGAGATCGGCAGGAAGCTTTTTGGATGCTCCGATGGTGTGTGTTACACTGACGGAAGGGGAAGAGCCAGGGTCTATCGGCATGGGTTGTATTGTCGGGTGAACGGTGAAATGGTTGGCCGATAGACTAATCTCTGGCCGATGAAGGGAAGTGTTGTGTATGGTCTTCGGCATGACTTGTGTTGTCAGCGAGGATGGATTGTGGTGGGCTGACAGTGGGAGGTCTCGCCGATGAAGGAGCAGAGTATAATTCGTTGGTGCATCGGTGAGAGTGTGGTCTATCGGCAGAGGGATCTTTTGCTTAGCCGATGGTATTGGTCTGGCCGACAGGGGATTGCGGTGGCTTCATCGGTGTAACTGATGAGATCGGCGAAGGTTTGGATGGTTAGCCCGATGATGCATCTCTGGCCGATGGGGAAGCGAAGGTAGCGGTCGGCGAGACCGTTGAGATCGGAAGGAGAATTCTGGGGTGTGCCGATGGCTTGGGTTTTGGCGATGGGCTTTTGGAGAAGGCTTATGCGTCGAGCACGGCAAAAGGCGCTCGACACCTATTATGCTCGCGACCATGTTTTTAAGGTATTGAAGGAGTCTCCGCGGCACCAATGTGGGACTATTCTTCCTGCACATTTGAAACTTCAGTAAAGTGCATTTTGGTGGGAACTTTTGTTTGAACGCAGCGACGATTTCCAGGTAGGCTGCAGGTGGTTGAGGCCTTTAATGGCGACGGTGCAGAGGTATGGGCAATGGTACACATGATCATTCTGATTTTTGAGTGAAGACTCCCAGATGGCGGCACAGGGCTCGAGGCTTCTCTTGTCTGTTGCTGCAATAACTTCTGAGTGCCATTCCTTTGTGGAGTCTGTATCTGGCAGATTTTTGATTTTTGACCATGTAATTAATTACTGCGGGTACACTTTCTGGCCAATATAGGTAGACTATGTTACCATTTTTGACGTTGTTGAAAACTGGACATTTTGGCTCTGTAATAAGATACAACTGGTTTTGGTTGCTCTGTGCAGCAAAACTTGCGAGTTTATGTATCTCCTGTTGTACGTTTGTGCATGAATCCACTGATTTCATGGTCAATTTTATATGAATAATGCTATGTTTGCATGTGTTATGCTGATTCTGTCTCTAGTTTTGTATGTATCTTTCTTCTGAGTCCAGGCATTCAAGGAATGTCTGAGATTCTAGAACATAGAATTCCTGTGTTGAATGTTTAATCTTTTAACTTCTGCTCAAGGGGTAGATTAAACTGTTTTCAGATTGAATATTGGGAAGGGTATACTGCAATAGGGATGCCATAAGTATAGACAGCTTAACACTCTGTATTGGGAGATATCTGTAAGGCAGATATCATGTATATCCCCCTGAAATCCAGTTTTAGTTGTTCATGCTGATCATTCACAGGTGTATGTCTACCGACTCCAAGCCCTGGATAGGCACCAATCTAGCTCTGTGTTGAGGTTATATACCATGTCCAGCTTTGCATCCAAAAATCAAATCAAACCATTTCATCCTTCCACCTGTTAGTTGTAGGAGTAGGATTAGGATCCTTGCATGCTCTCATACCCAATCAGACATCATGTCCAAAAATGTTGCCAACCTTGTGATTTGTTACACAAATCTTGGTCCATACATGAGAGTATTCTATGTGTTGCTATCAAGTTAAATCCTTCTGTCATTGAGCTAGTCAAGGTTATACTTTTATCAAATAGGGACACCCCCCTTGGTGCGGCAGAACCAGAAGTGAAGGGGAGGAGCTCACGCAACCTCCTGTATTCAGTTGGCTGAATCTGCCTGTGCATTAGAAGTGGCAAACCCTAATGCTGATTCAGAAGAAAAACCAACACCCACTTCATTTTTGCAGAGAAACCTTATCTTTTTCTATCATAGTGAAAAGAAATCATACATAGAAAAAAGCCATAAGGGGAATCAAGAACTCACCTCATGTGATTACAGGAAGGATAGATTGTAGCACTGGCCATGACCTTCATTTTTGAAGGTTTTTTGCATAAAATATTACAAGTCAAAGACACAGAGAAATAAGAAGGAAGATTGTTAGAAGTTACAATGTAACACTCAGCAAAGAAGAGGCCACGACCATTATAGGTGAGAATAGCTACATAAACCAACGGAGATGCCAGTATACATTCAAAGAAAGTGTTTACCTTCTTTTTACATATGAAATGCCAAAGTTTTGACCAAAAGAGGACTAGATGGAGGTGAAAATTAGAGGGATATGCCAGAGGAACCAAACCCTAGGTTGACTGAAGGTTAAGTTACAGAGCCGAAACAATGAAGATACAAAATGAAGAATGAGATAACTCTTTAGGGTTTCACTTGTTTTGGTTTGATGGTTCCTTGTTCCTTTTGTCATTTTCTTGACTTTGTTCACAAAAGATTAGTCATTGCCTTATCTACGCGGGGTTAAGACCTCAAAACTGAAGATTCCTAGTGATCAAAAAATGGAGGGGCCGACAACACATTGTTGTTTGCATTTGATTTTACCATGTCAATTGTCGAAATCATTATAAGACAAGGCTCATTGCCTTGAGAAATCTTTAATCCTTTTATTTTATAATGGTCGATTAGTGATATGATCAAATATAGTCGAAGTATATGCTGTGTTATCACATACAAATAGGTAAATGATCGAAAAAGATTCTTCTTCATTATGCATGGTGGCCGATAAGGTCAAAGGAGGATTGTATTAAGACATGATATGCATAACAAAAATGGAAAAGTTGTTAATAAAGTTTTGGCATGGTGGTATTCATATAAGGACAAGAATATTTACATGAAAGAGATGAGGTGGATAGGGTAAAAGCAAGGTGGCAAGATATTACCACATAGATAAGCATGTATGAGGATAAGAACTATGGAGATTTAGCCCCAAGGCTCTTATTTATTTTTGCAAAATATATAGTGATATTTTCATCATTTTTATGATTTTTTATAGAAAAATCAATTGTAATGCATTGTAAAATATTTGGCAAAATTATGAGCCAGGTATTATTTATTTTTTTGCAAAAATCAAATCAAATAGGGGTTTAGATTAAAATTGTAGTGCATTGTAAAGTTAGTTTTAAAGAAATCAATTATAAATTGCTTTTAAAACTTAACTATTTTTAGGCAATTCATAGGCTGATAAAACAAATCAAATATTCCTTTTGATTTGTTTTATTTAAAGGCATATAGGACAAAATTTAAAGATTTCATGGGTAGAAGAAAGCAACTTGGTGGTGAGGACACATCAGAGAATCCCTTGGCATCATGATTTGGCAGTTTGAACTCATTTTGAGAGCTTTTATTTGATCTTTTCTGAGTAGCTCAAAAATGGACTTGGAGTCTATTTTTAGGAGCTTTTTTTTTCTTTCTTTTGGAGAGATCTCCTAGAGGCATTTATAGGGGAAAAACTTAGTTTTTCTTAGTCAGTTCATACTTGTTTCTCTCTCTTGTTCACAGGAAGAGTTGTTTACAGGGAGTTGGCTCACTTATTTCATATTGCATTGTACTCCCTCCAATTTAGAATGACAAATTTTCCTATTCTATATGTTTGGCAGTCTTGATTTGATGTTTTATTGTGACTTTTGGTCCTTTATCATGTCTCAATGCTGTTAAAATATAGTTTTTCCTTGGTTGTAGTTTGTGTTTGAATCAAACCTTGTTGCAAATTATTTTAGGGGTAAACAATTAGTGGAATTGTTAAAGTTTATGTTTGAAGAACTATTTAGTGAGTGACAAAAATTTATTTAGATTAAATCTTAGAGTTAGTTTTACATTTTAGCATATATTTCTATCCCTTTTCCCTATAAGTCATTAGATTAGGAAAAACCATAAGGAGATCTAGCTCACTCTGGAGATTCCCTCTCGAAATAGATCACCCACATTCTCTGAGGGTTTCCATGTTTCAACAAGACAATCAAGCGTGACTTGACTAGTGGCGCAATCCTAATTGACAACAATGATCTTATTCACAATCCCCAAAAGAAAATCCATAACAACACCCCACTGCCCAATTACCAAGATCAAACATAACATATGCATCATGTAACCAATCATGGATGTAAGCCTCTCAAACTAAAGAAGATCAAACTAATCCATTTCCCATTTCAAGAAATCAGCCCACTACCATCCCCAATAATCATCATAAATAAAAATGCAATCCCAAGGAGATAACCATGCTATCTATCACTCATAGTGAATCCTCCAGAACCATCTATTAGTAGTTCAAGATCTATTTCTATGAAAGAAAACATATAGACTCATGCTAAACCATCCTCAAATGAGTCTCCATAATCAATGACCCTGAATCAACTCAATCCTATGAGAACCAAAGCAAGAAACATACCATATCTAAAAGATATAATGGGCAAATACCTTTCAAATAATAAACTATCAAACAGACCAAGAGTGGGAAAGAGAATGCTACTCCAAGATATGCAAGCCATCATAACTCCTCCAAAAGAAATCTCCTCTTAGGTCTCTGTTGAACTCACATCCAACCCAGGTGTAGGCTCTTCAGACTTTCTGTTGAAATCTTATGAAGAATAACCATCTCAACACCACTTCTCTCATCATAAGAGAAATACAACCTCACCTTATTCTCCATGTATCCAGACAACCTGTAAACAATAATCTCATGCTAAACTCCAAATGCATCACTGCACCAACATGAAGTTCTCAAACAAATGGCCAATGCACCCAAAACAAAGAGAATCACTATGCCACTGTCAAAGCTCCAATCATCTGAAACAAGAACTTGTCATGACATCATGATCTTACCATCCCCCTTAGGAGATTCCATGCTCCAAGTGAACACAAGATTGTTTCAAGAGCAATATATTATGCCAAAACTCTAATGCATAATCAAGAGTATACCATGACATAAATTAAACAAACTCTAAACCAACATCACTTGTCAAGCACCACTAACATCTCAAACAAAGACTTCATGAGTCCTCCGTGGCTCCAAGATGATACACATCTTTAATATCATGAAGATGACCCATCTTTGAATAGTGTCCATGCAAATGCAAAAGAACCCCTTTACAGCAACAGGATCTAAGAGCTCCTCCTAGTAACATGTGCAACACTAAAGAAGACCATCCATCACCAAGTGATGAATTCGTAGTCATTGCGAAAGCTCCCACTAAACCATGACAACTGAGCTTTCCAAGCATCATGACCAAACATCTCATAATCTAAAAATCCTCCAAGTCCACACATTAACATGTCCATGTGACAATAAAACCAAGTGACACCTACACAAAACTATGTATCCAAACTATTCACGACATCGTGATACACATGCTATAGGTCCCCATCATCGACTATCCAGTTACTCAACATCATCTATCCTCTCATCTCAAAGCAACCACACCAACGTGAAGTGACCACAGACAAGGACAGATAGCAAGTCTGCATCAACACTAAATCAACCTCATGGATATAAACAGTCCACTTCCGAGTTATCCCACTATAGCCAATGAGTAGCTAATCCAAAAACTGCATAACTCGTAGATCCAATCAATATAACATGCAAACCCATAATCACACTGGAAACTACAAAATTGAGATCTCAAAGAGAAAATAAAACTATGCAGGCTACATGACTCAAACACCAGATTACTTACAAATCTAATTCGCCTAATATGTCCACAACTCAAGCACCATAGTCTAGGAATCCAGAAGCATTTACCATAGAAATGCTAAGTGCCTTATCACATACCAACACTCCCATGGAGAGAAAGAATCTCACCTCCTCACATCATGCATGTAAAATTGCAACTATCTCATCCAACAACACCCCAAAAGCCATGGTCTAGAAAATAGCTTAACTAAACCTCCACAACACCACAAGTTTTTCTCTTGACCGTGTAAAACTTGCAAAACCACTGTGTTACATCCAACACCCATGCGCATCCACACCCACTTCACATCTGGTAGACCATAAAGTCTAAAATAAAAATCACCATAATAGTTAAGCCAAAATAATGGATTATCATGAATATGCATAACCATAGGTATATAGGAAAAACTATGAAACCCCTCAAATCCAAGGAACATGAATATGAGACATGTAAGTACAAAGTATCCTTAAAAGGAAATAGTAATTTGGGAACTTTAGGCCCACTTGTAGGCCAACTCCACAACCACCAACATGCACATGCATTCAAGAGAGTTTGGCTATTGCAGAAGCTTTTAGATCATCCAATGATCAACTTCATAGCCTACATGCAATTAGGGTAACAAAAAATAATGCCTTCCAATACCAAGAATAAATACCCAGCATAAGCACATTACTCCATGGCTGAACAACAACATAAGCTTCTCCATATCACCAGGGAGCCTCTCACACAAACACCCAATATGAAATATTTTCTGCAACCCAATCACAAATCAAAGATTCCCACCCCATCCATCAATATTATTTCGCTGTCAACTAGGAGCCTCAGTCCACATCATTTCAATATGACCAGCTCTAGTTTCTCCATCTTCACCATCCTTCAAGTTGTTTTTTATCTCATGAAACTGAAACAAATGAGCAATCATCTTCCACCTACCATAGGATCAATTATCAGCAGATTCCTTCTGATTTCCTCAAGCTTTCCAAACTAAGAAATCTTCACAGAAGGAATACCCAAAACCAGAAACACTACGAACAATAAACTCCTAGAAGACGACTCTGATACCACTTATAGGGGAATAAGTTCATCTCATAACAAACATCTGAGAAAAGTAGTGTCTTTGGTAGCTTTAAATTTCTTTACATTTCCTTAAAAACATGTACAACTATTCCACAAAGTAGAATTAGACATGATTCATTTCCCACCATTAATCCTACTGAGAAAAGTTCATGCAAGTTTTAACTAGTTTCAACAACAAGAAGTAAACAGATTCAACAAAAGAATCATAAAGCATGAAAGATGGAACAGAAGACATGAACACATAGATTTACGTGGGGAAAACTCTTATAGGTAAAAAAGTCCACACTCCAAAAGCTCAGGCCATTATATCATTCAGCAACCAAAAAATATAGTTACAATACAATACATGCACTAAGCCTTTCACAGAGATTAACATCTTGTTCCATCTAGAGATAGTTTGACAGCATAACCCCTCTCTTAAAAACTATGTCTCGCTCAGTTACTATGCATACCTCTTTACAGTATTCGCATTACAGACTACTCCAACCATTTTACATTCCATACTATACCAGAAACCAATCGATACAGTTCTTGTAGGAAATGGTCACAATTCGTTTTAACTATTAGAGACACATTGAAGCTATTGATGGGACTTCGTTCAAGCTCTCCCTGAATTCTCAAAGTCTCATTGATATCCACACTATTTTCCAACACTTCGTATCCAAGCTTTGACCATGGTTCTCACTACCTAGGTGGCATCCACATATACTGCATCGCGCTATCAAGGAGACTCAAGACAGAGTCCCTCTTATAACACTAGGTCATACCGATGGAGAGCCAATTCTTTGTATTAGCTGTCGAAGGGACATTTTATAGACTCCCACTGAAGTAATCAACTCCTGCCGATATGAACATTCTCCACCGTTCTCCTGCCTAGCACCAACAGGGTCCCACAAAGTTCAACCTATGCCATATCAATGGGACAACATATTGACTCCTAACGATATAAGGATGTTGCTTCGATGAAGTTCATAACGCTTCATGTTTTCCTCACTGTCGCATCATTGCTAACTCCCATGATGGTATTGGCTCATCGGAGGGACTGTTTCCAATGATTCAATGATAACACAATGTCTCTTCAATGAAGAGTTAACACCAACGAAGAGAGCTTATCAAACCATCGAGGGATATCTATATTTGTGATATGCATTGCCAACTCAACATTGGCTTTTCTATCCTTCTGTCATGTCCACTAAGTTGACAATTACCACCCATCCAGTGACAGACACGTCGGTACCAATGTACAACTCATCGGCTCATCGAGGAGACTACATTCCATGTCCTAGTGAAATTCCTCTGTCAGCCCGATACACTATAACCTGAAGCCTTACATGCCAGTAAAATTGAGACACTGTTTCTCAACACAGCATACACACTTTGGTTGCATACAAAAATCAAATTGTTCAACTTGGAAAATTTCAATATTGCTATAGTAGCTACAGGAGTAGAACTTATTTACAATCACCATTCACTTTATTTAAATTATCACACACGTCATTTAAAATCACTCCATTCAGAGTTATCACTCTTCAAATTTTATTATTCATATGCAGTGATTCAATTGTTCAATTACAGAATCTAATATGAAACAATTTCAAATAGATTGTGTTCCAACTCACACTATATCTATCCTTGCCTAGATCATTCACCCCGAGGTCACCATTGATCTTCATACTTCACTTTGCTTCTTCATTGCAACACAAGACTAATTCCTCTATTTTACTATCTTCTTTCCCTTCAATTGACCCACCTATGGTTGTATCCCTTTGTAACCCACTGTTATTGTTTCTAATTTCTTTGCTGCCACTTCAGTCCATGTTTATCCATGAATTTCTTCCAACCAACTCCTCTCTCAATACACTAGTATGTTCTTCCCAATTTTGCAGTGAACGCCTCACAAATGCCATCGATGGGCTTTTATCTTCAATAAGCATCAGTAAAAACAAAATCCATTATGTAGGATTGCTCCAAAAAATTGAAGTGACACCCCTCCTGAAAGGAATTATTTCTTTTGATATTAATTGACTTGGATAATGTCTCACAAGTCACGCTGGTCAAAGAAAATAAGAAAAAATGCAATTCATACCAAGTTAAATATCTATTTCTTGGACTCACAACTTGGAGGAAATCAATCCCTCACACTCTCATTTCAACAGTGGTAGCCCAACAACATTTGATAAAGAATAAAATATGAAGTCATAGAAGAAAAATTGAAAACTTATATTAGTTATTTGACTTCAACGATTTGAAGCAAATCAGCCTCCATCATCATTAACAATGAAATTCTATGGTGCACTAGCTAGAAAAGAGTGTCACAAGTCACAAACACTCCGAGGAGAGAAGAATAAAGATTTAATCTTTACTAGTGAATAGTGACATCAAAGTGCAATTCCATCGGCTCACCACACCACAAATACATAAGTCTGCAGACACCTCTTTCACAAAATTTTGTCAAACAAATAACAACAGAGTGGTCTACCTCCATTAGAATGACTACGAATCACCATCATGCTCCAGACTGAACCATTATAATAGAGGAATGATCAACTACAACATTTGACCAATGATGTTGCCAATTGATTGCGACAAACCAAAAATATACTGAAATCAACCAAACTGAACCAATAATGACAAGGTGGTAGTATGACACATGATCACCATCAACCATGAAAAAACTACCAACACCCCGGAATCACAAACTAAAATAACCAAGTCAAAATCAAACAAAACTGGAATATCATTTTTTTTGTTGATGCAGGGTTGTGTTACGCCTAGGTGCTCTTGCATCAAGGATGGATATGAGATAATGTCTAGTGATAATGATGATTTAATCTATCTTATTGATTGACAAGTAGGAGAACTGGTGATATCTTCTAATTGTACTTGTGACTCATTTTGTTTTGTGGATATCTTTGTCTAACAAGGAAGAGTATGGGGTAAATATTGCATGGTAGAGGGATCACATTTGGGTGAGTGACAAAGTTTACGACATATTTATGGTCAAATGGATTATGAAAAGGAGGTGATGGAATGGCCAATTGATAATTAATGTTAGCTAAAGGGTGGGGTGGATGTAATAAAGGAGGTAATGTGTTTGGAGATATGTTGTGTCTAGGTGTGGAAGGAAAAGATGGTAATTTATAAGATAATGTAAAAGATGATGGTAAGGTTAACTGGCATGGTGGTAAGTGTAGGATATCATGAGGTGATTATGGAGAGAGAAATAAGTGGCATGGACATGACTAAATGGAGGAATGGGGTGATTCAACAAGTAGTGGCCTAGGTGAAATGTGAAAGGAAGCTAGGTGTGCGGAAATCGCTTCCTACACTAATCTAATGAGGGGAGGATAGTGCAAATTCAATTTTAATCCTTACAATAACAACAAAATTAAACATCTAACAGAGATATTACAGCAATATACATAGAACCAGAAAGAAGACAGAAGAAGAGAGACAAAGATATAACGTGGGAAAAACCCTTATTGGGTGAAAAACCCCACACTCAGAAACCTGCACAATGTATTATCAAAACTGAATAATGTTTACAATACACTTGCAAGCAAGATTCAATGGTCTTTGACACTCATATCTAGAGTCAATGCAGCAGAGTAACAACTTACTTGTAAATCACATACTACATCTCCTCCTCTAAGCACTTGTTTATATAGAATATACAAGGCAAGATTGATCCTATCTTGGAATGGGTGTCCAACTTGGCCTCATGGCCCAAAACCCATGCCTAAGGACACTTGGTCAACATTGTAGAATGTAGCTGACACTTGTCCATAGCTCCCATCCTAAGGAGGTCGCCAATTTCCAAAATGGGCTATGATAGATGCTCTTACGACACTTACGACCGTCATAGAATCTATCATAGCGGTTATAATTTACAACTGTAAGAGAATCTATCATACACAAGCTATAAATAGCATATTCTCTTACAACATGTCATAGTCCACCTTGGGGCGCCCAAATATGCCTTTTTCAAAGATGCTTCATGACACATGTCTTCACCTGTCTTACAAGATTCTATTTCTGACTCTTACATGTCATAACATCGTCATAGGAATCCATCATAACCGTTTCGGTCAAACATTCCCTTACACAACATCCAAGATGTTGACACATGGAAAAATACTCCTACCACAAAGTGAGATGCCTATCTCCTCATGTGAGGACAAAATTACAAGTTGTCATCTTCCATGTAGGATGACACATCACCGTGCCACATCCCACAAAATGACAATATGGAATTTACAATTAATTTACAACATAGGCAGTGAATAAATAAATAAAATCATAAATAATGCAAGGAATTACCAAGGTTGAGACACCTTAATTCCCAACATTCTCCCACTTGACGAATAGCTTGTAAGAGCCAATAGAATAACATGATTTAACTGCTATAGGCTGAGAGGCCCATAGACTTCAAACACCATCTAAACTTCTCTGTGCCCACTAGTTTCGTTAATGCATCTGCAACATTCTTCAAAGTATCTACCTTCTCCAAATTTACCTTCCCATCCTCAACCATGTCTCACACGAAGTGAAACTGAACATCAATGTGCTTTGTTCTGGCATGGAAAGTTGGATTCTTTGCAAGGCAAATCGCGCTCTAACTGTCACAACTGATCGTAATCTGACCTGCATCAACACCAATATCAGAGCACATTCTCTTAAGCCAAATGTTTTCCTTACAAGAATGAGTTGCTACCATATAATCAGCTTCTATCGTGGACAAAGAAACCATAGGTTGTCGCTTACTCATCCAACTAATAGCACCACCAAATAGTGTAAACACATAAGCACTAGTGGATCTCCTGCTATCAATGTCACCTGCCCAATCTAAATCTACAAATCCATGAATATCAATAGAATGCGGAGGTCCTGTAGCATTGCCATGATAGCATATGGAATACTCGAAAGTACCCCTCAAATATCTGAACACTCACATAACTACATCCCAATGAACCCGTCCAGGATTAGCCATAAATCAACTAAGGACTCCCACTGCTTGGGCAATGTCTAGTCTTGTGCAGTCCATAGCATACATCAAATTGCCAATAGCACTTGCATAAGGTACTCTGCTCATGTCCTCCACCTCACTAGGAGATTTTGGACAATCCTCAATAGACAACTTTGTTCCCAAAGAAACAAGAACACACAATGGTCTACAATCTACCATGCTGAACCTATCCAACACGATCTTCACATACTTACTCTAGCTTAACCAAAATTTTCTGTTAGTTTTGTCTCTTCTAATTTCCATTCCTAGAATTTACCTAGCTGCCCCTAAATCTTTCATTTCAAACTATGCTGACAACTGAGATTTGAAATCAGAAGTCATATTCTTACCCTTCTCAATGAGCAACATATCATCAACATATAGTGCAACAATGGGAATACGATCACCATCAAACTTATAATACACACAGTGATCTGATTTCAATCTCATAAATCCAATAGACAACACAAAGGCATCAAACTTCAAGTACCATCTCCTAGGGGATTGCTTCAAACCATACAAAGACTTCTTAAGCTTGCAAACCAAATTTTCTTTACCTTTCACCATGTAATGCTCTGGCGGTGACATATAGATTTCTTCCTCCAAATCACTGTGAGGGAAAGCTGTCTTCACATCCATCTATTCTACCTCTAAGTCACAAGCTATTGTAAGAGACAACAAGAATTGAATAGATGTCAACTTTGCAATGAGAGAGAAGATCTCACCATAATCTATACCCTCCACTTGTGAATACCCCTTCGCAACCAATCTGGCCTTATACTTCTCAACACTACCATCTGCACCAAATTTCTTCTTGAACACCCATTTGCATCCAACAGGTTTCCATCCAAGGGGCAAAGGCACCAAATCCTAAGTTTGATTCTTTTCCAAAGAAGCCATTTCATCCTCCATGGCCTCCTTCCAGGAACCTGCATCTTTCATGTCCATATCCTCTGATACAGTTCTAGGTTCATCACTATTAGTAAGCAAAGCAAAAGCACAACTAGAATCAAGCAATGTAAAACCAAACCTTTTAGGTTGCTTTCTTATCCATGTAGACCTCCTCAAGAGCTGAGGTTGAGGTTCAGCTTCTTCATCTAAGCTTTCAGAGCTACAAGAGCTCTCCTCATCATCAGCTCCAACATTGTCTTTGTGTTTAGTCTTCTCAGGGGTAGCAAGAAACTGAATAACATCCTCTTTCTTTTCTTTTTCTTCTAGCTGTAAAATAGTGGAAGAAGTTGTAAGCTCTCTGAAGATGATACTTCTTCTATACAATACTTTTTCAGCTACAGGGTCCCAAAGCTTGTATCCTTTCACATTGACACCATAGCCAATGAAGATACACTTAACAACCTTGTTCTCCAGTTTTGACCGCTTCTCCCTAGGCACATGTGCATATGCCTCACAACCAAAAACATGAAGATGCCTTATTGAAGGCTTTCTACCAGACCACACCTCCATGGGTGTCTTTCCAACAAGAGCCGATGTAGGAGATCTATTTAGAAGATAGCAAGCAGTGGCAACAGCTTCAGCCCAAAACTTTTGTTCTAGGCCAGCTCCACTAAGCATACTCCTAGCCTTCTCCATTAGTGTCTTATTGATCCTCTCTGCAACTCCATTTTGTTGTGGGGTGTATGGAGTTGTCTTATGTCTTTCAATCCCAAGTTCCTTAAAAATATTTATCGAATTCTGTAGAATAGAACTCACCATCGTTGTCAGTTCTCAAACACTTAATCTTTTTACCAATCTGATTTTCAGCAAAGGCCTTAAACTCCTTAAACTTACTATAGACTTCAGATTTGCTTCTAAGAAAATAAATCCATGTCCTTCTACTGTAGTCATCTATGAAAGATACAAAATATACAGATTTTGATAACGAAGGAACGTTAACAGGACCAAATACATTAGAATGAACAAGGTCCAACACACCAGAAGACTTATGAGAACTTGAATAAAACTAAACACTATTTTGTTTGCCATATATGCAATGTTCACAAAAGTCAAACTCAAGATTACAATCATCTAACCCCTCAACGAGGTTTTTATGTTTTAGGGTACGCAGACCCTTCTCACCAATCTGGCCAAATCTCTTATGCCATAACATTGTCTTTTCAGCAGGAAGTTTAACTTCCAAGGCATGATTACAACCATTAGGACTAGAAACAACAGATTTCTTCACTACTCGTTCAGATGGTGGGGATGAAGTGACTGCTACCCTCTTCCTTGAGTCAGAAGAACTATTGCATTGTGAAATGCATGCCTCCAGTTGAAATAGAGTACCTCTCCTAGTACCCTTAGCAAACACCATAGCTCCTCTAGTCATCTTGCATCCTTCTTTTGAAAAGATAGCCTGCACACCTGCATCATTCAACATACTTACAGAAAGCAGGTTCCATGCTAAGCCTGGGATGTGCATAACCCCAGAGATCCCCTTCACTCATCCATTAGGGAATTGAATAGAGACTCTTCCACGATGAACAATCTTCAGATGAGAGTCGTCACCCAGACACACCTTTCCACCATCGAACTCCTCATACTTAGTAAACCAGTCTCGATGCAAAGTCATGTGGAATGATGCATCAAAGTCAATTAGCCACACATCATCAAATGTATGGGTTGCCAGGGTTGTGATGAAAGCATCACCATCATCTTGTGACTTGTTAGAATCTAAATCTAGGGTCTTCTTCTTTTTCTTTTCTTCTTTGCATTGCTTTCAGAAATGCTCAGATTTACCACAGTTCCAATAGATAGCCTTGGACTTTCTAGGAGATTTAGATCTCCCACGAGATTTGGATCTACCTTTCTCAGCTTTCTTGTCCTTGTTTTTCCCTTTCTCCTTGGGTCTTCCATGAACTGCAAGAGCCTCTTTGGCTTCCTCAGAAGACTTTCTCTACATCTCTTTGGATAACAACGAAGAAACCACTTCATCCATTTTAAATGTGGATGTGGTGCTTCCAATAGCCATGACAAGGTGATCCCACAAGTTTGGAACAAAGCAAGGTCATACAGTGATCCTCCTCCTCCATCTTCACACCAACGGATGTTAATTGTGCAACTAGCATGTTAAAAGAATTCATATGTTCAACAACGGATCTTCCATCCTCCATTTGAAGGGATACAACTTCTTTCTCAGAAAAAGTTTGTTAACCAAGGATTTGACTTGATACATATCTCCCAACTTCTTCCAAAGCAAGTTTGCAGTAGTCTCCTCATGGACATTTAACAAAATAGAATAAGAAAGACTAAGTCTTATGAGACCCTTACCCTTCTGATCCTTTACATCCCAATCAACTTGTGACATTGCAGCTGGTTTAGTTCCATTGATAGTTTCCCAAAGGTCTCGATCAACAAGCATGTCTTCCATCTTGAGCTTCCACAGCTCGAAATTAGTGCCATTAAATTTCTCCACATCAATCCTTCTAGATGTGTTTACCATCTCCTTGCTGCAATAAGATTTAGAATACTCTACACAGACTCCCACTCAACTTAAGATAATCTCAAAAAACCCCTACCCAACAACTAAGACCAAAACTGACCAGGCTCTGATACCAATTGAAACGAAGCTAGGTGTACAGAAATGGCTTCCTACACTAATCTAATGATGGGAGAATAGTACAAATTCAATTTTAATCCTTACAATAACAACAAAATTAAATATCTAACAGATATATTACAACAATACACATAGAACCATAAAGAAGATAGAAGAAGAGAGACAAAGATATAACATGGGGAAAACCCTTATCGGGTGAAAAACCCCGCACTCAAAAACCTGCACAATGTATTATCAAAACTGAATAATGTTTACAATACACTTGCAATCTTCAATAGTCTTCGACACTCATATTTGGAGTCAATCTGGCAGAGTTACAGTACCTATAAATCACATACTACATCTCCTCCTCCAAACACCTATTTATATAGAATATACAAGGCAAAATTGGTCCTATCTTGGAATGGGCGTCCAACTTGGCCTCATGGACCAAAACCCATGCCTAAGGACACTTGGTCAACATTGTAGAATGTGGCTAACACTTGTCCATAGCTCCCATCCCAAAGAGGTCACCAATTTCCAAAATGGGCTATGACAGATGCTCTTACGATACTTACGATTGTCATAGAATCTATCATAGTGGTTACAACTTACAACTATAAGAGAATCCATCATACATAGGCTATAAATAGCATATTCTTGTACAACATCTCATAGTCCACCTTGGGGTGCCCAAATATGCCTTTTTCAAAGATGCTTCATGACACATGTCTTAACCTATCTTACAAGATTCTATTTCTGAAACTTACATGTCATAACTTCGTCATAGGAATCTGTCATAATTGTTTCGGTCAAACATTCCCTTACACAACATCCAAGATGTTGACACATGGCAAAATACTCCTACCACAAAGTGGGACACCTATCTCCTCATGTGAGGACAAAATTACAAGTTGTCATCTTCCATGTAGGATGACACATCACCGTGCCACATCCCACAAAATGACAATATGGAATTTACAATTAATTTACAACATAGGCAATGAATAAATAAATACAATCATAAATAATGCAAGGAATTACCAAGGTTGAGACACCTTAATTCCCAACAAAATGATGGGTAGGGTGTCCTGCATGGTATGGATGGAAAGTGTGATAGGTAAAGACCAAGAGAGTTCAATGTCATCTTATAATGGTGTGAATATGAAGAACAGGTAAGGTGGGGATAAGAAATGGTCCTTAGTATGATGATCAAAAGGAGGCTCACTAAAAGGATCACTAATGATGGTAGTAGTGAGAGGAACAAACTTTGTCAAAGTAGGTGTGGGAATGGGACATACAACATTAGGATAATGTTCAATGAATAACAAAGAATAAGGGTGACTAATGATAGAATAAGAGACATGGTCAAATTAGGTGGGAGGAAGGGCTTTTCTTAGAAACCTAAGGATTTGAATAAGATTTTTCAGTTTGGTGGAGAACTTATGGCAATGTTTGGGGTCATTAAAATTGGAATGGATGGAGGAGGTAGAGGTGATGTCTAGGGTAAAATGGTATGTCCAAAATAGGACATGTATAGGGCTAATATGATGAAGGTCATGAGAAAATTCAATGGAAGTTGTGTGATGATGGGGATGGGACCAAAAAAAGATAACACCAATACTAGAAAGAGGAAACTAAAAACATAATGTGAACTAAAGGTAACAACCCTCCTATTGGAATTGTGAGGTGCATGGGAAAGGTTGGTAAATGTTTTAATGCTAATAAGATATATCTGGAGGGCTGGTGCGAATTAATGAAGGAGGAAGAAAATATCTTTTGGAGCGGTTGGGAATGTTAAAGGCTGCAGAAAATATCTAGGAGAGAGGTGATCAAATGGATGTTTTTGGGGGTTGGGAAATTAATTGTTTTGGTAGCAGCTCGTTGGAGAGGGATCCTGGACGTTCATCTTGGAGAGGGGTCATCCTTCTCCTGCAGCCATAAACCAAGGACAAGAAAAAAGTTAATGATGGCTTGGCAAGACAGCACGGCTGGTGCAGATGTTGATGTCCCACTTTCAGCACCCTGATGTTATTTTCCTGAGTCAGAGTTTGAGTCTGGTGATTCCAAATACAAATCTGTGCATCGAATCCCCAACAACTCATTTCCTTTCTCCTACTCTGTCACTTCATCAATCCAAGCCAAGATACCAGAGAAATACAACATCAACATGAAGAATATTACTATGAGGAGGATTATGTAAGAATTGAATGAAATGCAGAACAATCTGAGCGATGATTACATGAACTTTCCTTTAAAGGAAAATAAATGAGTGAAAGTTTTCTATCAGAGGGCCCCATGACAAAGAGTTTGAAGGTGGGATCTATCACGGTCAAATTTGGTTGCCTATTGATTACCCTCTCAGGCCTCCCTCTTCATGCTACTGATGGTATGCTTGCTTTACTTTTGCCATACATTCAGCAATAGGATATGTCTTCACCTAATTTTGAGATCTATTGCTGGATTGTCTTAGTTCGATGTAATATTTGTCCTACGTTTTTGGGTTTCTCAGAGTAGTAGCTTCTGATTAATTCTTTTTTTTTTACCCATTTGGCCCAACTCAATTTTAGTAAATGGGAAGCACAACTTAATCACTCTGTTGCCTTGTTTTCCAAGGCATTCTTTCAAGTGATGCATATGCAAAGAGAATATAATGGTGATTAATTGATGTAACCTACTAATTACTTTCCTTGTGTTTACTGTTGATGTTTGATTTAAAATACCCACATGCTACTATTCTGAATTTGATGTCTAATGTTGTAATATTTCTATGTTGTGAGCCAATTGCTTTGTTGAACGTCCTTACCCTGTTCTAATGCTCTCATTTTGGTACGGTGACAAATTAGTGGAGTCTGGGTTTAAACCTGCCAGTGGTATTTTCTTAAAAGTTTATTTAGCCTTTTCAACAAATCCATTTCATGTAAATCCTGCAGTCATTGCTTCTATGCGATGACACCTCCTTGGAGGCATTATGTTAAACAGTTTACATGCCATCTCTAAGCTGCCATCTTGGTACAGGTAAGGACGTGGCAAAGGTTATATAAATTTGGCTTTACACCTTCCGTTTTGAATTCGCATGAAAGTTCTAAGGACTTTCTTGAGATCCTCTTTATGCATATCCTGCAATCAGTGCATCCCATGAGGTGATATCGCTCTGTGGCATTATGTCCCATAGTTCGTGAGCCTTGTTTATGCTTCCACTTTCACATACAAGGATACCAGTGCGAGTGTAACTATAACATCTGGCAATTGTTCCCTTTCTATTATGTGTTTACTGGATGTCCATACCCTGTTCCAAGTTCCCATTATGCCACGGGTAGGGAGGATGTTGGCAGAGGCTGTGAGTTGGCTGTCCATCTGCCAATTGTATTTACTTGAAAATTACTAAAGTTGCTTCAACTTATCTAGTTGTGAGTATCCTGCAACCATTATATCCATGAGATGACCTCTTTCGAGGTGCTTCCTCTTCATTTTATGAGCCTCCCAGCGGCCATATTGGTCAGGCCGTAAATTTGGCTTTACATCTGTCAATTGCATTTACTTGAAAGTGTCTTAGGCTGTTCCAACTAACTCTTATGTGCATATCATTCCATCGTGGTAGTCCATGAAATCACAGTAAGTTGAGATATTTTGTCAAACAGTCTTTGATAGGGAGCAATAGCTTTACCTTTTAACATCGCTCCTTTTCAACCAAAAATGTTATTTTTAAATAGTTGTAAACAAGGGCAGCCTTGAAGGGCTCATTGATGCGTTGTGGTTATTTTGGACTTGTGTGAATTTTACTACAAGCCATAAGGAAACTGTTGTAAGGTTGCAAGTATAGTGATTCATATAATGATCTATAAAAAAAAACGTGGGTGTGAAATAATCATTGCGAGGATATTGAAACCCTATTAAACTTTAAATATTATTCTTTTATTTGCCTAATAGCCCTCATGTCTCTTAACATCTCCCTTGCATCAATACTGAAATCACTGTTGTTGTAGTGTGGCAACCAGCACTTACTCAAGGTTCTTAACCACTCTGATAGTGGATTTACAGGGCATGAGTACCAAACCAAATGCATTTATCAACAATATAATATAATGGCAGAAATATAACTATTTTCTTCCCTTTTTCATAACATCATCTAATGTCTTGATTACATAAGGAATCTAGTTAGTTCCACATGAGCCATTCCTTCGAGCTATGCGATGACACTCCCTTATACTTTCTTGTATGTAGTCTCTTTTGGGGTTCTCTGAGTTGCATCCATGGTGTGGTCAGTGTATCCTAATGCATGGTGATTTTGAGCTTCGTTGTCGTGTCTGCATCATGTATTGCGTGTGTGTATGCCTTTGTCTCCCATGTGAAGTGGTGTTGATGGCCTTGTGACTATCTTCAAGCATGGTGGGGTGGTCTGTTTTGAGTCCACATGGTTGGGAGGCATTGCCACCACCATTGGGGACTGGTGAACAGGTTATTGGAGCACCAGATTGGAGATGTTCTCACTCTCCGTTACCCTATCTATTGTTGTACCTATTCTGTCATTGTATCGTATTTAGGACTATGTTATTACATACTTGTATATCATACTCATGGCTATGCCATTGCACTGTATATTCTTTTATGTAATTGTACTCTCATAAAGAGAAGATTTAATCATGCAAATTAATGAGAAGAAATGAGATGTTTCCTTTTTGGTTTACAGATTCCGGTGTGGGTATTGGATCCGCTTGTACTATGATGCTTTTAGATTCATGTTTATGATCTGGAATGGGTTATAGGAACATTTGGGTTGGTTTTTAAAATGAACGTAGTTGTATTAATGTTTTTCTGGAGAGTGATTTAGTCCTCTCCTTTGGGTTGTACATTATGTCATACTTGGCCATGAATGTTGTCGACATATCGAATCAGCAACTGTATCTTATGCATGTTATCTAATTATGTCAAAAAAATATATTCCTACCCTCTTTTGGCCCTTACCCTTTGGTGTTGTAGGGTAGGATGTTACATCTGGTATCAAAGCCCATGTTCACAGACTGGGAGCTCTGGCATACTTGAGCCTTCGATGTTTCCCTATGTTTGGCATGTGTGGTGTGAGCTTGTTATATTGTTTTTTATAGTCTTGATTGCTTTCATGCCTTAGCTTGGCATTAGTGGGTTAAGTTACAACCCCATTCTTAGAAATCACAGAGGAAATAGCCTCTTTGGCCTTACCTTACTCAATGGGATTAGAGTGTTGATCTTGGTTGAGAGTCTCCCATGGTTAAGAGTGATCACTCTCACATATTATAAGACGAGGGTAGGAATGTTCTGCCTTGTGTATTTGTTGGTTGAAGGTAACTTGGGTGGCCTAATTACCCTTGCTTATATATGCTCTTCTTGTGTCTTCCTTTATGTTGCTAGTGAATGAAATGACCTTGATTGATCATGAATTGCTCTTGTAATTCCTTCTTGTATTAGAGATGTAAAGTATGGTAGGATGTAGCTATTTGTGGATGTGGACAGATAGTTTGATTGCTCCATGCTCTCTTGTAAGTGTTGGATGATTGTTGATTTTTCTTATAACCTCTTAATGTGCTTGAGTTGCTACCATTTATCATCCTTGATAACATATTGAAGTCATTGAAATATGGTGCCTTAAACTTTCCCTTAGTAGAATTTGCATGTTTGTATAATGAATACTGGATGACATGTAATGTCTTGACTTGGGATGAAATCTATCTTTCTCTTCCCTTCTTAGTTGTCAATAGTTGACGAGATGTTAGAATAATGGTATGTGGATTTAATTAGTATGTTAAAATTACAATAAGTGAAAGATTTAATGAGATAGGAGTGAAGAAGACCTTATGCTGTTATGGTTATGTATTGAAAGTGATTATATGTTAAGTAGTGCCTCCTTAATGAGTTTACATGAGAACGGTAATTGTTTGTGGATGTATCTTGTTGATGAAGCTGATCTTCTTGATTGCATTGTTGATTTCAATGAGACTTTATAGCTAAATGTTTGTATTTTAATGCAACTGAAAACAATTAATGTTAAGGTAATAAGAATGTTGCATATTTTGCTTAGAGTAAGAAATTGCATGTCATTGACTTAGCCATGGATACTTTAGTTAACATGTATGTTTGTGAACATGAGAAATGGATTAGAGTTCCTCAAACAAATCTCATTCCATTATGTTATTAACATCCAATTCTCTTGTGAACAAATGGTATTCCTGTGATTGGTGACATGATGTCGCATTATGTGTCATTATGAGATGTATATCATTATGTGATTATAGAAGTGACTATAATAATGATTGTGAAAATAGTTACTTATGTTTATGCATTGATGTAATTTAAGTGATAGTGATGATGCTATACATGTTCATACACTATTGTGTTATGTCGATAGAATTGCAAAGTGAATTTATGATGTTACGGGTTATGAGTTGCTCTTGTGGAAAGAGAAAATTGGTATGGATGTTTGGGAATACTTATTTTGGGTAAAGTTGTATATTTTGCATCATGTTGCATAGTCATATGTGGGCTATGGTATTGCCGGGGTAAGAGAAATTGTGATTGTATTCCTATTGGGTGTTGTGATTAACCAGTGCTTGAGATGTGGGCCCATGGGATCATGATACTATGTACCCATCCATGGAGGATATGTATGGATTATGTGTATGGGAGAGAACGATACTATCTATGTGTTTTCTTGTTGTCACCCTATTGACTGCCAACCTAAGGGTTGTTGATAGGTCAATATGTGGAGGGTAGTAGCAGCAACAAATTTCCTTGGGACGGAATTGCACGGCATACGTATAATGGCGATGCGAAATGATGACGATCGTTTCAACCTCTCAGGAAAGTACTCACTACTTTCCCTTATTAATGGACCAAATACTTGGTTCATATAGTGTTAGCCTAATCTCCTCAGTTCTTGAGATGATAGTAGTTGTGGTATGAGCACCTGTGATATCTATCATCTTACCCTGATGTGATTATTTTAGATATGATGCCACCCCCCCACTAGCGTTCTGACACAGTGCTAGTGAGGATACTATGTCACTAATGGTAGTGATCCAAGCTCAAGAACACGATGCCACGTACCTAGATACATGACAGCATAGTATTTATGTTGTGTTCCTACTTGTGCTAAGATGAGTGGTTGCTTGCACAGAGTAGAGGGTTTGGTCAAGAGGGCCTCGATTCTGATCAGTTGGTTTGTGAGTGCAACCTAGCCATGTGTACCTCTAGCTTAGTGTGTTTCCACACATGCTTTCTTTGTAGGTGCACACTATGCGGGATGTTCCTATGAGTAGGACATTGCCATGCGGTATATGGCCATTACATGCTTTCTCCGCTTGTTGTATACCATGCATAGTTGCGCCACATGAGGTATGTGACCTAGGAGTTCCAGCACATTACCTTTCCATGTGAGGTTGTGTGAGTTGGCCGCACCCACATGAAGGACTGTTGAGACAGTCACGCTTGTTTTCCTCCTTCCTCGTGTGGTGACTAGTGATAGTCACGTAGTGTTGTGATGTGTATATTTCAGAGATTATGAATCTTCTTTTAGGTTATTGGTGACTTTTACTTTGCTTGTGTGGACCGGCACCTTGGTTATCTTGCTTGTAATGGTTTGGCCATGGATGATTTTCTTGGTATGTAACTCTTGCGGTTACATTTGATTTATTGTTGAAACTATATGCATTTTCTTATCTTATTCTTGGAATTGAGATTTATTTCTCTTTATTTACATTCTTGGTGGCTAAACTCATTGACTTTTCTATTTTTGAATGCTAGTTTTGTGTTGTGATGTGATTCCTCATCGGGCATGGTGAGATCCACCCGTTTGAGAGTATATGAGGAAGTAGACGCAAGGAAACCCTTGAGGATGGGGGTATGTGTGAGCTATTCTGAGCTCTAATTCACTACCTTCCTATTGTTTGACTATCTCTTGGAGGCTAAAACCCTTACACAAGCAAGAGATATGTCATTGTGGCTTGTGTGGAAGGGCTCACTAGGTGGGTCAATACCATCAAGACACATGGTTATTGGATATGGATTTTGGACATGGTTATTGATTATGGACTTTTGGATATGTTGGATATGGATGGTACTACAACATCCACATGAACCCCTAATGTATCCTTGTGAAGTGAATGCGTATGTATGTATATGTTGGTTGTACAACTGTCATGTATGTAGTTACATATTAAATATAGAAGAGAACAAAATTTGCATCATTATGCCTTGAAAAGTGACAAACTATTGCATTATATGTGAAGAGAGGTCATGCATGCTATGAAATCAGAGGATGAAATTATGTATATGTGTGTATGTGTGCTCCATCTTATAGATAGCTGCATATAAAAGTTAGAGAATTGAAAATTTTATGTCTTGAAAGTGCATTTTGCTACAATTTATGAGAAAATTGTGTAGTTTATGCTGATATATATGTGCAAGTTGATGGTTGTTTCTTTTCCTTGATGGATTTTGATATTATTATGATGTTGACATGATTGGTTATCATGCTAGATTACATGCTTACTATTGCTTCAGCTATGATGTATGTTATATGCACATGTGCTTTGACATGTGATCGGAGTGATGTAGGTATTGGGTATTAACTCCACCTAGACTCACAGGCCTGAGCATACTCTTATTATCCCCGATGGTTGTTACTAGAGATAGTCACATGCCATGTTCCCTACCCTAGCCACTGTACCCTGCTAGTGCAGTGTTCCTATGTTGTTGTCCTATCATTCAGTTACCTAACGGTAATGTCCCGATTGCAACTTATGGTCATGTGTAGTTTGCTAGTGCAGTGGTTGAGGCTTTTCTCCTTGGTTTTCGTTGATTGTTTAGTGTGGTTCCCTTGGCATCATTATTTATTTTGATTAGAGAAAATTGTTTTATGCTCATGTAAATTTTGTAGGAGTGAGTGCGTTGACTAATCCTTAACCATGTTCTGGGACTAGTTCCATATAATTGTGCATGTGATACCCTGATTTTTATTATTGTATCGATGAGTTTCATGGTCTAGTTTGTGCATTGGCTACATCTTAGCATTTGTAGACTTCCAGGAGTAAGTCTAGTTCTACGGAGGTAGGATGTAACAACCCTCCTATTGGTATTGTGAGGTGTGTGGGAAAGGTTGGTAAATGTTTTAATGCTGATAAGATATATCTAGAGGGCTTGTGCAAATTAATGAAGGAGGAAGAAAATATCTTTTGGAGTGGTTGGGAATGTTAAACGCTATAGAAAATATCTGGGAGAAAGGTGATCGAATGGATGTTTTTAGGCATTGGGAAATTAATTATTTTTCTAGCAGCTCGTTGGAGAGGGATGCTGGCTATTCATCTTGGAGACGGGTCACCCTTCTCCTGTAGCCATAAACCAAGGACAAGAAAAAATTTAATGATGGCCTAGCAAGACAGCACGGCTAGTGCAGATGTTGATGTCCCACTTTCAGCGACCTGATGTTATTTTCTTGAGTCTGAGTCTGAGTCTGGTCATTCCAAATACAAATCTGTGCATCGAATCCCCAACAACTCATTTCCTTTCTCCTACCCTATCACTTCATCAATCCAAGCCAAGATGCCAAAGAAATACAATATCAACATGAAGAATCCTATTGTGAAGAGGATTATATAGGAATTGAAAGAAATGCAAAATAGTTTGAGCGATGATTACATGAACCTTCCTTTAGAGGTAAATATATTTGAGTGGCAGTTTGCTATTAGAGGGCCCCATGACACAGAGTTTGAAGGCGAGATCTATCATGGTCGAATCCAGTTGCATGCCGATTACCCTCTCAAGCCTCCCTCTTTCATGTTGCTGACAGTATGCTTGCTTTACTTTTGCCATACATTTAGCAATAGTATATATCTTCACCTAATTTTGAGATCTATTGCTTGATTGTCTCAGTTCGATGTAATATTTGTCTTTCCTTTTTGGGTTTCTCAGAGTAGTAGCTTCTGATTAATTCTATTTTTTTACCCATTTAGCCCAGCTCAATTTTAGTAAATGGGAAGCACAACTTAATCACTTTGTTGCCTTGTTTTCTGAGGCTTTCTTTCAAGCGATGCATATGCAAAGAGAATATAATGGTGTTTAGTTGATGTAACCTACTAATAGCTTTCCTTATGTTCACTATTGATGTTTGATTTAAAATACCCACATGCTATTATTCTGAATTCAGTTCTTAATGTTGTAACATTTCTATGTTGTGAGCCAATTACTTTGTTGAACGTCCTTACCCTCTTCTAATCCTCTCATTTTGGTATGGTGAGAAATTAGTGGGGTCTGGCTTTAAACCCACTAGTGGAATTTTCTTAAAAGTTTCTTTAGCCTTTTCAACAAATCCATTTCGTGTAAATCCTGCAGTCATTGCTTCTATGTGATGATGCCTCCTTGGATAGGGACAATTCAATATACAAAAGCTGAATATCACTTTGAATCATAAATGATAAGAGCAAGCTGTCTAAAGAATATTAGACAAAGATATAGGTTCATGTGCTAATCAAGTACTATGTGCAAGACAAGTGAAAATATAAAAGCTACAGAAGACATTAAATGTAGAGAAAGGATACATGTATCAAATTTATCTCATACGATAAAGTGCTCATAATAGTTGATAGAAGTATTTGACAGAATGTATGCTACAGGAGTTCAAAGTACTCTGCTACAAGTAGAGATAAAAGAAAGAGAAATTATGTTTTTGAGTGTCAAAACCTTGTTTATATGATGCTTAGGAACTATAGTTGAAGACAAATCAAGTAGCATGCATGATGTAATCTGACAATGACTGTCACAAGAAAAGAACAAGAAGACAAGTACAGTTTACAAGTTCAGACAAGATCAAAATATAGGTGGGCAATCATCCATGAAGTGCATAAATAAGAACATCTAACAAGTGGCAACCATACAGGAGATCAAAATACAGAAAGAATGAAACATGGGTATGATAGGAGAGGCATTTTTTGTACAAAAGAAGCAAACCTCTTCATATTTTCAGAACCCTCTTTCTATTTTACATTTACAATCAAGAGAGAGTGAAATAAAACATATACTACCATAGCCATGGAGGAAATAAGCATTTTTATACCAAAAAAGATGAAACCCTTGTTAAAAAAGTTTGAAACCCTTGTTTAATTTTTTCACATACAGTGGAGAGAAGAAATATTTTTCACCTCCTAAGTAGTTAAGTGGCCAAAGTGCATTTCTGCCATGTTTGAATGATGATGCTGAAAATCATTTCAAGGATTTGCTAAGTTAGATCTTTGTATCTCTTCCAATGGCTTTGAATAGCCCTTTTGCGCTAATTGCTCCCCAATCGACCTTTGCGCTGATTTGCCTCCCAACTGACTTTTTCATCAAAAACCTTCACTACCGACTTTGGTGCTAGTTTTCCTCCTGACGGACTT
This sequence comes from Cunninghamia lanceolata, assembly GCA_027924645.1. Lineage (NCBI taxonomy): Eukaryota > Viridiplantae > Streptophyta > Pinopsida > Cupressales > Cupressaceae > Cunninghamia > Cunninghamia lanceolata. Next base: position 1,203,759 of record BSBN01001770.1, on the reverse strand, counting down.
TTGCGCTCAAATCAATTGTCTTCGACTTGTGCTATATTGTTTAATCACTGACTAAGTCGGAGGATACCAAAATGCCTACAAGTCCAAAGAGCCCCAAAGTCCCGCAAAAGACATAAAATTGAGTCTGTTGTCGTAGCGCTAAAGAGACCTTTCGCCAACCAAGTCTATCACACCCAATTTCCCCACCAAGTCGGAGTGAACGAAAAGTCATGCGAAACCCTAATCTACCGACTAACACTGCGTACGTCGCACATTAATGGCAATTTGGCCAGAAATAATAAAAGGTTAATCTACATTATTTAAATCATTTTCTGTATTTTGAAAAAGATTTTGGAGAGCCACTTTGCAATCTATTGAGCATTTTCACCGTCGTTGCCCTCGAACTTGATCCCATGACTGTCTCCTGCCTATGTATCCCAAACACATTTTCTACAACTAACCAGGTAGGGTTTTTACCTCGCCCTTTTGAGCTTTTGTTGTATGCGGTTAGGGTTTCATTCAAGTACATTTTTCTTCTGAGCAACGCATTTGGTTTTTCAGCTAGGGTTATATGCATAAATTGTTTGTTTCTCCCTCAAAGCCTAGTTTAAACTTCTCCTTGAAAACATAGTTGGATTGCCATGGGCAGAATAAGACAACTCAGCTAGGCTTGGCCGTAGTTTAGACAAATTTAAACCTTTTTTTATAAACTGGAGAATCATCTAGCCTTTGTGCCAAACTTGGGTCCGACCGACCTATAAACATTTCAGATCATCCTGTCGGTCGGTGGCCATGAAAACCCACGCTGCGCTTTCAAACCCATTTAGCGCTAAAAACTTTGACCTACAACCTACATAGCTTTTGCCACATTAACTGATTAGATTGGTGGGACCTAAAAACCCCGCAAACTTTGGAAAGCTACTTAGTGCTAAAACCTTCTACACCAACCTTGTGCTAATAGACTCTATCTCTGACTTAGTTGGACACCTAGAATATCTTCGCAAGTCGGTGACATCCAAAATCCCACTGGAAACAAGAAGAATGACTTTGCACAGAAATTAATCCAGTTTGACCTTGCGCTAAAACACGCCTTCACTGACTTAGTCGGTTGACCTCAAATCTCGTGCAGGTCTGACAAAGCCAAATCCTGTGCAAACATAGTAAAGATGATCTCAATTGTCTTGCATTAAATCTGACCAACTAACTAAACAACCAACTGAAAGTTAGTGACCTTCAAAAGTTGCACAAGTCATCAAGAAACCCGCGCAAAGGTGAACAAACATATAAACACTAATAGATCCTTGGGTCAGACGAGCCCATTTTCCCCGCTGAGGTTGGTGGACCTCAATAGTAGCGCTTTCCTACATACAGGTTAGTTGACCCTGAAATTAGCAAAAATAGTAAAAAATGACTATTTTTTTAGAACTTTCAAAGGGGAAGATGTCTGAAATCATGTAATTAAAGTTGCAAATGAAGATAATGATGTTTTTCATGCTTCCAATGAGATTTCTTGCAACATTGATTGTTTTCTTTGCAAATGGTGGATTTATGATTTATAAAAGGCATGTCAGTAGCTTAGCAGATTCATTAAATTTATTTTGAACATGGCAAAGAGTTCAGTAGTCCACCTGGTGATCTTAAACTTAGGAGTTTGTAAAAAATTCTCAAGGTATCAAACTTATAAGGTCTAGTCCTGCAGATTAGATGACTGCCTAAGCCCAAACCATGAAGTATGAATTCAAGGGCATCCCTCCAGAGACTAAGATTCATTTTGGATGGAGTGATGTACGGGACATAGATCTAGGTCACATAGACTTGGATGACTTCAGATTGAGAATCTTTGGCTCAAATCCAACTCCTAGGGCCAAAACACTTAAAGATAGTAGTATTGCACAAGCTGCTACCTTCCCCACCTCAGTACAATGTGCAGAGATGATAGTAACATGTGCAAATAGGTATGATGTCATGACAAGGACAATTCAAACTACCAATGGGAATATCCTGGCTGATTTAAGTCCACCCTCCCTGGCTGAGACTTTTGATATTCCATGGCACACAGTTATGACCATGCCAGACAAACAAGGATCAGAGGAGACTTACAACAAAGATGTGAATGGATGTAGAAAACATATGAATGATCATTGGGAAAAAAGTAGAAGGTCTGCCCTGAGAAAGTTTCCCCAAGTGTTATATAGAAGTGACTTCCATGATGAGATTGGGGATTTGATAACCTTTTTAAGAAAAATATATGGGCTACCAACAGCCTCCACTTTTGAGGAATGGATGTTCGTCATCATAATTGAGATACTGAAATGGACTAAGTTCCACTGGTCCCAAATCCTCAGTGATAACATTCATGAGGCCTTCAGCAACTTCAAAGAGAAGAGATACTTTAGATGGACTTCCTATGTCGTCTATGCACTTGCAAGAAGAAATCACTATGTTGGGTTGTCCAAAATAGGAGAAGTTGGAAATGATGAGAAGACCCAAGTAAAGGTATATGAGTGCTACCCTCAGTTGACCTCATCTTAAGCTCTGATACATTTCAAAAGAGTGAATACTGATTTTACAATGTATATAGCTAGGTTGCTTCAAGGTAACACAACGTTGAGGATTTCCACTGAAGCAATGAATGAAGTAACCAGATATGGTAGGTGGTACATCCAATTTGAAAAGCTTACATATCTAAGAGTGCAAGGTTTCACTGAGATTACTTATAGACTTCCCAAATATCCTGATGATAAAACCATGCTCCTAGAATTAACTAGGCAACTGATACCAAATGCTGAAAAACTCAAGCACTTGTACATAACCAATGTTTAGTTTCCCATCAGGTTTGGTAAGGGGAATTATGCATGCCCTTCCTTGGCATCTGCTAAACACTCTGATAAAGAACTTCAGTGCCTTAACCTTCACTTCTACAATGCAAGGGATCAATTTGATCCAAATAAAGTGATGGAAAGATTTGTAAGTAAGAAATTGTTTCACAAAATGCACATCGAGGACTTTTGGGCCAATTGCATGGATGACTACGAAGTAATGAAAAAAGATCATTCAAGGCTATCTCTAGCCTTCATCAAGAAGTTCCATATTATTGCAGTGCATGACCAGTTAGAGGATGATGAGAATGTCATGGTCAGAGGAACCTGGGAAACCTAATACCATCAACCAATCCCACTACCAAATTGGGCTAATGGAGAGGAAAGCTCTTTAGATATTATAATGAAAGAACCAATCAGGCTAAGTAAGGCCTGGGGAAGGGGCCAGGTAGCTACTTTGGAGAGACAAGGAGTGCAACTTACATACACTGCACTAGAATCAGATAAGGACTCTGGAGCTGAAGAAGATGAACCAATAAACATCACAGATGAGGTGGAGCCAGTTGAGAAGCAGAAATCTGATAGTGAAGAACATACATCTTTGGTAGAGAAGGCCAAGAAAGTTAAGAAGCTATCTGCAAAGCCTACTTCTAAGAAAGACCAGCCTACTTCCACCAGGACAAGGGCCTCCAAGAAAAGAGATATGCCAAGTGGTCCTGGGGAGGGTTCTAAAACCAAGAAAGTTAAGGTAAAGAAAGTAACTGAGGAAGATGCTGCAACACAAGTAGATACTAGTCTACCAGCCTCCCCATCTCCTATGGCTCCAAGTGTAAGCATGGCTGCCTCCACTTCTATAACTTCTACTATTATTTCTCCCTCCACTACTTCTACTACTGCTGCACCCACTTCACCCATGACATCAGCAACTGTCATCTAGGAAACACCCTGTGCTACCACCTCT